>VDFB02358134.1:36401682-37140572 GCA_007258455.2 Sequoia sempervirens | reverse complement strand
CATGGCCAAAATTCTGCTTTTCAGGAAGTGCCCACTTAGAAAATTAGTAAAAATTAAATATTCATTAAAAAATTATTAGAAAAATCATGCATCAACTAGATACTGTTAGCTTACTTTTGACCATAGCGATTTTAAAAATACAACAAAAAAGTTCACCATGCTCGGGTCGTACAAGAGTTGCTATGTTATATTTTTCTGACAAAAATAGCACCAATTTTATGTATGTCCCTCTTTTGAACCCCTTAATCTCAACCATTTTTAGTAGTTTAGAAAGTAGACTCAAGCACTTTGATCCTTATTTTTGTTCCATCTCAAAATTTTGAGTGTAACTATCCTCAATTTCATGTCTAAGGTCAGTATTTCCTGATTTCAGAAAAGAAAAGAAAAAAAAAAGGTGACCACTTAAGCCCCCTTTTTGGGAACCATCTTGGTGCACTTACCCCCTATCACCTTCTAATATTGGTTCCTCCTCCTCTTCCTCACTCATTTCTTCAATATAAAATAATTTATTTTCACTACATCTATTCTCTCGACTATATTTGCTATCACAATTGAAACATAACACTTTTTCTCTTTTCTCCTCAATTTGTTGTGGAGTCAACTTAGTAGGTTGTGGTAATGAATGTGTAGGAGATTTCTTTTCACTAAAATTTATATCCCTTGTCTCTTACTAGCCAGAAACTTCTCGTCCACTTGTCCTGCCATTATTATTGCTTGTGATAAGGATTATGGTTGGAATATTTGTACTTCATATTTTATGTGATTCTTTAAACCACCTAGAAATAGTTCCTTCATATTTTATTTTGCCACATTCTCTATTCTTAAAGAAAGGGTTTGAAATTGTTGAATATAATCCTTGACCATGCTCATTTGCTTTAATTTGGTGAGTTAGAAAAATTAGTTATCCTTAAAGTTATCTCCATAATGAGTAGCAAGTTCCTCTTGAAAAATTGACCATGTGACCACACAACCCTTTTTTCTCTTCACATCACATAACCAACGATACCAAATAAATTGGTATGGTTCTAGGTATAATGATGCCATAGCCACCTTTTGTTGACTAGGAACATGATGAATATCAAAGAACTGTTCCACTTAGCATAGCCAATTGGTTGGATCCTTGCCATCAAACTTTCTCATATCCAACTTAGGTATGAATTGCCTTGGCATATGATTATTAAATGAAGGATCCCTCTTGAAACCCAATTCAAGTCCAAGGAATTCATGTCCAACAAAAGCATTATCTTCCACCTTATGAGGTGAATCTTCCCTCTTACACCACATACCTTGAATAAATGATTTCAATTCACCCATTTCCTCCATAATCTTCTTCTCTAATGATGAAATATCACCCTTGAATTTTTTTATTTCATCTTTAGGGTTAAAATCCTCATTTTCTACTCCCTCATTCTCTAAAGATTTCCCCAGTGTGGTAGCATTCTTTTTGCCTTTTGTTGCAAGCCCCATCATGATGGTAGAAAATAATTTTGCAATAAATCACACAAATGAAACACTAATTCTCTAAAAAAAATACTGTAACTTACTAGGGTCAAGATACCATTTACCCTGAAAAAAATCCAAGAAATTTGCAGATTCACAGCCTTGAGAGTGAATTTGTTGGAAACAATAATTTTGCAATAACTCACTTATTTCTACTTCAATTTCTCCAAATTTTGGACTATAGGCTCCTTTATTATATCTTCAAAAACCCAATAAAATACAAACTCCAATTCGAAAGGATGTGAGATATACATAGCTTCCAAATAAATTGTGGAGAAACCCTAATTCTGCAAGAATTTGCTCAATTCAGTTGCAATTCCTTTGAAATCTAGACTATAGCTTCTTTGATATGGTCTTCAAAACTCTTTAAAAATAAAAACAAAAAATCACCAAAATCTGAAAGATATGCACCTTCCAAAATAACCTCCAATATTAATAAGATGCCTTGCCTCTATAGTGCCAAGATCATGCTCTGATACCACTTGTAATGAAATAACTTGCGCAATAGAAGAATATGATAGAAAATATGCTAAAAATTATACTGAATAGTAAATGAGAATAACAAGCCACTTCAAGTGGGAAAACCTCCAAATATCTCCAATGAGAACACAATTCACAATATGATGATGAAATAAGACTCACAACCTCCTATATATACCTATTTATGCCTAGGATACCACCCAAGCCAACTTAGATAACCCTATATAAGCCCTAGGCCAACCTAAACAACTAAATAACAATACAATAATGATAATATGACTAAATTGGGAGTTAAGATAGACACAAGCTAACTATTCATAACCAAATGTACTCTAATATCAAGGGTGTAGCAGATAAGTTGATCAAGGTAGTGCACTTCATAGTAGGGAATCTTAAGGATGGACCTTTGAATTTGGCTAAAAGTTTTATCCAAGAGATCTTTTTTTATGTGGAGTACTTGAGATATTCATATCAGATCGAGATACTTGCATGACATCTAGATTTTGGACAACATTGAATGCAGCATTGGGGACGGAGTTGAATTTCAATATAGCTTACCATCCTCAAACAAATGGACAAACAAAGTGAGTGAACCAAGTAGTTGAAGACCTCCTTAGGATGTATTGTATGGATCAACAGTACAAATAAGAGGAATATCTTCCATTAGTGGATTTTTCTTATAACTACTCCTACCATGCATCTTTAGGGATGACGCCATTTGAAGCGCTTTATAGGCAAAAATTCCACACACCTATCAATTGGGATAAGGTGGAAGATAGAATTATGATTGGTTCAGATATGCTTAGAGAGATAAATGATGAAATGAGATTGATCAAAGAGAGATTGAAGCAAGAAACATATAGGAAAAAGAGTTATGTAGATAAGAATAGGACTTTCAGATAGTTTTCAGTGGGGGATAAAGTCTTTTTTAGGGTCAAGCCTCATAAGATTTCCATTTCCTTTGGTAAATCATTCAAACTTGCTTCAAGATTTTTGGGTCTATTAGAAGTGTTGGAACTGATCAACCCAATTGCTTATAGAATTTCTCTACCACCTACTCTCACCTGAATCCATAATATATTTCATGTGTCTATGCCCAAATTGATGCTACCCATATACTTCATTGGCATTCCTTCCAAGTATAGGATCTAGAAGTGGTGTTGGTGGAGCTCACTTGAATTCTAGGATGGTACAACATTAAGTTATGTAATAAAGAGATCGTACAGTATAAGGTCCAGTGGGACCAATATTTTGAGGATAATGCCACATGGTGGAATGCTAAGGATATAGACCATTCATTTCCTCATTTGACTACTTAATTTGATATACTTTTATTTACTTCAATGTGATGCTTTATTAGCATAATGTGATACTTTTGATTGCTTCAGTGAGATACATTATTATTTTAGTGTGTGTGTAATAAGACATTTGGACGATGTCTCTTCCTAGTGGGGAAGGATGTCACATCTTGATTCTATGTTACATTTATTATTCTGTTTATTGATGGGACTATTAGACATCATTTATGATTATTTGATTATCTAGTATTTGCATGTACGTAATTGGTAAATTAGATGGTTAACTTGATGCATTGAAATGAAATTGAAATAATTATTATGTTGTGATTATGAGTGTAATTTCTTGTATGTGCTTCGGCTATGGTTTTAAAGGACTAACCTACTGATGGTAATTTGAGTGTGACTAAGTGCAAGAATATGAGTACGTAATTGTTGAAGGCAAGAACATGGTTGAGGTAGGGGTATCCTAGCTGCTTGATAAATGAATAACAGGATGGATATCCAAGGCATTCACCCACTCACATAGTCGCATCTCATTGCATTGTATGATTGCATTGTGTTAATTATGATTGTGATATTGTTGTGTGTAATGAGTATGTTTTATTAGGTTGTGAAAGTTAAATTACTTGAGAAAATAAATATATTTCGTATGATTTTATGTTATTTTATTTCTTTGAAAATTAAATTAATTGTTTAGTTGAAAAATTAAAAAGAATTTATTTTCATAATAAATTGCTTAATTTATTTTTATATATAAATAATAATATAATAAACATTATTTATAAAAATACAAAAAATAAATAAAAGACTTTATTCTCACAATAATTACATATTATGATATTATATATATAATATCATAATATCTATTAAAAAATTTATAAATATAAAAGTTAGTTAATAAAGTGCAGATCAAAAGTTTGAAGGAATAAGATCTCATGGGGGCAACGATCAAAGGAGTTGGGATAGGCTTGGCGTAACAGTGAACAGGTAAGTCTCGACTCGTGAATTTAAATATAGATTTTAAAAACTCGATCCTTCTGTTTGGAATATTTTCTTCAATTTTCAATGAACTGAACAACCAAGAAAAATCAAATTTGTCAATCTTGTTCCAATAGATAAGTGCCCAAATTTATATTGGAATTATGAGCAGTCCATGACGTACTTTGCTTCTTCAATTTTCTTTTATCGACAGTAAGCCTTATCTTGTTTGTCTTTTTATTTATGATCTTAAATGTACATATATAAATATACATACATATATCTAAAAATATTATGTATGTATGTAATGTATATATATAGCATATTGGATTATAAAAGCTAGAATAAATGGGTAAACTGTGGCAGTAAACATAAAATTCCCAGCTGCTATTTTTAAATCCAATTTTAAACCAGATCCATGTACAGTTCAATTTGAGTTGTTATTTTTATTCTAGTCTATAACAAAGTTCTTTTCTTCCAGTTCTTTTCTTGTTACGTTCTAAACCTCTTATTGAAATCTACATATCTACTATAAAACCATGTGTATATATATAACAAAGTTGCAAAGTTGATGTGTATAAAGTGACAAACTAAGTTTTTCATGAATTACCCTGCAAGACATGAAAATTAATTAATTATTGCATAAAAATAGAAACAATACTGCATTTACATTTAGTAATGCATGACATGAGAACAGTAACATGCATGAACCCTAATTTGCATGAAGTAGAGAGAAGACATTAAAAGATCAAAATGAATGTTAAAAACTAATTGCATGTAAAAGAATTGAATTGCATGTCAATGATTTATTTTATTGTATATTATGCATGAAAATTTGAGACAATGAAAGGTGTACAATTTAACATTTGCATGCAAGAAAAAAGTAATTATTTATTATATTATAATTATACATGTTATTGTCTTCTATGTGTGTATTGGGTTTACCTTCTAGGATAAGGTGTTGAATATGGGTTAACAGAGAAGGTTGATCCTCTTTTCGAGTTATTTCTAATGCTTTGTCCAAAGCCATGTGTTCATTGAAATATATGAAATTTACCTAGAAATTTTATTTATATATTTCTCTGCCATATCTTGATAGTAGGGAATTGCATTTCATGATAGAAATGCATGAAGATATATCAAGCTTGCATCGGGATTACCTCTTGTTTTTTATTTCCAAGTTAGGTACTTCGTGTAGGGTCAAGTATCCTTTGAGTAGGAAGAATTTTAAGGAAGTGTAAGCTTCATGGTTGGATAGAAAAATGACTAAGCCATGTTCTCGTCTCTTGACTTGTGGATGACTATGAGGGTCAGTGTTGGTCAAAGACTATACTGTATATTTCCTCACATTATTCTTGTATCATTATATGTATTTGTACTTCCAGATTACATATCTTTAGTTGATTACATGGCATGAGAGCCTAAATTATATTTTTATATATCATATATTATGTGTTATTACCCGGATTATGCACAACACATATGAGGATGTGTTATGACATTTATTTATTTAATGAATTTGTTTCATTTGTATTCCATGCTTATGAGATATTAAGTTATTAATTATTTTGTGAGATTGAATTGGGTCACAATCCTTACACTTTTAATTTTTTAATTCTTAAAAATTGTATATCATCAATCTAGACATCATTATTTACACAATAAATATTAATTTTTTGATTAGTTTAGCGGAAATTATTTTTTCCATGTACATGAGAGGTTTTAAAAAATAGCAATTAGGACCATTAAAAATTAATTAGAAATTGATATCTAAAAGAAATACTCATCAAACTTCACTATAATACACATCTTTCCAAAAGGAAAATTAGAAAAATAATTTTATTTAGGTCAAATTATGCTTGTCGTACACATGTATGTTAAGATCCTAAAAAACCAACTTTAAACATTTGTGATTTTTGTACATCTTATACAAAATTAACTTGTATCATTTGGGTATTAGAATAAATTACACAATTGAAAACTAGACTCAAAATCCTACATTCATATTACTAGACTTTCTTAAGATTTTGTGTAAGCGATTCAAAATTTTCCTCCAAATGTGACAAACTTTGATTTTTAGGAAAAACACTTCCACTTTTTGACCAAAAAGTAGACCCAACTTCTTGCACTTACCCCCTAGTAATAATTTAGTGAGATCCCTATATTGAGAGTGTTTTTCTTGTCAAGTTAACAAGTCGTGATTATGATTCAAAATGAAATATTTTGGATTATATGTTTATAGGAAATTATAAATTATTGTTTGAGGGACTATTAGGGCAACTAGGAATTACGGTTTTGTGAAGCCCCCTTATAAGTTCAACTTGATCCACTCTTTCAAGCTTATAAATTAAGGTATACTAGAGTCAATGAATCATTGATAAATCTTATTCTGATTAAGAGTAACCTCTAATATTATAATTGACTTGATATTTGTCTTTTATATTTTTATATAATACTGATGAATATGCTAATGGAAATAAGAAGTTATCAAATATAAAGTCTAATAAGAATATGTTGTATTTATATTAATATTAAATATATAATCTAAACACTATAAACTAGATGCCTTGTCTAAATTTCCTCACTAGTTACGTGCATGTACAATTGGACCAATAAGTGTCTATTAGATTCGTTATTTCTGTTATGACTTATCTTTGAAAGCATGTGATTTGAATAGTGACTATGTATTTGAATATATAGCTTTATAACATGTAGTTAGGAGGTGATCGCTTGCTCCCTAGGAGCGATCTAATCCTCTTAAATAAAGTATTAATGTTTCAGTCTTTAATCGATGCTTTCTTTCCTTTTGAATTCTAATCTTAAATACCACACTTGCCCAAGTGACACGTCCCTTGTCTCCTTTAAATGATCACTCCTTTATGAAAGGTCATGTCTTTATCAAATTTAACTCAGCCTTCTTATTAATAAATAGAATCTACAAGTCAACTTAGTTAGGCATAATAAACAGGTTTGATTCCTTAAGATGAGTCGACCAATTTTGTGAGGAATATTATTTAAGATTGCCACCTTCAAGATTTTTTTACACTTATATATTATTTTTTGTTATTATGGAGTTTTCATACTTGATCGCTTGAGGGATTATTACAGTCTCCTCTCCTTTGCCCACAAGCATTCATAGGTTAAGGTGTTGGAGGATTCGGTCATTCTCCCATGTAGAGTCTTCCCTAGGTAAACCTTTCCATTGGATTAGGTACTCCTTTATAATCATGTTCCTTAGCCTTCTTTATTGGGTGTCTATTATCTTGTGAATGGCCAATATCAATTTACCTTCTTCACTTAAGGGTGGAAGTTCAGTGGAGGGTATAATTTTTAGTCCCAAGGCTTTCTCAAGGCATGATAAATGGTATGCGTTATGTATTCTACTATTTTCTAGGAGTTCCATTTCAATAGTGTGTTTGAAACATCTATGAGGGGGTCTCCTTGGTGGAAAATATCCAAAAATAAGACTGCTTGTCTAAGATGGGTTGTAAATCATAATGGTGATGCTTAGGTTTGGTTTTTTATTATTTGGGAAGATCAAGACATTGGGCAGCCCAAACCATATCTTGATTCCTAACTATACCTTCCATCTTCTTGGAAAAAACAACTTGGGGGGCTCCATTGGATAGTTCCTTGAATACCACCTTCTTACCAGCTACTTTGAATTTAAATTCCATGGTTTGAAAATTTTGTGAATATTTAGGATTCAATGGACATCATCCATTGAATTCTAAATATTGCATTCATATCACCCAATTCTACAACATAAAATTCATCAATGACCGTGCAGTCCCCAATTGTAAACTTCAACTTGGGTACCTTAGTTGAACATGGTATTTGGTAGCCATCTGCTACCATTACTTTAAATCATTCATGCTCAATTGTTGGAAGCCCTCTCTTGGCCACCATTGTTGAATCAATAAAGTTATGGGTGGGTCCACTATTGATCAATACCGTTATCTTTTTCCCTTGTAATACCCCACGAACTTTAAAGGAATTGAATCTTGGAGTTCCTGTCATGTTGGCAATTATACCACTACTTTTCTTTTTAGGTGTAGGTTCTTCTTTTGGTGGATCTTACTCCTCTTCCTTTTGCTCACTACTTATATTAGATTTGTCTTCTTCCTCACTATCGGGTATGATTTCTATATAATGAACTTTCCCTTTCCCCATGCACCTATGTCTTGGACCCCAACATTCTTTGCACGTATAGAAAATTCTATTTTTCCTTAACTCTTCTCTCGTTGCTTAATCCTTTTTTTTGTCTTGTCCACTCCCTTGAGTTTGGTGGTTTTGGGTTTTCCATTTGGAGTGAGGACCCCTTAAATGTAATCTTGTTCTTTGTGGTGCTAGATTCCATATCTCTAGCCTTTTTAATGGCTTCTTGAAGTGTAGTAGGGTTGATGGCCTTGACCCAACCCCTCAAAGGATCCATTAGGCCATCCATGAATAGGACAAACAATCTTCTTTCAGAGATGTTGGTGACCAACACCGAAAGCCTTTGAAAGTTTTCAATGTACATTCATCAACATTAACCATCTTGCTTCAATTGTGCCAATTCCTTGAAGTGGAGCTTCAGGTCTTTGTTGTCGAATATTTCTATGATTTTTTCTATGAATTCCATGTATGAGGTGATTTGATCATGGCCTAATGTAACCATGCCATGATACCACCATTCATGTTCCACCCCATCCAGATGTAAGGCAATATACTTGATTGCTTCATCCTCTAGCATGGGATTGAGTTAGAAATATGTGTCCACCTTTTGGACCCATGATCTTGCAGTGATCCTTCTGAGACCATCAAAATATGGTAAGTTAAGTTTAACAATTTTCCTCCTAGGTCATTATGATGATCTCTATTTCCTCTATTTGGTAGATGTCTCATTCTTAGGTCCACATAGTCCTTTAAGAACATATCTATTTGCAATCCCTTGTCTATCCAATCTTGGTAGAATTGTTCTTGTAGTTCTACCAATGTTGGCTCATGGCTTATTTGTAGATTAGTTCTAGGTTGAAAGGTAGGAATCATAGGCCTAGAATTTGTTGTAGGGACATGACGACTTGGGGTTCTATTATTGCTTGAATTTTCTTCAATTCCCCTACTATTGCCATCTTGATTGTTCTTGTGGTTGGTCAACATGATTTGTGTTAATGTTTCAAGCATTTATCCCATCTATCTTTGGCTAGCCATAAATTTTTTCCACTGTTCTTTGTTCATCATATTGCTTTTTGTTTTGCTAGACTCGGGACTATTGTGGATGCCTAAGATGTTGGATGTTGTCCTTCCTTAAGGAGCTTGGGGTGGTTCCCCCAATTTCTTTACTTCTCGATTATAATATCTCTTTTCTCTTTCACTCATTCATAGGCTAGCAGGTTCAATAGCTTTGATACCACTTGTGATGTCCCCTTATAAGTTCAACTTGATCCACTCTTTCAAGCTTATAAATTAAGGTAGACTAAATTCAATGAATCATTGATAAATCTTATTTGATTAAGAGTAACCTTTAATATGATAATTGACTTGATATTTGTCTTTATATGTTTATATAATACTAATGAATATGTTGATGGAAGTAAGAAGTTATCAAATATAAAGTCTGATAGGAATATGTTGTATTTATATTGATATTAAATTTATAATCTAGAAAATGTAAACTGGATGCCTTTTAAATTGAATTTCCTCACTAGTCGCAAGCATGTACAGTTGGGCCAATAAGTGTCTATTAGATTCACTATTTTTGTTATGACTTGTCTTTGAAAGCATGCAATTTGAAAAGTGACTGTGTATCTGAATATAGCCTTATAATGTGCAGGACTAGGAGGTGATCGCTTTCTCCCTAGGAGTGATTGGATCCTCTTAAATAAAGTATTAATGTTTCAGTCTTCAATCGATGCTTTCTAAATATATCCTTATAACGTGTAGGACCAAGAGGTGATCACTTTCTCCCTAGGAGCGATCTGATCCTCTTATTTAATGAAGTATTAATGATTCAGTCTTCAATCGATGCTTTCTTGCCTTTTAAATTTTGATCTTAAATACCACACTTTCCCAAGTGACACATCCCTTGTCTCCTTTAAATGATCACTCCTTTATGAAAGGTCATGTCTTTAACACATTTAACTCGGCCTTCTTATTAATAAATAAAATCTCCAAGTTGGCTTACTTAGGCATAATAAACAGGTTTGATTCCTTAAGATGAGTCGGCCAATTTTGTGAGGAATATTATTTATGCCACCTTCGTGATTATTGTACACTTATATATTTATATTTATTTTTATTATGGAGTTTTCATACTTGATTGCTTGAGGGATTATTATAGGTTTTCAAGACTTGAAAGATGGAAAAAAATTAGAGTTAATTTGGACCTTAACATCCAAGTGAATTTTTATCTCGAGGCCCTATTTTCTTACACAAATGTTTCCAACTTGGAGTTTAATCCCAAAAGTTTCATAATATATTAAGGTTGAGAAAAAAATGATAGAGATCACTATAAATCAGTCCAAATCTCCAAAAAAGTCTAGAAAGTAAGATAAATCAACTTAGAATAACACAACAAGAGAAGTCACTAAAATGAGTTTACAAATGTAAGGTGGAGATTGCAAAAGATGCAATTTATAAACTTGTAGTTTTTAAGCTCAATTAGAAACATGAATGCCTCTAATTGAACCTAATAAAAACATAATACAACCCTAATAATGCATGAATGTGTACTTGGATATGTTAGGTCTTGGACTACAACTCAACAAAGTATGACTATGGGGGCCTATTATCCTTCTCATTTATTATTTTTTTCAAATTTGATTTCTCATATGGGGATGGGGGTAGATGATACCTTACAATCATACATTGATGAATATATTTTATCAACCAAACAATCATACATGGTTCTCTAGAAGGTATTAATCCACTTCCTCATAGCATAATTTGAACCTTCATATATTTTTATGGCCCCATCCTCATGATTTTTTTAGTTCTATTTCTTGATGCTATGAATTTGTTCTACATTATTTTGATTGTAGTTATTCATTGGTTGGATTATTTGGATAATTTATTCCTTTCAACTTGTCCTTTGAATTAAACTATAGTTTCTTATTCATACATTAGTAACAACAAATTGAAGTTATGGTATGTCATTATAATTAGTTTATTTGATGTTATTATCTTCATCACCTTAATCATTAGGACTCTAATTTTTTTTCTCATGTAACTTTAATTTAATCACTTGGATTGTAGAAGCATATAAATTTAATGAGGTCTAACCTCAATTATTAGGACTATAAAGTCTTGTTGCTTACATATGATTTATCCTTATTATAAGGTCTAAGACTACATATTTGGATGGAAAATTCAAACAATAAAATAGAAAATACATTCAAACACAAATAAACCAATTCAAATCAAGTATGCACCTCAATTTTTTTTAAAATTAAGTACCAAATAACATGAGAATGTAACATAAACACAAGAATTTAAACCTTCATAATGTTTGAGAAAGCTCTAAGATGAATTATTGCAATAATATGTAGTAATGTTGGTTGCTCTTTGCTATAAGTTGCTAAATTAGGCAACATGTACTTTCTTGGTAGTGTAGCATGTTTTTCCTTTGGAAGAGGCTTCTTAAATAGACCTCTAGTCATGAGCATGGAGGGATAGGATATGATCATGAGATCAATTATGAGGATTGACTTGTAAGTGGAAGAAGAGGATGCAGTGGATTCAATGGAGGGTAGATATAATCTTTAAATGAATGGAGGGAGATGTAAACATGTGGAAATATGAGAAGAGGGAAAATGGATGGAGATAATTGAATCATGGAATTGAGGGTGGTGATTTATTTATTTTAAATGGAAGTGGGAGATTCGCTCCTATGGAAGTGTGTGAAGAGGGAAAGTGGAGAAGAAGACATATGTGAAACTATGGTTAGTTGTTAAGTTTAGTTATTTATGTTATGAAGTTACAATTTTATTCTTTTGCTTATATCTATTTAAATGTATGTTAATTTGAGAGAATGCAATTGCTTATTATATATGGACTATCAATCAAGATATGTGAGGATTATTTGCACGTATTTATTTAACTTACATCTCAATCCCTTAAGGTGAAAGTTTAAAGTTGTCACTTTTATAAAGGAAACAAAAAACACTAATTTAATTTTTTTAACTTGAATCACTAGAAAGTGACATATATGTTTTAAATTTTGAAATAATATAAACCTAATGAAATATATATTTTTAGTGTATTTTATGTTTCTATTTTTCTAGAAAAAAAAGTTTAAAATTAATAATTTTTTTGTAAAATTGGCACTATAATTTAGTTGCTAATAAAATGCTAAAAATGAGGTTAAGTGGGATGCCACACTTTACATAGTAAATATTTTTTCTTTAATTCTTTTTCATATTTATAACTTGAAACTTAGTGCATGGATTAATTTTTTCCATATTTTGATAAATATTTATTTTAAATAAATCTTTAATTTTTTTGTATTAAAAACATAATTGTTTTGATGAGATGGCACTTTTTATCTTAACCATTTATCCAAAATAGAAAAAATATCATCTTAACATGAAATCTCTTCGCTAGTGCATCATATTTTTTTATTTTTTAATAAACTTTAATATTTTTCTTAATAAGACAATCAACCTATGTTTTTGTGTTGATAATATACTTTTAGTATAAAAATAATAATAATATCAAAATATTAAAAATATATATTTTTACGCCAAGAGGCATCTACAATGAAAGCAAACAACCCGTAGATCAATAAAAACTCTTCAAGCAAAAATTGATGTACATTTGTCAGCCTTTGAATCTGAAGGAATTAAAATTCATTAAATTTTATGAGAGTCATGCATCACATTGATAGGGTAGTGGAGAGTGGCATTGACACGCAAACCATTTCATGCAAACCGTTTCTTTTCAACATTGGTTCTGTGGAATTCTAGATTGGATTGGATTGCTCGCAATGCGTGGAAGATAGTTGATGTGTTGTCTCCATTTCATCAATTTTCTTATATATTCCAGGTTTGAGTAACGGAAGAATGTGGAAGATTAAATGATTCAAGGTGAGGCTACATATTTATGTTATGTGATTCAATTTTTTATTAGCATCCATATTCACAATGCCATGGTTTTTTATCCTATGCATGCCTCACCTAAATATCATCCACGACTCTCAAGCCCTAATGGAGGGTGACAGTGATGAGGAAGAAGAAGCATGGTTAGAAAATTTACTATAATTAACCTTTTGTAAATTAGCATGGAGGCTACTTCTCTCGCTCCTGCTCTTCATTGGTAAAGGCACTAGAGGTAGATGCAGCTTATTATTACGTAGGTATAGAGTTTTTTGATCTTTTTTGTGCTATACTTTTTCATAAGAGTATTTTGGCATTGGTTTGAATCGACTGAAGATAAAAATGAGAAATATATTTACATCAAAGAATTCCAAAATTTAATTCTATGGCAGATTTTACCAAGCTCCGTAAAAATAAAATCGACAGAGATGATTTGCAAACTGTGGTTGTTAGTTACTATAAGAAATTACCCTGGTTGGTTTTTCAACCTAGATCCCAGGTTAAAGAATTATCATTCTTGCTTTTAAAAGTAAATCAGTTTGATTTTCACACTTGAAAATATAATTCATCTTTTAAACTCATAGTGAAAATATAGTTTCGTTTTGATTTTTATATATTTGAAATCTAATTATTTAAAATTTGTTAAAAATCCTAATATGGTTTTCATTTCTCTATAGGTTGATTTGGTAGTCATTATTCACATTGCTGATAAAGAGTAATTGTTGAGCTTGATTTTATTTTTGGTCTTTTTTATGCAACGGGATTGGCTTATTTTTGTGTTTATTCTTGATTGATTTTTTTTTTAAATGCAATAAATCTTGGGTGAAATTATAGGTTAACTCAATCTGGGGTTTAAATAACATATTCATTCCTACACCGTGCTAAACAACCTCACAACCTCTTTTTATTGTTCTCTTGGTAAATATAAGGTGAGCTAATGCCTATAACGATGTGGGGAGGTAAGCATGGATCGCATTCTTTCTGTTCTCTTTGCAAATATGAGATAATGGTGTGCCTTAAAAGGTATGTGGGGTAGCCATGAAACACATTCTTGTCTATTCTCTTGGGAAATATGATGAACGGGAGGCTTTTAATCCATGTGGGGTAAGCATGGATCACATTCTTGTTTGTTCTCTTGGGTAAAATTGAGATAACAAGGCTCCTTAAATACTGTGTGGGGTAAGCATGGACTGCAGTCTTTTATGTTCCTTCGGTTTCTTGCATGGATCACATTCTTATTCCACAACCGTAACTACAAAAACTTGTTTTATGTGTCCTCCTTTAATGTAGTATGATCCAATGGTGATGTCCAATATGCTTTATGGGAACCATGTTGCCTATTCTATAAGTATCCACCCTGTTAAATTTGGTGGGTCTGATTTGGCTCTTGACTGTACTCCAAACCCACAGGGAGGGATGTTGTCACTAAGTCTGATGGGTGAACTCTACGGAAATAATAGCATGTGTGATGTCATATATGTTATATGGAAACCATGTTTCCCATTCTATTGGTATCCTGGGATCCACCCTGTTAGATTTGGGGGCAACACCAATCTTTGTGGATCTGATTTAGCTCTTAACTATTTCAAACCCACAAGAAGGGATGTTGCCACTAAGACTGATAGGGTGGATTCTAGGGAAATAGTAGCAAGTGCGACTTAGAATTCCATACACTACATAGGACATCATTGTCATGTTATAGTTATTTTATGGGTTGCCTTTACCACTATGCAGGGAAAGCATTGATCACATTCTTACACCAAAACCATAACTGCACAAACTCACCATATGTTTGTTGTTGTTATGACCTGCTTCACCCATTACCCTTATACCGTAACCAAAACCCCACAACCTCACATGTTAAATTCTTTGGGGTTTTAAGCAACCTTATTATAGTTAGGGGGGTATCAAATTGGATTGCACTCTTACAAGTGACACCATTATATCATAGACCTTTGGACATATACAAAGTTTTTTGTTATGGCTACTTTATGGTTTATATTAAACTAGCGCAAAACCTTAGCAAGTGATTGTCTCCAATAGCTATTCAAAATAGCAACCCAAAAAAATCAAATTGAAGAAAATCCCAATTTTCTCCCATTTTTGGAATCTTGGATATGTATGTGAAAGCCTTGTTTGTTATGGAGATAGTGATAGAATTTGGCCCAATTTCTCTTTCACCTTTCATTATATGATGGAAGTTCTACGTTCTTTGGGATATTGCCTGAATATAATTCTATGTTAGGTTTCCCCTAAATATTTTGCTAAAGTGTATTTTGTATTTTTGAATATCTTATCATTGTAATTTCTATTATTTGCGAACATGGCTACTCTAGTTTATTCAAACGAGTCTTGTTCCGATAAGGGAAAGTTGAAAAATAAATGTCGTCTTTAGGAATTACAATAAATTCTTAAATATGATAGAAGTAAAGATATCTCCAGTCCATTAGTTCATTAATGGTATCACATAATGATAGCCATGATGACTATGTGGGTTCTTGTGCAGAAGTAGCCTAATCCAATTAAAATCAAATTTGATTGGGTACAAGTACTAGATAACTTTTGACAACAGAGCTTAATAAGCCGGTATCTTAAGTCCAATAATGTTCCAAATGAATGCAAGCATTTACCATTTGTAGAGAAAAATAGAAAAACACTGATGGGCAACTATTGATAATTTATAACTAAAAATATTAAATGAACTATAACATGTACAATGCATCATATAGGTTTAAAGTTATACTCTTTGTTCAAAATAGGAAACTAGGCAATGGTCCCCATCAAAAGTTAAATCAACTTAATCTTAAGAATGACATTAAGAAATCATCATATGACTCTTCTTCAAGATAACCAAATCAACATTGAATTAATTAGGCGTAGATGCGGTAGGATTTGATGAAAATAGGCGCCTTGAGAAGGATAACTCTCTGCATATTTTATATATATTAATATTTAATATATGTATGCTAGTTGAAAACTACACTTATAGATCTACAAAAAGGTATTTTTATATTTTTTAAAATATTATTTACATAAATAAGAGTTGTGAAAATATCAAAAAAATTAAATTATTTAATATTTTTAGTAAATAGACCCCAAATTGATGCTACATATGTATTTAGTGGACACTTTTAATTGGAAAATTTGTGAGCCATATCTAAATTACCTAAAATTAATCTAGCTAGACTATATATTTGACCAAGATTGACTTTTGGCTAAAAATACTTAGATTTAATAAATTTGTTTGAAGTGAGACAACTTTAAAATTTTATCCTTTAGACTATTTAAATAGGGTTACTTCTAGTTAAAAAATTAAAATTGATATATTTATTAATATATTAACGCAACTTTGTTTGGGACGGTAATATATTTATTTCAATTATTGATTATAAATGTTCTTGGAAAACTTTGGCTATTACAAATAATTTTTAGGGTACATGGTATGTCAGTTGTAGCATGTTTTATGAATTAATGTCCTTATGTCATACTTATGTATCTTGGAATTCTTCTTGTAACCTTGTGTCAATATTTTTAACTTTCCCATCAAATTATTATCATGGAACACATGATATTTGAGCATTATTGATAATCCAATAATTTTCATGTGATGTGCTTGTTGATTATTATTTAAACATTGACTATATACATGATTTAAGCATCCTCTTAAAGAAATAAGATCACTTATGTCCTAAAAAATCCTAAAATCAAGCAAGAGTGTAGAAATGCTTCCTAATCTAATATTTAAAGAGAGAGATATATAAATAAATTAAATATTTGCAATTACAAGGAAAAATATGTAATAAAAATGATAACATAACACAAGATTACGTTAGGAAATCTCTTTCAAGAGAAAAATTCCTCTCTTCAAAGAACATACCAATTTTATTATTACCAACAAAGATTACAATACAATCACAGGGACATGTCCTTATAGGAGGATCACCAACAAGATATCTAGAGCAATTTTAGTAGCATAAATTCCATTTTAAACACCCAATAAATAAGAGAAGAAACACATGAAACCATCAAATGATAATGAAGAAATTTTGAGTTAAAACCACCTAAAATGTGGCAACCAGATCCCTAGTAAAAATCCAACACCCGAATCCCAAGATCAGTCCACAAACTAAAAATAGCATACTCCTTTCAATTTCTATAAGCTTGTCATAATCCACTTACCAACTTGGGTGCTCCATTTTTTGTTTATTATCTTAATTTAAATATTTCTTATGACGTTTCATAATTCGTGGCATAAGTTGGTCAACAAGTGTAACTCCCTCTTATATATCTCTTATGTGTCATAGATGTTCTTACATTTTTTTTATTTAGAAGGCCATAATTTTTCATTTGAGAAATCAATTGATCCCTTTTTTAAAAATTATGGAGATTGAAGAGATATTCATTCTCACAACAAGGGAAGCCATCATGGCCCATTTAAAAAAATTTAAGGCCCAAAAGTGACATTTATTTAATCTAAACTTGTTATCTTTCCAAACATTTCATTGACTATAAAGCACATCTATTAATTTGTAGCTTAATTTTTATGATGTTAAATAAAAAATGGTTGAATTGCATAATATTATTTTAATATAGTGCAAGGACCCCTTGAGTGATTAATCTTGATTTTTTCATGGTTCCATCCTTCATGTAATAGGTCCATGGGTATATTAAACTTACAATTATAATCTAGCTTTAAAGGAGGATCTTAAGGTAGTAAATTTTATCATGTTTGTATACTTTGAGTAGTCATGGAATTAGGTGGAAGTCTCATTTTGTTGAGTAGATTTATCAATTTCACTTGACCTTCATGTCATTCATTATATATCTAAAAAAGAGACTACATAAATATTTTATATTTATCATATATTATTCAAAATTTTAAACTTTCTTCCAAATTACTTCAAAATATATTATTATAAGTGTATATAATAACTATATTGTAATAATATAATAACTATATTATTATAAAATTAAATTAATTACAATTTAAAAATATTTAAAAGAAAATATATATAAAAATAAAAATAATAATCATCATTAAATTGTCACTCAAAACACCCGTTTTTTCATTATTCTAAGTCACATATACTCAGATCATTTGGACTAAAAATTTGAGATGTGGAGTCTTAATAAAGTAAGTTCATTTCTGGTGTCTTACAATAAATCATTATTCAAAAGTGTAGATATCATAAATAATTGAAAAGTATGTTTACTAGAAGAAATGGCTTGTTCTTTAGTCATATAAGGTTTTGGATATGCTCTACTAGGGTTTAAAAATATGTTGATAAGTTCTACAAGTAATTCAATGATGGAAGACACTTTCCAAAACATTTATGTGGAATGATAATAGGATGCAATATATTCCTGAAAAAAGTGCTACAGTTTTCATGTTCATTGATCTTTTAGAAAATAAATTATATTAGATTTGATAATTTTCAGGAAGATAATTTTGAATCACTTGATTTCATTGCACGACATTTTGGACATCACAATAGGAAAAGCTTAATAATAATAATGATATCTTTGTAATGGATGGACTGAAAAATATGGTCACAACCATTGATTTGAAATCGGGCCAACAGCTAACTTTTTCAGTTGTACAGATCTCAAAAGCTTTAAAAGACGATGATGAGAATCCAATCTCATTGAAACCCAAAAGTCTTGATTAATCTCGTGCAAAAATTAGTCAATTAAAGATAAATCTTCATTGTTAGTTCTTTGCTACTATTAAATATTTAAAAATATGTAAAAAATAATCAGGTTACATATATTAATCTCTTTGATCTTTTAAAGAGATAATAATAAGTATATATTAAATAAAAAACTGTTTTTCAATTGAACTATTACTAGTACTTGCATCTAAAGGAGGTTCAAGGATTAGATAGAAAACTATATGTATGTTAATATGTTAGAGAGTATGTGTTTGTGCATGTATGTGTTAGAAATTCTAGTTAAATGTGACCAAAATACTGGAAATAGAATGTTCCCATCTAGTTGTCAAATCAATATTTATCTGGTTTTTATATGATAAGTGAGATATTGAAGGCTTTTATCTATATTATGGAGGCTTTTACCATTAAACGACAGCTGATTATCATTAAACGGCAGCTGAAATTTGTTTTCGGATGACTCAATAGTAGTTTGCATTTCAAGTTTAAATCTAACAGTAAACAATAGCTGAAACATGTTTTCCAACACTCAATAGTGATTTACAGACGTGAAACTTGTTTCAAACTTAAATCTCACACTATATATAACCTATCGACGACTAATTTGATTAAAAACTTTTTCATCTGTTATCAATCGAACGGCCTACACTACTTAGGCTGTTAGAGATTCCACAACTATGTGGAAAACGAAGTGTTCTGATCAGAGCTTTACCAAAAGTTCAGCACTATCCTATTTTCTAGAATCTTACACAGGATCGATGAAAAAGCTACAGAACTACCATTATTCTATTGTCACGCTAAAGCTTTTGGCTTTCCGTCTCTATTTGTTTAACGTCCACTGCTCCATCATTTACAATCAAATCAAAAGCTATAATCCAACAATAGATCTTATCAATGGCATACATCGGTACTTGATGTTAAATGGCAGTCCAATCAAAATCTAAGATTCTGGCTTAGGCTTAATCTTTCCAAGCTAACCTTTTCATCTCAATAATGCTCGGTACTTAATCCAAAGTTAAATGGTACAACTAATATTGCATCTTGCCTTTTCAAAGTAAGTTTTAAGAGCTTTCCGATGGAGAAATGTGTATAATTATAATATTATTTTAGAGAATGTTTTTGATAAATTTTATATTAAAAAATGATAATTTTATAAAAAATCAAAATTTTAATTTTGTATTAAATGTTGATTTGTTTATAAGATATCTATTGTATTTATCTTGTGTTTTTTTTTATACATAAATTTCAATATTTTTTTCAAACCATATTTTAATCATATTATTATTATTTATTTTGAGTATACTCATAAAAATTTAAGAAATGGAAGAGATGTTAATTTATTGCTACTATTTTTGTCATCTAAGTCATTTAATTTACCTCTTACACTTCAAATCATATGGAGTATGACATCATTCAATACATGTAAAGCATTCAAACTAAAAATATCTAAATGGGACTTAGTATGCACATCACCTCATTATATAGAGATAATGCAAAAACATTTAGAAAAAATCCAAGTTGGATCTAACACTACTCCATGACTAGTTACATCTTTAATTGAGTCTACTGACCATAGAGAACATCGAGCTATATCATTTGATGATAATGTGATTCCACCTAAGAAAGATCTTAAAGAAGTAATAACTTTGCACATCATGGTGAAGTGCGGCAACATATTCATCAAACAATCTTTAGTTGAAAAGGGTTGAAGCCTTAACATAGGTACTATAGATTGTTTGAAATAATTAGTAGACATATCAAAGATACAACCATTAGATGGTACCATTAAATGATTTGATAATATGCCTAGATATTGCATTGGTACTATCATTCTTCTAATTCATTCTCAACCATGCAAGTCAAACATATTGTTCCATGTGATGCATAGAAAAATTAAATTAATATCCTTTTGCGTAATGCAATAGGGTCCAAACCTCAATCACAAACTTCCAACAACATAATATGCAACTAAAAAATTGTTTGAAACAAAACAAAAATCTGCAAAAAGTATTCTTCCATATTTCATTCAAAATTTCTTGAAATTACATAACAACTTAACATTTTTGAAAATGCATTGTTTCGCAGCCATACAAGCTGATGTAAATCATTACAAATCAGATATAAATCTAATATAAGACAGCAAAAAAAATCTCAAAGACAAACTAAGATTCCTCTTCTTCCTATCATCTCCCTAAACTATGAAATTGACTCTTCAATCCACATTCTTCAACCACTAACTTTGTTGATCTTCAATCATGGATATCATAATCCATTTGTTGTTGCAACACACCTTCAAAACGTACAGCAAAATTTTTTTTCCAGCTTCTCCAAGAAAAACCGCACCTATAACTTCTTCTTCAAAAATCTACCCTCATGACAAACTCAAAAATTGTCAAATAAAAAACTTAGCACTAATTTCAAAAATCATATTTTTACCTCCTTTGAAAAGGCTGCTCCAACAATTAGAAAAATCATAAAATGCTCCAAGATGCTTTTTAGTAACTCCCAAAAAAAATTCCACACCAATATTAGCTTTTTATTTTTTATGCTTTCAAACTTTGAAATTGATTTCCTACACTATCTCCCACTTCAAGACTTGCAACAATAGAATAAGGCCAATTATTTAATATATTTTTTTGGCCTAATATTACAATTTATTCCTCCAATAAAATTATTACTCAAACCAAAAATTAAAATACTCTTTTTGGTGATGCAAGATTGCTAGTACCCCTAGATGCTCCTACATCATTAGGCATCCAAAGTTGTTCACTCTACTTTGTATCAATCTGTTAAATTTTGTCTTCAAGGGAAGCTTGGTTGCATATCTATCTATCCTCGACAATAAGAAAAATTTATATCAATGGACACATCTAACAATTGTATTACTCAAAATGAACCCTTAGCTCATAAGTATGTAACTTACATAATGATGATTGGGATTTATTAGATTTTATACCCTATGGTGCTAGTGAATATCATGTGGATCCTAAAGCTTATGATATCTCATCTCTTGATATGGATCCATCTATATATGTAAGAACCCCTAAGGTGTATAAGGATGCAAAGGAGGCATGTATGTGTGAAAGAAATCTTTAGAGTGATATATCTACACCTAAATCATTATCTCCTATTAAACCACCATTTAGATCAACCTATCATCCTAGATACAAACTCATGCATAAACTAAGATGCAAAGGAACCATATTAGGCAACAATAAACAAGGGCATGTGTGATTTTTTGAGCCATAAGATGCTACAAAACACTATGGAGTAGTTCATCAACCTAAATATGTGATCTAATGACTAGAAGAACAAAGATGAAAATGAAAAGAACCTTAAGCTTATCTTATTCCCTATCCAAATGAGGCTTCTTGTTTGAATTCATCATATGTGATCTTGTTTATGAAATTCCCTTTGGACCTTTAACCAGTTCATCTTTTTAGGCTTCCATGACACTATTAGGGATCATTGATTACATTAAATATCATGTGTATTATTATTCATGATACATTTTGCATGCACATATACATATACATGAACTTTTAAAAACATAGAAAAGAATAAAACATGAGCATACTAAATCTAAACCATATCACAACCACCATGCCAAAATATAAATATCAATTTAATCTTTGAAAGCATTAGTCTCTTAAGAGTGTTGGTGTAAATTTAACAGTAACATTTTAATATTGACCCTCTCTTATATAGCCAAATGAAACTTTATAAAACACAAATTATACATCCTATGACCTCCATTCTCAATTCAAATTAATAATATGTAATATGGCATACCTTATGTTTTCTACTAAAGAATTGTCATATGCGATACATGGTGCTACCACAATAGTGGTTTACACTTTCTGGGAGATCCTATTTTTTGTTGAAATCACATATTTTTAAAAAATATAATGATTTAAGCCTTGAAAAGTTCCATTTAAAGGATTCCAATTGAAGAGGGTTTGATCAAACCACCTTAAACCAAGCCCCCTTGGATAGAACCCCACTAGTTTTAAACCATACCTATAACAGAGTCTCCTTTACACCTATCAAAATGCTAATAACAAACCACTTTTGATTTACCTTTTGGGGGATCAAATGAATTAATTTAAAAAAAAAATTGTAAGTATGTAGTCCTTATTATAAGCTTCCAAAAAAGTATAATTTTAATTAAATTTAATTTGATTATTATATTTATTTTTTATTTCTTGTGAATGTAGGTTTTTCACTGAAATTCAAGCTCTCTGTTCTGCACATGTGAAAAAATAGCATATTATCAAAAAAAAAAATTGAAAAATATGAGTGCACTAGATATTGAAGTCCTTGATCCAACAAAACAAATAAAATTGAATTTCGATACATACAAAAAAAGTTACATGTTATACAGTCGCGCTATGTCTGAATTGTAATTGGTTTGACTTTGAAACTTGATTAAAAAATATATATTCAATAAAAAACTATCTAACTAAGTGGAAGCACTAGATATCAGAGTTAAAAATATAAATTTGAAAGAATTAGAATTTTATCCTTCATGGAAAAAAAGTTATGCATTATACGGTGAGCGTCACTTTTTTAAAATGTTATTTTCTAAAAAAACTAGTTTTCGAGGGAGATGGAAAAAGAAGTGCAATCTGATTCCAAAAATTTTGAAAAAAATATATTTAGAATCTATAGAAAAAATGTCACAAAACTCTAGTATGCATCATCTTCAAATTCCTCATGGTTTAGCCGCTATAGGTGCCCGAAAGTGAAGATTTAGTTAAAAAGAATTATTTCAGTGTCCAGTTTATACATCCTATGACCTCCATTCTCAATCCAAATTAATCATATGGAAGATGGCATACCTTATGTTTTCTACTAAATAATTTCCATATGTGATACAACATATATCACATACCACAACACTTACAACATTATTATCATATGTCAAACACTATGCTTGTAATACCAAAATATCTAAGGGTCATCCCACAATAATGGGTCCCAAACTTGGAACATCAAATTTTCAATCTCAGGTGTAATTAAAAACTTAGAAAGACCTTCGCTTGAAGGGTTTTCTTCGAATGAAGGTACCTTCATTCGAAGGAGGACCTTCATTCAAAGGTTAAAACCTTTGAATGAAGGTAATTTCCAAAACCAAAATTGGAAAAAGGACCTTCGAACGAAGGTCCCTTGTTATTCCTTTTATGAAAATTTCTAGAAAAGGATGAAAGAGTACCTTGTTCGAAGGTCCTTTTTCCATTTTTGGAAATCACCTTCATTCGAAGGTTTTTTTACAGTTTTTTTTTGGAACGAAATACCTTTGAACAAAGGTCCTTGAATACCTTTGAATGAAGGGCCTTAGGTAGACACTTTGAATATCTGCTTCAAATTTTCTTCAAAAATTTCAGTTTCAAAACTCGAGTTGGACAAATGGAATTAACTTGACAAGATAATTTTCAAGATTGTAGTCCTCAAAATGAACTTTCTAACAAGTATAATTTTAATATATTTTTATTTTATTATGTATTTATTTTCTAATTTTTACTGAACATAGGTTTTCATCAAGCATCAAGTTCTTTGTTCTACACGTGGAAAAATAGTACAATACTAAAAAAATTCTAAAATATATATGTACTAGGTATTGATGTCCTTATTTCACCAAAAAAATTGAATTTTGATATATACACAAGTTATGCATAACAACATACACCTATGTCCAAATTATAATTACCCTAACTTCATAAATTAATTTTAAAAATATGAAAAAATATCCATACACTAGATATTGATGTTACAAATCTATATTTCAAAAATTATAATTTTATCCTTTTTTTTAAAAAAAGTTATGTGTGACGACATAAACATTACTTTTTAAAAATGTTGTTTACTATAAAAAAACTAGTTATTAAAAGTTACATAGAAAGATTCATAATTTATTCATTTATTTAAATTAAAATATGTATAGAATCTACACACAATTCACTAGTTCGCATCATCTTCAAATTCTTAATTTTTTAGTTGCTATAGGTCTCAAAAAGTGAAAATTTAGTTAAAAATTTTGATATCAATGTCCTACTTTGGCCAAAAAGTGAGACTCATTATTGTGGGATTACCCTTAGTAAATCCCTACTATGAAGACTACAAACTCTTCCTAGAAGGACTCTTTTTAGCTACATATCACCCAACTCCCAACATTCTTCCACTTGACATTTATTGTAGAATAACTTATGGTATTAAACCCTAGACACTAACCTCATGGTTGGGAATGGGATAATCCCATCTCCTTCCTATACCTTGAATGAACTTCGTAGCACTTACAAGTTTTGTCAAAGAATTTGTAGCATTTACTTTCATATCAGTTTTCTCTATTTGTACTTTCTTTCTTTAACCATCTTCCTTACAAAATGATATTACACCTCTATGTTTGGTTCTAGCATGGTAAACATGATTCCTAGCCCAATAAATTATACTTTGTGAATTACACTTCATCACTATTTGTCTTTTAAAGCCAATATTGTTAGTCAATCTCTTTATCCATATGGATTCCTTAAAAGCATGTGTTGTGGTCATATATTCTACTTCAATAGTTGACAACAATCATTTGTTGTCTCTTGTTCATAAAACTAACTACTCCAAATAGAATAAATTCATATCCAATTGTATACATTTGGTTCTCAAGATCTCCAACCCAATCTAAATCAATAAATCTATATACACTCAACAAATTTCCCACATCATTAGTACCATGACAATTCAGTAAATAATCAAGAGTTCTCTTCAAGTATTTTAATAGTCTCTTAACATGTGTCTAGTTTTCTTTACTTTCCTTTACCATGAACTTACATAGAACTCCCACTGCTTGGGAAATGTTTAATCTTGTGCAAACCAAATGTGCATGTTATAAATTAGAATCTTAGATAATTATCGCAAATCAATATAATAAATGAAATGATAATTACAAGATACATTGATTCAACACATTACACAATATACACATGGGGAAAACCTTTATGGATTAAAAAAACCCATATTTAGCATCATTTTTTAACTAAAAACTTATAGAATTCTCTATAAAAAGTCAATAGAGCCTAGGGATCTATCACTTCTTATTACTTCCACATGTCCAATAAAACCTCTTGTTCATGGTGATAGAATTCATTACAAATCTTCAAATTATATTTCCTCTCAATGAGAGAGAATCTCCTTAAACATAGGAGAAGGGTTGAGAAAATACCTAAAGGGGTATTAGTGACACCTATTCAAAACTATGATTTATAAATAATCTATAATTTAATAGTTTATTAGATTATTAATTTATTAAATGGTATTGATTTATAAAACTTATAATAAGCATAAGCTTTTATAATCTTATTAGAACATTATGTTATAAAACTCCCCCTTAATGTTAATAGGGGCATAAAATCTAAATTTCTATAAGAGAAAAGGTTAAGTATCTCAATAACATAGGTTTTCCTTACATATTGATATTGAATTTAACATAGAAGAAGAAGAATGTATTTATAATCTTTGAAATGAGATTTACTAGCAATGGATAGGAAAATAGAGCTACAAAAAATGTTGTGCATGGAAAAATCCCAAGTGGGTCCATTCTACTTCGAGGATCAGGTACTTAAAGAAAAATATGGGGTCTAATATTCTCAAGTCCTTGATCCTTTGTAAGGAACTTTTCTCTTACCCTCAAGCACCTCAAGTCAAGGACGGCATGTCCATTGAGGATTTGACTAAAGGATTTTCTATAAACATTAATGATCAAATTGATTGACATGTCTCTAGAAAGATGGAGAATGTTCTCATTAGAAAATTCTTCAAAAGAATATTGAATATTGAATTGGTTTGAAAATGGGTTAACATCAAATGGTCGATCAAAGGGAATGTTAATGTTAGTGCTCTATCAGAGGGCCTATGTGCCTTCTCTTTCTCCTTGGTAGAAGAATGTATCCAAATCCTCATGAAGGGATCATGATTCATTAGTAAAATTAATCTCTCAATGTGCAAATAGAGACCAAACTTTAACCCCATCAATGCCCCTACATCTATGACCCCCACATGGCTTAGGAGCTCCTAGAGCTTCCTTGTGAATTCTAGGAAGAGAGAATCATTACCAAGATTGCTAACTCTTTTGGGCATTTCCTCACTTTCGATAATGTCACAAAGAACATAATTAGGTATATACTTGTTAGGTTTTGCGTGAATTTGAAGTGAATAAGGTGTTTTCCTCATCTATTATTCTTGAATCTAAATTGAGGGGATGGAATCAAGAGAAATTCTATGAGAACTTTGTCCTAATTTTCCAAAACTAATCAAGAACAAGCCACCTCATTATTTTTTGTCCACATCTAGCAAATGCTAAGATGAACAATGGTGGTCTAGAATAGAGAAACAAAGATTTTGTTAAAAAAAATTATCCTTTTTTTGTGCCCCCTAATAGTTTTTCACCTCCTATTTAGCTGAACATGACCCTTGAAGAGAGTGAACTTGACTCAATAGTAGTAAATATTGGTCTTCAAAAGGATATGGAGTAGCTCAATTTGGAACCTCCCTTGAAGGTTGTTGCCTATACATATGGCATAGAGGATGAGATATTAGTGGAACATTCTATCTCTATGGATATTCCTTTCCTAAAAGTGTTTCCTTTTAATGTCATGATCCCTTCTCTTTCAAGGGAGGTTTCAAAAAATTGGTTGATGTTATTCTTGAAGAGGTTCAAGAACTGTTGTACATGCAAGATAGGAAGTTTTCTTGAGGACCAACCTTGGTGGTTCTTTGGGAAAGGTATTTGACCCTTTCCATCCCAAAAAGGTGTTTCATGAATATGTCCCCTTCTACCCAAGAAATAGACATTTAGGGAAAGGTAAAGCCAAAGAATAAAGAAAATCGACAAATGTAGGAACTTACTCAAAGCCCTAAAAAATCCAATAGGGAGAACAAACAAAAGGAAACAACCAAGGAAGTGGCCAATGGAAGATAAAAAATCTTGGAGAAAGTGGGCTCCAAAAGGGGTGAAAATGATAATCTCCTCTTAGAACATAAGGGGGCTAAATAGTCTCCCTAAACAAAATATCCTAAAAAATATGCTAAAGGACCTTAATCCAAACATTCTATTTTTATAAGAAACTAAGATAAATACAAATAAGTTCTTGGTTGTCAATAAAAATATATGGCCGTTTACTAACTTTCAATATGTTGATGCAGAATGTGCTTTGAGAGGTATACTATCATGTGTAACTCTTTTAAGCTAAAAGGTATGCTTCTATCTAAAGACAAGAATTTCTTAAGTATATTATTAAAAATAAAATTCAATAATGAAACTTGGATCATTTCCAACATATATCCCCCATACATCAAACAACAGAGAAGCAAAACTTGATCTTATAGATTTAATTATAAATAGCATGGTATAGTCTTATAGATTTAAGAGAAATTTGGGATAATCATATAGATTTCAAATAAAACTTAGAGAGTATCAACTAGTTGGTGGCATGGGACTTCAATACACCTTAATTGACCTCTAAAAATATGGGAGGGACTGAGGATCTTACATTGACAACATGATTGGCCTTGCTAAATTCCTTAGAATAGATGGTCTGGACTAGATATAGACATGGAAGGATTGCCTTTAACCTAGTCAAACAAAAGATTGAGTAGGAGTCTTATTCAAGTGAAACTAGATCAAATTCTAATATCTACCAACTGGATTATTCTAGAAAAATGCAAGCTATTGACCCTCCTTAGAATCAATTCAAACCACACAACTCTCATACTCGAATGGGATTTCAACTCGAGGAGAAGAAATCACCCATTTAGATTTGAATTTATGTGGACCTTTCTCCTAATTTTAAAAGCATTATAGAGAAATAGTGGAGATTTGAGATAAAAGAAATAATCTTGTACAAAGTTGTGTGCAAATAAAAAATATTAAAAAGAATATAAAACATGGAATGGATACTCATTTGGTGATATATTTAAACAAAAGAAAGAGGCCAAATAGACCGTAAAGGAAATAAAAGACAAAATGGATTCAAAAGAACTTACTGAGGAGATATGTCAAAAGGAAAAAGAAATACTGAACAAATTACATAATATAATTGAAAAAGAGGAATTTTTTGGAAGCAAAAATCAAGAATACAATGGCTCAAAACCAGGATAGAAACTCTAAATTTCCACCAATTCGTCTTCAAGAAAAAAACCAACTGAATCTATGAACACATAGATAACAATGGGTCTAAACATACAAAAGAAGAGGACATAAAAGCCAAATGAATTGGATTTATTTATGGACTACTCTATCAGACTCCCAATACAGACAAATATAATTTGTATGTTCCTTTGGAGGCTATTCCCATGGTGTTATATAATGAAGACTTGGTAGAAATGAATAAGAATTTTTTAGAAGAAAATAGGTGAAAATGTTGAACACACTCAGATATTGAGAGGGGGGTGAATCAGTATCTTCAAAACTTAAACCCTTCAACATAATGTAAATTCAATCTTCTAATAAGATCAAAAACCCTTAAATAGATCAACAACAATGAAAGATAAAGCAATGAACACATATGCAAAAGATAACACTAGATATACGTGGAAAACCCAAAAGGGGAAAAACCACAGTGAGAAATCTCACTTGTATATGAATAAGATTACAAATTGTTTTAAGGCTCACTACCTAAGGAAGCACACTGCTCCTTGAAAGACTTGCAAGTTAAGGCACACAACCTTAGGGCAAGGTACAAGGACTTGCAGGCTGAGGTGCACAACCTCGGGGCAAGATACAATGACCTGCTAAGGAGACTCATTATCTCTGAGAAGGATACATGAAGCTTTTGATTTACAACATATGTCAACAATACACTCTACTGATTGAGGCGTTGAAGCACATTTGATTTATATTTTCCACTATTGCATTATTTCACTCTCTCACTCAACTTGCAACTAATTTTTTCTTCCATTTATATCCTTTGCAAGTAGGGAAAACATCAAATTAGGTCGGCTAGAACATGAGACAAGCAATGACCCCAACAAGTAGGCCACAAAATATAATTGTAGTGAAAGCAATCCTATCTAGGAGATAGAGAGGACCAACAACAACTTATTACATCTTCCAATGTGATCCCAAACATAAAGCATGCAAGCACACAACATCCAAGTTGATAACAAGGAAACATGTAGAATAAACATGTAGCACATTACCAGTTATCCCAAAAACATACCTTCTAACATAATTTACTCAATGAGGTTCTTAATAGAATAGGGTGAGACCCAAACTCATATTAACATAGCCTCAAATGTTGGAACAGACCCCCAAGCATATATCACAAGCAAGAAAACAAGCCCTATCCTCCAGACATCCACAAATCATCCAAAAGACTAACTCAAACAATATGCAGCATCAAAGAGATCAACCATTGATGTGCGGACCATAGAGATATATTCCATGAACATCCAACAATACTTCCATATACTTCTTTCTCACTATCATGCCAAAAATAGCTAACGCAAACCAAACCAAAATAGAACACTTCATCCCAGAAGCCTAGAAGACACAGTCATGAGATAGGACATTTACAAACTAACTTGCAATAAATTTCATCATATGAAAGATTAACTTAGACACTGTACAAACATTAAAAACATGTCCACCAATCCATGAGAACATAAACAACATTGTGAAGAGATGTAGAACATTTTTTGGCCCAGTCCAAACAAGCAACCAAACTGCCAACCCATTGTAATTACCAAAGACCTCTTCGGCAACAATGGTGACCTAAAAAGATAAGAGCGCAACATCCACAAAACATAAACATTGAATCCCAAACCACAATACCATATCTTAAAAAGTGGAGGAATGTGGAGTATTCTCTTTATCAGTCTTAAAAGCAACTACTTGCAACAGAAAGCTTTACCAACATCTGAAGACCAGAACTTCCTTGAAGCAACAAATACTTCCCCAAGAACAACAAGAGAGAACATACAACATACTAAAGATCATCAACAACATATCCCCAACATCAGCATTACTTCTAATCCTCATCTTAATATATCATCACTACTAACAACAAACATACATACTACTTTAATTGGCATCAAACAAGGCATGACATCCAACCATGAACATCAACAATGTCATTGTTAGTACATCATCATATTATACCATCAATATATAAATGTAAGCATTAATGATAGCCCAAATTTAGTATTGATATTAATGACAAACATAGGTAACATATGTGGGTAATAGCACAAAGTTGTGTCACACTTTTGACCAACTAAATGGTTTCTATCGAACCATTTTCAGCCGAAAATGATTCGGTTGAGAGAGTTTCAATCGAAACCATGTGGCAGTAAAATGGCGCTAACATGGTGGGTTATCGAACGAGAAGGTTTCAGTTGAAACATTTTTGACCAAATATGACTCGATCGAAATAGGCAAATATAAAATTTAAAAAAAAAAAGTGGGTCAGCCTATTTTATGTGGATCTATGCGTGTTCGACCGAATCTATCAAGGGCGAGAGGTATTCAAACAAATGGTTTCAGTAAGACCAAGTAGGTGTTTTATGAACTTGACCTAAAATTTTATTTATCAAGGAACCAACAAATTTTTTCTTAGGGAACCAAACAAAGCCACAACCAACATCAACAAAAAACCCTACAATGTCAAAGAAACCAAAAAGAAGACAAAGGAGAGTATAGTGGAAAACTAAAGACCAAAGGCCATAAATAGAAATTTGTCTTGCTACAAAGAAAAACTCTTGTACATACCAATGGGATATTACATTATGCAATTATCAAAATAACACAATATCATAAGACAAACATATAAAGGAAGTCACCACACCTAAATACCAATCACATATAATTAATTGTCATACAAAAAGTTGATGACTATAAATCCTTTGGAAACACCACAGACAATGTGGTAGGAGGATAAGGGACCAATCCAAATCTTTTGCAAAGGAATAAAATCAAAACATTTATCAATACTAAATCATGCTTCCACTCTATCACTAATAAAGACTAAAAAAAGCATCTGAACAGTTTCTACATTAGCAAGAAAACCGCCATCAAATTCAACTCTCTAAAGTAATACATAATCATAATATCATCAAAAGAAATACAAATTCAATTCTTCTTCTAGAAAGCATTTATTTTTATAGTTTGGGAAAGATTCCTTATGCAACCCTTGAATCACTACCATATTTTCACCTTCTGCCACTTATCATTTGCACTCCAACAAGGAGGCCAAGGCAATACCTGCCACAACAACTTCTTGTTTTGCATCATTATTTTCCTTAATTCCAGGAAACAAAAATCCCCATTTAACAAGGTGGCCATTTGCATCCCTCAACACAACACCTACCCAAATTGAACTAGAGTTAACCCTAAAAGCCCCATTAAAATTGAGCTTAGGAAACACTACTAGAGGTTTCTACTGAGAACATTTTTTTCTCACCAACTGTTAATTGATTATCCCATTAACAGGAATTTTGGATTGGTTGTTAACACTTAAATATTTCAAATAATTCAATTTTATATTTGTAATGTCAATAGTTTATTTGTGTATCATGTTTAATTCCTTTTAACACACAATTTTTTGTGTAGTGTACTTTTTTTTATGCTATGGTGTAATTTGAACCTAAAACTATGTAATAATTATTCTCATAAGTTTAACTAAGATTATACAATTAGTTGATAGAAACTTGCATCCCATTGGTGTAACATGTCATGTCCAAAGTCAACAATAAGATGATAAATACCCATCACCAGTAACAAGTCCAATATTAGTTATAAAATAAAATCAAAAGTATGTTCAATTGTTGACATGAAAGACTTGGAACTCTTACACTGTTGCTTAGTTGTAGAGTTTTGGCATCTTGATTATACAATCTTTTTCTCTCATGTCAAATATGCCAAAATCTCATGGAAGAATTCAAGGTGGAAGATTGTAAAGTACAGAGTATTTTTGTAAGGTAATCAAATATGTTGAGTGTTAAAAGACAAGTAGAGAGAGCAATAATAAATGGATACAAAATTGATGAGCCCAAGAAATGTATACTACTGTGAACTCATTTCATATCCCTGAAACATGCTTTTGTATTATAAAATCCCTCTTATTAAATTCAAATTCAACTTATATATCTATGAAGTGATTTATAATTTAGATTATGATTATTGTAGATAAATTGATTTCTTTTTAAGTAGGAAAAGGTAGAACAAATTGATTATCTAATATTGGTTCATTCAAGATGTTTTGTACAATTGTGTTTTATATATTTCTAAAGGCTTTGGAGTTACTGTATAAGACATGAAAATTTAGTTAATATAGTTGTTTTTTGCACAAGGGGTTTCCTTTTATGTTCAAGGTGTCTTCCTTACTACCCAAGCTAATGCCTTCTACAAACTAATACCCTTGTTGTGTAAGTCAATTGTGCAAGACAAAACTGGCAAACAATTGTTGCACAAGACAAATTTGTTGTTCAAGGTGCTTGTTGAGTTGTGCAACTATCCAAACCAATATCCTTGTTGTGTGAGTCATTTTTACAAGACAAAACTACCAAACAATTGTTGCATAAGACCAATTTGTTGTGCAAGGTGCTTGTTGAGTTGTCCAACTATGCAAACCAATATCCTTGTCGTGTAAGTTATCTTTGCAAGACAAAACTTCCAAACAATTGTTGTGCAAACACTTGTAATATCTTAGTTATACTTGAATGGATGTCATAATAGATGTCATAATGTGTTCCATATAAGAATAGATGTCTTCTTTATATTACTGAATAATTTCACATGTGTATGAATCTTGAGTTTTTGCACATATGATGATTGTTCATGTAAATGAATTTAAATTGTGCAAGATTAAATTATTTATGGTTTTAAAGTTCAACTTGTATATTAAAAATGTTTTAGTTTTAAAAAGATAAATTTGCAATTTATTTTTTTTTGTTTTAATTATATGCAAATATCTATTATATACATGTAATGTTGTAAAATTACACCCCTTGCAATTTCACATACATTTTTGTATCTTCTTTGGTGTCCACTCCCTTAACATTTGTGTAGGCCCCTTTTAGCCCCTGCATCAGCCTTTTCCCTTTTCAGGATGCTCAGGATCCCTTTTCAACAGCTACCTTCACACATCAGCTTTGTGTCAAACTTTGTGCTTTTCCTGTTTGTGTCATTTTGTAGTGTGATGTGTTTGGACACTAGCACACTGTGTGGATGTCTACACACTGCACTAGCATCCTGTGACATTTCAACATTCAAACGACTATTTTTTTGCATGTTTTCCACTTATCGACTACTTTTTTTGGTGGTAACGGCCTGGGACGCCTTGTAACCACTCGAGAAGCTTATTTTCCCTCTTTAAAAATTTTCTTTTCAACTCATTTGGCCCTCTTCTCCTTCTTGGGTTCTACCTTGAACTCTCCTCTCCTTTCTCACTCCCTCAAGTTTGCATAGCTCTCTCTACAGCTTTCAACAACACTTTCAAGCTCTCTTTGCAACACTCTCAAGCTCTTACAGTGCTCTTTGTAGCTCTCTTGGCTCTCACAAGCCTCTTTTTCCTCCTTTCTCTCTTTGGCTTCCTTAATCCTTGCAACTATATCTCCCATATCTTGTGCTTGTGAGCATCCTAGGATTTCACACATCCCCCATCTATTACATCTCCATTTTTTGATACGGGTTCTCCTCCTCGAGCAGGGATTGCTTTTATCACTCCTTTGTTCATTTCCCTCTATCTATTTGGTTGTTTGTGGAGGTAGGAACACCAAAACGGGGGTTTGACTAAGGAAAACCCCTATACAGCCCCAACATTTTCTCCAAATCTTACGCATGCAGGTATTGAAGATATCTACTAGCTGCAGTCTTTATTACTTGGGTTGTTGTGAGAATTTTCCTTCTCCATTCTTTTTAGTTCTATCATTTATTTTACTTTATTCTAGTTACGTTATATTCTATTACTTTCTCACATCTTAGGAGTTCCTAGTAATTAGATTACTAGCAGTCACTTTGCTATTTCTATGATATTCTCGCTTTCTAGTCTGTACGAGATGCCAACGCACCTCTGGGATGCTAGTGTGTCACGCTATCATCTTGTTCCGCATTGTCATCCTTTGGTCAAGAGCCTATCAGTTTGTCTAGAAAATCTCTATGACCTGCTCTTTCTGATTTTGAAACTCTCGTGTTGTTCTTGTAGACACCTAAATTTGGACAATTAATTTATCCAAATTTATCCCTTTTCATCTAAACATCCTTTTATTTGCATTAATTAAGTAATATTACTATTATTTAATCAACCCTCTAATCTCTTCATTAGGGATGTGCACATGCCTAATCCTTGATTAGGATGTGTTACATCCTCCAACTTTTGCAAGTTGGATTATAATCCTCATTAACCCCTAATTATCCTCTGATTACTGATTAGTTAAGCCTAATCAGTACCTTGGTCAACGCTCCCCATCCCCCAAGGAATTTTTAATTCATTTTTATTCACCCAAGATTCCTCTCTTCCCCATGTGAATTTTTAATTCACATTTATCCTTTCAAGGTTTTCCTCTTTCCCATGCAAGTCTTCTAGAACATTTGACTTGTCACATCACTCACATGTGGCAAGTTCCCACCTTTTGGGAACCTTGTCTTATCCACTAGATTCTTCAAATCATTGTGAATTTAAAATTCACTTTTATTCTCCCAAAGCTTTCCCCTTCCCCATGTGATTAGTGAAAGGTCACATCAAAGTACTTACAAAGTACTTGTCCTTCCTCCACATCATGTACCCCACCTCACTTACACATCATCACATTCTATGCCACTTCACCCTCCACATGTCAAAATATGAGGGCTTGTGAGTCCTCAACTCACCATTTCCCTTCATCTTGGCCTTGCTGGCTTAATATCAACCATTGAATTCTCTAGAGAATTCAAATTCCTCTATAAATACCCCCTCTTTTCTCTCATTTAGGGACCTCATGCATTTGATACCAAAATTTTTGTCATTTTTTCATTTGAAAACACTTAGTATTTTTTACACCCACATGCTGTCATTTTGAGCACTTAATTCACAAGCATTTCCTCTCACTTAGTTAAGTCATTCTAGCTATTAGCATTGCATTCTATCACACATTACTCATCTTGCATAGCCATCCAAGGAGCACACAAGGATCTTAAACATCAAGGGCCAACCAAGGGATTCATCAACATGGAGAAGGTATAAGCACTTGCACAATTTCATTGATTTTTCTTTGTGTTAACAATTCCTTAGGCTAATCTTTTGAGGTGTTCCTTGTGTTTGACGTTACATTTTAGTTGTTTTGCATCTTTAAAATAGGATAAACTCAAGGCTACACATTTTTGGCACGCCTAGTGGGACCCACAAATGGGTTCCTATACTTCACATTTTGTTGTTGAGATTAATTGTAGGTACAGGTCATAAAGGGGCAACTATGCCCTCCTGTTCACTGCAGAGGGGCAACTACGCCCTCCTGTTCACTGTAGAGGGGCGACTATGCCCTCCTGTTCACTACAAAGGGGCGACTGCACCCTCCTGTTCACTACAGAAGGGCAACTGCGCCCTATTGTTCACTGCAGAAGTGCAATTACGCCCTCTTGTTCACTACAAAAGTGCGATTACACCCTCCTATTCACTGCAGAAGTGCAATTACGCCCTCTTGTTCACTGTAGAAGTGTGATTACGCCCTCCTGTTCACTGCAAAAGTGTGATTACACCCTCCTATTCACTACAAAAGTGCGATTACACCCTCTTGTTCACTACAGAAGTGTAATTACTCCCTCTTGTTCACTGCAGAAGGGTGACTACACCCCAGATTGAACTCTGTTTTCTAACATTTTACTGTAGAAGGGCGACTACACCCCAATTTGAATATAGTTTCTAACATTTGACTGCAGAGGGGTGGACACGCCCTTATCCTAACTTTGTTCTCTCACAGATTGTCACAGAGGGGCAGATTTTCCCTCCTATTTATGTAAAACCCCTTCCCACAACCTAGAGGACGATGTAACACTATGGAAGCACAACTAATTTTTTTTCCTAAAAAGAGTAACAATGACGAGTGAAATAACCTACTCTAACACATACATCCTCTAGGCCACACAACGTGTCTACATGTGAAATTCCAAACTTACAAAATTATTCTAAAACATAGTATATGGAATTAACTCTTGATAACAACATACAACAAAGCATTCACCATTCCATAATAAATCTAACACATAGAAATGTAATGAGCATATTTCCACAGATACAACATCATATAAACAATATATACCATTTAATCCAACGATGAATAGATCATACATAATGTTACAATTACATCATAAGGGTTCCTCCTTGATTACAAATAAGGAATACAATATATAGTGTCCACTGTTACAATGAGAAAGAGAAGTACAAATCCATAGAACCACACGAGCTCCTTGAACAAGAAGATCTCGCCATCACAAACAAGAAGAGAAAGCTCAACAGTGTAAGGTGCACACCACCCAACCATATGGTACCCATAGGCCCATCCCTCGTGCTAGGAGATAGTAAAAGGTAACCAAGACAAACCTATTACCTCTAGACATAGGCAATATACAAGATAACACAGTACTAGTAAACACAAACAAAAGGTCACATTGCTTCCAGAATCACTGAATCAAGAACAATCACTGTACAACAAAACTCGGCTGTTGTCATAAGAGGAGTGTCATCACAAAGGTTGCATTGGTTATCCTAAGGAGATCTTCCTAGGTCTCGACCCCCATCTTGGGTTATCCTTGTAACCTCTTACGAACTTTGGCCCCACATGCACACCAGTGCGGAATCGATTATCTTTTGAGAAGACAAGATAATGATTTGCCATTCCAGGTCTTCCCGACTCATCTCAAGTCTAACACAAGCCCTTGAGCCAATGAGCGAGGCTAATTATCAAGTTAAATATGTTAACTACCCATTCCCCTAATGTAGGTTATTTAATTTCCACTGATTACATTAACTTCCACACGAGTTATCCTGGGACCACTTTGTGTCTCAGCCCCCGTTGAAAGCCACTCCCCTATCGACAACACAATAACTCATTCTACACCCAAGGGTAGACAGTGCACAAACTGATAATAACATAATCACAAGAGATAGCACATCCCTACGGATGTCCAATACTGAATCCAACTACATGCACTACCCGAGGAAATCTCAAGGTGAATAACAGAAATGACAACCCTTTCACAATTATAATCTAGAAGACTTAGATTTCACAATAACAAATACTCCCCCCCTCCAATACACAATTACAGAAACACTAAATATTATAAACACAAACTTAAGCAATTCAAAACACTACCATTCGGATTTCCTAAATTCAAATTAATCAATATCCCATATTTAAATACATCATCCAAAACATAATTTCAATTTATAAAACAACAGCCAAATAGTGTTAAATGTTTTAATTCCAATTTCACAATTATAATTAAACAAATCTCAATTCTTCTAATAAAATTTATTTTTTAAATAAAATATCTACTGGTGCTTTGCAAGCACTAACAATATAATATTCATTTAAAAATCATTTACTTACCGTCTAAAAATAATAATTTAAATAATTATATTTAAATATATATATATATATAAATATATACAATTATATATATAATGAATATATTACATTACAACCATATCAATTAATGTATACATAATATACATTTATAATATCTATAATATATATTATATATAAAATATATATCATATAGTATATATATATTATATATATAATATATATTAAAGAAACTATCGTACAAAAACCCGCAGCACACAGACTGGCCGCGCCAGGCAATCATGAGGGAGACGGTTGTTACAGCTGAGCCTCCCCACTATGGGGGTCGGCAGTGCCGGCCACGCCAACGCTGCCCTCACTGTCATCTCCCATGTGGGAGGGACGGCTGTGGGGGTAGCTCCCCCAACCTCACACAGTATACATTTTTTTAATAAAAGCCCTGCGATTAATGAAAATCGCGTACGGCAAATTTTCCCAATTTCATTTCAAAATAAAAATTCCTACAAGAAAATTATAGTACCTTATAAAATAGAAAATATTTATATATAATATATATGTATATGTACATATATATATATATATTTCAATAAATAAATTTATATATTTATATATAAATTTATCCAATTATTTGTTCAAGTTGGGCAATTAATTTACACAGCAGAAGTTTTCTACATGAAAGATAAACAGATTTTACACAGAGGATCTATAATTTTAATAGAAAGAAATCTTCTACAGGAACAATGTATAAGTATTTTACAGAGGTTTCCTATCACCACAAATATTTTCTACAGAGATCTATAATTTCCCTTGGTTTCAATCTAATTCAAATGATCAATTTACACAGAGGAACTAAATTGTTTTCTACAGAGGTTCAATTTTCATGGCAATCTTTTAAAAACAAAAGATTCTACAATAATGAAAACCTCTTCTAATTTTTTCCAATTTGCATTACAATAATTAAATAACTCTTTCAAACCAAAATTCACAAAAACAATTAAAGAACCTGTTCCAGAAGAATTGTTGTCTCGAGGATTGATGTCGAGCTTCTCTGTTACTTCAATTTTTCAATGTTGCCAAAGCTTCCTCCAAAAAAATTGCCACTTCCCAAAGAACAGAAATAAACCACGGCCAAGAATTTCCACAAACTAGATTCCTAGAATTATTAGAAAGCTTCTAAGATCTACAATTTCTTCAAACCACAAAACAATTCATTCATTTCCCAAAAACCTCTGTCTTTCTTTCCCATGCAAACAACTTCCTTTTTTTCACCAATTTCAATCAATCTCTCCGTAAATCAATTTTAAGACACTCAGAAAACAAATCCTTGTAACTTCTTGTTTACACAACAAATATCTCTTCTTTAACAAACCAAGATATTTCTAAGATCTTTTCCAAAATATACATTTAAAATTAAAAACAATTCATTTAATCCAATTTACAATTAAATAACTTATTTATTTTAATTCCCAATTAATTTAATAATTAAAATTACTTTATAATATAACTTAAATTAAATTAATTAATTTATAATAAAATCTCCATATTAATTAAATCCTTAATCACAACATATAATTTAATCCTTACAATTTAAACTTGCACGATAAATAAAATACCAAGACCAACATGGATAAGGAACATGACCAACATATGGATTGACAACACACTGTGCTAGGGTAAAGGTTTGACTAGGTAGCCCGTTACTATCTCCCAATCATTACTGTTGAGTAGTGGACACGCTCAGACCCGTGAAACCAGGTGAATCCATTGTCTTGTACCTACAAACCTACATGTATACAGATAATAATTCATACACACCATGAAGAGAGAATCGTGGAAATCATAGGGCACTCGCAAGCGAGTGATGCAATACCGTTCTCTTCACCAATACAATGTTAAATCAATTAACGAGATAATATATCAATTAAACTACAATAAGCATATATAGCAATGTCATCACAACTAAGCATCTATGCAAACATAAAGCATATTAAACATAATCACCATGCATATAATGTATCATCACATCCATATAGTCTATCATCACCCCATTGTCAATGATAGAACAACCATAACATAAAATAAGGTCTAACAAAGTATCTGAGCTATCAAGAAAAAATATAACAAAACGGAGGGGTGTCACAGTTTACTACAGTGGGGCAGATTTTCCCTCTTGTTTATTGCAGTGGGGCGGATACACCCCAAAATAGCACATTTTGAGAGGGGCGGATTTGCACCCTGTTTACTGCAATGGGGCGGATACGCCCCAAAACAACACATTTTGAGAGTGAGGTGGATTTTCCCCCCTGTTTACTGCAGTGGGGGATACACCCCAAAACAACACATTTTGAGAGGGGCAGATTTTTCCCCCTGTTTACTATAGTGGGGAGGATACGCCCCAAAACATCACATTTTGAGAGTGGAGGTGAATTTCCCCTCCTATTTACTGCAGTGGGGCAGATACACCCCAAAACAACACATTTTGAGAGGGTAGATTTTCCATACTGTTCTACTGATGGGGCGGATCGCCCCAAAACAACACATTTTGAGAGGTAAAAAGTTGTTTTAGCTTCGTTTTGCTCCAGTTTTTTTCTGTTTTCATATTCTAACCCCTAACATTGTTTGTTGCAAGGATATTTGTGTTTTTGCTAACATTTTCCCTTTGTTTACTACAGTGTGGCGGATTTCCCCCCTGTTTACTGTAGTGGGGCAGATACGCCCCAAAATAGCACATTTTGAGAGGTAAAATAATTGTTTTAGCTTCGTTTTTGCTCTAATTGTTTGTCGTTTTCATATTCTAACCCCCTAACATTGTTTTTTGCAAGGATATTTACGTTTTTACTAACATTTTGTAGCATATTCTTGTGTAATTGACGAAGAACAAAGGATAAAATAGCTAACATTTTCTTGCAGGGTCATCTGTTTGTTCATATTTTAAAAGTTGCCCTTGTTGTTTTCGTTAATCTAGGAACATAATTTAATTAGGGGAAGTAATACTCATTGCTTGTTGTATGTATTTTTGTGTCACCCAAGGGGGCATTAGTTTGTTTTCACTTTCCCCTTGCACTTCGTGTGAGCCTGGAGAGTAGTTGGAAATAATTATTGCCTTCTTTTTAGTGGGACCTGCTTGGGGATTTCATCACCCCAAGGAACGATTCCAACCACGTGTACCGGTGAGGTATACAAAGGGGGGAGAGGGAAATTTGTACCTCAATCCAGTTGCATCATAATTGGCGGAGCATCGAAGCTAGGGTGATACCTAGATAGACGTGAAGAGTTGGTCTAAGCCCTTCAGTATCTTGTTGGGGTTCCCGACTCACGCTTGTGACGGGCTGGTGTTCACGGTTGTGCCTCATGTACCGAGAGTATATCGAGGACTCCCTAGACACCTTGTGCATCCTAGATTAATACCTTTATTGGCCATACCCTTAACACTAATCATAGGATTGTGCTTGTTTGAAATTATTTTCTTGTGAAAAACCAATAAATTTTTTAACAAATTGGACTTATTGTTGTCATTTTAAGTCCTTGCCATAGTCCTTTTCATCTAAACCAAGTCCCTGTTCACTGCAGTGGGGTGAATTTTCCCTTTTGTTTACTATAGTGGGGTGAATTTTCCCTCCTATTTGCTGTAGTGGGGCAAATTTTCCCTCTTGTTTACTGCAATGGGGCGAATTTTCCCTCCTGAATAGTCAAATTCGCCCCATTTAGCTCATTTTACCCTCCAAACCTCCATTTAATCATTGCAATCCTCTGTTTAATCATTCTAAACCCCCGTTTAGTTCTTTCAAGCCTCCAAACCTCTGTTTAATCATTCCAAACCTCTGTTTAATCATTTTAAACCTCCATTTAGTCATTCCAAACCTTCGTTTAATCATTCCAAACCTCCACTTAATCATTCTAAACCTCTTTTTTGTCATTCCAAACCTCTGTTTAATCATTCTAAACCTCTGTTTAGCCATTTGAAACCTTCATTTAGCCATTCCAAACCTCTGTCTAACCATTTTGAACCTTCGTTTAGCCATTTTGAACCTTCGTTTAGTCATTTCGAACCTTTGTTTAGTCATTTCGAACCTTCGTTTGGTCATTTTGAACCTTTGTTTAACAGTTCCAAGTAACCATTCATCCATTTTGAGCCCCCATCCACCTGTTCTGATAGTCGTTCTTCCACTCCAGGTTATCGCTCTCCTCGTTTCAAGCATCGTTCATCCATTTTGAGAATCATTCTCCTCTCTGAGACTTAGAAACAACAATTTTTCACGAGTTCTCCCACAAAGGGGCCGATTTTAAAAGCCCGCTTGATTACTCTTCCTTCTCCTACACGTAAGAAATTTCATAAGCATGATAAAGAAAAATATTTTTTTTGTGCATATCATCAAGTGCCTGGCCATTCCACTAGTGAATGTAAGGCCTTGAAGGATAAAATTCAACAACTTCATGATTCAAGTGCCATCACTCATTTGTTTATTGATGCACCTACCTCTTCTTTGCATGACAAGTGATATCAAGGTCTACCTCTATTTTGTATGTTCTAAGTATCTTGCATGGTTTTCCTCCCCTATATGTTAGGGGCAGTAATAACTTGTTCTGGAAATGTGTGTCCTTCTAAGGACCCCCTCTTCTTTTTATCTTTCAATTGGATCATCCCTTGAGTGGACCCTTTTTCTTTTGAAGGGTTCCCGAGGGACCCCCCTTTGAAAGCTTTTCTCTTGAACGAATTCATTGGTGTCTAGCTTGGGGGCAACCTAACTAGACCTATCTTTTCTATGACTATCCTATAATGCAGCTTGTATTAGCTACAGGCTTCTCTAATTAGTCTTGCTCTACAAGACTGAGAACCTGTAGAGATCCTTTGCATCAAGCTTGCCTAACATGTTTGGTTTGCAGATCAACATGTTGCTTTGCAGGTGTACCGATGAAGCTGCTTTTCAGTTCAACTCTACGGAGTCCCCTACATTGAGCTTCCCTCATGAGATAGTACCTGGGGCACCTTCTTTGCAAGTCTAAGGAACTATAAAGCGCTTTCATCATGTGGGATCTATTCACCATTGGTTTGTGGGCCTCTGGTGCAATTTGTTCAACTATATAGGAGAAAGTACCTACAAGGCCTTTTGTTCACCTTCCATAGGTCTACAGATCTACAGTGCATTTGTTCAACTCTCCTTGGGTCCAAGGACCTATGGAGCCATCTCTCTTTGAATTTTCATTCCTTTCTAGCTTCTTCATCTCTCTCTTAAAAATTCTCATTCTTCTCAATTATGTATATTGGATCGAAGATCTACATCTTCTAACTCCTAAGTATATGCTCTTTCTCTCTTCGATATTGGTTGCTTCCCTAACTTTTGGGTGCATTCTTCTCTTGAAGTGATCAATCATTACATTCTTCTCTTCGTTTTAGAATTCTTTTATGTATTATTGTTTTTAATTTGGGGAGGACGCATGGTACTGAGACAACCTTTTACATCAAGGTCTTTTTCACTTTGCTAACTCAAATCCTTTAGTTTGTTGTGTGTATGTGTGTATGTGTTTTTATATGTACTAACCCCATGGTGTAATGGATTTTTATGTTCTAACATTGTTGTCTTGTGCAGGTCTTTCTTGTCTAATGTGTTTGTTTTGTAGGTCTTCAGCTTGGGAACATGATTCTTTGGTTCGAAGAGTTGTTTGCTTCCTCTACAGTATCCTTTTGGCATCATGATGTTAGTTATGTTTAGTAGATTTCCTTTAGCGTGCATATTAGTGTAGATTCATATGCCTACTAAAGTGGGGGAAAAATGTAATGTTGTAAAATTGCACCCTATAAGATGGGGGGAAACCTTCTAGCCTAATTAAAGTGACAACTACAACACTTGACTCATCTAAAACAAGAGAACACAAAAAAATGGAGAAATCAAAATGAAAGCAGAAAAAATAAAGCACTCCCCATTGCAGTCTATTCACTTCTCTTGTCTCTCCTATTTCTCCTTTTGCAAACTTTTCCCTTAGATTTGAAGTAGAACTTGTGCAATAACCTGCAAATAGTAAGTAGAAAGTTGGAGATAAAATGGTTGTTAAGGAAAAACTGGAGGAGAATGGCTTCTTTTATAGACAATCATTCGAACGGATGAACAAGATTAAGCTTCTAGAAAGATTTCAAGATCGGTGGAGGATTGATGCACCAAAAAGAGGTGGGCTAGGGACGGCTATGACAAAGACGACTGAGATTAATGAGCAAGTGGAGGGATAATGAATTAAAAATTGGAAAATAATTAATTCATGAGAAAGGAATATTTGGCCAAGTGGAGGATAAATAATTCATTTGAAATATTTATTTGCAAAAGGCAAGTGGACATTTAATAAAAATGATTATTCAACCATTTTAATTGAATAGGAGGGAAATGGAAAAGGTACATTAGATAATTAACTTAGATTAATTATTTAATGGGGGAAATGACAAAGGATAGTTAAATAATTTTGATAATTATTTAACTATAGAAGAATTAAAAGACCCATGAATAGATAAATAATTAATGATAATTATTTAACTATAGACGAATAGGCGAATAATTAAATAAATAATAATTATCTAATTATTGAAGAAAGGGATGTTAGCGATGCAATTAATTTATTTAATTGATCAAGGGAGAATAAAGGTAAGAAGTGAATTAATTAAATAATTAAAAAAAATTAATTAATAGAAGAATGCGATCAAGAATAATTAAATAATTAAAATTATTTAATTATCGGAAGACGACGACCAAGAAAAATGACGCTTGCAAACTTAGGACATTTTTTAGTGTCTACATTTTGCCCCTTTGTGACATAATGTAGTTTATCGCATTGTGTCAAAGAAATTCAGTCAAAAGATGCCCTAGTGAAAGCAAGGCAGAGGTAAGATGACTAGGAGGGTTGTGGTATGCCCCCTCGAGAGGATAGGCAGGTTCCAAGAACACGAATGTGCTCTCAAAATGGATGAAAAGACTAGAGGATGAAGGATAAAAGAAATGTTAGTGTGAAGGAGATGGATGTTAGCATGGAGAAGATAGATGTTAGTGTGAAAAGGGAAAGGAAGATGGATATGGAAACTTAGACAGGAAATGACAAGGGACCAACTTTCATGCTTTTATATTTATCATCATCGGGTGTCAAAAATGTCGCAAATGGAACACAAACACCATGGGGTAAAAGCACAAAGTTGTGTCACACTTTATAAAGGAAACAACCAACACTGATCCAACTTTTAAACTTGAATCACTAAAAAGTGGCATATATGTTTTGAATTTTGAAATGATGTAAACTAGTAAAATATGTATATTTTAGTATATTTTATGTTTCTATTTTTTGAAAAAAAATTAAAAATTATTTTAAACTAGTTTTTAGTAAATTAACACAATAATTTAGTTGCTGATAAAATGCTAAAAAATGAAGTTGCATGAGATGTCAAACTTTTTATAGTAATTTTTTTTTTTCTTTCAAAATTTTTGTGTGTATTTATAACTTGAAACTTTAGTGCATGGATATTATTTTTTCCAATTTAGATAAATATATATTTTTAAATAAATATTAAAATATGCGTGAATCAAAAAATAGTTGTTTCCATCAGATGTCAACTTTCATATTAAATATTTATCTAAAATGGAAAAAAAAATTATACCATCTTGAAATAGATTCTATTATCTAGTGCATCATATTTTTTTCAAATTTTTTTAATAAGTTTTAATATTTTTCCCTTGGTATGGTAATCAACCTAATATTTTGTGTTGATAACCTACTTTTAGTAAAAATAAAATATAAAATATAAATAATAATTAAACTATTAAAATAAATATGGGTTGGGGCCCTAGCTCGGTTGGCTAAATCTTTCCTGTTGCGAGGTTGGTCACGAGGTATAGTCTCCCCCACCCCCATGGTACCGAATACAAAAATTTTACCAAGCGCACTACAGTTTATAGGGGATCATGCTACCCGATTCCTATAGTCTAAAAAAAAAACTATTAAAATAAATATATTTTTTAAAACTATACTTATGGATCTACAAAAGGGTATTTTTATATTTGTAAAAAAATGTTATTTACATTAGCAATAGTTATTGAAACTTCAATTTTTTCAAATAATTTTATTTTCTTAGTAAATTGGACTCAAAGTGGTGCTCCATATATTTTTAGCCAACAATTTTAGTTGAAAAAGTTGTGGAAGTATCTAACTTAGCTAGAATGAATCCTACTAGATCATATGTTTGAAAAAAATGATTTTTAGTTAGAAATACTTAAATTTAGTTGTGTTGATAAGTTGGTTGAAAGTGTGACACAACTTTATGCTTTTACCCCATGGTATGACATAGACCAAGGTGTGCAAGGTGGCCATTTGTGAGATACAAGCAGTCAAAAGACAAGGAATGCCTCGACTCATACTAAGGACCCAGTTATCCTAGTCTTTTTGCTAAGACAAACCGCAGACAACAAGCAAAGGAAAGAGGTCATGATCCATCATCGTCCCTCTAAATCCCTTAATGGGACATCCTCGAGGTAACTAGTAACATGACCGAAGACCAAACACAAAGATAAGACAAATCCAGACCAACAAAGTGCTTGCCAATAGAGATATAGTGTTTGCCAATAATACTGATAAGATTGATTGAGTTGATTGATTAGGTTGACCAAGATGACCGACTTGATTGATAAGTTGACAAGGATTGATTGATAAGTTGACAAAAGTTGAAAAATTGATTTGATTGATTGCGCCTGATTTCAGGAAGGGCACATCCTAAGGAAAGATTGATTAATTTGATAAAGATTGACTGATAAGGTTGACAAGGATTGATTGATAATGATTGCACATGATTTCAGGAAGGACGCATTTTGATTAAGGCAAGATTAATTGACCAAGATGGAAAGATTGATTGATTGTTTGACAAAGATTGATTGATAAAATTGACCAAGCGATGTGGCGATACCTAATTTTAGGAAAGACATATCATGTTTAAGGCAAGGAACACATCTGATAAAGTTGACCAAGTGACACCAAATGACAAGTGTTGACAAGGAACCTAACTACAAGAAAGACATGTCCTGCTTAAGGTGAATGACCAGATTGACCAAAGACAAATTCTAATCTTAGGAAGGACGCATCCTGATAGAAGACAAGAGATAGGACCAAATGAGACAAATGGCATAATGCCCCATTCTAACACAAGATCAATGATTAGATCAATTGATTAATGATAAGATAATTGACTAATTGAAGATGAAATGTTTTGTTGGTTATGTTTGTCTATTAATTCATGATTTGGTTTGAATGATGATTGCTTGCAGACCAAGAACATGACTAGACTCGACAAACCCTAAAGGACTGACCTAGATGGCCTTAGGGGCTCATCGATTTATGGCCTTGCCTACATTATACATAGAGAGACCTCGTAGTTCGACATGACTTGACTTTATTTTATTTGACAAAAGACAGAGTCATGATTTTATTTGGACAACCTAAAAGAATTGACCTAATGTCTCAGAGGCTCATTTAAGATGAGCCTTTCCTATGTAGAAAATGCATAGAGACAACGTAGTTCAACCCTACTAATACAAACTGACTCAAAGTCAAACTCAGACGTAGACTCAGTTTTTGGAAGTTTTTGATGTTTTCTGATTTTTTGGATTTTTGATGGTTTTCTTATTTTTTAGATTTTTGATGGTTTTCTTATTTTTTAGATTTTTGATGTTTTCAATTTTTTTGGATTTTTGATGGTTTTCTAAATTGTTTTTGAATTTTTCATGGTTTTCTGATTTTTTTGGATTTTGATGTTTTAGGATTTTTTTTATTTTGATGTTTTATGATTTTTTGGATTTTTAATGTTTTCAAAGGCTGATACCATGTGTTATTTTCCCATGAAGACGTAGGTCAAGGAATTGCCCCTAGTCAGGTATAGGATTATTGTATTATTTGTGAGGGGAAGCGATGAATGCAAAGGATGATCATGAAGGTAAAGGATGCTAAATGTTGGTGGTTCCTAGGCCATGGAAAGGATGACGAAGCTTTATTGTGAGCGAGTGATATGTGCAAATGGATGAATAGAAGGATGGTGGACCAGATGGAGTGACAGTAGACGAAGGAGCATAGACTAGCTAAACATGGTGCATGTTTGCCAGGTTTTCACCATGGTACTTATCCAAAGTGCCATCAAAGTGGTTTCCACTTTTGGACGAATTATTTCTCTTTACTATTTTTTTTATTTTTTCCATTTTTTTGATTTTTTTTGTCACCAAGATTCTTGTTTGCTAGGTTTTCATCAGGGTGACTATTTTTTTGATTTTTTGATTTTTTTGTATTTTTGACTTTTCAAGGGGATACTTTGAGGATCAAGTATAGTACTTGTGAAGGTACATGCTATTGATAGGTTCGAGAAATGGTTCTCCTTCAGGAGTGGAGAGTTGATAAGCACCTAATCCATATGATGTTGTAATGATATAGGATCCCAACCAATTAGGTTCAAACTTTACGGGCTTCTCTCGTTCTACTTGATTCTTCAAATTTTCTTTTAAGACTAAGTCACCAATGTCAAAGCTTCTAGGTCAGACCTTCTTATTGAGTTGTGTCAAATGAAATTCGGATATGCTTGTAAATGTGTCAACATTTTGTCTCTTTTCATCCAGTAACTCTAGCTCATGTAGACGGGATACATGATATTCTTCTTGATCAGTCAAGCCTTGCATAGAGACTCACAGGAATGGTAACTCGACCTCTATAGGAAGTATGGCTTCTGATCCATAGACAAGGGAATATGGAGTGGCTCCTGTAGGTGTGCGAACACTGGTACGGTGGGCCCATAAAGTAGGATTAAGCTGTAGGTGCTAGTCTTGGCCAGCGTCATTAACATTCTTCTTTAAGATTTTTAGGATGGTCTTATTAGATGCCTCAGCTTGTCCATTACCTTGGGGGTAATATGGAGTAGAAAAATGGTGTTGGATATGGAATTTTTCATAAAGTTCGCAGACATCTTGGTTCTTAAAAGGGTGACCATTATCTGTAATGATGGACTATGGGATACCATAGCGGCAAATGATGTAATTCAGGATGAACTTGGCTATCTACTTTCCAGTAACGTAAGTCAGTAGGATGGCTTCGATCCATTTCGTAAAGTACTTAATAGCAACAAGGATAAACTCATTTCCATTAGCAGAGGTGGGATGGATCTTTCCTACGAGGTCGAGTCCCCATTGAGAAAATGGCCATGGAAAAGTCAGCGGCTGTAGTTCCTATTAGAAAATATGGACAGAGAAGCTGCAAATAATTTGATTCAAAACAATACATGCTTCTATTCCCACAATTTTCATTCAAATACATTACATATTTATAGGATTTCCCACATCCTATTTTATAGGAAACAACCCAAACAATCTACCTAAATATATTGAGTTGTTTTAACAACTCAATACATTCGTACCACCTATTCAAAAAATAATAACAAACTTAATTTATGCATCCTATGATGCAATATTCCCAATAATATTGCTAACCTAAACACCTATGTGAACACTAATTTCCAACATCCCCCTTAGTGTGAACATGGGGTGAAATTACATCACAATAGTTAATGACCACACACAGTAGCTCACCAAACAATATAAGATAAGAGAAGGTACATACACATCTACTCATGTCAATAAATAGTGGAACTAGCCTCACTACGCTTAGTACTTCCATCCAAGGATAGGGACAAACACATCTACCCATGGAACCAAGGATAGGGACTAACACATCTATCCAAGGTATTACATCAAGTTTAGATAGGGACAAACACATCTATCCAACATCAAAGTCATGAACAGGGACAAACACATCTGACCTCACAACAATTATGATTGGGGACACACACATCCAATCATAATTACCAACTCGTGTGACTCAAGACAAACACTTCCAATCACTTTACTACCTCATGAATGGGGACAAACACATCCATTCACATACAAGCAAGAAATGTGATTGGGACATACACATCCAACCACAACATAAAAAGTTTGAACACCAAGCCCTCATTTTCACGTATGTAGCCACCACTATAGATCATTGCCACTCTAATCACAAATGATATGAGACGGTTGTCGCTACCACCTAGAAATTGATCTTGGCTTTAGTCATTTTGGCACAAATAGTTTTGTCACTAATGCAATTTTGTGGCCTCATCTCTAACTTGACTGACAAGAGGTCATTGAGTATCCTCCAACCTCTGGTGCCTCCAACCTCCAGTAATTTTGCTACTTAATTAGCAAATTTGATTTTTAGGCTCAATTATAGAATGCCCCCCCAATATGAATGTCGCGTACAAGCGATAATGCAGCTATTTACAAATGAAGCAATTTTTATTTATTTTTGATACTTTTGTATTTGGACAAACAAACTTTTAATGGCATGATAATTTATGACACATAAAATAGATCCTATTTTACATAAAATAATATAACTTGACTCAACAATTCTTTGAGACACTAAACAAATAGAAATTTAACTAGACTTTAGAAACTAAACTAAATGACTCAATGGACTTAACTTTAATTTCTAATATAATTACTAAGTTATAATTAGAAATTAAATCGACTGAAACACAACTTTAAGGAGAAAAAAACATATGACTTAAATCGAATGAAACACAACTTGACACCTATTGATGGAGATGGAAAAAACCTAGTACTTTTATGATCTTGTATTTGGTTCACACCTTCTATATGATACCATGTCTAGCTATATGAGGCTACCCAAACTAGTAAGGAGACTCTCTACCATTTCAGTGTTCAACAAGGTCTTTCCCAATAAGCTCCACAAACGTCTCACAGCTCCCTTGATGTTTAGTTTCGGCAGAATCAACTATGTTCAATAGATTGGGTGACCACATTCAGAAGATTAAAGCATGACTAAGCAAGGTGATTGTGGCTTTCCTTGACCTTTGAATCTTTTATTGCCCCCCTCCAAGACTCACGACTTGAATAAACAAGCAAACAAAAGCTTTTTCACCGGCAATACACCAATTGAACCGGTTCGCCAATCTCATGTATATTTGAATGCAATCTCAAGTCGCCCAAGATCGCATTATCACTACAACAAGTGACACATGTACACAAACAACAGCAGCCAACTATTCAACCAAGCATGTGAACAATCAGGCATTTACAACTCACCATCAACGAGTTTGAATGCGGAAGCCTTAACACCTCCATGCGCACAAGATCATGAGCCTTGGAAGCACTCAACGTGGTTGTCAATCCACAAGCTATTTGAAAACCTGCATCATGGGCACATTAAAAGAATTGTGCCAACTTTGTAAACAACTTTTGCAGATCTGTGGAAGAAATACGAGCACTACTCGTCAAAAAGAAATACACCACCAAATTGTAGGTAATGAATAATGTGAAGCTGATGCTGGCAAGACCAAATCGAGATTAAATGCACTGGTCAACACCAAGCCCTTTCTTGCCTCTTCTCAAATGACTTTCATCAATGCTTTCGACTCCCTTTCATAGATCACCCCGCCTATATTGTTATAAGAAGATCAATCTACGTTCAAAATGCCAATGTTCTCTCCTTATCATAGGTGTAGAATATGATCCCACTCTGATCTGTTCATTGAAGAATCCATGACTTAACTTTGAACAGGGAGCATTTAGTGCACAAGAGACAATATATTGCCTCCCATGTCCCCAATAGAAATCTTCACGGGAAGTCTCAAGTTGGTCGACTTCTTAAACTCCTTCCACAACCACTTCAATACTGGTGTGGAGATGCTTCAATTAAATAACTATTATTAATTCTTGCCTTCCAAACTTGCAGCTGGTGTAGGAGGCTTGATCTCCTTATTCATCTATCCTATCCTAGTCCTAATTCATCTTTCTTTCGTATCTCTCTACTACTCGATGTCTTCTTTGTGCACAAGTAGCACAAAAAAACTCTATAATGATCTTAGCACAGAGAAACTAAGCAATAAAATAAAAAAACAATCCACTCATCTATTTTATCCTATGGAGAATTACATCTCACAAGCTTACATTTTCGGGCCCTAATCCTATGAAGGAGTTAAGCCCAACTCTACTCTGACACCATATTAGAAAATATGGACAAAGAAGCTTCAAATAATTTGATTCAAAACAATTTGTGCTTCTATTCCCATAATTTTCATTCAAATACATTACATATTTATAGGATTTCTCACATCCTATTTTATAGGAAACAACCCAAACAATCTACCTAAATATATTGAGTTGTTTTAACAACTCAATACATTCATACCACCTATTCAACAAACAATAACAAACTTAATTTATGCATCCTATGATGCAATATTCCCAATAATATTGCTAACCTATACACCTATGTGAACACTAATTTCCAACAATTCCTGAGTTGGTGCGTATATAAGATCTCCATGAATCTAACACTGGTGACATTTCTTCACAAAGTGATAGGAATCACATTCCATTGTAGGCCAATAATATTCCATCCTCATGAGCTTTTTAGCTTAAGGTTGGACCAATGGAATGAGCTCCACATATACTGTGATGTACCTCTTGTAAGGTTATTTGTGTTTCATTTGAGTCAAGACATCGAAGGAGGGTACTATCTAGGCTACGACAGTAAAGGGTATCTCCGATGATGGCATATTTGGATGCTTGTTGAATAAAGGTTTAACGTTGGTTGAGGGATAAGTCTAGAGGGATAATTTGGTCATGTAAGTAACAATAGATATCTTTGTACTAAGGAGATTCAAGACCAACAAGTTCACACACAAGTTCAGTTTCAAGGACATCGAACGCAGGGATCAACAACTGTTTTACCAAGAACTCATATTGTGAGGCATTTTTAGGAATATCCGAGAGAGATCCACTTGTGGCCATTGTGTCAGTTGCTTTGTTCTGAATTCTCAGTATCTGCTCAAAGGAAATATTATCAAAGTATAGTCTGAAACTATTAACCATGCACTTGTAGGGCATCAATTTCTCATCCTTGGTGTCATAATCATCATTAACTTGCTTAATCACTAACTGAGAATCACCATAGACTTGAAGTTCATTAATTTTCCATTTTATTTCCATTTGAAGACCTATCAATAATGCTTCGTATTCAGCCATGTTGTTTGTGCATGGAAATGCTATTCGGAATGGCTTGGGAATGGAATCTCCTTGAGATGTGATGAACAGAATTTTGGCTCCTAAACCATGGATTGTGTAAGATCCATCAAAATATAGCTCCCATGTTGTTAGTGTCTCTATGACAAAGATTGATTCATCTGGGAAATCGGATATCAAAGGGTGGTCTACTTTTACAGGTACATCTACAAGTTGATCAGCTATAACTTGTTCCTTTATTGCTTTTCGGTCAATGTACTCAATGTCATACTCACTTAGGATCATAACCCATTTAGCTAGTTTTCATGTCAAAGTTGCTTTATTGAGGAGGTATTTTAAAGGATCAATTTTGGCAATTAGTTTTCGCTTATGATTTAGCATGTAGTGTCTTAATTTTTGTGTTGTAAATACGACCGCTAGACATGCTTTTTCAATAGGACTATAGTTCAATTCATATCTGACTAAGGTGTGACTGATATAATAAATTGCTCATTCTTTGCCATCATTATCATTATGTGCTAGTAATGTCCCAATGCTGATGTAGTTGATGTCACATATAATATCAAATGTCTTCCATCAATCGGAGGCATAAGAACTGGTGGAGTCAATAGATAATTCTTGATCTAATCAAATTCTTCCTGACAATTTTTTGTCCAATTAAATGGAATCCCTTTTCTTAATAGATGTTGAAACGGATGGATCTTGTCTGCTAGCTGAGCAATGAACCTATGAATTGATTGAAGTCTTCCTTGTAATGTTCTTAACTAATTGATATTAGTTGGCGGTGGTATTCCCAAGATAGCTTTTACTTTGGTAGGATCAACTTCTATTCCTCTATGAGAGACAATATATCCTAGGAGTTTGATTGATTGGACCTCAAAAATGCATTTCTTTGGATTTAGCCTGAGCCGATACTTTTCAAGTCAGGTGAAGATCTTGTCCAGGACTACTAGGTGACCACTGTGTTCTAGATATTTAGAGAGAAGGTCATCAACATAGTCTTCCATAAGGATGTGCATATAATCGTGAAAGATGGTAGTCAAGGCCCTCTAATAGGTAGGTCCAACATTTTTAAGCCCAAATGGCATGACATTCCAACAGAAAGTTCCCCAAGCACATGTGAAAGTTGTCTTCGGTTGATCTTCAGTAGCAATTCTTATCTAATTATAACTTGAGAATTCATCCATAAGTGATAGCATTTTATACCCAACGGTAAGGTCTACTATGATGTCAATGTTTGGTAAAGGAAAATCATCTTTGGGACAAGCTTTGTTGAAATCTCAGAAATCTGTACATACTCTGATTTGACCATTTGGTTTGGTGACAGGAACAAGGTTTGATATCCAATCTACATAGTCAATCGAATGAATGAATCCAACATCCAAGAGTTTCTTCAGTTCCACCTTGGCAAGGAGTGCAATCTAGGGGTGCATTTTCCTTAACTTTTGTTTGTATGGTTTAGCATTTGGTAGCAGTGGAAAATGTAGGACCAGTTCGGGATCCAATCCAAGCATATCAACATATGACCATGCAAAATTGAGTGTCTTTTTGAAAACAATGCTATAAACTCTGGATTTTCCTTAATGGTCAAAGATGTTGCTAACTGTATGGTTCTGGAATTGTCTTGTGTACCAATGTTGACTTCTTTTGTTTCTTCTATAAGCAATGGCGATCTCTCTCATTCTATAGGGAGACTATCCAGCCCTCCATCCTCAAGTGCCTTAGAGAGGTTTTCACCTTTGGGTACGTCCTTTATTTTTACTTTTTCACAGTTAGCAGGCACCTTTCTCACCTGAAGACCTATTATTTTTACTTTTTACTTTTTTCATTTTTGTGACTAGAGGACAAGATGGCCTCACCAAAGTATGTTGCATAATTGAGTTCTATGGAAAATCCAACCTTATGATCCCCACTCGGTATTCCCTCACGAAGTCCCATGAACTCAACAATAGCATCGTCGTTAGATATAAAGTGTCCAAACTTGGTGGTTCTTGTTGATCCCAATCTATGAGTTGTGGGTAGACAAGTGGTAAGCCATCATCGGTACTATCAAGATTCATTGTGTAGGCAGATAGGATAAAGACGGAAGTAGAGTCATCAAGTTCCCAGGAGGCAAAATCAATGGTTTCCCAAAAGTGTTTGATCCATTCTTCTCTTTTCAGAGGGAATTTTGGATGGGGACTTGGCAAGCTTGGTGGGGTATTAATTGTTAGCATTTGACTGAATTTTTTTCAAAAGGAGGCTCGTCAAATATTCCAAACATTTTATCAAGATCCATGAAAGTAGTGGAGGATAGGGAATCCCATTCATATTCATTGGAATCAACATCATAATCGCAAGGGTCCTTGTATGCCTCGATCTCATCTAAAGCATCAACAAACTCACTCAAAGGTAACCCAATACCTCAGATAGTCAATTTTACTGGTACAAACCCTAACCCTTGATTCTTTAGTAATTTAGGAGGTTGTATGGGTTCCAACATTCCCTATCTATTTAGGCCAAGGCCACTATGTCCATCATATCTATGTCGTTTCATTATTTGGAACCCTTTTGGATAATAGTAAATTGGCAATTTCTTAGTTTTAGTGTCCTCTTCTTTGTACAACCATGTGAGAATGTGGTCATCTAGAGATTCTTTGGCAAGTTCCCCCCATTTAGTGAAGATGGTAGGGGGATTATGAATGATGACTTTAGGCTGTACAGGATGCGGTTTTCCATACAACTTCAGTGATTTAGGTGATTTTCCAATGAAAAAGAGACTCTTCATGTTGTATTCTCTGCATCCTTTGTCTTGAATCTGGAATTTTTATGTGGAAGGTGTGGTGAATGGAGTGGATTATTTAATAAGATTAGATGGATCAATGTAGTTAGATGGAGTGGTAGATGAAGTGAAAGGTGAGACCTCTCGATTGATGGGAACTTGATGTTCAACAGTTCCTTTTAGGTTTGAACAATACTAAAAAGGATCAAGGTTTCCTGGAATAGTAATTTTAGTGCCATTGTGTGGGAACTTGAGGCATTGATGGTAGGTGGATGGAATAGCCCTTACGGCATGAATCCATGAGTGGCCAAGGAGAATATTGTAGTGCAAATCTAGATCCAAGACATGAAATATTGTGTTTTGTACTGTTGGGCCAACTCTTACAGGAAGTGAAATTATGCCTTCAAAAGAACGCTCGGCATCATCATAACTTTGATAAAAAAATTCTTGGTTTGGTCAATACAATTCTCAAAGTATCCCAATGCTTTCACCAATTTTAGTGAGAAAATATTCAAACCTGCTCCATCGTCTACTAGGACTCATCTGATCTTATGTTTATTAATGCATACTTCAAGGTGTAGGGGGTCGATATGATCAGATTTTGGTGTGGAAAAGTCTTGCTCAGAGAAGGTGACATAGTGTGACATAGCTAGGTATTCAACCATGGCCTGAAATTCATTGACATCTAGGTTAGCAGGAATGGATGCTTCTTGCAATGCTTTATCAAGGATGGCTTTGTGTTGTGGGGATATGCAAAGGAGCTCCAAGATAGAAATTTGTGCAGGGGTTTTTCCCAATTGATCCAATAGATTATATTGGCTTTTTGGCTGTGAATTAAAAGGAGGTCCTGGAATAGTTATCTTGGTTTGGCGAGTGGTAACAACACAGTATGAACTTGGCTTGTTTATGGTGATAGTGGCAATGCGATCATCAAAGGGTCTCACATTAAGGATGATAGTGTTGTAATCGTGTTTGATGGCATCATAATTGCCATTATTGTTGTTCCTTAAACTAGAGGCTTTTCCTTTGTCATGGTCTTGCAAGGGAGTTTTGAATATGGTATGATCAGCATCAATTTTTCCTTGAGAATCTCCTACTGATATGGTTCCATTTTCAATAAGGTCTTGAATGATATTCTTGAGTATCCAACATCTATTTGTTTTGTGTCCTTTTCCACGGTGGTATTCACAATATTCGTCTTCTTTCCACCAATCATGTTTGATCAATGAGCGCTTATAGTTTTTGGTGTCTAGTAGTGTGATGATATTAGACTGTAAAATTTGTTTGAGGACCGATTCAATAGGTTCACCCAAGGGGTGTATGTTTTTTTGGCACGGGGAGGGCCTCTTCATTGTTGATTATTTTGGACTGTGTTTAGTGTTTGGTTTTGACCTTGCGTTTGGGTTTTTGGTGTATTAGATGCATTTGATGATGAAGGACCTTTAAGTTGAATGGTTGGACCTTTAATTATCAGTTTGGCATCAACAACTCCATCATTTGTGACATTTTTGTTTTGGGACCAGTATTTGCTCTTGTCATTGTTGGGTTTTGGATTTTCTTTGTTTACCTTGACTAGTCCTTTTACAATAATACCTTTCTCAATAAGGACACCTTACTCAAGGATCTCCTCAAAGGTTGTACGACATTAGATTTGAATTTGACTCATCAATTATCCATTAAGGTTTTCCACAAACATGGTGACCAATTATTTTTTCAGGAATGTGACAAGGGAACTTTCCAACCAATCCTTATCATTTTTGGTAAAATGAGGTAAGTGATTCCCCTTCTTCTTGTTTGGTTGTGCTCAATGTTGCAAGGGTGACATCATTTTTAATGTTGAAGGAAAAATGATTGATGAATTTTTCGGCTAGTTCACCCCATGTTCTAATTCCTGGAGGAAGGTGTGCAACCAATCTAAGGTTGGTCATGTAAGGCTTCGCAGGAATAGTCTCACCAAATAAGTAGGGTCATATGAGACTTCCATACATGTTGTGTTTAATTCTCGAATGTGTTCTATTGGATCCCAAGTCTCCTTATACTTAGGTAAAGGTGGTGTTGTGAAATGAGGGGGAAAGGGTGGCATGTGTAAATTTCTATAAATGGAAAGGGGCACAATTCTTCCACATAATAGGTCTTCTTGTTGGTTCCCAATTGTATTTTTGTCATTTGTTGTTAGAGGGTCCACACTTCTTGTATCAAAGTTTCTACAAGAGATGGTGTTGTATTGTTTTGGTTTGGTGTCATGATTTTGGTATTAAGGTCATATGCTAGAATTGAATTAGGACTGATGCTTTGTGACGTGGGACCTTGGTTGCCATATTGATGTGTGTTATTTTGGTTTGGGATGAAATTTGCATTTAGGTTTGTTCCAAAGGTCATGTTTGCATTTGGTATGGCATTTTGGAATTGAGGTGTTGACCCTTAATTTGTGCCTTGGTTTTGAAAATTTGGTCCTTGATTGATGCTTTGAAATGAAGGTGTAGGTCCTTGATTGGTATTTTGAAATGAGGGTGTAGGCCCTTGATTGGTATTTTGATTTTGAAAATTTGGTCCTTGATTAGCATCTTGAAATGGAGTAGGTCCTTGGTTGATGTTTTGGCATGAAGGAATGGCTCCTTGAGAAGAGTTTTGGAATGATGGAATGGACCCTTGATCATTGTTTTGATTTGGGACCCTTCACGAGACAATGTGAAATTTTTCAGATTTATTTGGTGGGTGTTGACTTGATGGAGGTGTGATTTGAAATTGGAATAAGGATCCTTGATTTGTGTTTTGAAGTGTGGGTATAGGACCTTGATTTTCATTTTGGAGCAAAGGTGTGGGATCTTATGACATACAACCTTGAGTTGTGTTTTGAAGTGTGGGTATAGGACCTTGGTTTGCATTTTGGAATGAAGGTGTGGGACCTTGTGACATAGAACCTTGAGTTGTGTTTTGAAAAAGGGGATTTCTAAAGGTCTTACCCATGGCATTTGAGGAACTTCCAAGTGTGAAACTTTGTCCTTGTATAGTAGTATGGGTTACTTTGTTTCCAAGTGTTGAGATGATTGGAATATGTGTGGTAGTGGTAGCCATGTGTGTAGTTTCCCCAAGGGGTATGTTTGACATTTGTTGTGATGAGGGCATGCCAAGTGCAAATGGATTTTTGGTTTCTTCTTCTACAATGGTTGATACGTCAAAGCCTTGAGGTAGTTTGGCACCATTTTTAGCTTGATAGAAGAATATATTGGGATTAGCACTAACAAGTTGATCAACCATGCTTAAAACTCTTGGGTCTTGATAAGCTTTTTTCAATTTCTTCAAGAATCAATCTCTTGTTGAATTCTTCCAGGCTTAGGTTTTCCCATGTGTGGTTTAGGTATCTTTGTGGTGTATCTCTTTGAGGTGTGGAATGATTTGAATTTATCCCAAGGGTAGTGTCATGAAAAGGGTCACTTGAAAAATCCATGTCCTTTCTTTTGGTTTGTGACCTTGTTTCAACCATGTGAGACTTTTACAAGTTGAAGGATAATGCAAGGTGGTGATGAAACTATGTTTTTTTTTTTTGGATTTTCTTTGTATTTTTGAATATGAGAATGCAAGGTGATTATGCAAGGATGATAATGACCAAAGGATGAAGCTAATGAATGTTAAAGAATGCTAAAGGTTTATTAATGGTAAAGGATGATGATAAGGTGACTAAATGATACTAAATTAATGATCAAGGTAATAGTGCAACTAAGGTTAAGATGAAAGTAAGCTATTTTTTTTTTTGTATTTTTGGTGTATAAGGATGCAAGGATAATGAGACTAATGGATGCAAAAGGGTATAAAAGGTTGATTAATGATATGATGCTAAGTCTAAGGTGAAAATGAACTATTTTTTTGTATTTTTGGGATAAAGGTGCAAATTGCAATTTAGATCAAAGTTGGATAAGATGGTGATAAAATTTATGATCAAGGGGATGTAATATGAGTCTAAATGAGGTCAAGTTAATGCAAAGGAATCCTAAAATTTCAAACAAAGGATGGAAATCAAGCTAATGTGAACCCAAGGCAACAATTCCAAGTGTCATTGACCTTTATGATAATTGAGAGGATGATTTTGACAAGGTTGAGTCAAGGCTAGGACACAAGCTTAAGACTCAAATTTGATAAAAGGTGACAAAGGTTGATAATATGAGGGATTAAGGTCGATGACAAATAGAATATGCAACCAAGGATTTTCCAAAAGCTTAATGGTCTTCCAAAGTCTAAAATTTTAGAAGGGAGATGCAACCTAAGGTTTAATATTGATTATGCAAAGTAAGGATGCAACCTAAAATATGAGGTAACCCTAAATGGCAATGTTGGAAATGACTGGTAAAGGCTTGCAAGTCTCTGGTTTAGCAGGTAGGGTCACTGTAAAAATGAGTTGATCAAATTTTGGACAAAGATTTTGAAAGTTTTTGGTTATCAGAAAATTGTGGCACTATTTTCTGCAAATGCGTCACTTCAAATTGTGGGTTTCTAGATCTTAGTTGTGGTTTAGGATGACAATTGTGGCTTTGTTTTCTGCAAGTGTGGTTCAAGATGATAGTTGTGATTTTTCAGTTATTAGTTTTGGTGTAAAATATCAGTTGTAGCTCTATTTTTTACAGTCGCGGTTCACAAAAAGCTGTTTTTAACAGTTTAATGGTTTTTGGTCTAGTTTTTGAGTGGATTGTGACTATTTTTGATGAAATCTAATTGGAAAACATAGAATACAGTATCAAGCACTTGTTTTTGGTCTGGTTTTGGATGTGACAAATGTTTGATTTCAAAATAAAACACACAGACAACAATGCACAAGCCCTATGGTCGGTAAGGAAACCACTAGTTGATATCCCCACTTGGATTTACCCAGCCACTTGAACAAGGCGGATAGCTAGAAACTTGGTGGCATTTTCTCCCCTCCATGGTACTCACTTCTCAGGCTCACCAAGTCTCATTCCCCCAAGGGGGAATTCTTGTCTCTACACATGCTCAGTGAAGACATGGGGTGCCTTCAGAGGTTTGACCTCTTATGATCAACGAGCGTATAAAAGGGTTTTTGGCAACTAACACAAATTGGATCTTAGTAAGGGAATTCATTCAGAGTGGTCATACATGTGAAAATATTATCTCAATACTATGGTGATTCAAGAGGCCTCCCAATCCTTTGCACAAAAAGGACTTTCACGTAGCTCATGGAGCTATTGAGGGTGGCACTTTTCGATATGACACATCCACACCCATTGCTAACCGGCTTTCATCAAGCACATTTATTTATAGTGTCTTGGAAGAGCTTGGCCTTAGCTTTGTTACCACTTAGGTCATTCCCACCTTTCGAAGGTGTGTGGTAGGCCCTCTAATAAAAGGTAAACAACACCGAGGAAGTACACTTATTTCTGATCATCCCAGATCGCATGAAGCACAAGGAGAGAGCATATTTCGTGCCTTTTCCTCACATTCACATGGGGTTCATTTTAAGCACCAAGTACAAATATGTGGTGTGATTATACAAATTCCAAAGAGGTACTTTTGATCACTCAAGATAGTTGAATGGCATGAGAGGAGAGCATACACACTTTCTATGACAGTTGCAAATCACTAAACACGAAAGACACTTGTTGATTTTAACCTTTGTGTATGATTTGAAGACACTTGGATTCATTTTATGCCCATGACATGAAATGAAAATTCATTTTAATACCCATGAGTGTAAGAATGTAGATTTTTGTTCTTTTTAAAGTCTTATGAGTAAAAATTGTAGATTCATTTTATCCTTATGAGCCTCATGCAAGTTGTAGTTGGAAAACAAACAAAAGAAAAATTGCTTAAAATTGAAATAAAAAAAGCTCAATTTTTTGGGAGCTGGAATCCAAATCCACACACTAAAAATAGGAAGTTGGCAACCAAAAACCTTGCTCTACTCAAAAACCCAAAAGAAAACTAAAAGCAAACATAAAACTGGAAATTTTATACCAGACAGGCAATTGCGTTGTTCTTTTCAACAAATGTGTTGTTGCATTGCGTCACACCAGAACAATTGCATCGTGATTTTGAATTCAAATTTCTCGCCTATCGTTGCCTTCCATAGATGCGTCGTTCTTTTCATCAAATGCATCGTTTCCTATCATATGAGACACTGTTTTGAGAAAATGCATCGTTTCGTACTAGAAACCTACAAAAATAGAAAGAAAGTTGTATAAAAATATTGCAAAATTTTGTCTTCACATCAAGTTCACCAATGTAAGATGGGGGAAAACCTTCTAGCCTAGATAAAGTGACAGCCATGCAACACTTTTAAGCTAAAACCTCATCTAAAACAAGAGAACACAAACAAATGGAGAAATCAAAATGAAAGCAAACAAAATAAATCACTCCCCATTGCAGTTGATTCACTTCTCTTGTCTCTCCTATTTCTCCTTTTGCAAACTTTGCCCTCAAATTTGAAGTAGAAATTGTGCAATAACCTTCAAATAGTAAGTAGAAAGTTGGAGATAAAATGGTTGTTAAGGATAAAATGGAGGAGAATGGCTTCTTTTATAGACAACCATTTGAATGGATGGACGAGATTAAGCTTCTAGAAAGATTCCAAGATCGACGGTGGAGGATTGATGCACCAAAAAGAAGTGGGCTAAGGACGGCTATGACACCAACGGCTGAGATTAATGAGCAAGTGGAGGGATAATGAATTAAAAATTGGAAAATAATTAATTCATGAGAAAGGAATATTTGGCCAAGTGGAGGATAAATAATTCATTCAAATTATTTATTTGGAAAAGGCAAGTGGATATTTAATAAAAATGATTATTCAACCATTTTAATTAAATGGGAGGGAAATGGAAAAAGGACATTAAATAATTAACTTAGATTAATTATTTAATGGGGAAAATGACAAAGGATGGTTAAATAATTTTGATAATTATTTAACTATAGAAGAATTAAAAGACCCACGAATAGATAAATAATTAATGATAAGTATTTAACTATAGACAAATAGGCGAATAATTAAATAAATAATAATTTATCTAATTATTGAAGAAAGGGATGTCAGCAAGGCAATTAATTTATTTAATTGATCAAGGGAAAATAAAGGTAAGAAGTGAAATAATTAAATAATTAAAAATTATTTAATTAATAGAAGAATGTGATCAAGAATAATTAAATAATTAACATTATTTAATTATTAGAAGATGATGACCAAGAAAAATGGCACTCACAGACGTAGGAAATTTTTCAATTTCTACACACCCCTTGCAATTTCATATACATTTTTGTATCTACTTTAATGTCCACTTCCTTAGCATTTGTGTAGGCTCATTTTAGCCCCTACATCCGCCTTTTCCCCTCTCAGGATGCTCAAGACCCCTTTTTAGTAGCTACCTTCATGCGTCAGCTTTGCGTTGAACCTTGTGCTTTTCCTATTTGTGTCATTTTGTAGCGTGATGTGTTTGGACACTAGCTACTGCATAGACGTCTGCGCATCGCGCTAGCATCCTGTGACATTTCAACGTTCAAATGACCGTTTTGAGCATGTTTGCCACTTGTCAACTACTTTTGTTAGTGGTAATGGCCTGAGATACCTTGTAACCACTCATGAAGCTTCTTTTCCCTCTTTAAAAGTTGTCTTTTCAACTCATTTGGCCATCTTCTCCTTCTTGGGTTCTACCTTGAACTCTCCTCTCCTTTCTCACTCCCTCAAGTTTGCATAGCTCTCTCTACAACTTCCAACAACACTTTCAAGCTCTCTTGGAAACTCTCTTTGTAACACTCTCAAGCTCTTACAACGCTCTTTGGAGCTCTCTTGGCTCTCGCAACCCTCTTTTTCATCCTTACTCTCTTTGGCTTCCTTAAGCCTTGCAGCTATATCTCCCCTATCTTATGCTTGTGAGCATCCTGGGATTTCACACATCCGTCATCTATTGCATCTCCATTTTGTGATATGGGTTCTCCTCGAGCGAGGATTGCTTTTATCACTCCTTTGTTCATTTCTCTCTATCTATTTGGATGTTCGTGGAGGTGGGAACACCAAAACGGGGATTTGACTGAGGTAAACCCCTATACAGTCCCAACATTTTCTCCAGATCTTATGCATGTATGTATTGAAGATATCTACTAGCTGGAGGATTCATTACTTGGGTTGTTGTGAGAATTTTCCTTCTCCATTCTCTTTAGTTCTATCATTTACTTTACTTTATTCTAATTCTGTTATATTCTATTACTTTCTCGCATCTTAGGAGTTCCTAGTAATTAGATTTCTAGCAGTCACTTTGCTATTTTTTGTGATATTCTCTCTTTTTGGTTCTTATGAGAAGCCAGCATGCCTTTGGGACACTAGTGTGTCGCGTTGTCATCCTTTGGCTGAGAGCCTGTCAGTTTGTCCAAAAAATCTTTGTGACCTGCTCTTTTTTATTCTGAAACTCTCACATTGTTCCTTGAGGTAGTTTTGGGTAGTTCACCCCTTGGGAATCTCTTGAGAATAAAGAGACTCCTGAGTAGTGAATCCCCCTTCTCTATAATACATATGGTTGATGATCATGGTTCTCATCACTCTGCTCAGTCTGAGGAGCATGCTCAATCTAGGTCTATTTTTTATGAGAACAGCATTAGGAGACTAGAAAATGCTTTGAGATGTTTAGACCAAACTATGCATAACTCCCCAAATTTTTCCAATAGAGACAAATTAGTTACTATTAGAGAGGAGATTACACGTATGATTGACATGATTCAATCATACAATCCATATGATGACATTAGCACTAAGTGGTTTATATGTCCCTTGCCAAGAGTGTTACTATCACTAAGAAATTTACATCTATTTCTAGGATAGTTTCGTTAGATAATGTGCAGAGCATGTTCCCTTTTTATAAGGGATGAGATAGAATTAGAGGATATATAGTTACTAGGTGTACATATGAGCTTGCTGCTCCTTTTATATATCTTAGATGATTAGCAACCCATCATAGATGGCCTCATAACGATGAGTTGCCACTTTATTTTTGTAAGCAATTATATGTCAATTTTCATTTACAATTAGATGTGGATTACACATCTTTTCCTCGACATGCTAGACAAGGCAGAGGGAGGTTTTATGACAAACCTGAATATAGACATGCAAATTTTCCACCGCCTGTCAACAAGAGGGTATTAGTTGGTCCAAACCTTTTGGTTATTCCAAAACTTTTGGAACTAGTAGCAACAACGGATACAACAACATCCCCTACCAGATGCAATATTTTTTATAGTATTGCCACCATTACTACTCAGATCAATCAGATGTCATATGATCATGTTGGAAAATACTTATTACACATGTGGATTAGCCTTCCTCCCATCGAGGCTACATCCAGTAGTTATGATCATTTATTCGTGTCAATCTACCATCACCATCAGATGTGTAACATATGAGTGACACAATTGTATGTAATGTGTGTGCAGTCTCCATTACTAATTTACTAGCAACATACTAGTTTATCAGTGAGGAGTATGGGATCCCTCTGGATGTTATAATGCCCCATATTAGACAACATTCTACCAAACAAACAAGTCAGGGTGAGGTAGCTTCACGGGGTACAAGAGGTATCAAGATATTCCACACCATCCTACAGCCCCCATGTAGCATGTTCAAATTGATCATGCAACTTGCCCCTCTTAGCATGTTCCAAATCAAGTTGAGGTTAATGTAGCTGGTATTGTTCCTAGCACATATAGCACACTTCTTTTTGGAAAAGGTGTTGTACCATGTACAAGTGTCCCCATGATGCCCATACATTCTTTTGAGATCAGCAGGATTGGTAGAGCCATTGAGGATGCAATGCAGGTACTTGAATAATTATATATTTTTGCATTAAAAAAATTCAAATAAAATTGATTTTAAAGTAGTTCTAACTCTTGATTGAAATCATGTAGTTGAAATTTTCCAGCAATATGGTGATTTTCCAACCTTTGGAGATTTGGAGCATGCTAGCAATCCTATGTATTATATATTTGAGCTAAATAAATAATATTTAAATTACTTGATGCATTCACACATTGAAAGTACATTAAAAAATTTAGTTAACTTTACATATACACATGGATATTAAATTAAATTATGTACTTTCTTGTGCAGGGATCGAGACAGGGCTCAAGACAAGGATTAGGATAGGGATTGAGAAAGGGATCGGGATAGGGATCAAGACAAGGATCGAGAAAGGGATCAGGATAAGGATCAGATTCATCTATTTGTACTAGTCATATTAGACATCCTCCTCTTTGAGTTGTTTTACATGCACGTACATGTGTTATATTTTTAGACATTATGGTTCTTATTATGATTTGTCACATTATATACACTTTACATTATGGTTTATCACATGTTATATTCACTTATATATATACATTTCTTGTTATGATTTGTCATATTATGTTTCTTATTATGGTTTGTCCCATTATACGCTTATATATACATTTTATATTGTGATTTGTCACATTATGGTTTGAATATATACATTTTATATTGTGATTTGTCACACTATGGTTTGAATACATGCATTTTATATTGTGATTTGTCATGTTATGATTTGAATATGATTTATTTAACTTAATGATCTCTAGTTATATTGAATTGTAAATTATATATCTAAATTTAAGAGTACATGCATGTTAGATTATATATTTAAAATGGGTGAACCTTAAACATAAAAAGAGAATCTGATCAATGTACACTTTATTGATAAAAGGGATCATTATTATTGATAAATACCAAATATTATGAAATTATTGTTGATAATATTCCATTCTTTAATCAAGTATTATTGAATTTTCACATATCTTTAGTTTAAAGTTACATATCTCTAACTATGGAATCATAATAAGTATGTAATCTTGAACATATTATTTCTACTCTTTTTGTGACTATAATATATGTTGGCCTTAGTAGAAACCAAAAAATAGTGCATATGGTAGGATTTAATGGGTATATGTTAAGGTTTTGATAGTAATATTCCTTATCAAATCTATGTAGTATGATGTTTTTAAATATACACCTCTTATGATTTTTAAGTTCATTATGTGTTATCGAGGTTTAGCTTGAGACACTCTTTTTGGACTAAGGTATGCAATTGTACAAGAATCTCTTTCTAATCAAGAATGTATCCCTCTTACAAATGATGATAATTATAGATTTGATTGACATAACTTGGGAAATAATTAATTATAAATTTGGTATTGTTGCCTAAAAATATTAGTACACTCTATTTCCTTATTTTCTAAAAAAAGTGACTTGATATATATGATTGTATGTTAATTGGGTGGATAAAGAATACTAAGAGATCCTTGTAGCAATAGTACCAGTTAAGGCTGTAAAAACTTATTGAGTTTTGTTACATAAAGGAGAAATTGAACATATAAAATCTATGCTCAATAGTGGTGATATTATGAGATAAAACTATTATTGTTTACAAACCAATCTAGAATATTGGTGGAAACAAATGTATTTAGTATATATGGTATCATACTAAATATGTTCATTGTGAATAAAATAAAAAAATGTAAATGGTACCATATCAATTTTATCTCTAGTTAAATTTTCATACTTGATATGATCATAGGTAGATCCTACTTGTAGAGATTCTTATCTACTAGTTTAGCTACTATAGAAAACATTTATCTACTACCATTGTACCTAGTTTCTAGCTAGTGCAAAAAAAACTTCTATGGAAAGGTTTAGATAAGACAAAAAATAATATCTAAAAAATAAGGTGGAATTTTACACCCAACTTTTAGTGATTTATGTCTTTAATTGATCTTTTAAATTTTGTAGTATCTAATAAAATTTGATGAAATAATTTAAACATGACTTTTTCATTAAACAAAATTACTATAAGGAAGGGAATGTTGTTGTCGATGTTTAACCAAAGCATGAAATTAATTATATAGATGTCGAAAAAAAAAATTAAAAAAGAAACAAGAGAGTACCAAGTATTAGTCTAACTTTAGCCAAAACAAGGGAATATATATAATGTATACAAGAAACACCAATTAGAAACCAAATCATAAGTTGCTAAATATTTAATGGGATTTATTAGAGCCTAAAATCAAGTATTTTCCAAAATGAAATAGAGTTTATACCTTAAGAAATATTTATAAGCAAATAAGATCACAAAAAGGAAAGCTTCATGGACTACTAATTCATCCAATGTCTATCTAGTTATATACATAAAAAATATAACATATTGACCTATCTAAACTTGATCGAGCCTAAAAATATCCTCTAATCCAACAAAAAATCTAAATTTAGATCACCACATGGAATCAAAAATTATTTGAATTCAATATAAATTAAAATATTTTCAAGTTTAGGTTTGAATGTTACATGTATATGTGATCATATAAAATGTATCCATACACAAATAACTTAAAGCTCATAACTTAAAGCTCTTGGTACATATAATCTGGATCCTCTCTATCTTTTATTATCTCTAAAATCTTTTCATGATCTTCAATGAACAACCTCCACTTTTGTTTGCCACGTCCTCTTTTTGGTAAATTTTCAAAATTTATTCTTGTTGCTATAACTAAGTGACTATAATGTAGAACCTTTTGTCCCGGCATATAATCAATAAATATAACACCATTTTTGTCTATCTTTATTTGTTTATAATATGTGCCTTCAATAACTACTGATACAATGGGATACTCTTGTCCATCACCATCTATCATTGATTGCACCAATTTGCATTTTGGTTGTGTACATCTTAGTAGATAATAATCTACACCTTTTGAATTGTTAGGATCTACAACAACAATGAAAATATCTCTTGCACACACCATGAAGTAAACATATGTAAATACATGATTAAATTAGATTTTAATGTAAACCATTTAAATATTTAGATAACCATGCTCAACTTAGGTAGAATATAAATCAATTTTAAGTTAAAATTTAATTTAAGTTTGAAATTTACCTATAACAACTAAATCGGATACACATTCATAATCAGCTAAATATAGAGGATCATAGACATCTACAATGTCATTATCTTCAAAAGGAGGTATTTATACTAATTTTTTTATTTCCCATTGTGAAACATACCCATCTCTAATATTCTCACATTGTAGAGTAATTGCATCGGTCTCAATGCAGACAACACAAAAACATGATTTTTCTCACTTGAATTACAAGAGACTTGCTATGTCTTGTTGCCATGATTTGATGCAAACTTCTAATACCATTAATTGTTTGACAATTATAAGGATTTGATCGATCAATATCTGTAAATTTCAAACATCCAATTAAGAAGTGTATATTTATTTGAAAATTCAATTTATGTACACTTTGAAATTCAATTAACAAATTCAACTATGTACCTTTAACTTCCCAAAAATAGCATGTGTTGTATATTGAGTTGCGAGTGCCAAAATGACTTTTGCACCATTCAACAATTTCATTTGCATTCCATGTGGCATTACCTGCAAGTACGAGTTGTGAAATGACAGGTTAAGAGGTTTAATAATTTAAAGTTTTAGAGTTTAAATTTCTATTCCATATGGTGTTACCTACAAGTTCATGTTGGAGAAGTGCACACTTCACATATGCCCCTGCTCCATCGTGCTTCCCTTGTCCATGTCCACTCATGAAAATTCCACAAAAAATTTGTGTCACGTCTAGCATGTTGTTGGCTTAACCAATTAAAAGCATTTGAAGACTTAAATTATCATGTGAAGTTACAAGCAATTTTATTCAAACCAAATTAGTAAAAAAAACTATATGTGTACAACATATAAGTAATTGAATAATTCAAGTCTCAAAGTTAAGTAAATAAATAATTATATAATTTAAAAAAAATAAACACTTACCAACACATCCATTAGACTATATCCAGTGTTGTGAAGCATTTATGTCACATCGTCTTAGGTCTTCAAAAAACATTTTGAAATAATGGGCTACATAGCTTTTATCATGACCTATATCATCACTGATATAAAAGTGAACCTCTTGATGATAAAATTTTGTTCATCTTCGCTACTTTATACACCATCTACATGTAACTCGGCATTCCTATAGAAAAATTGTACAAAGATTGCAACTTGCTTTGAATGATAATATTGACTTTGAATCTCAGTTTGAGGACTAAATGTATATAGTTCTCAAAGAAATCTACAATAGAGAGAATACAACCTAGTGGAAAACAATTCTTTGAGTCACGAAATTACTTAGCTTTTCATCTTGCACCATGATAATGTTGGGTATGTGGATGTATGATATTGTGAAATTTATTCATAAATTCATTGTAAGACAATCCACTCTCTTTGAGAACAATTTTTTTGGCCTCAACTCCTAACTTCATTGAGTATTTCCCATATTCAAATCTCTTCCAATAACTTGCATTAAATGATCAATATTGTCAACCTGTAAAATATTCTTCAAATTTCCAAAATCATTACATATATTTTTTATACACTATACATTGAATTCATCTAAATCTTTTGATTTTTCGCATACAAGAGACTTCACAAATTGTGTTGTGCTTCTAGGGATGGCTATATTTGGATTAATTACTACCATAGCTTTTTTATATGACTGTAGGTGTAGATGAAATTCAACATGATTTCGACAACAAGTTTCACATACTTTATTTATATGTAAAAAACAAGGTCGTAGTCTCTCAAAAATCCTTTGACAAATCTTCACATCTGAAAATTGCTTGAATGCATCAAAAAGTTCACTTTGTGTTGTATCTATAAAATGTTTTGGATGAGAAATTTTTGTACAATCTTCACCTATTATTTGTATAGTGTCCCTTCTATTGGAAGAAACACGGGAGAGGTTGGTCCAATATTCAATCACCTGCTTCTTTACATATTATGAAATTCTATCTTTTTGAGGAACCCTACAAATATTTACCCAATTATTCTCAATATTTTCATCTAATCTATTTCTCTTTGCAATATATCTTTGAACAATTCTCCTAGAAACATTTAGTAATTGGGAAATTACTTGAACTTGTTTTCTATGTGATAATTTCTTACTAGAATTATAGTCATCAATGCTCTACATGCAACACTTAAATTAGTAGCTCGACTCTTGCTTTCAATACAATTTGATGCTTCTTTTAGGTTTTCAATAAAAAAAATTTAATGAACCTGATGACTTTTTCCTATTATAAACCCCTAACAACTCCAAAACAAGGGTCATTTGTTTTTGCCTAAATAACTTTGCACATAATTGTGCTCTTCCAAATAGATATTTTTCTTCAAAAAACTCATGTCATATTCTTTTAGAGTGTAATTTTATTGTGCTTTCAAATAACATATATCTTCGGATGAAATTTTATTGAAAAGAGAATCATCATCCATCTTCATCAAATTTTTTATACCATAGAAAATATGTCTATCACTACCTTCAATTTGTTCTTGTACCTATACATTACCTTGGTCATCAATAATTTTCATGGATTGTTCTTGATTAGATGTTCCTTCATTCACCTTTTTGGTCTTTCTTTTTCGATCATACAACCTTGATCTAGTCTTTTTACTCCCCATCACAAATTGCTCAAATTTGAATTCACCTGCATACAAATGTACACATACATATACTTTAACCTAAATTCTATTTTTTATATATAGAGATCTATCTAGATTCAAAAAACCATGCTAAATAGAAAATAACTAAGGAGAGAAAAGGAGAGGAAGAGAGAGAGAGACCTAGAGTCTAGCACTACATATATTCATAGAAGGAAAGAGAGAGAGAGAGGGTAACACTATGGTCATGTTCCCAAGATAGAACCTAAGACTTTAATAAAATGAATGAGAGAGAGAGACTTGTATCTAAGGAGAGATGGAGAGAGTAGGTATCTAAGGAGAGAGAAAGAGAGGGTAGTGAACTACATGTATGAAAGAAGGGGAGAGCTCGAGAGATGAAACTAACTCATGTAGTTAGATATAATTTATATAGCTTACTTTGCTCTATGTGGCATAGTATCTTCACTTCTTCTATTTTTGTTCTCCCTAAAGGATTATTTTTAGCTAATCATTTTAATTCACTTGTTAAGATAGATCCAGATAAAACTGGATTGATGAGACATTATTCTAGAGTTTGTATGTATATCAAAATATCCTAACTTGGTGTGCAATCTATTTTGATTACCAACTTAGCTACTTCCAAGTTGTAATATAAAAATTTAGAAGGCCTTTCTTTAAGATATTTTTACTATAATCTTACTAGTCACTACCAAAAATATTGCATGGTATAATTTATATGAAATATTTTACATTGGGTGCCTAAATCAAGCAATCTAGGTGAAGATTTTTTTGGCATAGTCATGGGTGATTTTTTGGCATTATTTAATGGATTGATGAGACATTGTTCTAGAGAAAGCTTGATTAAAGGGGGGTTTAGAATAAATAAATTATAGTGAAATAAAGTACAATAAAATATGTAGTCATTTGTGTTCTTTGGAACTTTTAGGGAGTTTCCTATGCTCTCACCTTTTGCAATTTCAAAGAAAATTTTGTACATGAATAGAAATTCTAAGAATGTACTACAAACATAGTGATGTTTGCAAAAAGAGGGAGATTGAATAAGAAGAAAATTAATTCTAGGGAGATAAAGAAAAATGTGGCTAATAGAATTCAAGGCACTTTGCATCTTAATGGCTCCAAGACACTTGTTAGTATTAAAAAAATAACATATTTTCATTTTTAGAGGGTTAGTTGGCTTTCACTCTATGAGATATATCTTTTCATAATCCTCTCATCATCCTTTTGTTGTTAGTTTAGTTTCTTTACTATTGGATTTTAGCCTTTGTGTAGTCAAGCTTCGTGGGTAGTCTTTGTTTTATGTTTCTTTGTAGCTTGTTAGGCTTCATTTCTAATTTTGTGTTAGTCTTTGTTAAAGGGTTCAAGCCCTTTAAAAACCCCATCTTTACCCTATGATAAAAATCTTATAATGCACTCCTATTTTATCTTTCAAATTCATTTAAATGATGTCACAATACATACCTACACTAACCTTCAAGAATTAATTTCCTTAAAGCATAAATAAAACAAGATAATCATATATTTCTTTTTCAATAAGCAAGAGATAGATATTGTATGAGCAATAATATATTCCTTGAGATCTAATTGATTATAATTTGAAGATCCGATAGGAAAAAATATTTAATTAACAACTTATAAATGAAGACCATTTTTCTTTCCAATCACACAATCCAAAAGAGTAGGGAAAGAGAGAACTCTTCACTTTTCATTTCTTTAATACTTAAATAAAGTAAATAATGCATATAACATAAACCTTAAATTATTTCACTTAAGATTTGACTAACTATATCAAGGTTGTGTTTCCTTACAATAAAACTTGATAAATTGCAATGTAGAAGATAAGACTAATAAAATGAAAGAGAGGGAGAGAAACTTATCTAAGGAGAGATATAGAGAGAGCACTATTTTGGAGATAGGGTGGGAGGGAGAGAGAGGTGGGTAGGAGAACTAGTTGTATACATTAAAAAAGCCCTAAAATAAGTCAATAATTGAGCACAATCCCATGTAAACATTTTGAATTAATCAATTACAAGTTGAAGATCAATGTACCTAAAAATATATCTCTTCTCCTGTTGAAATAAGTCTTTTTGTATTTTCTTCAAAAATCCTCGAATTGAAAAAAAAAATATGAATGTTTTCGACCGGAAGGTTTTCGGCCAAAAAAATTTCGGTCAAATACTTTTTGGTCGAACGAGTTTTGACCAAAACATGTTCAACCAAAAAGTATTCAACCAAACGCTTTCAAAAGAGACTGTTTATGTAGCATCCTAGTTGGCAACCAACTCACCCTTTTTCATATTTTTTTGAAACTTTCAACTTCAACTAAATATTTCTTCAATCAGAATGATTTTTTTTAAAGAAAAAATATCCTTTTATAGAGATCGACTGAACCAAATATATTATTTTTTTGATATTTTGATTAGTTTTAATATATATTTTTTTAAAATAATGCAAGTAGTTTGTTAAAGTTAAAAAAGAGGTTGATTAGAAATTTAAAAAAAAATAGTAAATCACATTCAAAATTTTCAAAAATATATGGTGCATTATAGGAGAGAATCCTCTTCAAAAGGGTATAATTTTTTTTTTAAATAATAAAAAAAGGAGACAATAGTTGACGTCAAATGAAAACAATCAAATTCTAGTAAGTTTGACTCTAAAAAGTTATTAGGATAAAAATATACATGAAATTTTTTTTAAAATATCATGCACTAGATATTGAAGTTACCTATTTGGAGAAAAAAATCAGGGGAAAATAATAAAAAAAATCTATTTGTTTCTTAACGTCAACTGAACGTTGCTTTTTCCTGAAATTTTCAGCATTTCAAAATCTACTCTTAAATTGATAAAAAAATCAAAATAATTTTTTAAAAATCTTAAAAATTATAGGAATAAACTTCATCAAGAGTTCTACATTTCATTAGTTTACATCATTTGGAAATTCAAAACATAAAGACCACTTTTATGTGGTTGAAGTTGAGAATTTTTTTTGGTGTTGGTCGATTCCTTTATAAACTGTGACACAAGTTTATACTTTTACCCATCTAAAATATCTCATCTTTTAGTAATATAGGGATACCATCCATATCCCCTTGCCTCATATTTGTAGGTCTAGCTAAAGGCTCAAGTAGTCCAAGAACACGTTCAACATCAACAGGATGTACTTCGTAGTCTTAAATAGAACTTGGAAATTGCATAGAACCACATGAAGTAGAAAGTTGACCAACATCACTATAAAAGTCATTTTAAAGTCAGAGATTGGATTTTTGTGTGTTCACAACCATATAAGTAATTATCCTTGAAAAAATAGAAGAAGGCTAACAATATTTCACCTAAGTATTAAAATCCTTATAATAAAGTCTTGTAAAAGATTGGTAATGCCATATACAATACCTCGGTGATAATAAATATTCAATCTTCCATGTTTCATACTTAAACAAGTTCATTGTACAAATATTTTCAACCTATACAATTTTACTTGAGCTTAACAAAGAGGGCTAATCATTTTGGAACTTGAGGGAATACTTCAAACATTCACTACAAGGTTGTGGTCAAGGGAAAATATAGATTATCTAATCAAATAGAAGAGTCTACCTAATGATAATGTAACATGGGAGACCAAAGAACCTCAAGCTAGTTAATGTTGGTTTGAAAGGGAAGGGTTGATGAGAAATAAATAGGTTGTATACCAATTGTTGAGAAATTGTAGAATACCCTTCCGAAATGTATAAGATTTTTGCTTTTGTTTCAGTTTATCAGACTTTGTTTAATCAAGCATGGAAGATATGATTCATGGAATATTGGCATTTATTAACGAAAAAATAAACATGTACAACTGCTAGAAGCTTAAGAGATTCTATTGAAATTCCTTAACTGTAGGTCATATGAACGATGTTACAAATATCTTTTGACTGCAATTGTAGTAAGGTGATGAGATCTTCACTATAGACCCCTCTCTGCACTACTAACATGATACAGTAATAGCAAGGACTCATACATAAATCTGATAAGCTTTTTTTGAGCATAAAGGAGTTGTAATACATGAACATCAATTTCTACATATAGGTAGATTTACTCTTAATAGTTCAGGTTATATTTTTGGGCTTTCAAATGTAGATTTCTCAGTAAGCATATTTCTAGAAAAACCTTACAGCTATTATAGGATGTGTTTGATAGAAATTAGCATGGAATTGATTCTACAACTTCAAACCATTTGCAAGAACATGAACTATACATTGGCATTCCATCGAATTGTTGGCATACAACACTAACACTTTTCTATATGGTTGATTTCTTAGCAAGAACTAGCTGTAACATACCCAGAATAGCAGCAGCTACCCAATGGACCGATTATGACTTGGGATGTTTACAAAGATAGACTATTCAAATCAAAATCTTACATGAATTCAGCATTCTTCCTAAGACCACACCTGGAGGAACTTAGAAGAACACATACTGGAATACATGCATTTCGTCAAACAGGTGATATGCAACCAAAGAGCAAGTGTAATAGTAGGTTCATTGATGTTTATTGAGTATGACAAGTCTGTAATACATTAACAGCAAGCCCAAATTTGTTGCAGTAGTACATAAACCCACTTCTCTAACATATTTGATGATCTCAGATCAAAATACAAGCAGAATATATGATTTGAATGTGCCCAAACCTGATTATAACGCTACCATAGTCCCATAGGGAGCTCGAAGTGCTACAAGACAAACTCGGGAATGTCTAAACTTCATAAATCACCATCGACCAGTAGACCCCCAGTCACTAGAAGCACCTAGAATTAGTGCAACAATTTAAAGAAGACACAAACAAAATAGAAATATTTTGCCTTGTCTTGGAAGATTCATAGCAACTCCAAACTTCCACATTTTCATTCCCTATTTCCACGATTTTCCTTGGGAATGCTAAGAAACCCACATTACAACCATATTTCCTCTTCCAAATAGCTCACCTTGCTCCAAGAGATAGAAACGACTTCCTTAGTAGCTTCTTGAATGCCCAAACTATCCTATGAAGAGACTCGTGAATACTGCTTCCTGCCTTGTGCGCTTGAGGTCAGACTACTGTGCCATTCAATACTCATACCACCAGAAGATGTCTCTCATCATTTGCAAAACACGTTTACTTTCTCAACAACCATCACTCAACTCGTATGGAGAATATAAGACGTCTTGAGCCATGATTTTTCTTCAAAATTCAAATGTAGCCAGTTGATAATGGTTCAATAAAATCTGCAAGTGTCTTTCATCCAAAAATCGTTCTCTTCCAGCTAGGGGTGATATCTCACACTCGAAACTGAACATGTGAGGGTCTTCAAATCCCTAGACCAAGAAGCTCCAACTCTTCTAGTGAGAAAAAATATGCATCTTCAAAAGTATCGAATGTTTCTCTTTTTTCCCCTTTTGTATTTTGCCATTCAATAATAAAGTGACTTTTGAATATAGTTCTTTTCTTTTTGAAATATTTACTTTAGTCACTTTTATAAACTTCATAAGGTCACTTTTAAAATATTTCACTAAGTCACCTTATAACTCCCAAGTCGTCCCCCTCCTTGACTTCTTTATAAAAATTACTTCAACATTGTGAGTGGGAAATAAAATAATAATAAAATATTATATTATTATTTTCTCATTAGCATTATTCTTATTTTCCCCTTAAATAGCAGCCTCATCCAAATATGGTCATTTCTCTTTAAAATCTCTTCTATGAGCTGATTATAAAGTGACTTGTAAACCTAAAATTTTCACCTAACCACTTTTGAATCAACCTCTACTAATTTTCCTTGGCCCCTAAGTCCTATGATTACCATCAATCATACTCACACACATGTCCTCTTGACTAATGCAATAACTAATGATAGTTCTGATAAATATGAGAATCAAGTCTATAACCATCTCGGGATTGCCATGGCTGCCATAATTGGGTGATACCTTATCAACACTCAGCCTCCAAGTGTTAGGGTGACAATCCAATGCACACAAATCTGTGCAACCAGCTATATCCTTCAACACCAAGTTTGATAAATCTGTATACAACAGTATAGAACAACCCCAATTCATCTCAGAGTAATATAAGACCCCTTACACCAAATCTGAAAATCCTCTTAGTTGTTGCAAGTCGATGAAGTTATACCGACTTCGCAATCTAGGAATATGATACTCATGAACATTGAATACAAAGGAATGATGAACATGTTTAAGATTAAGAATCCTCAAGGTTTTGATTGATAGTCCTCTCAGGGAAGTGTTGTTCAAAGTGACCCAAGATAGTATCTTCATAAAGCACGAATTATCAAATCCTTTCTAAAAATTCAATCTTTTTGTGTACCTTGGGTCCATCCACACTAACACATTCTTGTCTATGATATCATGAGCATCAACATGAATAACCTCCTTAACAAAATCACCCACTTAAGACTTATCTATCTCCATGTGATTATCAAATTCTTGCATAGACAATAGACTGTTGTTAACATTCATAAAATTCACATATTCTTCATCATTTTCAGTGATGTCTTCATAAGTTTCATGCATACTTACTTCCCATCCTGAATGCTCATCATTACTCATTGATCCCTTAAGTGTAGCCTGCTGAAAGTTGTCTTCAACACCTGTTATATATGTTATTCTGTGGCTGCAATTTGTACCTGTGTGTGGAGATTGATCCTCAAACTTCAAGGATCCAAATCCTTGATGTGGGTCCCAAATTTTTTCAACATCCCAAACCTCTCTAATAGGGGAAGTGTCGACATCATTATGAATTATTCCATGACTGATGCATTCTTCAAGTATGCGAGGGTAGCTTGGCCCCCAATTGCAATCCCTGTGAAACTCATTAAGTTCACCAGCCTCTTTTTCCTTATCTTCAACCAACTTGATCACAAAATCCCTATCTGCAATCACTTGCGAGTAATTTGACTTTATTATTCTCAAGGCTTCTTTTATTACTTGTAAATCTGCAAGACAGGATCCCCTTTCAATACCCTTTTGTCTATTTTCAACCTAACCTTCCAAAAGAGCTCTTCAACGAATGTGTGTGAGCTGTCAAAATGAATTAGAGTTGCCACAACCTTATCTTTCGTGACTATCAAATTATTTTCCCAATCATATAACTCATTAAGCCCTTGATAAGGATTAGCCTCACACCATAAATTTTTAGATCTGTCTTCAAGAGCGTGACTCTTAAATTTAGTCACCTCTATGACATTTCCTAGGTATATTCTAGGTTCTATGGTAAGGACAACGTTGCGTTCGAAAGACAGATCATCATATGCTTTCTCTCCACCATATTTTTGTGTTGAAATACCTAGATCCCATGAACTTATGAGTTGATGGTTTGGATTTGAACAAGTAAACTCATCGTGTTTCCCATGAATGGTTGTTTCCTTAAACAAATTGCCATCAAAATCAAAAGTGTTGAAGCTAACATGGGCATTTCTCTCCGTAGGTGTTGTTTGGAAATTAAACTGATATACATTGGACCTTGGGAATTTCTTCCCAACATCTAAATTATCCTCACTGTCGTGATGTAAAAATTCTTCACTATATGCTGATTTGAAAACTTCAACATACTCAACTTCTCTCTGCTCTTTTTTTGAAAAAGCATTAGCAACTCTAATAAATTTATCATTTGCATACCTTCCCTTTGGAACATTTAGGTACTCCACCTCATAACTTTCTTGTCTCAAAACATTCTTTTCATGATTTGAGAGGTCACGGGAATGGTCCATGTGAAGTGCCTTTCCGAAAAGTGTGAAAATTTTATGTTTGTTTGATTTGAAGGGAGCTTGTTTTGATGTTTCCTTAATTCTCTATAATTGTTGTTTTGCTTGAGTATCTATAAACTTCGCTTCCTTTTCCCTCATTAGCCATTCATCACACATTTCCTGGTTCCCCACTACAACTGGTGTGCTTGTCTACAATGTAATTAATTCCTTTCCTTCATCATGAATACTAGGCTCAAGCACAAATACTGCATTGTTGTTAGTAAACAACCCAAAACCAGAAACTTCTTCCTTTTTCAAATTTCTAACATAGTTATATACTTTTGTCTTACTTGGATTTCCTTCCTCAAGTATTTCCAAAAAATCATCAAAGGGAACTCTATTTTTGAAATCATTTGGTAATCCCTAGTACTCAACAACAATTTTATTGGCCTCTCTTTTCATTACCACCTACTCATCCTCTTCCTTTGGTAAGAGTTTTTGAAGGGTGCTTATCATCACATTTTGATTTTCTCTAAGAGTGACAAGTCTGTCCATCTGAATCATCCTTAGATAACTGAAATTTTATGAGTCACAAACCCAAACAAGCTGGCAAGATCTCCAGCTCTGTTACCATTGTAGAACACCCTTCTGGAATGTATAAGATTTTTGCTTTTGTTTCAGTTTATCAGACTTTGTTTAATCAAGCATGGAAGATATGATTCATGGAATATTGGCATTTATTAACGAAAACAAGAAACATATACAGTTGTTAGAAGCTTAAGAGATTCTATTGTAATTCCTTAACTGCAAGTCATATGAACGATGTTACAAATATCTAGTGATTGCAATTGTAGTAAGGTGATGAGCTCTTCACTGTAGACCCCTCTCTACACTACTAACATGATACAATAACAACAAGGACTCATACAAAAATCTAATAAGCTTTTTCTAATCATAAAGGAGTTGTAATACATGAACATCAATTTCTACATATATGTAGATTTATCAGTAAGCATACTTCCAGAAACACCTTACAGCTATTATAGGATGTGTTTGATAGAAATTAGCATGGAATTGATTCTACAACTTCAAACCATTTGCAAGAACATGAACTATACATTGGCATTTCATTGAATAGTTGGAATACAACACTAACACTTTTCTATATGACTGATTTCTTAGCAAGAACTAGCTATAACATGCCTAGAATAGCAGCAACTGCCCAATGGACCGATTATGACTTGGGATGTTTACAAAGATAGACTATTCAAATTAGAATCTTACATGAATTCAGTATTCTTCCTAAGACCACACCTGGAGGAACTTAGAAGAACATAGAGTGGAATACATGCATTTTGTCAAACAGGTGATATGCAACCAAAGAGCAAGTGTAATAGTAGGTTCATTGATGTTTATTGAGTATGACAAGTCTGTAATATATTAGCAGCAAGCCCAAATTTGTTGCAGCAGTACATAAACCCACTTCTCTAACATATTTGATGATCTCATATCAAAATAAAAGCAGAATATATGATTAGAATGTGCCCAGATCTGATTATAATGTTGCCATAGTCCCATAAGGAGCTCGAAGTGCTCCAGGACAAACTTGGGAATGTCTAAAATTCATAAATCACCATCGACCAGCAAACCCCCAGTCACTAGAAGTGCCTAGAATTGGTGCAGCAATTTAAAGAAGACACAAACATACTAGAAATGTTTTGCCTTGTCTTGGAAGATTCACAACTCCAAACTTCCATGATTTCATTCCCTATTTCCATGATTTTCCTTGGGAGTGCTAAGCAACCCACATTAAAACCATATTTCCTCTTCCAAATAGCTCACCTTGCTCGAAGTGATAGAAATGACTTTCTTAGTAGCTTCTTGAATGCCCAAACTATCCTGTGAAGAGACTCATGAATACTACTTCTTGCCTTGTGCGCTTGAGCTCAAACTACCACGCCATTCAATACTCATACCACCAGAAGATATCTCTCATCATTTGCAAAACACGATTACTTTCTCAGCAACCATCACTCAACTCGTATGGAGAATATAAGACATCTTGAGCCACGATTTTTCTTCAAATTTTGAATGCAGCCAGCTGATAATGGTTCAATAAAATTTGCAAGTGTCTTTCATCCAAAAATAATTCTCTTCTAGCTAGGGGTGATGTCTCACACCCGAAACTGAACATGTGAGGTTCTTCAAACCCTAGACCGAGAAGCTCCAACTCTTCTCGTGAGAAAAAATATGCATCTTCAAAAGTATCGAATGTTTCCCTTTTTTCCCCTTTTGTATTTTTCCATTCAATAATAAAGCGACTTTTGAATGTAGTTCTTTTCTTTTTGAAATATTTACTTTAGTCACTTTTATAAACTTCATAAGGTCACTTTTAAAATATTTCACTAAGTCACGTTATAACTCCCGAGTCGTCCCCCTCCTTGACTTCTTTATAAAAATTACTTCAGCATTGTGAGTGGGAAATAAAATATAATAAAATATTATATTATTATTTTCTCATTAACATTATTCTTGTTTCCCCCTTAAATAGCAACCTCATCCAAATATGATCATTTCTCTTTATAAATCTCTCACTAAATTTTCCCCTCCAAATTATAAAGTGACTTTATAAAGCCATATTTTAAATATTTCACCCAAGTCACTTTATCATCATGTTTTATTAATTATTTAATATCACCTTTTAAATCAACTTGATACTTAGGCAATAATAAATAATTAAGTAAACGAACTCTCCTGTTGCGCCTTTAACTCATGGGATTAGCATTCTGCGAGGTTGTTGCGAAGGGGACATTACAGAAATTCAATCTCTATCCAAATATGACTTTAATGGATGAGATACAAGGCTTGGACTACAAGAACATGAAAATATGAAAAATAATTTTCCTTAATATGGACTTACTATAATTAGATTCATCTTCTTTATGATGCCAAAAATTAGCCAACTTAACATGCTTGTAAACACTACATTCAACTATTGCTCATACTTTCTACATCCAAAGAGATAATTTTATAGATGTGTGAAGAGGTCTTAAGCCCAAAATAAGGCTTCTAAATATGAATCTTCAATCCAAACAACATAAACCTTGGAAATCCTCCACGAAATATGAAAGGACACCTTTTTTGGCTTTCAATACTTTCCCTCCAACTTGGGCACCCAAATTTGAGAGATATTTACATTACATTAAATGCAATAAATAATGGAAAACCAAGTGACACCTGTTACCTCTTTCCAAGCACTCACTTGGAGAATCCCAATATTCACTCATTTATCCTTTTCTTTATCTTTTATTATCCCATTCTAGGTGTCCACATGTGGGGAAAATAATATTAAATATTTATGTCCACACGTCACATTTACCACTTCTAGTGGACCCATCACCCCTTATGAGTATATTACAAATAATAGTGAGAATTAATATTAAAAATTATTTTCCCAATACACCCTAAGTTCCTAAAGACGCTTTCCAAGGATTTTAGAACCATGATATAGGATTTACAAGGTGGATGGAACCTTAATCCTATCAACGACACACCATGCATTTAACCTCTATGATGTATATGTAGCAAACCAATCTATTGATCCAAAATTAACCATTGATTTTTTTTTTCTAAAATATTTAGTATGTGTTTATTCAATTGTATACTCAAGTACTTCTATCCATACGGGATAGCCATTTTTCCACCTGGGACAGGCATCCAACCATACGGGTTAGATATATGTCCATGTACGATAGGAGTTCATCTATCCATCTGGGATAGGCATCTACCCAAACAGGGTAGGCATCTATCCATAAAGGACAAGAATGTGCTCTGGCTAGAGATTTAGACGCATCGGGACCATATGGGTCCTGAGTCACTCTTTAAATACTACACTCCCCTATTTGAAGTGCATTGAGTTCATCATCTTTAGGAGTATATATATGAAATAAATAATTAGCTTGAGTCTCACCTCAAAATTCAGTATAAAGACTCAAGGAGTCAAGCAAATCCATCCGGGATTCCTTCTGAGTATAGAAAGAATATATTTTATTTTAAAAATTTATGTTGTGATTTCAAGCCTTCTCTTAATCAAGAAATTCTTTTGAATTAATAAATCTTCTAAGAAAATAATATAAATCCAAGAGATGAACTTCTCCCCCCTTCATAACCCAAAAGATTCACAAAGTTTACATGCTTAAACACTAGGTAACAACTATCATTGGAGATGCAAGTACTAACTAGATTAGAAATAGACATCAATTTATTAGTCATACAAAAGAGATCATATAACTTAACTACTTTGTTACAATTTTTTTTCATATAATATAGAAATAAATATATCTTTAAATCCTCTCGTTACTATTTTACAATTATATAACTATGAGTCTTTCATATTTAGACTATGGGAAACTAAACAAATGCACAATAATACAAAGAGTCCTCTACTATAATTGACTTAAGACCAACACCATGCCTCTAACCTTAAACACATTTTATAATAGAAAGATCAACAATGATTAATCAACATTTCCTCATAATTTTTTGTAATGTCCCATTTTAGATTTTCCTTATTTTTCTTTAAAGTTCAGATAAATAACCCTAACTCCACTACCATAAAGCTTCAAGCACACTCACCAAGAAGAATTTATTTGGTAGATTTATTTGAGTATAAAACACTAAAGAGGCACATCTCTATTACAAATAGATTTTAACAAGAATGCATCTTAAAATGGAAAAAGAACAAATTATTTTGGTCATTCCTTAATTATCTTATTGAATGAAATTGTAATGGAAACACGGAAAACACTACCAAAAATTGATTTCACTCATTTTGTACTATGTAAGAACACAATTTTTCTGCAAATGTGGGAACACAAAAACAATTTATATTTGCAAACTAATATTTAGAAATAATATATAGATAATACATGAGGTGAAGAAAATAAATGAGGTCCTCATTCACAAAATTTCAGGACAATAGCTATCAAAAATACATGAAAGATTCATTAAGAAATGCTAATGGTAACTGATAATTACACTTCTTTCTTCTATTAACTTTTAGTTCATCCTCTAGTAAGACTACTTTTAAATGCATATAGCTTTATAAGCTAGAAATCATTGGGTTGAATTTGAAACCACAATTATTCAAATGTTTTTGATTGATTGATTATATAATTCGGATTTAAATTTTATGATGTATCTTGGAGAAATATAGAACTTGTCCTTCTAATAGTGTATGGCAAGTTGTAAGGAATGCAAGATGAAGTATTTAAATTGTAAGATCATAAGCAGACTGTAACATCATAAGTATCTTCAAATAGGTTGAACGCAGGACATGTGAATTAATTGTAACATTATTTGGTATATTCATCCCCTATTTAAAATTATAATATCCATTGGCTTTGAGTATTCAAATTGTTGACTTTGTATTTTTTGGAATTGATTTTTTAGTAGTAGTGTTTTCTTCTTTTTTTATGGATGAATAAGTTTCCTTTGAAAGAGTTACGGAAAAAGAGGCATAATTGGCAACCTAAGCGTAGATATATCAACTTGGTTAGAATCTATGGGAAAATTACAATTTTGCAACATGTTTGAAAGCTTGATATTTAATGAATGTAGAGTTGAGCCTACTTTCACCTTTAAGTTTCACACTTCTATTAATTGAAAGCGACATCAATTGCATTGTGAATACAAACTTGGTCATCTTGTGACTATAAAAAAAAAGAATGGTGTGGCTTAAACTTCCCTACAACAAATATAATGTACAAAAATGAACCTGATAGGATATTTCCACAATTTGAAATTTGATATTACTTCAAAGTTGCAACCAATGTCACACAAATAATTTATAAAACCCAATGAACTCAAACCTTTTAAAGAGCAATTTATAATAGAATGGAAGCAATACGAAGTGGTGTAAGCAACACAATGAAACATTGATGCACATGATTTGTTTGGAAGAAACATTGTAGATAAAATACCAACCATTGATTCAAAATCATCCTTTAGATGTAATCTAAACCACATAAAAAGTGCACCCATTAGATTGAATAGGTGGCAATGTAACGCCCCGTCGTGCGAACCCCAAAGGAAAAATAAACAATAAACACAACACAATTTTTTTTTAAAGAAAACACAACATACATGTAATACACATTAAATCATAACATGAATTTCATTTAAGTAGATTCATTAGCACATACATCCCTTGGGGTACACGAGGAGTCATTACGAGACTGAGATCCACACAATGACAACAATAAGAACCAAAGATATAAACATTAACAAGTAAATATTCACAAATATAACACATACAAGATAAAGCATTGAAAAGAAACCATCTGAGTACACAAATACAACATATGCATAATTAACTTAACACATTGAATTACAATTGCCATGGCCAATAACCGCACTGAGTTAACATTACATTGCAGTACAATCCTCAAGAGGTATAATGATACAAAAGTGTTTCCAAACATAAATGGAAACCATACACAAGATAACATGATACAAAAGTGTTTCCAAACATAAATGGAAACCATACACAAGATAACATGATACAAATAAATAGATGAATACAAAGCATCAACTGGCTCCAAAACAAGTACAACTCTGGAGTCGCTGCAACCGCACCAATCCGCACCTCTCGATCCTCGACTGGGGACCCAATGGGGTGCTTAGCACGTTCCACCCGACCATGTGAGTCTGAAGACCCACCCCCCGTGCTAAAAGGGGCTGACAAGAAAGAGTCCTCAACCAAGAACATCCAAACACGGAAACCACAAGGCTCAACGACATACAAAAATATCACAAAACTCAAGGATTACAAGAGTCGATATAATAACTTAAAGTTACAAATCCCAACACATAAATCAAAGCAATGACCAATAAACAAGTAACCAAGAATGATCAAGAAACACTTACAATTCAAATTACAATTAAACAATATAATAACATCATATCACAGTATCATAAGATATAAGATCGTAGATCAAATATAAATGAGATCATACAAGACCACAAAACATACTAAAGATGTATTAAAACAATAATCATAAATCAATTTAAATCAATTCAAACAACAATCTAAACCAACTCCCATAACATACTTCCAGAGGAACATAATAAAGTAAAACAAATGGGCAACTAGGGAAGAGTGTCATCGCATAGCCTGCATGGGTTCTCCTGGCCCTTCCTCCAAACTAAGGCATCGGCCCCCATCTATGGATCTCCTGGCCCTTCCTCCTACTTGAGGCGCCAGCACCATAGGGTAGCTCATGCGGAGCCGATAACCTCTCGTGAGGACGAGGTTACGACCTTGCCAACCACGACCTTCTCAGCCTTCCATTAGTCTGCGGAAGCACTAATGAAGACGAGGCATCCATTTTTTTAAATCTTGTAATGATATTACTACCCAACCCTCCTAAGTTAATTATTAGGTTTTCACTTGATTACCAACTCACTCGTGGGTTCTCCTGTGCTCTTCCCCTTACACGGGGCGCCGGCCCCCACGAGGAGCCACTCTCCCTAGAGACCCAACAATAACAAACCAAAACCAAGAAACCAAGGGTTGTACCATCAAAATAAGAATATAAGATCTCAACTGAGAAGCATGCGAGGCATTACCCATCTCGCTATAAATACAATATCCAAGTCTCAACAAATCTCGTACAACCCTTTTAAAATCATGAAACCAAAACACTCGCCAAATCAAGGCACATAAAGAGAGAGAACATCAATTATCAATCATCTCAAGCCTCTGGAAGCCAAAAGAATGAAAACCCACAAACAAGGGTAAAATGAAGCAACATGAGTATTTCTCCAATAATTCTAACACAAGGATAAAATTTCCTCAAATAAGAGAGTAAATCAGAAAAGCCACAAAAGGGAACGATTCATCAAGACCCATCCACAAATCAACAATGGAAACGCAAAAGAAAATCAACCATTAAACAAAACACTTAATAAAACCAAAAAAAAACCACCAACTAGGCATTCCATGGGAGACCTCAATTTTCTCCTCACAAGAATCCCTTAGAGTGGTACGTAAATCACCTTCATAGAAATCAGCAACATGTCAATGATAACAACAATAATCCGTTTATATTCCCAAATAAAAACCAACCTACTCAACAACAAAACAATTACAATCTCAAGGTTCAAAATAACAATCCATAATTAGACACTCAAATTGTCATAAAGTGATCCACTAGCTAACAATTCAAATGAAATAATTAAGAATGAAAACTCAATTCAATGAATAATTTATTTCGTTGATTCAAATTTATAAAACTACCATAATGAAGTCAAATAGTGTTTACTATAATACTTAATCACGGCCAAGGATACACAATTCAATAAAATTTTAGTACAAACACCCATTACACGATACTCAACAATTACTTCATTAGAATATACAAATAAGAGAATCATTGTTCCTAATAAATTTCTATAAGATACGAGGAGTTAGATATTAAGATAATACTTATTGAATTCATAAACTAAAGGGAACATAAAAGAATTAAAAGATATCACGAAATCAGTACTATAAAATTAAGTCACCAAATAAGAGAACATATAAGAAAAAGTCAATATATACTACATATTTTAATTTTCATTATATTAAAATAAAACTCAAGGTAAAATTTTTAACCTACCTTTCCAATCTAAATTAGATACAATGATTAATAATATTCTAAAAGAACATATGCTTCCTCTTAAAGTAACAAATGTGAGGATTCTATACTTCACCATCCTTAATAATGATGACTAACTCCGAGGCAAGATTTCATACCAACAATTAATAACTTTATTTATTCAAAACAAGATCCTTTAATTATACATCAACTCAACCAATATCCAACCTATTTATATTTTTAGCTTCTAATATTGAAATCACTCCCCTAAAGCTAATTAATCATTTTTCCTAATCAAACTTAAAACTAATTTATTTTATTTAATTGATTATTACTTTAATTTCTAAACATATTTTAAATAACTTTGCCAATCATTTATGATTTAAATTTATTATTTAAACATGATTACTGGCATATTATATTTTCCACACAATCAAATAACATAGGAATTAATGAAGCACACACAGAAACTCACACACAAGTCCAAAACAACTGTCATGTGGGGGGCATTACAGGCAATGCTCTGATCGAGAAAGCAGTAATAGGAGAGTGAAGATAAAATTTGTTTATGAATTCAACTCGCTAGGTAAAAATTTAATCCCAAGAGTCAGAATCAAAATGACTTACAAGCCAACCAACTCAAATTTGGCAAGGTTGATGCCAAGCTGGTGGGTTGGGCTCTACAAAAGTGATGCCAACATGTCAAAAACTTGTAAAAGGTTGGCCAAGACTTGGTATTGTGAGTTCTATACGGTCTCACTAATGTCCAGTCAGTTTGGTGTTAGACACATAATTTAAAGGAAGGGTTCCTAACTAAACAGTCCACTAAACCCTTACAAAGACTCCATTATTTCATCAACCAATGCTTTGTGAACTTTTGGTGATGCTAGCACTATATGTGCATTCACAAAATCTACACAACCTATATCATCAAGTATAGGTGGTTTACACATTTGTAGGAAAACAATAAAGGTTGGAAAAAAAAAATAAAGCATAAACTGCAAAACAAGGGAAATAACTTAATTTGCTACTGATATTGCGGGTACCTTCAGCTTAACACTGTAACTGTTTAACTGTTAAACCTGAACTCTCCAATTTCACTAGCACTTCTTATTCTTACTTCTAACTACTTGACTCACTCTGAAGGATGGCCCAATCATGCATTTCAAAACTTCAAGCATGAGACTAAGTATCATTCATGTGCATGTAATGAAGAATCTATTGAAATGAATGCAATAGTGTAAACATTTAAATTAACAATAGAAATAAAGGTGGGTGAGTAGTACCTTGAGTGGGCCTTGCTCAAGTTGTTGTACCCACAAGATAAACCTAATATGTGCTACTTGATTCAACTAAACATAACAGTAAACTAGAACATCTTTATTGCATATAACTGAACTCTATAATCTGGCAGGAATCTTCATAGATTTCTCATTCATGAACTTATAACAAAAAACTAACAAGGATATTGTCTATGAAATAAAAACTATAACTATCAAAACATATCTTCCAACTAAATATGATCCTCAAACACTAATCCAACTATATAGGTTTTAGAAGTTTATTTGCATAAGGATTGAAAACAAAAATTAAATGAAGATGTCCAATCTCCTTCAAAATAGAGAGAGACAAAGTCTTTGCAATTGAAACTCTAACTGAAAAAGATAGAAGAAGACAAATAGGTTTGCAATTCTACTTTAATGACAATGATAGAGACATGTTTTGTGCAAAAAATCATGTTAGTTTCTTAATACTTTAAACTTCTTCTTTCCTCCATTGTCTTATTAAATGCTTTGATGACTCATAATTGGCCACTCCAATGATTGTTTCCATCATTTCTGCAACCGTTATGTTTACAACATTCTTGGAATCTCCCCTGCAATCGACTTGGAATCCTTTGGTTATGAATCAAGTTCTCCAATTGTTGCATGTTGCAATACTTCTGGATGCAAGGAGTTAGTTTCATCTAAAGCATACATACCATTAACAATCATGGATTAAACATAGATTCACATTGAATTTCATACACATTCATCCATACAAACATCATCATATCATAATCATATTTTCACTTATCGAAGTCTAGTTTGGATGGTATAAAAGATATAAAAGGTATATAAGTTTAGGAATGTATATGAAATAAGCAGCTTAAAGTGTTTAAAAGATATGAACTAAACAAGAGAAAACTAGCTATTAATTAGGTTCATCAAGTTCCTTGACCTACAATTGAAAATTATTTTCTTATGTTTTATGGTGTATGAAATTCATACTTAGATTCAGAGAATCTTGCCAAAGTACATAAAACCAATCCATTTCATCTACCCATCACTCAAACTTGGGGAGGACTATGACTAACTCAGAGAAACAACAACAGTAGCTTTTAAAATATTGAAAAAGTTCGATAAGCCATAGCAATGAGTCAAATGTTTAAAACACCACGACAAATCAAAAACAATGAAGAGGAAGCCCACTATTTTTTTATGCCTCGATAAATGCTCTTTCAACATTAGAGAGGGTATGTAACTTGAAGTCTCCAACTAATATGTGCTACAGTATAATTGGATCTAACAACAAATCACCATTGTTACAAAGGGTATATTTGGAAATTTTAACTTGGATCATCATTTGGTAAACATCCCAACATATAGTTGTTCTCCTTCTCCAAAGTTTCCTAACTACATTCACTATCAACATATTTATCAATATTCATGGTACACATAAGACCCCTTTTATCTTTCCTTGACAAAGATAATTGTAATATTTTAACAAACATTCCAAAAATAGATTCTGGTATACATGAGCACAATGTAGATTTGAATAGTAAAATATATTATACAAATGCTAATAAATCCCAAAAGACTAGTCTTTCATACTTCTAAGGAAAAAAATACAAATTTTCTTCAAAACAGTGATTGCTTACATTCAATTATAATATTGCAATATTGTCTGAAAGGATTCATAAGTAAAAATTTCAAAACTCAACTATCAACAATGGACATATAATGTATGTGCATAAAATCTCAAGAACTAAATTCATCTCATAAATAAATTAGGAACATAAAAAGAAACTCGGTAAAAAGAAATAAAAAACAAGTACCTTGCAATATTGATCGATATTCCTTGAACATTTGGAGGATGGGTTTCAAATTTCAATCATCAACAATTATGAAGGTGTTGTAAGTATTACTTGTTTGTTTTGTCAACCCATTTCATATGTCCATTCTTTTAGCTCATGCATGCATGAGTTTTGAGTGACTAGATGGTAACATACCTTCATTTGTTATTGCTAGTTGTTGATAACAGTTTATCAAGCTATTCTAGAGTAGAGTTTCTGGATGCTTTCCCTCCTTGTTTGGGTAAATGCATTCATGGGGAAGATACCAGACATGGATACAATACTCCTATATATTGTATCTGGATGCATTCCTGCTTCGATGCAAATCCAAAAATGAAGGAACTCCTTGTGCAACCATATTCTTCTTTATACTACAATCAACTTTACAAAAACCAACTACACAAACCTTCCATCCATAAAACTACTCAAATTTGTATTTAAGCGGAGAGGCTTCTTACACTCACATTATGGATTGCAAAACCTTAGTACATTTTTATTCTTTACATTTAAATTGACGTTCAAATGACATACAACTGGCAATAATTTAAAAAAAATAATAATAATAATAATAGAAAAATTGATTTTATAGATACACTTTAGTTCATAATTTATTCTAAGAGATTTAAATAAAAAAAATTCCTATGTAAATGATTTTATAATTTTTTAAATGCATTTCTAAGTATCATTTTAGAAAATGAAATGATTTACATGCAAAAAGAGGAAAAAATAAAATAGAAAGATTGTTTTTATATCTAAATTTAAAACGAATATGAAATTTTATTTAATTCATTTGTATAGATAATCACTACAATTTAATTAATTATTTAAAAACTAAATAATATATTTTTTATAAATTTTAGAAATTAGAATTTAATTTAATTTCAGAATGAAATTTAAGTTTTCAAGATATTGTGGTGATTTCTCTTGCAAACATATTAAAGAGATTTAAATCATAAACTTCCCTATGTAAATTATTTTATGATTTTTTTAAATGCATTTTTTAAGTATAATTTTATTTTATAATTATACTAAAAGAAAAAAAGAACAATTTTTTTTATTTATAGATGCATTTTAGTTCATAATTTATTCTAAAATTATAATTAGTAATTGTTGAATTATTTTTAAATGAATATTTAATTTTATTTATTTTTTGTATTAGATAATTAGTATAATTTAATTGATTATGTTAAAAATTAGATAACAAATATTAATATTTTTAGATAATAGTGATGGTTTTTTTAATTTTAAAGTATTTTTAAAGTTGTTTTATTCTTAGCTTTCTTTAGATTTTCTTACTAGTAGTGCAAATCAAATGCCCCAATCAAAAGCCTACCGAAACAATAATTAAAGAGTCAGTTTAAATAGAAGCTCGAAAACAAAATTAAGAATCCAGTAGTGCGACCAAAACTCTAATTCTCATTTTTTTAATTGATTATGTTAAAAACTAGATAGCAAATATTAATATTTTTAGATAATAGTGATGTTGGTTTTTTTTATTTTAAAGCAGTTTTAAAGTTGTTTTATTCAAGCTTTCTTTAGATTCTCTTACATGCCCCACTCAAAAGCCTATTGAAACAATAATTAAAGAGTCAGTTTAAATAGAAGCTGGAAAACAAAATTAAAAATCCAGTAGTGCGACCAAAAACTCTAATTCTCATTTTTGCTTACCATATAATCTTTTCTATACAATAAATACTAATGCATCAAACAATTTTGGTCTTTTGTGGTGATTTATTTAATGTCTTCAATGGAAGATCAAGAGCAATGGGTAGGAGGAAAAGAATTTATGATTTCAGAGGCCACGAGATTAGCGCAAGGCGGTCATTTCAAAGAGCAGGTCGAAGGTTCGAAACACAGGCGGCATGATGTCGGAGAAAGAAGCCAAACTAAGGGCAAAACTAGCGTAAGAGACGGAGAAGACGCTGTAGCTAGAGATCGAACAACAAATCTCGACTCTAACCCGCCATCTCCAAGAGCTTCATCAACAAACTAAATCGGGCATTCCTGTGAAGAAGTTGGGTTTAACAAAAGGTGTTCTACCAAAACATAATAATGGTGGCGCCGAACGAAAAAAGAAATTCTAGTTGTAGTCTGAGGTTGAGTTCATGTGAGAGTAGGTCATTTGGGAGACGTCCTTGGAATAGCGACCTCTTAAATCCCACATCTTCCAGTTGCACAACACTTAGTAAGGGCAAGGAAAATTGTAGGTGTGCAAAAAGGCAAAAGAATAGGTTATTGGGCGTCATTGTTTCTTAGAACGAAAGCTCTAACCAGAGCTTGTGTGCAGCTAAGTTGTTGAAAAGAAACTAAATGTAGAGTCACCAATGGAGGGGAGTATAATGCTTAATGAGAAGGAAACAGTTAAGAGGCTCAACCTTTCAAAGGGCACTTTCCTTCACCTATGTCATGGGACTACTTAATCCTGCTTGTAATTAGTTCTCATTTGTTTCAAGTTATCATAGGTTTTTATTGTGTAGATTTAAATTTAAATCTTGAAAGAGGCATCCAATGTGGAATTTTATGTTAGGATTTTTGGTGTTTTATTGTTAGTTTTTATTGTAATTGTGATATTTAAAGGTGGGTTTCTAAATTATAATTTTTTATTTTTTACTATAAGTTTTTAGAGCAATTGCTCAAAAAGAGTTAATATTGGTCTTATGTTGATGTTCCTAAAATAGTGGTTGTAATATTTGATGGTGAATTTTTAAATTAAGACTATTTTTTATTGTAGATTTTTACTATTTCATATTATGATTTATAAAGAATTTGTATTGATATCATGTTGATAAATGAAATACTTGTACATGAATTGCAATTAAAATAAAATAAAAAATACGGCGAGAGATATTTATGTGTAATAGTGAATTTAGAATTTTTTTTAAGTTAAAATGTGTCACATTTACCAAAAACAAATATTGTTAAATATGCAGTATTAAAAATGAAATTATAAATTATATTATATATTATAACTTATAAATTCAAAATAGAATACTAAATTAAATCAATTATAAAAATATAAAAAATGATAAAAATATTTAAATAACACTCATGCTTTTTAGTAATTCCTTAAACACATTCATTATCCTCGATTTCATAATCATTAATTTTCATAATTTTTGAGTCACCTATTTTCATCATTTTTTGGTGCCTCGATAATGATATCTCTCGGCGTATTTTATATATATTAATATTAATATATGTATGCTAGTTTATTGATCACCTACTGCAAAGTGTCTCCAAATGTTTTCACCCAAAAAACAAAGGCAAAGGGAGAGAGAAAATAGTTTGAAAATATGGATTAAAAATATTACTATTAAGGAGGAAGTGCGGCATAAACTTGGAGTTGTGTTTCCACATTCAACATCAAGCTGAAATGATTGTGACAGTTACAATTAACTATGTAACATTGAAAATTGAATTTATTTTTGTTGAGGATATTGGAGATTTGAATTTATCTTGAATGCCATGACTAGGAGTGCAGATTTAAAAACTTCATTCTCTTGAGCAATTACATAATTTATCTTCTAGCTCATTAAAGAAAATCAAGTTCTTTGAAGTTTCCATTTGTCTTAATTATTTAAATAATAAAAGAGGTTAAATAAGAATCACTATTTATTTGTTCATTTATATTAATATGAAATTACATATTTATCTTTTATAAAATTAAATAATTTATTTTCAATATATATATATATATATATATATATATGTTACCTTAATAACTTCATTCCCTCGTTAGAAACTAACTTAAAATTAATCTGACATAATTAGACCTCATTAAGAGAGGGTTGTGATAGTATAGATATGTGGGTGGTACACTTACCATTTATCGTTTAATAAAATTGTTATTTGTTCTTTAAACTAGCCTAGTTAGGATGAAGGGGTGTAACCTTGCTTATTTATGTATGTTAGTAGGTTACAAGGTAGCGACCAAAAGCTATCGTAAGCTATCACATAGGACTTGCAAAACCTAAGGTTAACAAAAAGGATGAAGTAAAAGGTATCTTATAAGGGTGATGTCTCTCTAGGAGATAAACCATGAATATATGTATATAATAGATATAGGAGATAGATATAATCAAAATCACAATATGAATATGAATATAGAATAGAAGAGAATACAAAGTAGAGACTAAGATCTACCATTGTATCTACCATATGAATATATATATATAGAGAGAGAGATTTACAATGATTTGATCAGTATTTGTGTTATGAATAAATGTGGTTCTTATTTAAGTCACATATGGAATGCATTTAGATATAGTTGTCCCTTCCACAATTACTCTTTTCTCTCATTGTATCCTCTGGGGTACAAACTAACTACATAAGGGATGTTAGGTCTTCGTATCGTAACTCCCCGTTTCCTCTTTCCAACATTGGTTCCATTGTTAGAACCTTAGAGTGAGCAGTGAAGATAATTATAAGTAGGAAGATAAGCAATAGTGAAGAAAAGGATAATTACTAATTGAAAGATTTTTTTTAGAAACCTACAGTTACGATCCATAGGTACCACCCTTGTGAGAGGGGGTAGGCACTTAAGGGATAACAAGTGGAAAGGGGGAAGGAATTTTAAAAGATGTAACTATTTGAAATATAAACTAACCGTGGGATATATAAGGATTAATGAAAATCCATTTCAAAGAAACCCACCAAAAAGGGAGATAACAAAAGGAAAGTTGAGCTTATTGAAAGAATTACATTGGCAATGGAAATGAGCATAGAATAAAGAAGGTTGAAATAAACCTAAGATTGATAAGAAAGATACCACTGAAGAATGGAAGAAGAAGAAAAGAAAGAAAGAGAGCAAGACAAAGAGATAGTCATAGAAAATCTAAATGGAAAAGATAAGTGTGCCATTAAGGGTGTTGTTGAGCATTCCATTATGGGTGTAGCTAAAGATATAAGGAAAGAGATACCAAAAATAAATTATAGCATGGATAAAATAAACTAAATTATACATAATATAGAGGGAGAAATTGAGGATTACGAAAAAAAATAGTAAGCATTTAGAGCAAGAAGTTACAAGAATTATAACACCACACATAACCAAAACACCAAATACTTATCCAAATTGGGCAAGCATTCAATCAAGGATATATGAAGATTGGTTAATGATGGTTACCCCTATACAAAATCTTTGAACAATAATGCTTGATGCATAATACTTAGATGAGTTGGTGACTAGAAGTGTTCTAAAAATATGAGGGAAGAATGTGGTAGAAATTAAAGTAGATCTTGAGCATTTAACAACATATAATGAAGCGGTACTAGTCACAAATCGAATGAAATTTACCAACAAAAGATCATCTCCAAGGATGAAAATATATTTTGAATGAACACAACCTTTAGACCAAGAGTCACCCTTAATGCCATTAAAGTCAAGAAGAATTTCCACATAAGCAATAGAACACATCCTAAGAGAGTACTAGGATAAAGGAAAATAGGAAGGTGAGGAAAATAACATAGAAACCTTGGGGATACATTACTTTAATATAATCTTAGGAGATACAAACAACAACTAAAAAGAACAAGCAGACATGAATACCTCAAGGAAGCTACTCATTTTCGGAAAGGACACCAATGAGGTTGCACAATGTATATCTCCATCTTCGAATCAACATGGAAAAGATAAAATATAACTAGAGACAATACTAAATTATTTGATTTTAAATTGGTTCTTTATGAAGCGATGCCCTTAAATGGTACCACAAGACTTATCTAGCAAATGATAATGAATGGGATACAGTGAAATGAGTTTTTTTTGTAAATTTTGTATCCTCGAAATTACCTTTTTGAATGAGTAAGCAAACTCAAAGAACTCACACAAAACGAAGATGAAACTATAACTGAATTTGATAAGAGACTCAAAGAAATAACTAGGATATTGGAAGAACCACTAACTGAAAAACATAAAATTGAATGGTTCATGACTCACTCCAAATCAAACCATATATTAACAAAAATAATAGGAGGTGGGATGGAAACATCTAGATATATGAAAAGATTACCTAGACTTATGTGATGGGCATGAATGGGTCAGGTTAGTCTTGAGTAGAGTGCATGATGAATTCATCTACCTTGAAAAACCCTACCAGATTATAAACGAGGCAATTCAGGTGATAACTAGGGTGAGTATGGTAGGAGAAGTTTCAACTAAGAAAGTCATAAAAAATATCAAGGTAACAGAACTTATTGGGGCCACACCAGAAGAACGAAGCTTGAGCATTCATGTAATTACAAACCCTATTGTGCAGTATGCCACAATGGGTATCATATATAAAATATAATATACCAACAAAGAGGACTCTATAACAATTGAAATCCACACCACGCACCATATGGTGATGGATGGAAAGGATTTTGACCTCTATGAGGTGATGTGAGAGCAGCTAATGGAAAATCTCCAAAAAATCATAACCTCATGGTATAAATTTTGATCTAGTACACTGCTCATTTCCTTAGTGTTTTGCTTCTTCAACAAATTACTCGCATTCAAAGACAAGATATGATAGACAAATCTACCAGTAGTGGCACAAATAAAGCTACATGCTATGTAATTCACATAGATCACCATGTATTGGGGATTTTAAAAATCTTTCAACAAATACAAGCCAAGGATATCAGCACCATCACCTTTCTAGTGGATAAATATTACACATACATGGAGGTGATGTTGTTAAGGAAAACATGAATTCCCAAGCTCCCTTATGAGGTTTCACAATAGGAAGTAGATGCATACATGTTTCCAACATTCTTATTAAACCAAAGGACCCAAATATGGAGAGATTTGGGACATACAAAGAGATTAAGGATCAAATACATAAGAATAATGTAGAGGATAAGTTTGAAAATAATAAGGAACATCTTCATCAGCAATGAGGAGTCCCAACAAAAAATCCAACTCAACCCTCCTCCTCCGAACCACTTTTGGAAACCAACACACTAGAAATAAGAAGGTTTGAGAGGCTACATGGAGCAACCAACACACAATATGAGAGCCCCTCTTCATCCTCACAAACAGTAACCACCCCAAAGTTGTAAGAAGTATCAAAAACCCTGTTGTAGATGAGTGTGGAGAAAATAAACCTGGAGGTCAAGGGCTAAATAACTGGTAAAAAGAAAGATAACCCAAATTTTTGGAGAAGAGGAGTAAGAAGTTGAGGAAATACAAAATCCTCCACAAAAAAAGATGGACCAAACAATGAAAATACAATAGCAAGAGGCTTTGGAACAACCACAACATACAATAAAGATGTCATGGCCACAAAAAATGCCATCATCTATCATGGTATGTTACCGCAAGTCCCAACCATGTATGAAGTAGATATGGAGAATAAAGAGAGGATAATACAATTTTTAGTGAATTATATATGAAGGATCAATAAAAAGTTTAAAGGAAGTAAATAAAGGCTCTCTAAAGCCAATAATTATCACATTTTGAGAAAAGAGAGAAAAATCCTTAAAAACAAAAGAGGAGATAAGAGGTAAGGCAATCCAAGAGGTAGGGACCAACCTCACATTAGAATAGAAGGAGTAGCTAGCACAAGGTCAGGCTAAGGAACTCCACACAAAGTAGAGAGTGGATGCCCTAATGAAAGGTGAACAAGAAAAAACAAATAAAGTCTAAAAGGAGACAAAAAAATTAACTAAAAAGCTCCACGATTCTCTCTTGGAGGAAGAAAAAGGAAGAAATTTTAAACAATGCCTCCTCTAGAAAGTAGCCAACCAAGTGGAAGCAAATGATGGGGAACAAGAGGTAAATACTACATAAGCCTCTACTTTTCAATCCCCTATCCAATCCATTAAGGATTTTCTAGCACAACAGAAGCAACTTCAGCCAACACCCACACTACAAATACTATAGTTACCAATAATAGGATCCTAGGTGAACCTCTCAAGTATATCCCCATTATAGAAGCTTCAACTAGGAGATATATTCCATGCCACCTTAAGGGAGGAAATATTACAACATCGTGTTGAAAGTGCAGAGAAACTATAAGAAGCAATGTGTATATTGCAAAAGACAATACCGAAACTACAAAGAGACACGTCCCTCTCACTACCACAACAACTCAAGCAATTGGTGGACAACTTGCAAGCATATCTAAAGTCACAAAGAGGAAAATTAAGGAAAGAAGCACAGGAGGAAATACTAAAAAGATAAAATGGAGGATGCCATAAAAACGTGTGCAACAACCCACTCACAAGTTGGAGAAACAAATAAAGAACATAGAAGGGGGAATATTAGAGGCAAATGTACTTTACCAATTTTGTCTCCAATCGTTGAATCTCACCAAAAACCTCAAGGATCCTATCACACAACTAGAGGCACAAATAGTGCAAATTACATCCTCCTATGATTCACTAAAATATATGGATGACGTTGTAAGAGCACAAACAAAGAACCTACACACACAAATACAACAAGTCTAAGAGTAGAAGGAGCAGATAAAGATGTAAATTAAATAGCCCAAAGAAACAGTCAACATAAAACTATCACATTTAATTGGAGTCTTCAGGGAGGCAAAGAATGTTACAACCCAAAAAATACAAACATCCACTACTCTTGCAGAGCAGACGCATCAACATTAAACATGAACACTCAAGGACACATCAAAGTCTTCTAGCAAGAAAAATAACAATGGGATACTACACTTGTGCAGTTAAAAATATCTACATACATATTATATTGGGGAATTGAACAACATGTCTTAAGGATAAGACATCATTTTAAAAGGGGGGATAATGTTAGCATGTTACAAGGAACTACCAAAAGCTACTGCAAGCTACCACATAGGACTTGTGGAGTTCCTAAGGCTCTAGGAGAAAAGTATAAATATATGTAAATAATAGATATAGGAGACAGATGGAATCGAAATCAAAATAAGAATATGAATATAGAATAGAAGAGAATACAAAGAAAAGACTAAGACCTACCATTATATCCATCACACACACACACACACATATAGAGAGAGAGAGATATATTTAATCAATATATGTGTTATGAATAAATATAGCTCTTATTTAAGTTACATGTGGAATGTATTTAGATATAGTTGTCCCTTCTGTGACAACTCTTTTCTCTCACTATATCCTTTGGGGCATAAACCAACTACAAAAGGGACATTAGGGTACAAATCTTTGGACTGTAACTCCCTATTTCCTCTTGCCAACAGTGTCTATAAATAAGGATAAGTATTTCTCTCCCATATTATCATATTGTGAACTATATTATTATTGTAAGGTTGTGGAGGTAGTTTTCTTTGAATGTGATGTTTTCCTTTGAGTTAAAAGGCCAAGGCCTCGCATATTTAATCTCTTTCTTTCTAATTTCAAATTTTTCATCATTCATTAGCTTTACAAAATTTTATTTAGAGATCTCCAAAGTAATTGTTACCTATAAAAATATTGAAAAAATGAGTCTTCTAGAAGACTTAATAAACACTCTCATCTTGCCTTGAAAATTTTCCTCATTTCTTGCTTTCCATAAAAACCATAAAATTTCAGTAGATAGCAACAACCAAAATAAATTAACATATTTTTCAACCCCATCTATTTTTCCAATTAGAATTTATTAAGCCTTGATATTTCCTATTCCCCCCAACCATTCAGATCAGAACAAAACATCAATCAAATTTCTTTTGTAAAAAAGCATTCAAAAAAATGAGTAATATTCTCAGGTTTTCTACATAACGAACATAATTCTAAATTTGAATTAGGAAGAGACTACGACAGTTTTTATAACAATAACATCCATTTAAAATAATATTTTTTTGGTTCAATAACATTATTCTAGTTGCACTTAAAAAAAAAAATTCCAATTTTTTTCACCTTCCTTAAGTTTCCAGCATTTATTAATTTTTTCACTAACACTGACTCTTACCCCAATTCAACCCTAACTCTATCCATAAACCTAATTGAACCCTACCCCTAATTGAACCCTAATCCTAACCCTAATTTTAACCCTTACCTTAATTCAATCATAACCCTAACCTTTACCCTAATTGAATTCTAATCCTAACCTTAAACCTAACCTTGAACCTAACCCTATTTGAACCCCAAACCCAACCTTAACCTGAAGCTTTATCATAGAACCCTAACCTAAACCTTAATCCTAACTACTAACCCTAACCCTAGTTTTACTCTAACCTTAACCCTACCAATAACCCTAATTTAACCCTATACCTAACCCTCATCAAACCCTAACCCTAGCTCCAATTGTAACATCAAGCATATCCTTAACCATAATTATAAATCTGATTCTAACCCTACCCATAACCTTAATTTTGCTATGCCCCTAAAACTAGCCCTAATTGTAAACCTAACTCTACTTCTTACCCTAAATTCTAATCCTAACCTTTTAACCTTCACCCTATCCCTAAATATAATTCTAATGATTTTATAACTAGAATACTTAAGAAGAATTAGTGTTAAAATTGTAATATTATTGATAATTATAAAATTAAGGCTATAATTAATTATTTGAATTAACTCCTTAAAATTATTAATTATAACCCTAACCTTAATATATAAGATCATGAAATTAAAATATTTAAAATAATTATTTAATAGGGTTAAATTTATAATATAATTTGATTATCTCTCTTATCTAAGTTTAGGTTCATTCTTTTTCTTCCATTTTTATTGCAAGACTTATTGAATAATTCATCAAGAAATAACTTTTCTTGTAATTTTGTTTCTTAATGAAAACTTTTATATTTCTTAGAGCACATTTTTTAGAGATTTGAATATTGGTGAATGAAAAATCAAGAAACATATTATTTACCCTCAACTACTTGAACTAAAACCCTTTGATGGAGCTCATATTTTTTGTTTTCATAGATTTAAAATTATAATAAGTCCATTAAAATATAATTCAAATTTCAAATCCAAAAACATAAAATTTTACAAAATAATACATACTATAATTTGAAACATAGAAAAAGGTGGTCCTAAGCCTAATACAAAGAACCTAGGATCAATTTTTCTTTTTTCAAGGGATTCATTAGGATGCAGACCAATAAGGTGATTAGATTGACTTTCAACCTCGTAGGTGAGCCAATCAGACCTGGATCTACATATTTTTGGGTGTCGTATATGAATTAGAATTGATTTTCCTTGATTAACCTAATTAAACTATGTGCCCTAATCTAAAAATGCAAGATTCTGACAATCAAAAAATTGTTACAAAAATTCCACAAGTAGATCTAAGAAAGGTAGAGTTTTGTGCACCTGTCCTGTAAATTTGGAATCAACCTGAATAGGAGGACAAAGCTGCCATATGGCATCTATGTCCTTGTAGAGATATTTCAATTTTGTTTTTGTAGTCCTTTGATACGGGATCAGAGCTTCTCGATCCCACTTGCAATTTTTTTTGGATCACTGCCAGATAATTCTTTAGGTGAGTTTTTGTGAGTTTTTGTGAGTTATCAAGGTATAGGGTTTTGAATGCAATAATGGAAAGTGGATCTTCAAGCTTCCTTAAATCTTATCCAAACCTAAAAATTTCACATTCAAAGAGAGAAGGAAGGTTGTGCCATTTAGGGGAAAGATAAATGATAGGAAGGAATGACAAATCAACAAAGTGCTACAACTCACTGCCCTTCAATGGCTTCCTTGAAGGACAAAAGTCATACACATCACCTGAAGGTCTTGGATCTTGCTTGCTTGATTTTATTGAATTTATTGGAGACTTACAAAAGGATTAGCCTTCACAAACAATGATAACATGAACATACATGAACTCACATAAGATTTGACATGATGCTTAGATCTTGAATTGTTGCAATAAATCATTGAAATGTTGATCTTGAATGCTCTTGACTTACTCTTAATGTTCACTTTTTGCTAGATCCTTTTTTGTTAGTGCTAGATTCTTATTGTTAGGTTTGAAAATGATGCAATAAATAGGTATTTATAGGCATTTATTCAATCTCCTGCAAATTAGATCCTGATAGCCGACATTTGTAACTTGAATTGGAAATGATAAAATACTGATACTGACATATTCAAAATTGGGACTAGGAAAAATAGGGGAACATCACTGCCATAGGGCATCTCTGTCCTTGCCCTATTTTCTTAAAATTAAGGTGTTGGGAGCAAAGTACCATATAAATGTATTTGTTTTGTGCTTGAAATTTATCGAAAAATGATAAAAATAGGCCTCAAAATACATAATTTAAGAGAGTAGGTGCTCAATCAGGTCCAAAAAATTAAAAGGAGAAAAACATAGTGTGAAATAATCAAGGGTGACAATTTACGATACTACATTTAGCTCCCACTTTAGTGAGAGTATGGATTTACGCTCAAACTCACACTAAAGTAGAAAATATATGTCAAGAGGGGTCTAATTGTCCAAATGTTGAGGAGATAGGATGATAAGGGATCAAGGGGGAGTATACAATCCCCTATGATCTAATATCCCATGAAAAACCAACATAAGCACAAAGGAACACACATGTATGAAATGCAACAAGACAACATACACAAACATACATGTCAAAAAACACGAAGCATACACAATGAAAAATACATGACATAACATAATATATAGATGACAAAAAAATGAACACAAACACGATGCAAACATGATGTAAACATGAGGAAAACACAAAAAAAACACGCAACAAAACACAAGGTTAGTACTAAAAAGGATTCGAGTCGGTAAGGTAAAGAGACCTCAGTCTTAAATTGTGTCAAATACCAAACGTCATCCATTGAATAAAGGAATGCTCCCATAAGGACTAACAAGTTGTGTTATACCACATCACTCATGAGCCACATGGATTCATTATCTAGCAAGTTGTGTTATGCTAGTGTCCATGCAATATGATGGGTTCCATAAGGCTAGAAAGTTACGTTATGCTAGACACTCATGAAACAAATAACTCTACTATCAAGCAAGTTGTGTTATGCTTGACAATAATGTTAAGGCGTTCATGACTCACACGATAGAAAATTTTGATATTTTCTAGATGAATCACAAATCGAAGGCAACACAAGGTCTTGTGAAGTTCAATATTCACTAGGTGAGCCCCCGAGACAAAGTAGCAAAATAAGTAACACATAAGGTCTAGTGAAGTATGATATTCACTAGGTGTGTACCCATTAACAACCATACCAAGAGTTATAACTCCTTGATAACATTGATAAGGTTCCACAAATTATTAAGATGTTATGCCAATGAAACACCGAGTTCAACATGTGTGAACAAAGTGAAGCAAAAAAATTCCAATGTCAATGCACCACTAAGTCCAACACATGTGAAAAAAGTGAAGCCAAAAATACCAAACTCACCTAAGAAGGTGCACAAACTTGCCCATGAAGGTAAATAAGACAAGGAAAAAACCTCAAGGTGTGTTATAAACAACATCACCATAAAAGATGCTTTACAAAAAACAAAAAAAGGGATTTTATCGATATACGAAAGGTCACACTTTAGGGAATATCACACATGACATCACCACCAAGAGAGGACTAGTTGTGGAATAGAAGACTCACACCTTAGGGAATACTAGCCCTAGCATTACCACAAAGGGGAATTCCATACGCCAAGAAAGGTCACGCACTCAGAGGACATCAAGCCCAATACCACCACAAAGGAGACATGACATAGATTGAGAAGGCCACACTTTCATTTATAGTCGCACTTTCTAGGACATGTATATTATCATCACTAAAAAGGGACCATTTCTTATGCAAACAGTGAGCAAGGGAACATATATCCCCCCTAAAAATGTTAGTGTACTTGCTACACTAACATTTTAAGGAGACACAAAGGGATCCCTTTCTAGAAGGAATGCACCTAACATAAGGCTACCTAACCCCTTACCCCCAAAGTGTAGGGACAAAGATGAGCCCAAAATGGATGATGATATGCTACTCCTTGTGAGGTGATATATGATTGCATAAAGACTAGTTTATAACCCCATGCATGGTAGTGAGTATGTTATGATACTACAACTACCACATGGCAAGGAACAACAACTAGTGTTATTTGTCTCTTATATGATTAAATGAAGGTCTTTTTGATGCTTTTGTTATTTTTGAAGGATAATAATCAAAACCTTTTGTTGTTTCTTGCATGTTAAGCTCTATGCGGACACAAATACCTTGTTCTTTTACACTGCATCATTTTCCATTATAGCCAAATTGTTTCAAAAGTTGATAACCTCTTCCATAAATGGCTTCCATTTCTTAAGAAGGTGTTTTTTCACAATCGCTTTCATAATATGTAGATGTGTAATTTGTGTTTTCCTCTTTGCTAGAAGTTGTAAATGTTTTTGATGATTCAGTGATAGATTGTGTTGACATCTTTGTAACATCTTTCTCTTTTCTCAATTTTGATGGAGTGATCTTATATTCCCCCATGAATGGAGGTGTGAAATCTAATGATCCCCAATCATCATATAATATCTTTTTCATGGATGAAAGGCACTCGTCTTTGTCTTCAATTTGTAAAGGTTCCACTTTTGAAGTTGGTACCAATGTGCTAAGAGGATTTGTCATTCCTGTTTCAGTTTGTAAATAATTTTTAGATTTGGGATCAACTTTTATTGTGTAAACCTTATTGTTGTATATGCACTTCATTAAACAATGAAGCGTTGAAGGTACTCCTTTCATCTCATGAATCTATGGTCTACCTAAGAGAAGATTATATGAAATATCATGGGGCATGATGTGGATGGGATTTTACAACACAACCTTATCAACTTTAACAGGTAATGTTATCACATCAAGCGGTTGTCTTCCCACATTGTCAAAACCTTTGATCAACAAATCAATAGGTTGAATTAAATTTTTGTCTGCTCCAGTTCTATCCAAAAGACAAACACTATAAACATTAAGCCCCGAACCATTTTCAATAAGGGTACACCTAATCCCAATGTTAATAAAAACCATTATCATAAAAGCATCATTTTGTTTTTACATTTCCAAAGTGGGTAATTCATTTTGCTAAAAGGCAATATCCAAATGAGCTTCATTCATGGTTTCAAACAAAGTTGTTACATCATTTGGTTGCACACTATGAGAGACAACAACTTTTTTCAAAGCTTTTTGAAGCATGTCATGATAAATAGATGATGTTTGAATCAAATCCCACAAGGAGACCTTAGCAGGAGTGTTATGAAGTTGCTCAACAAGATCAAATTCTTTACCACTATGCTGTAAAATGTTAGGTGTGGGTGGGAGGTATGGTTGAGGTAATGGAATGGATGTTGGTGTTTGTTTTGGTTACTTATTATTTCTAGTGTTGTATGTGTGAACAACGATATGATAACTTGGTTGCTTTGACACATTTGATTACTAGTAAGTTGTTTTGCAAAGCTTAGGATATGGCCATGAGGTTTAGGAGGTCCTATAATGAGAGGTGACTTAGGAGGTCTAATAATTAGAGAACTTTTAGGGGGTCCAATAATTTAAAGGGTTTTAGGATGTCCAATAATTAAAGGAGACCTAATAGTCAATTGTGCATTCATAACATCAATGAAGTTGACTAATTCTTGATGACTTTCTATTGAGGGGGGTCTAATGTCACCTTAGCATCTTCATCTATGCAATCCAACTTATTATCTTTTGAAGGGAATGTGTCAATGATTTTATCCTCTTGTCCAATAATATATTTCCAAGTAGGTGAGGTAGGTGAGGAGAAACAAACAAGATTCTCAAGATGCTCCATGATTGGATCTTCTAACACCAAGATACCCTCTTCACCAATAGGAGAGATATTGGGAAAAGAACAAACATGATTGTCAATGATTGTATTATCTTGCAACAATGTATCCTCACAAGTAGGAGAGATAGTGGGAAAGGGATCAACGAAAAACAACAAAAGAGTGGAAATAAACTCATTGTGACATGTTTGCAACAAAAAATCCTTGAAATATCGAACAAGATCTGACAATAGAACATGAATTATGATAACACAAGATTTTGCAATTAGAACATGATGTTATGACCTATGAATCAAGGTAGCAATGTTTTTAGCAAAACAGACAACTACAAGACAAACAAAATTTAGACAACATAAGCATACATAGAACACATATACATAGATATGAGAAAAAAATTAGCCAAAAATAGCAGGACAAAGCCACCCAAGGGCGTCTTTGTCTTGGACAAGATTTTGGAAAATTCAAAGTTTGACTGTGTATGATACTGCTTAAGGATTCTTGGGCTGCTTGCAAACGGGTTTAAAAGTGAATGTTTTTCCCAAATTTGCAACAAATTAAACAAAATAACACATTTATAATGCAATAACACTTTTTTAAGAATTCCAAATTAGACATCAACAAACAAAAATAGGCTAAGAACACAGAAACAAAGGTTTGAGTAAAATTTGGTTGAGCCAAAAATAGCAGGACAAAGTCGCCCAAGGGTGTCACTATCTTGGATAAGGTTTCAAAAAATTCAAAGTTTGACTATGTATGATATTGCTTAAGGCTTCTGGTTCTGCTTGCAAATAGGTCTGAAAGTGATTTTTTTCCCAAAATTTACTCAATTTATGCCAATGCAAGTGTATAACAATGTTTGAGCAATAAATGACAATTTTGAATGCAATTTTCTAATCTAAAATGCAACAATTGACTAATTCTAAGATGCCAAAATTTGGAAATGATGATTTTGATGTAATTTTAAAACAAAATAATGCAATTTTTTAACTTTTTGAGCTATATAAAAGATGCCTAAATGAATGCAATTAAGAAGTCCAAATCAACAATTAGCAAGTAGAAATAGATTAAGGACATATACATATAGATCTGGGCAAAATTTAGTTGAGCCAAGAATAGCAGGACAAAGCTGCCCAAGGGTGTCCTCGTCCTAGATAAGGTTTCAGAAAACTGAAAGTTTGACTGTTTTTTAGACTATTTAAGGGTTTTTAATCTATGTTCACACAAGTATGACACTGAGTATTTTTCTAGAATTTGCTTGATTTAAGACAATGTAACTCAAATACAAATGTGTAATAATGCTCGAACAACAAATGAAAATTGTGTATGTAATTTTGAATTTAGTTATGACCTAAATGACTAAAACTAATCCTATTGTAATCTACGGTGCCATATGATATGATTTTTTTATTTTTTTATGTCTTTTATGATGCAAAAGTGAAACCCTAAGTGAACAATGCAAAACAATGCAACACAAAACTTAGATCTTTAAAGTGAAATTTTAAAAGGTATATAATGTTAACAGGTCAGGTTCACCAAAATGAAACATAGAAAAAGGTGATCCTAAGTCTAATGCAAAGAACCTAGGATTAATTTTTCTTTTTTTTTCTAGGGATTCATTAGGATGCAGACCAACAAGGTGATTATATTGACTTTCAACCTTGTAGGTGAGCCAATCAAACCTGGATTTGCATCTTTTTGTTAGATATGAATTGAAATTAATTTTCCTTGATTAACCTAATTAAACTATGTTCCCTAATATGAAAACACAAGATTATGACAATTGAGAAACTATAACAAAAAATTTGCAAGCAAATATGAGAAAGGAAGAGTTCTATGCACCTGTCTTGTAAATTTGGAATAAGCCAAAATAGGAGGACAAAGTTGTCATATGATGTCTATGTCCTTGTAGAGATATTTTAGTTATATTTTCATAGTCCTTTGATGCTAGATCACAACTTCCCGATTCTGCCTACAAATTTGTCATATCACTATCAGATAATTCTATAGGTGAGTTGTCGTGAGTTATCAAGGTATAGGGTTTTGAATGCAACAATGGAAAATGAATCTTCAAGCTTCCTTCAATCTTCTCCAAACGTGAAATTTGCACATTCAAAGAGAGAAGAAAGGTTGTGCGATTTAGGGGTTTGCCTTAGTCAAACCTCATGTTGTTGTTTCCACTTCCACAAATGGTAGTTTCAATGATAGGAAAGATAAATGGTAGGAAGGAATGATGAATCAACAAAGTGTTGCAACTCACCACCCTTCAATGGCTTCCTTAAAGGACTGAAGTCATGCACATCACCTCAAGGTCTTAAATCTTGCTTGCTTGATTTTCTTGAATTGCCTGGAGACCTACAAAAGGGTTAGCCTTCATAAACAATGATAACATGAACATACATGAACTTTGTTGTAAGGTGTGCACCCTTGGTTTCCTTGTGTTGTGTAACATAGCATTTGGGGTTGTGACATGGCTTAACTACCTCTTGTGGATTCATTAACTATGGTGGTTGTATCAAGCATTAACAGGTCAATCTTTTGGTGCAAAGACAACTGTCTAAATGCAACAATTGGTATCAGAGCCTGGGTCACAGGTTTGAACCCCTCGCTTTTGTTGGGAGGATACTTGCAAGGTGTGTGCCCTTGGTCTCCTTGTGTTGCGCAACACAACGCTTGGGTTCATGACATGGCTTAACCACCTCCCATGGATTCATTAACTTTGATGAATGTATCAAACATTAAGTCAATCTTTTGGTGCAACAATAACCATCTTTAAAACAAACTCATAAAAGATTTGAAATGATGCTTGGATCTTGAATTGTTGTAATAAATGACTAAAATTCTGCTACTGAATGCTCTTGACTTGCTCTTAATATTCACTTGTTGCTAGATCTTTTTTGTTAGTGTTATATTCTTCTTGTTAGATTTGAAAATGATGCAATAACTAGGTTTTTATAGACATTTATTTAATTTCCCACAAATTATATCTCGATAGCTGACATTTGCAACTTGAATTAGAAATGATAAAATGTTGACACTAATATATTCAAATTTGGGACCAGGTAAAATAGGGGAACATTATTGTCATAGGGCGTCTTTGTCCTTACCCTATTTTTCAAAAATGAAGGTGTCAAGGGCAAAGTACCAGATAAATGTATTTGTTTTATGCTTGAAATTTGTCGAAAAATGATAAAAATAGGTTTCAAAATACAAAATTTAGGAGATTAGGTGCTCAATTAGGTCCAATAAATTAAGGGAGAAAAACATAGTGTGAAATTGTCAAGGGTGACAATTTACGATGCTAGATAATTTTAATGAAAGATTCAAAATAACTTATTATGGTCACCATACATTGGTACAATCTATAGGCATACTAAACAATTCTATATAATTTCCATACTTCTTAGTTTTGTTAAGAAGTTTTAATTCAATTATTCATATTTTTCTTCCTTTATTATTGGGTCCAATGATACTTTCTCATCCGCACAATATAACCTACAAACATATATAAAAAAACATGCAAAGATTATTGTTGTTGCATTAAATTAAAATTCTACCATTGATTTGAGAGCATGTAAATAGATATATAAATCTCTATCATTCATATCAAACCTTGGGGTAGATAAATAAAACATACTAACCACCCTAACCATAGTTTACTCACATGTAAATGGTTGAGACTTTGAAATGTGAAAAATTAGTGTAAGCAACTAAGTTAAGACCAATAGTGATAGCCTAAATAAAAAATTAATTATGGAAATATTTTGACCATTATGGGATTGGGAAGGAGATAAGGGTCTAGACATCCTAACCTCACTTAGATCTCTACATTTAGAGTCTTAAAAATAGTTAAACATCAAGTGAAACATTTACATGAACATGTCAAGTGTAGAATTAGTTAGATCTAGGGACTTTTGACTTAAAATCTCAATTTTCCAACAATTAGTTGATCTCTCTAATACTCATTTAAATAGAAGCTTAAGCTTAAAATTAAAAAAAGCGTTTTCTCAATTTTGTGATATGTGACAACAAAAACCTTTTACTTTATTAGTATCTTTATAATGAGCGAACTCTAACAATCAAAAATACCTTCAAAAAAATGTATAATTAATAAAAAGAAACATAATTTTACATGCACAATAAACTTGACCCTTATAATCACAATCATAATCAACATATTTTATTTAATACATCTAATGTAACATTATTATTTGAAAAGAATAATAAATTTTTTAATTTTGTTTTGATTATAATGGAAAAATGGGTTTTGAAGGGACCTGAAACCCTTTACAACTTTAGGTATAAAATGCTGCTCAGGAGATAAAAAACTACAACACCATCAACAACCCAAAACCCATAATACCAGAAGAAACAAAATGTTGCCCAAAATATAAGACACTAGATTATCAACAGCAACCAATAGCGACAAAACAACAGGAAATAAATTGAGACCCAACAACAAAAAAATAGACAACAAGGCACTACTTCATGTTGTTTAAGGTGTTAGCCACCTCAAGCTCCTGACTCCTATGCAACCCAATCATGTTCAACAATTCTTTCTTCTCAGCTTCAAAGGACTTATTCCATTCAACCAACCCTCTAGCAACGGGGCCTTTACCATTGTCCTTCACACATTTTTTCCCTATACCTTTGGCCACATGTTTCTTCTCCACTAACTCAAAAAAATACAAATGGCCTCTCTAAGCTCACTAATCCTGCAAAACAAGACGTCCAAAGAGTCTACATTATTCTTAACTGAAATGTGACATGCATGGAAAAGTTTCCTTATGTCTACATTAGTGTCTAATACCTTGGTTTCAAGACCAGCCAAGTGTTGCTCACATAGGGATTTGAAATCATAGAATGATCCCTCAGGATCAACAATTATTTCAATCAAAATATTCGATGCCGAGCCTTTCAAGATATTCTATAGTTTTTCCTTCAAACCCCTTAATTTGATGTTTACCCTATTAAATTCCTAGAGCATCCATTTAGCCAGTTTGAAAGTGCTAGTGGCCCTCGCCCTCGCCATGTCAAGAAGCTCAAACATACAGGTGGGATCATCATTAATATAGGAGAAGTCCTCTGACAGGGGTTTAACCTCTCGAGGCTCCAACTTTGCATGTTTCTGCTCAACATCCTCCTCCTCCTCATCCTTATTCTCACCCTTTGGTTCCACAATAGGAGGGCTATGAATCGGGGATTCATCAATTTCCACTGCCTTCTCCTCTAGAACCTTCTCTTCGCAAAGCATCGTGGAATCCTTAACCATATATTTCGAGGCCTAGTTCTTCATCTTGTCTATATGCTTAGAAGCCCTTCTAGGCTTCTCCATGGCCTTCATTAAGACCATGTTTTCCTAAAACCCCTCCTCCTTACCACCAACCTCCGTATCACCCTGGCTAACGTCCATAGCTTCATCTCTGGGAGTAGAATCCCTAGAGCCCACCTCCGTATCCTCACCATCAAACTGGGACCCTGATATATTCAGGATAAGACACTTAGTTGTCCATTTTCTTTTAGGGTTACCTTTCTTCCTCTTTTTCAAGGAGGTAACCACAGGGGACGGGGTCCCTTCCTCATCATCATCATTCCACTCCTCTTCCTCTGCTACGTTGGTGTATGAGCTAGATGAGCCATAAAACTCACTAGGAATCTTCTCCTTGCTTTTAATTGAAGAGGCTAGGATAAGGGTTTTAACATGCTCCATAATTAACAGAATGAGACCTTAATGAAGGACTAGAGCCCTCTTATTTTTTAAGTGTGCATGCACAGAGATTTCCATGGAAGACAAGATAAAAAATGAAAAGGAAATAAACAACCCATGCCTAAAATGGTTTAAAAGAGTGAAATGATTGCAGAGAATTATAGTCAATTTTCCCTCCAGAGTCACATATTGTATTATTACTTCTACAATATTCGCCCAAATCTTCTTAAGGAACATCCGCTCATAGCCCCAGGTCTCCATCTTGACAAGTTTTCTCCTTTCATCATCTTTAAAAAATTGAGCCATTGCCTCCTCGTTACTCTTCTTGTCTTTGTAGAATTTACGACCAACCATAGGCAACCCAATCACAATAGCAATTAGCTCCTCATTGATATCAACCACCAAGCCATTTATCTCAAGTTTACGGTTGTGCCAACAAGAACAAACTCTACCAAAGCATTTAGGTCATGACCATCCAATCTTTCTAAGAATGGCATAAAATTCCCATGATGAAGAAACTTCCAAATTTTCTTCTTCTTTCCTAGACCCGCATAAGAATGAGGCTCAATTATGCTTCTGTTGCCTCCCATATTCACAAAAACCAAAAGCAAAAAACCCTGGCAATTAGCATTTATCTAATAGCCAACAAGCCGAATGATACCCACAAAGCATGTGAGTAGAGAGTTGGTATTAATGGTTAGATGCTGGCACCAGATAAGCTCAGCCAAAACCATCATTTCTCATTAAGATCCTAGCTTCCTTGGGAAGGAGAGAGCCTTCCTCCCACACTTGATACTCATTAAGCCTAACAGTTTCATTGGTGAAAAAATCTACCAATGAATTACCTTCTCGGTAAATGTGAGAAACACGAGTTTCTTCATAAGATCTTAACATGATTATAGCATTCTTTATTAATTGATCAACATTCCAGCTGGGCTTATGGGTGCCATGTAGATAATTAATGATGTTTAGCGAGTCACCTTTCACCCATAGTTTAGAGTAAACCTTGTCCACAACATACTTAATACTTATAAATGCAACCTTCGCCTCAACACTGTGATTTGTCTGATTTCCCAATGGGAGTGCCACTGCGCCTAAGAGTCTGCCTTCCTCATTCCTCAACACCCCCCCACAACTTGCAGGACTAGGGTAATTTTTTTAATTTTGTTATAATTTTAATAGATTCATATTTCTCCTTTCCTAGCTTTAATTATTCTCTACCATTTGAACCCCTGTTGGATTGTGAGGTTAACATCCACTCTCCAAGCTAAACACATTTTATTTTTTGTTTATACCTCATTACAATATCAACGTGTTAAAAGAGTCATATTCTAACTTATTTATTTGTGACATAGAAAACACATTTTCAATATAACTAAGCAGGTTGTGCTCCTTCATTTCATCCATGGACACTTATGTAAGCTCTAAAGCCAAGTACTTTTCTATGTCATTGTCAGGGGTGCTGTCATAGAGCATCTCTTCCTAGAGGATTTTCTTAGAATCGAGTAAAACTATTTTTTGATGAATATAAATGATAAGGCTAAGGCTAGGAAGCGATAAACCAAATTGAATGCCAGACATGAAGCCATGACATCGCTTAGGTGGACAAGAATCTCTTTGGTAGAGAATATTAGCATAAGGGTTGTTACTCCCAATGTTATCGATTCCATGGTGTTCTCCCAATATTGATCCAATGATTGTGAATAATGCCTTTCCATCCACTTTGTTTCCTTTGTGTATCTAAAGAAGAGATCCAACCACTGATCACTATTCTTGTTAGATATAATTCCACAACAAACCAAAACCAATGAAAAACATATTCACTCCAATTAACACCAAAATATCATTGGGGAAGACAAAGCGCATAAATTATAGGGTTGTTTGGGAAAATTAGTTACCTTTTGGCACAAGTAAGGAAGCACATCACGTTGGTGCATCCTTTTTACCTCTATAATTGCCTTCTGAAGGAGGGTCACTAGAGTAGGAATGGCAACAGGCTTGGTGCCAATGGTGACCTTGTAATCGTCCACCATATAGAGATTGAAAATGAAGGCATTGGCGTGGGAATGGGCCACTCTCGACACTTATAAAGAAAACACCATCACTTCTAATTCTCAACTGAATAAAAATTATTCATTAAAGAGAAACAATTTTCTACCAGTTGTTACAAAGTGGGATTACCTCCCAAAGATGGGATAAATTCCCTCCTTATGGTGTCTCCTGCATTTTATTCATAAGCTATTCATAAGCTGTGACTGTTCTTGTTTCAGTGAGAAGACAACTGTGATGGAATGGATGCCAATTTTAACCTGACTTGTTTTTGTTTACATAGATTTTTTGTTGTCACTGTAGAATGCCTCTTGACATAATAATGATACACAATATGACAATAATAACAATATAAGTGAAAACCTTTTATTATTATGACACCAAACAACTAATAAAACATAACAAAAATTAAACCAAACAAAATTATAAAAAAACAAATTTAAATTAAACCAAGCAAAATTATAAAAAAATAAATTGTCGCTGTAGAATGCCTCTCGACATAATAATGATATACAAATATGATAATAATAACAATATAAGTGAAAACCTTTTATTATTATGACATCAAACAACTAATACAACATAACATAAATTAAACCAAACAAAATTATAAAAATAAATTGTCATTGTAGAGTGCCTCTTGACATAATAATATACAAATATGATAATAATAACAATATAAGTGAAAACCTTTTATTATTATGACATCAAACAACTAATAAAACATAACAAAAATTAAACCAAACAAAATTATAAAAAAAAAATATTAAATTAAACAAAAAGTATGAAAATTTAAATTACATGAAAGTAATTAAAAATTTAATATAATTTAAATTAAAGCAAATAAAATTATGTTTAATTTTAAGTGAAAAAAGTAATTGAAAATTTAAATTACAAGGAAGTAATTAAAAATTTAATATATAAGGACTAGAAATATAATGTCTCTAATCTAAACATATTTGAACCTTTTGAAGGTATGATTAAAATTTCAAATAAAACATCCAAAAGCTTTTGGCATGATTTTAAAGGAAAGGGATACGAGGTCGTAGTAGGTTAATGTCGTTTTGCGCGGTAGCTTAGAAAGAAACAAATTCCAAGTCTAGTAAGGGGCAACGGTATCTGGCAACCAAGCTAGAATATTAGCATTAATGTCGGTCAATCTCAGATATTTCAGCCTTTAAACTTTATTTTCCTCTTTCCTTTTTGTTTGAGGGCCAGTGTAGGCGCCCACTTTTCACTGCTTTTGTGTATTCCCTCCAAACAAACTGCACTTTCGCTTTGCTTGCTGTAATTAATTCCCACACCAGTAGCGATCGCCAACTCATGCACTAAATTTCATATAATCTTTAGCTGTAATCCGTCGGTGCAACTCTTTTCTTCACTTTTCAATCGACGAGGGTTTGAATCGCCGCAGAGTCGAGCAGAGAGAAACGGAGAAAAAATGATGAACATGCTGGGGTTTCGAACGCCAGGGCGCTCCGGCAAGCAGAAAGAAGATGACGCTGCTTTTGCAAGCCCTATAACCCCTTCGACGCCTTCGTCGCCTGCGACGATGGGGCCAGCAAGGCCGCTGAAGCTGGTCTACTGCGATGAAAAGGGCAAGTTTAAAATGGACCCGGAGGCTGTTGCCACTCTGCAGCTTGTCAAAGGGCCTATTGGCGTTGTGTCTGTCTGCGGTCGCGCTCGTCAAGGCAAAAGTTTTATTTTAAACCAGGTTTGCTCTAAAATTGTGGCGCCATATTTTTTAATTTTAATTTTAAATTTATAATGATGCGCTTTGGAGGCCAGGGCTTGCAAATATGTACCTTAAATCGATGTATGCCGTTTGCTTAAATAAGTTAGTATTTGACTTAATTTTTTGTTTCTAGTTTTTCTTTATTTCACTCTGTTATTTTTTCTTATTCAGTAAATTTATCTTTTGGGGTGGCCTTCGGCTTTGTTTTATCGTCCGAGTGGGTACTTCTTCCTAAAAATTCACCCAGGACATGCAGCTAGTTTCTTTTATTGTTTACGACGCACTTTGCGAGTTGGATGCGGGGTATTAATCAAATTTAGTATCTCGTCATGTCTCCTGGAATTTGAACCTGGGCCCTAGTTTTGGAAGGCCCCGTGCGTTTACCACTCGAGCTCTTCCAGCGAGTCACTCTGTCACTTATTTTCAGTCAAGCTGGCTTTTTAATCAATGTTTTAAGAAAAGGATTTATGTACATTTAGTACCAGAGCATTTGCAATTTAGATAGGCTACGTTTTAGTAGGAATTTGTGAAGTCTTGAATATTTTTATGAAAACCTGTAAATAGAGATTTTACGAGAAATTGATACAACGATGACATTTTCTGAGACATACCTTAAACTAAGGGGGCTTTGCAGTGTTTTAGAGTGCCAGATAGGTGACATAGTGTGGTTCTTGAATGTTGTACATTTATTTTCTTTGTAGGCCTTTTGGTCAAAACAAAAGTTGAGTGCTTAGGGTTTAGTTGAAAGTAAAATGAGTTCTTAGCGTTGAGGTGAAAGTGAATTTATCTTATAGCTCATAGGGATTAAATTATAGTCACGGAAAAGAATCAACAGTTGCTGCAATGAGCTCCTCTAGTGTGAGATTTGAAACCATGCATCTGAGATGCAAAGGGTCTAATTGTTAGTAGATATTTGCACAGCATCTACCATCTTTGATGATAACCGTTTAATTACAGTCTCTCGAAATGGTTGGCTTTCTATAAAGCCCCAACTACTTATTTGCCAAGTTACTGGTTTGGATTCGGGTATTGGTACATCAATATTTTTTGGGTTGTGTAGAGCTTGTGTACATCTGTACAAAAAAAATATAAAAGTCATAAATATGTACAAATTTTAGCCCAAAAACAAGAATTAAGTTCAGATAAGCACATTTTGTACATATAAAATAGTAATGAACAAAACAACCATAAAAAAGTTTATAAAATTGTATGTGGACCCGCTGAGAGCTCTGTTTCGTGTTGTGCTCAGGTGGGAGGGTCAAGGATAAAGTTTAGTGAACCACAAAAGCATAAAACATAAAACTCATGATATGAATGTGTTGGACACTAAAAGGCACTGACTGTAAAGCACGTGTTGCTTTAAAAAATGTGAAGCCAGTGATTATTGCTTTTTACAGAGAAACACATCAGGTAATATTCCAAGATTTACAGTAAAGGGACAAGCCATAAAACCCCCAACAGCTGTAAAGATCTTAAAACTAAAAAAACAAAAATAAAAAAAATGTAAGAGAAGCGTACAATCTTAAAACAGTAACAGCACCAACAATAATAACAGCAGTACCAAAATACAATCATTTTTATGCACATACTTATCAGCAATAATTGGATGGAGCAGTAAAGAGGAGAAACAGAAGTCTCAGGGAAGAATGGCCTTCTAACTACAGTCTGCTTGGCTTCCTAACGTTATAGTGTTCTGTTTGTACAAGTCAACTGCGTTAACAGGGAAATGGCACTTGTAGTGGGGAGTTGTGGCAGCATTTTATTTGTTCTTTTGGTCGAATGTTATGAAAAAAAAAGAAAGAGTGCAAAGAAAAAAGCAAAAATAAAATAAATTGGGTCGTTCATGGAGGATTTGCTTTTTGCATGGGATTTGGACCCTGGATTTGTAATGGACATAACTGGCCAATTCTGGGGCTGAAAATCCATGCACTGTGCTCACCAACTGTGGACCAGACTGCAAATCTGAACTAGGAACAAACTAGACCTGGATCCAGGGGTTTTCCTGGGTTAACTGGTAACTTAGCTTTTTTTTTTTTTTAGGAACATGTTACTGCAACTTGTATGATCCTATAGTCTTGCAACTTAGGGGGTACATGCAGGGAGCTCAAGGGCTGCATGTTGAGATATTGGAATTGTTTGGTCTCATGTGTTGATCTTTGTTTGTAGGATTTAGATGAAGTAATATGAGTACATAGGTTTGAAAGTAACTATATTGATATACAGCTGCTGCAACATGTTCATTTACTGTGACATTAGAACCTGAGCAGTTAAGATGCAATTGGTCTAGACTCTAAACTTCCATAAAAAGTTGTCAAGAATCACCTGTCTTAGATGACTGCCTTTAAATTTGATGTTAAATTAAAACATAGTTTATTCATGTCCAGAAAAGCATGGGAATTTACTGCAAGATTCAATGACACATAATTCGATACTTGTATTCTCTGTTGCTGTGCATCCATTTTTGGCTGCAGGGTTAGGTAAAAATAGCATTAACTAAAACCGACGTCACAAGGATTGTGTTTGTGTTCACATTTGAGTTTGGCATGGAAAATATTCAGAACAAGTTCATTAATTGAATCAATTTGGGAAAAAAATTTCATTAAATTCAAATAATATAAATCTGCAATTATTTAAAAATGTTTTATTAAATTTATAATAAAAATATTGAAATTTAAAATAAATAAAAATATTGAAATTTTAATAAATTTAGACATATTAAAATTCAAAAATACTAAAAGTAAAATACATATAAGAACACTAAAATTTAAATAAATTTTACAATTAAAATCCAACCTAAAGGCTAAATATATTACAAATTAACAATAATTTATAAAATAATAAATATTTATTAATGACCTAAAGCTAAACCTAAGTTTAAAATTAAAACCAATATATTCATGAATGCAAGTTTTTTCAAAGGGTGTTTGCCAACACTGCGGGGCCAATTTTGGTTGGCACTGCAGGACTAAAGTTGGCCTTGCAGAGCTAACGTTGGCACTGTCAGGACTGTATCTGCCACAGCCAACTGTTTTTCTTTTCTTTATTATTTTCTGATAAAACCAATTGATGCCATAGCTACCTGGAACACCTGCTGCAGACTAATCCTATATTTTCCTGTCATGAACCTTAAGAATATAATGGTGATTTTAGCAAAAAATTGAGGGAGTTTTTTATTTTTATTTTTTAAAATTTTTATTTTCGGATTTCAAATTTCTAGTATAAAATGAAGCGAACTCTGGGATCTAACCCAAAAAATGGAGAATCTAGTGGTCTGCGCTCTTTTGAAGTTTGAACTAGGGGTTATAATAACTGAAGAATGCTCTTTACCACAAATAGCCCTCACTTTCTCTCTCTGTTTCTGTGATGTGCTCTAACAACAGAATCTTCTTGTTTTTTCTGTCTTGCCCATAGTGCTGGGAAGAGGTTTTCCCTTAAGTTGAATCCTATCCTAAACAGAATGCCTTTCATGCATCAAAAAATAAAATTGTAAAGGAAAGGCCTTTAAATATATCTTTACCAAATTGATACGATTAGTTCTGTATATTTTCAACTGTTTTTACATACACTCTTATAAGCAAATACAATAATAAATGAGAAATCATTCTGCTTTTTATATGGTTTAATATGAAGTAATGAGGTATTGAAATATTCCCAATAGTTTTTGTTCTAGGTATGCAATATAAAGTAAAGGTTTAGTTTTCTTTAAAATAGATGAATCTCACACACCTTTGCTTTGGAATCTTTTATGCAGTTGCTAGGAAAGAGCAGTGGCTTTCAGGTTGCTTCTACACATCGCCCATGTACAAAAGGTCTTTGGATGTGGAGTGCTCCATTGCAGCGGACTGCTTTAGATGGAACTGAATACAATCTTTTACTTTTGGATAGCGAAGGCATTGATGCATATGATCAAACTGTAAGCACTAATACCATGTACTGATTTCAAATACAGTTCTAAAATTACTGTTGAATTTTGGAATAGAAAGCTGTTTGTTAGTTGACAATTCTTTAATGTGCCATAAGTGGGAAGTTCATATGAGCTTTTGTGATTATGGATATGCACATTGTTGTGTACGTATTAGGGGTATGTTATAGCTTATTTTTTCCGTAGGCTTTTTGTTTATGTATTAGTTTCATAGGGATAATATTATGTTATGTTATATTTAGATTAGTAAGGGGTTATGACCTGTAATGTTATGTTTAGATTAACAGGGGTTTATGTTATGGTGTAATTAGGATTTCCTTCCACTTGAATGTTAATTAAGGGAAAACCTTAAAGTATGTATCTGTTTATCATTTTGCTATCGATTTAAGATAGATTGCTGTAACTGAGATCACTTATGTGCTTTAAGCTGGATTTGCAGGTGTAAAACCAACGTGGGTGTGTAGGTGTTCTTGCTACTTATCTTGTGGATTCTACTTAGTTTATATTTATGCAGATTGTTTGTACCCGATTTTTAAGGAATGGTGCAAGAGGCTGCAGAATGTCTCAGTTTTTTGCTTTTCTTACAAATTATGCCAAGAGGAGTTTTTCCAAGCAATTAGTCTAAATTTATGTCTAAGAAAGAGTTTAACAGCTTATTTGCTAAATTTCCCACCCAAATTATAAGGGAGATAATGTTGATTTGGAAAGGGAAAAAATCTCAAGCCAATGTCATCTGGCCATAAAAAGACAATTTTTGAGGTAGATGAGGAGGAGGTGGAAGAATATTCTCAATGCTTTTTTCAATCTATAGATAATCCTCTAATGTCGTAAAATTGCATCCCTTGCAATTTCACATACATTCTTGCGTCCGTTTTAGTGTCCACTCTGTTAGCATCTTGTGTAGGCTCATTTTAGCCCTTGCATCGGCCTTTTTCCCTTGTCAGGATGCTCAACACCCCTTTTCAGTAGCTACCTTCGCACATTAGCTTTGCATTGAACCTTGCGCTTTTCCCGTTCTCGTCGTTTTGTAGCGTGACGTGTTCGGACACTAGTGCGCCACGCTAGCGTCCTGCAACGTTTCAATGTTCAAACGACTGTTTCCGTGCATGTTTGCCACTTGTCAGCAAGTTTTGTCGGTGGTAACAGATGGGAACGCCTTGAAACGGCTCAAGAAGCTTCTTTTCCTTCCTTAAATGCTATCTTTTCAACTCATTTGGGCTCTTCTTCTGCTTCTAGCTTCACCTCTAGCTTCATTCTAACTTCTCACTAACTTCTCTCTAGCTTCATTCCAACTTCTAGCTCCCTCTTCTGCTTCTTGGCTTCTGTCTTGCACTTTCTCTCCACTCTCTTCTTCCCTCAAGCTTGCACAACTCCTTTGCTTGCTACAACAACATTCTCCAAAGCTCTCACAACACCTTTTGCAACACTCTCGGCTTTCGCAACTGCCTTTGTCTCTCTTGGCGCTAGCAATTCTATCTCCTCCACTTTGTGCTTGCGAGCATCTTGGGATTCCATATCCCCTATTTATTGCATCCTTACTTCGTGATACGGGTTCTCGAGCGGGGATTGCTTTTATCACTCATATTTTGTGATACGTGTTCTCCTCCTCGAGTGGGGATTGCTTTTATCACATCGCATTTGCTTACTTCTCTCACTCTCTCTGTCTTTTTGGCTGTCCGTGGAGGTGGGAACACCAGAATGGGGGTTTGACTGAGGCAAACCCCTATACAGCCCCAACACTTTCTCTCAATCTTATAGATGCAGGTATTGAAGATATCTACTAGCTGGAGGCTTCATTACTTGAGTTTTCGTGAGCATTTTCTATCTCTTATTCTCTTACTTTATCATTTATTCTTTACTTTGCTTTAGTTCTATCACATTTCGTTATTTTCTTGTGCTTTAGAAGTTCTCAACAATAGGAGTAGAAGTAGCCACTTTGTCATTTTTTGTGATAAACTCACTTTCTGGTTCGTATGAGACGCCAATGTGCCTCTTGGACTCTAGTGTGCCGCACTGTCGTCCTTATCACACGCTGGCGTCCTTTGGTCGAAAGCTTGTCAGTTCATCCAGAGAATCTCTGTGATCCGCTCTTTCTGATTCTGGAACTCTCACGTTGTTACTTGAGGTAGTTTCGCCCTATGAGGCTCTCTGAATGAAGAGAACTCGTGAGTAGTGAATCCCCCTTCTCTACAAATCCCAAAGCATGGTTTGGGAGAGAATTAGAGGTACATAGATGGTTGAATAATTAAGCTTGCCTACAAGTTGTTGCACATTTATGATCATGAGGAAAGTTCAGGGATTGTCTTGTTACACTTGGATGGGGCAACCCATATCCTAGGAGTAGGGTGCTCTCTTGAAATTCTTGTTACATTTATGATCATGAGGAAAGTTCAAATATTGTCTTGTTACACTTGGATGGGGCAGCCCATATCCCAGGAGTTAGGGTGCTCTCTTGAAATTCTAGAGGAAGCTGATGTAATAACTCAAAAAGCATATTATAACTGGGACGAGCCATATTATGTTCTACTAATGCACATGTTCCAAAAGGACATGGTAATGGAAGAATACATGGACAAATGCCAAGTTTTAGAATTGAAAATCAAACTTCTAGTGGACATGGTGCATGATATTAAGATATTCATCATGCGACTAGAACATCAATTAGAGAAGGAAAAGAGATTTGAGGCTTCCACAGTCCATGGGTTACAAAAATGCTTATAGTAAAAAGTTGTGTGAAAACTTTTTAACTATCAATATGTTTGGATTATGCTACATGATCTGCTATCAACATGAAACATATATTAGATTGCTGATATGAGCTCCTTGTATAGAATTCTCTTTATATCATATTAAATGTTGTGTATGTCCAACTTGAAAAGCATTATTACTTAATTTTGGTAATGTAATAAAGCCAACATGACCAAAAGTTAAATGATTGAGAATTAATCTATTAGAAGTTTTTATAGATGGGGGGCTATCACAAAATATTTGAATGATGTGTCTATAGGATTGGCTAGACACACATCATCATCCATATTCAAGTTGTTCAATTGCTTGCAAATTTCAACAACCCAACCTAATCTTCTTTTCTAAACATGATCCTCCCTAGCAATAATGTGCGCCATTTCATTGCCAATGTCTTGCTTAGTTGCATTTAATTATTGGGCTAATGTAAACTTTTGCACTATATTAGTTGCATATCAATCATTTTCTTTAATCCTTGTTTAAATAGATTTACTTGTCTCCCCAATAAATGGCTGGCCACACAAGTATTTTATACAATAAATGCCCACACTTCAAATTTGTTTCTAGATTATCTCTTAGATCCCTTCAATGTATGTATGATAAGAGAGACTAGGGAAGGTTGATAGAATCTAACTCAACTTGTTGATGTTGTTGTGCTCTCTGTACTTGCTTGAACACCCTAGCTATTTGATGGCCCTTGTTCCATTTTTTCTTGAAAACCATGGTTAAATGTTTAATTTATTTCCCAAGATGCTCTTCATTTGATATTCAAAAAACTTAGTCACTAAAGCATTTAGGAACTCTTAATTTCATTAAGTATGCCAGTTATTTGACTAGCTAGCAAGGTGATCTTTTCTTTAAAGAAGAACATCTAGAAAGGGAAAGATGGTCTCCAATTCCTACTTTCTTTGAAAACTTCATGCTCTTACAAATGTTGTTTAGTTGCATCGGGAACTCTTAAAGCTTCTTAGTGCCATTAGGTCAATTTAAATGGAAGCAAGCTAAGGGCCTTTATTTCAAAATTTTCCATGAAGATGCTGGCAACAATTGGTGAAAGACTAGATCCCATTGCTACACCTTTTGCCTACATGTAGAGACTTCCATGAAAGTTGAAGAATGTAGACCTTAAACAAAGCTCTACCAAAGCATTTGTCTCATCCATAGTTCACAAACTAGGACTCGACTTGGATCCCAAATGTAAAAAACATGGCAAAAATTTGGGAAAAAATTAGGAAATACTTGGTGATTGAAAAAAACTTGGTGATTGAAAAAAGTACTTGGGACCAAAATATGGAACTTTTTTCACTCTGCAATCATGTTTTCCAATCTACAATTGCATTTAGGGTTGCAATTTCGATATATAGGCATTTTTTGAACATGTTTTTTAATCTACAGTCGCACTTTAGAGCATGCCTTTAGTATCTTTAGTATATGGGCATGTTTAGGGCATGCAACATGGATAATGAAGATACCAATTTTTGCATTGATTTTGGTCTTTTCTGTTGTTGAAGTTTTCAACATGTCATGAATTGCAAATTAAACTTGCAAAAATTGGGTGTGAGATATTTTCTACGAGTACTTTGCGAGTTTTCAAACTATGGACTATCATCATCTAATCTTCTCCTAATCTCACTAATAACACCATAAAAAAGAGTCTTGGTGAAAAGAGATACAAGATTAAAGCTTGTCAAAATGTCATCCTTTTCAAAACTTTCCTCCTTGACAAAATTGACAAAATGCACTAAATTTCAAACAAAAGAACTATATTTCCCAATAAAAAGTTTGAGCCTTTTCTAGGAAAATTGTTAACTCATGTTGGGGAACAATTTTTATCTACAATTGGTCTAAGAGGAAATCTCTACTTGTGGATCTTTGGAGATCCCTAAATCCTTGGAAACAACTTTTATGAGGAGTCAATGCCTTTTTTGACATATTTAGTTAAAGAGGAGGGCTTAATGGACTTCATACCACTTAGGATTAATGATATTGGGTTTAAGTCTATCTTTATGTAACTCTTAAGTGTTTTTCCAGCGGTCAAACAATTTCTTCAAATAGCTATCCTTGTTTAACACAAATGTCGCATTTCACTAATTTGTTTTTTGTCACCACTAGATAAGGGTTTTTGTTGAGTCTCTCCAAGGATTTGAACTCCTTTTAAAATGTTGATCTATGGTGGTTTTGCATGCCTTAGAGCCACCAAACAATCTTAATTTCTCTTTTTCTTCTTAAGCAAACATCTAATTGCACTTTTATTAGCAATTACAAAGCTTTCTTATGGGCGTGTTGTAAATTTTTTCAAGTAGCTTTGACTAAATAATAATTTGATAAATTAACTACCATCTTCCCAATTCAATACCATTCGATCTTCTCTATATTTGGTGGTCGCCTCCCTTGTTCATATCATTGGCTAGTGCTCTCCATGAACTATGCAATTTGAGGAAGAATTTAGTGCTGCACTATTAGGTACCAATCCATAATTAAAAAATCATTAAAAGGAATAAATGATTGTTTTTATTGAGCAAACTGATGAGTCCGAGTCCAATTTGGAGGAAATATTATGCATGTGCATGTTGTTTGCATTGTTAAAATTAAATCCTAAGCTATCCTTGTTGAAAATTATAAGCATATCTCCTCAAGTCACTCTCACAAGTTATCCATGTCAAAATCAATACTGTTGACAAACATCTGAATTGTTTCCCTTGGACGTGGAATTGAATGATGCTCATCAATTGTGTATAATCGGTCACACATACCTTCTCAAAATAAACTTTATTTGTGAAGTTATCAATTGCCCTCTTCAGCAAAAAATGTAAACCAGATTGAATACTTGTTGAAAATAACTGAGGATGATTATGAGTCACCTGCATTGCCTCCCAAATGTGATCAATGTTGATTGACATAATCATCCTTTTGAACAGTAACAACTTACCAACATTTACTCCTGATTCTATGAATGCAAACTGAGCATAATTACAGCTGTTGAAGACTGAAAACCATATCTCACAATCTGATTTTCTAAAATCAGCAATCTGAAAATATGATAGCAGCTGTAATGTTGAAATCTACTTACAAAAGTAGAGAAGGAAAGTGCTGAAATGACATCTGTAGAATTTAAAATTTCTACCCTTTCAATCACCAACTGAAAGTTTCTCCATACCATGTGTGAAAACACTTGCCAACTTTCTTGAAAATAATCTTCATCATGTTGGTGCGGTGTTACTTTCATATTCCTGTGCTCTTCATCTAGAGATCTATTGGGCATACTTGAAACTTATTAATAATGAGTTGCTGACTTAAATTGAGCAAGCTAGAAACCAAGTTTATTGTTTGACAAAGCATCTATTTCGTGACTAAACACTTTACTTGGATCTTATACTAAAATTGGGAGTTTGCCATTCCCAATACTTGATTCCTCTTGTAATATAGATGGCTTCTGCTGTGCCACTCTCATATTTATGTGAACTTTATCTAGAGATCTCCTTGTGGTGCTTGCTTCATTAGGAAGAGTTTCCCACACAACCAATCTTTGACTCAAGACAATTTCCATCACTCCAAGGTGATCCTAGAAATGCAAAACCCATCACCTTGTCATTTTGATTTGAAGTAGAAAACATACCATCATGAGAAAATTGCTCCTCTAGCCCCATGAGATTGCACTCTTGTTGTTCTTCTTGGATGCTATCAACCGTTGAACATAAGTTGTCATTGATGTCAAAGGAGTAATGTCAAGTAGTGTCCTGGATGACGGAGAGTGCTCATTGATGTCTAAGGTGTAATGTTAGCTGAACGTTGAATGTAATAGTACTGAAATTATCGTTATCAATGCATTTTGAGAACAATGAATCTGACTGCTTATAGTATGCTTGTATCTATTCATGTTGATAGAATTATCTAGAAGTATGATCCACAATGTTGGAGATCAGTTACTCAAGGCAAACAGATTTTTCTAGCAATACAATCATGTTTTGTATTCTCTACTGAATGCAAGTTTTGCTTTGCGGTTTGAAAGGAGGGTATATATACACTTGTTCTATCTTATTCCAGAGTTTTCGAGATTTATGTTCAACATACAAAAAGTTTGAAGTAACAAAAGATTCATTGTGCTCATCAATTAACCAGTCGGTGTTTCAGAACTATGCGGCAATGTCTAGTAGTGTGTGTCATCCGGAGATAGCATGTGGTGCTAAAATAGGTACAGATTAAGGATCATGTGGAAGCACACGTCATCATGTTCTTTAGGCATCAATATTTTTGTTTTATGACCTACCTGCTACAAGTTTCATTTTATTTGAATTTAGGTCCATTTTATGTCGACCTGGTTAATTGTGAATTTATATGGAAGTATAATCCTGTGCGAGCAAGTGTAATTCAATGTGAGTTGCATCTCAATCATTGTGTGCCACTATCAGAAGATCATAAGCAGTGTAAGAGTGTGTCTGAGGCAAGCTCAGATCTTGTGTAAGTTGTGTTATCAGCATTGAAGTTCCGCAAGCTTTATCTCTGTAGTCCGATAGGACTAGTGTTGTACTCATTGAGCTGGTGCTCAGATCTTTGTATAGGGGATTGGTGTCTCCAGTAGGTTGGTGCCTATTTCATGATTGTAACTCATTCATTATTTCTGTGCGGCTGGAGTTGGACAGTAGTTCCAAGCAGCTCTTCTCACTGTGATTTTTCCCATTCCGAGTTTCCACGTATATCTGGTGTTCATTGTGTGAATGCGTGCTTCTGTGATTGCTTGATTGTTAGTTGTTGTTTTGACTCATGTCTCATGTTCAGATATACAAGTTGAATTAAAGAGTTTTAAATTGATTTGATCTACTGATTAACCCTACACCCCCCTCCCCACTTAGTAGACTGTGTGCCCTTTATCAACATGTTGAGTTTCCATGGTACTAGGTATGCTGAATTAGTTGTGCAGTCTTTTATCCTCCTTGAATTCTTCTTCATGTTCCCGACAGTAACTTGACTCTAAATTATAGCTCTTTTGGAGCTCGTCAATTCCTTCAAGTAATGGCTTGATCTCCTTAGTTTTGATGCCATCTTTTTGCTCCTTGGGCATGGCTGCAATAGGAGATTGACTTTCAGCTTGATAGAGTGAAAAGTGAGTTAAACCTAGCTGTAGGTTGAGATCATCACTTTCTCCTTTTCTTTGAATGCACTAGGTCTTCTTTGCAAACTTGATTTTATGATCCTTGTCCATTTCTAGTGAACTCCTAATATGATTGGCTATAAGAATATGCCTTGAAATAATCATTAATGATGTTAAGATATTTTGAATTCAAATATTAATGATGCTATGAACTATGAACTATAGATCTAATTATTATGATGTTTTAGCTATGATGTATTGCTCTCAAAATTATAATATTTTATGTATTAATTTGAATATTGAAGAGCACATGCTTATACTAAGGGGGGAGGGGGTGAATCAGTATAAGAATAACTTTTAAACTTATTCAAAACTAAAAATCACAACTTCAAATCATCAATAACCATACATGCAAGAAGAATACAAGAATTACGTGGAAAACCCTTATGGGAAAAAACCACAGCAAAATATTGCTTTTATTAATTTTCTTACAATCATGCAGCACCACCCACACAAGATACCGGTCTTCTTTTTACAAAAATGAGCACCAACTCCCGCCTACGCATCAACCCAAAACTAAAAACTGAAAAGAGAGGCACCGACCTATCTTCAAATCAGCTTGAACATTCATAAAAACTGAACTTTATTCTGCTATCTGTTTTACACATCAAACTATACTTTTCTTCTACACATTTCACCTTCAATCACAGATCTCTTGCACTCCTTTTTCGCCAAAACTTGCTGCCTTGAAACTTCATTACAACTGCACCTACTCACTCCCTTTTATGAAATTCTTTATTTTCAAAACAAATTTGAGCGCTATCCAAGAAGGAAATTCGGTCACCTTCTAAGGAATATTTCTTTTTTTAAAACTGATCACACCACTTAGCATAAATCACATATTTCAAAATATAATAAAATCATCACTATCAAAAATGGAAATTTCTGTATAGCTGATCGACCTTAACAAACAAAAAAAAACTGCTGTGCATTTCTTCCTCTTTAAAATCAGAAACAAATCATTCCAAAAACAATTCCTGCTTTCCATACTAGTCAGGCTTGAGAAGGTTGTTAAAAATTAGAAACAAAACATTTGAAAAAAATCACTGCTTTCCATACGAGCCACGCTTTAAAAGGTTGCTAAAACCAAACTGAGAAATTAGCAATCATGCCGCTAAAACAAAAACTCCAGCCAGAACTGCTGCTTACTTCTTCCTCTTTGAAATTAGAAACAAATGATTCCAAAAACAATTGCTGCTTTCCGTAATAGTCATGCTTTAGAAGGTTGCTAAAAACAAACTAAGAAATTACCAATCATGGCGCTAAAACAGAAACTCCAGTCAGACATAAATCACCGCCTTAACATAAATTTTATTTTATTATAAATTGCATCTCTTGTTTTTCGTCTTTTGTGGCCAGTGCATCATAAATGGAATTTCCTCTTGTGTAATATGTATGACTTAAAAGATATATTTCCTCATAAAATCTTATCACATAAATCTTAATTGCTGTTCCTTTGTAAGTAGCTGTTCTAACATAAGGAAGTTGCACCATATACACAGTTGATTGCTGCATTTAGTATTTGAAACAGAGGTATCTTTGAGTGTTAAGCAATTTCATCTTTATACAAGTCTTGTCTTCGTTAGAAGGAGGTCGGCATTTGACATCAATGACAACCTATTCCAACAAGTATAACTGTAAAGTTGATATTTTTTTTTACTTATGTCAGTTTTTAGTGATTAGTATTGTTTTGCAGGCCTAAAATTAGGAATTTCCCAAAAGGAGACATTACGAGTCCACTTATGAATCCTTATGAATTCACCAAGAATCAACTAGGTGGGTTTTTGTCCATGAAATTGATTGTCAGAAGGGTTTTCGTCCTTCGATTAAAGATTAAACCAAGTTCAATCTCTCCCAAATTGTGGTTTGAAAAAATGAAAATACCAAGAATTCCTTTTTCCATTCCGATTTCCTCCTATATACACTTTTCCACAAGAATAATAAAATAATCTTCAATTTACTGCCAAGTGGCTTTATTAACTTAACTTTATATTTTAAACTTGGAAAGATGCTTTATAAAATAATTAATTACATAAGTCATTCGAGCTTAGACAGCTTAATTTAATTATTTTCGCACAATTACCAAAGATACAAAAAATAATAAAATTGCTCAAAATAGGAATTTTGACCCATTATCAATACACTAAGTGCATGGGAAATCTATCCATTTGCAAATTGGCATTTTCTCAAGATGGCAGACTTCTCCAAGAAGTTTGGAGGTTTCCAAGGATGTTGGAATGGACCAAAAAGGGACATTACAAAGAAGACAACCCATTACATGCAAATTTTGTATTTTTGTGGAGAGAGAAAGGAACTTGTTGTTCCATTGATTTTTGACATTTTGTGTTACAAGGCTTTGTTTTATAGGTAGTTCCATGATTATCACCTCCTAAAGACCTAACTCAACCAAATCCTTCTAATCATAATTTGTAACTTGACCACTTGCATTGCCTCACCCACTTGATATTTGCATGGTGTTTTGGGGGGGGGGGATTTATTCAAGAAGACTTAATTATAGATACAACATAAAGATCTCCAAATGAGTATTGCCATCAAAAAATACAACAAAAGAAGGATCTGCCTTGGGATCCTACAAAACCACTAGTGAGTATCCATAGAAAAATCACTTGTTTCGCTCCAATTCCATCTTAGGCCCAACAAACTATCATTATTCCCGTTGATCATCATCAATAAGTTTGAGAAATTGTTGAAATTTATCTTGGTCTAAATTGCCCTGGTTAGTGGTGTTTTAGCTACTTATCCCTTCAAAGGCCCATTTGACTAAACAATTAGCCACTCTATTACACTTTCTGGGAATGTGGATAAAGGATATGGACTCAAAGTTGATAGCCAAACAAAGATTCCGTTTGATGACCAAAGTCAATCTCTAGGAAGCCTCTTGTAAATTCCTTTTGTTCAATATTGGGAAGAATCATGGAGTCGATTTCATAGATAACCCTTCTCCGACCCTTTTCATAGGATTTTTCTAGAGCCTTTAGAATTGCCCAAGATTCCATATGATTATTTGAGTGAACACCCAAATAGATAGAATAGAAAAATTGGACCAAGCCCACATTGTCTCAACCAACACAACCAATCCTTGTAGTACTTAGATTGCCACTATAGGAACCATCCATATTAATTTTAAGAAAGCCATCAGGGTGTGGAAGTCTTTTTCTAGATCTATGTTCTTTCTTGGAAGTTTGAATCTTAGATCTCTCGTGGGGAAGGAGATAGAGACAACTCCAAGAGATTAACAGGTGTAGAAATGTACCTTCTTGGAAGTTTGAATCTTAGATCTCCCATGGGGAAGGAGATAGAGACAACTCCAAGAGATTAACAAGTGCAGATACGAAGGAGTAAGAGAATCATCTGAAAGGAATTTTGCCTCAATAGTCTCTTTAATTATTCTTTTGATTTTAAGCCATACTTGCATGGCGTTGTTGTGACTCTCTTGGAAAATATGTTGATTTCACTCCAACCAAATCTGCCAAAGAATAAAGGAAGGGCCAACATCCCAAGCAACCAAGGGGGAAGTTGAGGTAGGAGGTTGACCCAAACTATTCGAAAAGTCAAATAAAGAAGTTGTATGAATAAATTGTTTATTTGAGAGCTTCCACTGTAAATTCCAAATTTCCTTATAAAAGGAACATTGAAAGAAAAGGTGATTAGTGTCCTCTCATTATTAATGGCCTTGAGCATCCACCTATTATCTTGCGACTCTCTAACCACTTCTAACATAACAAATTTTCAAATTTCCCAAAATTCTTGAAATTTTTTTATTGGGAAACTTTCAAGTCTAGGAGATTTACCTTTCTTCATTTGGAAAACAACACCCATCATTTCCTTCATTGAGAGGGGCTCCAAGAGCAATGTACTCATGTCCTCAAAAACCAAAGGTGGGATACTCTCAAGAATGAATCTCTCATTGTCCATATCCTAAATATCTTACTTAGTAAATAAAGAGAAGTGACTAACAACTTCTTTGGAAATATCTTGAAAGGAAGATTATTGTTCGCCCTGAGCTAAAGAGGGAGAGACAAACATTACTACTTTGGCACTCGTTAAATTGTGGAAGAAAGTGGTATTTCTATCTCCTTGTATTAAAATAATATTTATATTATTTATTTAATGGTCAATTATGTATTATATTGTAATTATGTAGTTTAGATCGTTTCTTCGTTCTTCTTCAGTTTCTTTTTAGAAACTTGCTATTTGTGTAACTTTGTAAAATCTATATGAAGCATTCTTGCTTTTTGTAAATGAATCAATAATTTTACCATCTTTTCTTGTAATATGGTATTAGAGTTGAGGTTCGAGCAGGAAAAATTTTCTGTTTGCCCAAAATTGTGACTCTCTTGTTTGCTCAAAATCGAAGGTTTGTTTGTTTGAAAATTTCGTGGGTATTTCCTCTCTGAAATTTGCGACCATTCTTCTGCAAAATATCGCGTGCCTATCAAGCGCAAGGGTTTTATTTCTGAGAATAATCGTGGCTCTCTATTTGGGAAAATAATCGTGTCGTTTTTTTTGGTTTTTGGGCACGATTTTATTCCTTCTGTAGGTGATTAAACCCTTCTGAACATGATTTTTCATTCTGCATTTGTGTGTGTTGATTCACCATTCCTGGGCACCACTTTCTAGTTCTAAATTGCGATTTTCACAGGGTTTCAAATGCATTTTTTGCTCGTGTTTTTCTGTGCACTACCTTATGATGGTGTGATTCCTGCCCGCATTTTCTTTGTTTTTTTCCTACTGCGCGAGCTCCTGAACGTGTTTTTGTGACGCCATTTTGAGTGTTCTTGAGCCACGTTTTTAGGCTTTCTGAAGTGTGATTTTTAGTGTTGTTTAGGTCACGAGTTTTCATGCTTTTTTGCATTTTTCAATGGGCGTTTTTGTCTATTTTTTGGCGCCTTTTGTTTCAAGCCGTAATTCTCTTGATTTTTGAACTAAAAATCGTCTAGGGTTTTGAAAAATCCTCTGCTTTCAAGCCATTTTTTTTTTTTTTTGATAATAGATTCTTTTTGGGTTTTTTGTGAAGATTTATGGGTTGTCATCAAATTTTTTTGGGTGTCTCGTAATTCATGCATTGGGATTTGTGCAAGCGAGGTCTGCCTTGAAATTTGCGTCTCCAATTGCCTTAGTTTTTCGGAATCAATGCAATCAGTTATATTGCCTCTTTTGTTTGCCTTTTTTTTGTGCCTCGAAAAGTGTGCAAGATGGCGAGTTTGACCAACATAATGTCAAAAGGCAGTCAGTGATTCAATGGCATAAACTATAATACTTGGAAGCAACAAATAATGACAATCTTCGAATATCGGTGTCTTGATTAGATTGTCCTAGGCACTGCTACTCATCCCACAATGGCAGGTAAAGACTAGGAAAAGTTTGATGAGCAAAATTGTGAAGCGATGATGCTCATTAAACTGTCTGTTATTGATGATCAACTTCCATAATTTCTGTCTGACAAATCAGCTGTTGAGATTTGGGAGCATTTGAAAACCTTGCATGAGACCTCCGACAAGAGCTGTGTGTTCTTTCTAAAGAACCAATTGTTCTCCATCATGATGGATGAGAGAATGTCCTTACAGGAGCATCTGACAAAGATTCAGGACATCCATGATCAGTTGGAGGCGATTGGTCGGAAGATGGAGGAAGAAGACATGGTGTTCATCACTTTGAAAAGTCTACTGAAGTCCTATGAGCACTTTGTTTAAACTCTCAACCTTACATCGACTAATGTTGATTTGAAGTTTCTAGAGCTTTGTACCAAACTCTTGCAGTAGGATCGTTGGAGACAACAGTTTGGTAGTAGTGCTTCTTCATCCTCTATAGAGCAAGCTTTTGCAGCCAAGTCTCAGGTTAAGAATAAAGGGAAAGGTCAGCCTTCGCAGCAAAAAGGCTCAGGTCAACCTCAGGGCAGCCCCAAGAAGAAGAACATTCAGTGTAATTATTGCCACAAATATGGTCATATGAAGAAGGATTGTCATCAGCATTTGGCTTCTGAACAGAAGAAGCAGGGAGGGTCTTATCCGAAAGCACATGTTTTCAAGCACACTGAGCATAAGGAGTTTGCCTTTTACACCTTTATGGCTAAAAGACCCATAGATCATGTGAAGTCCTTTGCCTGGTACATTGATTCAAGTGCTTCGCGACACCTCACCCATCGACGTGATTGGTTCACCGACTTCTCTCCTATTAGCAATTCAATTATTTTTGGAGGAGGTGAAGAGTATATTGTTGTCGGCAAGAGCAACGTTCAAATTTAGTTTGGTGGGAGGAATCTCATATTCCTCAATGTGTACTACGTTCCTGGCATGGAACTAAACCTTCTCTTTGTCAGTCAAATTATGTGGCACTCTCCTCAATTGGATGTGGTATTCAGTGCACATAAGTGTGATTGTTGATTGGGAGTCTCGCACCACTGTGGCAGTTGGCATTGAGGATCACGGTCTATATAGATTGGTGGATACAAGTGATTCTCTAGAGTTAGCCATGGCAACTAGAAATTCTTCCATCACTAGTCTTTGGCATCAGCTTTATGGGCACTTAAATGTGCACTATCTCTCTCAGCTATCTCGGGAGGGACTTGTAGCTGGTTTACCTGAGATCCAGACTCAACATCATGGAGTTTGTGGAGCTTGTTAGGCTAGGAAGCAACACAAGACACCGTTCCTAGATGGTGACCCATGGCGAGCCTCCAAGGTACTACAGTTGGTTCACACTGATGTATGTGGGCCAATGAATACACCTTCTGTTACTGGTTGCAGGTATTTCTTGCTTTTTGTTGATGATTTCAGTCGTAAAATGTGGGTGTACTTTCTTAGACAGAAATCAGATGTGTTTACTGTATTTTAGAAGTTTAAGGCCTTCGTAGAGAAAGAGTTTGGTTGTTCCATAGTCACTCTTAGGTCAGATAATGGGGAGGGGGGGGGAATTTTGTTCTACTGATTTCTCCAACTTCTGTGATATACATATCAAACACCAGTTAACCACACCCTACACTCCTCAACAAAACGGTGTTGTAGAGCGGCGCAGCCGCACAATCATTGAGATGGCTCGCTCCATGTTACAACACAGGAGTGTTCCTAAGAAATATTGGGCAGAAGCAATCTACACTGCTGTCTATCTCCTTATTTGATCTCCTACACACGCTGTTAAGGGGAAGACTCTTGAGGAAGCTTGGACTGGTCGCAAACCTTGGATTAGTCATTTGAAAATCTTTGGCTCTTTCGCATATGTATGGATTCCAGATGCCAAGCATTCCAAGTTGGATTCCAAGAGTCAAAAGCTTATGTTCACAGGATACAGTGACAATCGTAAGGCTTACTAGTTGATTGATGTAGACACTGATTGTCTCATCTTCAGTCGGGATGTTGTCTTTGATGAAGAACGAGTACCTTTTCATCTTTCCTCCTCTGTGCAACATTTTGAGGATCAGCCTTTGAAGGCTTCTAATTTGGGTGTTCGTCTTCCGTTAGGTCTACCTGATGGGAGGGATGATGCAGATTCTATTTTTGATGATGCTCAAACCGATTTTCCTCCAAATGATGTTGATCTTCCACTTGTTGAACCTGTTCCAGATCCAATACCATTTTCACCTCCTCGTCATGCATCCGATGTTGACACTTCTACTCTCCGACCTAAATGGTGGGCTAAGACCATTGGTGATCTTCATGATGATGAGCTCATTGAGGGTAGATCGTCCAGAAACAAGAGCAAACAACAACATCCAGTTAATTTTGCTCCCATGGTCAACATTCATAGTGTTTATGAGCCTCAGACATATTCAGAGGCTAAAGGAATTCTTGAGTGGGAACAGGCTATGGAGGTTGAATACCACAATCTTTAGAAGAATAACACTTTGGGTCCTTTCAGATCTTCCTCCAGGGATGAAGCCCACAAGTTGCAAATGGGTGTATAAGGTTAAGTACAAAGCTGATGGAACCCTTGACAAGTACAAGGCTCGTCTTGTTGCTAGGGGGTTCTCACAGAAGGAAGGCATTGACTACGAGGAGACTTTTGCTCCTACAACCAAGATGAGTATCATTCGGCTCGTCCTTGCCTTAGCATCCCAGTTTGGTTGGAAAGTCCATCAGATGGACGTTAAAAGTGCTTTCCTCAATGGTGAGTTGAAGGAAGAAGTCTATATGATGCAGCCTCCAGGGTTCAAGGTTGCCGGTAAAGAACACCAAGTGTGCAGATTGTTGAAAGCACTGTATGGCCTGAAACAGTGTCCTCGGGCTTGGTACATCAAGATCGACAAGTACCTCACACATTGGTAGTGATATCCTTATTCTTGTTGTCTATGTTGATGACCTGATCATTTCTGGCAACTTGACACCTTTGAATGATGAGATCAAACAAGATTTGTGTAGCTCATTTGACATGACAGATTTAGGACTTTTGCATTATTGTTTAGGTGTTGAGGTTTGGCAAACAGAGAGCAGGATCTTCATCTATTAGTCCAAATATGCTTGAAGTCTACTGGATAAGTTCTGAATGCAGGATTGCAAACCTACCTCCACACCTATGGAAAAAGGGCTGAAGTTGTTAGCTAAATTCAGATTCACACACTAGTGGACCGTCCTTGTTGGACAACTAATTAAAATGGAGACTCATCTATCTCAACGCTAGACGGCCGACTCGGATTTTTGCATTGAGCTACATTTCCGCGCTTCATGATACAGCTCCCAAGGCTGATCATTGGGTAGTAGTGAAGCGTGTGCTACGTTATGTGAAGGGCACTTCTGATTATGGACTTCTTTATACTAGGAGTCACGATCCTAGCCTCATTGGTTACACAAACTCAGATTGGGTAGGTTCGGTTGATGACAAAATAATCAACATCTGGGTATGTTTTCGGTTTGGGATCTAGTGTAGTCACTTGGACTAGTAAAACAACGGTGATGTCTCGACAAATCACGATAGAGGGAGGCAATTAAGAGCCAGCTTGTGAGGTGGTTTGGCTTAATGAATGCTTGTGGATACAAATCTCTCAAGCGGAACAGCTCCTTGTTGTGAAATGTCGAAGTTCTCAAACTTACCAAAATCCAGGTCCTTCCATGAAAGTACCAAGCATGGAAACTCATTGTAGTTCATTGGAAACTGACTTGAAGATAGATGGGTTTAATTGTGGCCCATGTTCCAACCGAGGATCAGATAGTAGATATTCTCACCAAGTCCCTCAGTCCAGACAAGTTTGTAAAATTCAGGGGGTATCTTGGTGTAGTTGATAGATTGACCATTAAGGGAGGATATTAAAATAATATTTATATTATTTATTTAATGGTCAATTATGTATTATATTGTAATTGTGTAGTTTAGATTGTTTCTTCAATCTTCCTCAGTTTCTTTTTAGAAACTTTCTATTTTTGTAACTTTGTTTTATCTATATGAAGCATTCTTGCTTCTTGTAAATAAATCAATAATTTTACCACCTTTTCTCGTAATATCTTGAAGTCAATCAATCTGGGATTTTTGTTTCAAATATATCTCCTCTCAAAGATAACATTTATAGAGTTCCTTAACAAACATGGATTCTTCCCACAGTAACTCCTTAGCCATGTCTTCATCTTTACTTTGAAAGGTGCTTCTCTCCAATTTCTCTTGAAGGATCTTTTTAGCTTGGAAAATATTTCCAAAAGAGAACATATTCCAATTTTAAGCTTATACTCAACAAACTGAAGTCACTTGAAGAAGGCGTACATGGGTGCCAAACACATGCTTTGTTTCCATCAACCATCCTTCCATAAGCTTATGCAAATCAGAATCCCTAGATCACATCAATTGAAATTTAAAGGGAGGGTCTTTGGAATTGAGAGTGCCAAGGATTGGAATATGATAGGCCAATGGCTAGGTCCTTTCCAACCCAAAATTTTCGGAAAGGTGAACCAATTATTATATACTTAGAATTCAAAACCAAGAAAGCTCTCTAGCCTTTCTAAGACAGAGTTAGTTCCACATCTACAGTTACTCCAAGTGATAATTCCATTTCTTGGTGTCACATTCACTAGATTGAGAAAGGAAATGTTATCATTCAATAAGGTTGAAAACAAGCCATGGTGCTCAACCTCCCTCTTTTATCATTTAGGCTAGCAATAGTATTGAAGTTGCTAAAATCCAAGGAAGAACATGAATGATAGAATAAACAAATCTAATATGAGACCAGAGGAACACCTTACTTGAGATGTTTATGGGAGCGTAGGGATTTCTAAGCAGAATAGATTTCTTAGGGTCAAAGCACAAAGCAACCACAAAGATTGAATTGTTGCTCCTAACCCACTAGGTTGGCTTGATTGTGTGAGGATTCCAAAGGCACACCACCCCTCTAGAAGAACCTTGTGCTCCAATACAAACATATTGCCCTCCTCTCCAAATCATTGAAGATATGCTAGCCATATCTTCATTTGAAAGCTTTGTTTCTTGAATAAAAACAATGTCTGGTTTTTGATCCTGAATAAGTTCACGAGTATCCTTTATCGAGGGATGCTACACAAACCGCTTACATTCTAGGAAACTACAATCATTTTAGGATTAGTAAAGTGAGTATCTAGTATCTTTCTAACACTAGATTCCATCACTAACTCCCCTATCAATTTCATTTTATCTTAATCTCTTTTCCATCCTACCTTTGATACTTTTTCAATACCCCCCATTCTTGATGTTCTTCTAAGGAGCCTTCTCTACAACCTTTATTTTCCCCTGGTTCTTCCATTGGATTTGACAAAATAATAACATCATTTAGCTATATTTGAATCTTTGTGACTAGGATAGATGCCATATCTTCTAGTCTTTTTATTGATCATTTATCTCTAGATGACTAGGGATGGTAGTTCCCCCTTCTTTTAATGGCATTTGCTTTTCTAAATAGGGCCTTGGGGAGGGATTATTACTTGATTTTGGGGGATGCATATCTTGGTTAGCCGTAATGTCATGCACTCCAATGTCCTCTTCAAAACTTTCTAGAATATCAAATCTATTACCAAAAATCCCTTTAGAACTACCTTTGTTTTGGCGATTAGAAGACTTCATCCTTGAAGGAGGTTTTACTGGAATAAATTTGTTTGTGTCGAGCACATCAGATTGATTTGGGCTCTTTTATTTAGCTTTTGGATTTGCTACATGCACCTTAGGAGTAGGGAGAGAAGATTTAGGACCCATTTTTGTGCAATTTCTTTGTAGGCGTCCATATTCATGACATGCTTGATAGCAAAATGGAAGTGTTTCGTAGTCAAATTGTTGGAACCAATTCATGTTGCCCAACTTAATCTCCAGGGATTTAGGAGTGTATTGTTCAGATTAATTTCCATACAATGACAGGAAAATGTGGAAAACTTCCTGTCAAGGGTTTGACAGAAAGGACCTAAGGGTTTCCAAATGATCGTAGCTATAGATTGCAAAATTTCAAGACACTAGAACTCCATTGGAAGTTTTAAGAGTCAAATCTAGATAAGGATTTTAAAGGTAATTCCATTGGATCAAACTCCACATGCCAGGGTTTGATGAATAACCCCACCTAGTTGTGGAAATGGGGGCCTCCTTCAAAAATCTTATTTCGATCTACCATTTGAGAGAAAACTACAAAAACGTAGCCATTCGTAGCCAAGATGATCTCTACGTCGCCTTCATGATTCCAATTCTTCCTAACCCAAGTTTCCAAAAAAAGCATAGAAACCTTAAGGCCCATAAACTTACAAATAATAGAATGCTTTGACAAGTACATGGCATCATCTATAATGGCTTCCGGATTGATAACCAAAACGGGGCAATAAGTGCTTTCTCCAAGCAACCATTGGGTCCTGGGCAAAACAAATTCAAACTCATGAGTCCTATGCATTAAAAAACTCACTGCATTTGCATGATTAGATGAGCAAGACTCCATCCCATTAAGCACTTTTGTAAAAGACAAGTTTGGGGATGGTGAGGGATGAAGATTGGTAGGGGTTATGGGCGATGTCCCTCCCAATGTTTGGAGGTAGTGCCTTCAAGATCATACAAACCTTACAACACATGACATTTTCATAATTTTGTCACTATGTTTTCTCCAACACAGACTTTGTACTATTTCTAATGAAATTTTCATTCTTTAAAGAACCAATGGTGAAGTTGAAAAATCTAACCAATCTAAAAGATGGGGATGACACAATTTTTATAGCTTTGTTTGAGTGTTTAGGTATGGGTGGGACCCATTAGACTATAAGGACTAGGGTTAATAGCCCAAATTTTAAAAAATGCCCATTAAAAGATTTTAAAGCTTTAGATGTGGTGATGATTGTGGGTTTTTGGTACATTTGAGGGACATCGTTGAATTTCTTGAGAGTCATGTAGGCATCTTGACATCCCTTTAACATCCCCATTAGGTGAGGACGCCTTGGAAACATGCCCTCACTGAGGGATACATCTCCTAGCCTATTGGTGGCGATGAGGGCATGGTAGAGGGACTCTATAGATTTTTTTAAAAACCTTAAACTTTTAATGCAGTGTTTGCCTACCTCTGCAAAGGGTAATAGAGAACAATGGAACAAAAATAAGTTGCTTCAGTGAGATCACTATGTTGCGATGGTTGTGTTGTCTGCTGCTTTTGATAGCCATGTTTGTGCTTTTGAAGGGGAAAAATAGTAACCCTTCATTCCCAAAATGGGAGTAAAATAGTTTATCATGAAGTGTTTTTGTTTCTTTTTTAGGTTTTTTTTGGTGGAGATGTGGACAGGGACATCTCTAGTCACATAGATGTCTCTTGCACCAGAGACATGTCCTATACCCAAAGATGCATCCCACAAGGTGGGAGATGTAGTTGTGGGATGCATCTCCCTGCAACACTACAAAAGGACGAAAAGGGTTGAGTAGGAATATTCTTAAAAAATAAAATAAAATAAGTAAATCCAACCTTTGGCTCTAGGACTTAACTAGGACTCTAAAAATCAAGGAAAGATGAATCTAACATTGAGACAATTTCTTGGCTGATGTTAGACTTGTTTGATCTAATCAAAATTTCGATTTTGTATGACAAAATTGTCAATTTCACTAACCTGATCATTGTCACAGGTAGAATTGTTGGTGTCACAAACACAATTGCCACAAAGACAAATGGGACTACTTATTTGTTGTGACAAAATTGCTGTGGTGATGTATCATTGTATAACTAGAACTATAGCTTATTTGTTGAACATTGGTGAATTCTTAGATGTTTGCTTAGGGACAATGTTTTGCTAGTAAGTAATATTTTTGAATACCAAAGCTTTATTGAGGATTGGATTTGGGAATTGTAATGAAATAACTTGCACAAAAGAATAATATAATAGGAAATATTCAGCAAATACTTGAGAATAACAAACCAATTTGAGGGGGTAGACCTCCAAAAGTCTCCAATAAGAACACATTTCACAATTTGATGAGCAAATAGCACTTACAACCTCTTATATATACCCTACTTATGCCTTAGATATCACTCAGGCTGATTTGGATACCTAATTATATTACTTGGGCCAACAAGACTGCATAAATAAGACTAATTAAATTATTACATAAGTCAACTACACATATACCAATACCCTTATTGGGCTAAGGGTGTAGAATGCCTCCCTTCTTTAGAGAAGCATTGTCCCCAATGCTGATCAACTGTGGATGCTTCTGTATAAAATCTTCATCTTCCCATGTGGCATCTTTGATTGGCAAAGTCTTCGAGTGAATGAGATATGCTATGATTGCCCTAGTCCTCAACTTCTTTGTGTTGTCTAGAGGATTAGCTTTGGATCTAAGGCGATTCTTCCTTCTTCAGCTAGCTTTGGTAACATTGTTTGTGCAGGGATTTGTTGACCAATCACTTTATTTGAACATGAAACATGAAACTTTGGACATAGCTTTGTTGGTGGAGGAGGCAACTCAAGCTTGTAGGCTACATTGCCAATCATTTGTAGAATTTGGTATGGAAACTTGATATTTTGGAGACAAATTTTTGTAATTTTTTTTCTTTGGGGACACTTGCTAATAAGGTTGCAATCTCAAGAAAACACAATCACCTACTTAAAAACACCTTTCATTATGGTGTTGGTCAGCCTATGGTTTCATTTGATTTTGTACCATGGCCAAATTCTCCTCAAGTCTTAAAAGTAGTTGTTGATGATTCATGTGGTATTTCACAACTTGAACTCTTGGTGTCACCTTCAATAATGAGATGATGAATGGCAGATGCTATCTATGTAAAGGCATAATGGGGACTTTTTTGAAGAAGTATGGAATGAAGTGCTATACACATCATTTTGCTAGTGGTAGCTAAGCCACCCATTAAGAATATTTATTGGAAGTAAAACAACATAGATACCCTTCCAAGTACTTATTGATGACCTTAGTTTGTCCATCTGACTGAGGATTATATGAAGGGCTACAAGCCAATTGAGTACTCAAACAAGAGAAGAAACCTAGTCAAAAGTTGCTTGTTAAGATAGGATCACAATCACCAAAAACAATCCCTTGAGTACCATGCAACTTTTGTATATTCTTTGTGAATGCTTTTTCCATTTTACTTATTGTAAAAGGATATGGGATAATCCAATAAAATGGGTATATTTGGTGAGATGATCCACTACTGCCTTGATGACACTCTTACCTTCAAATCTTGGAAAGATTGTGATGAAATCCATTGAGACCTCTTCCCACTATTGGCTAGGAATAACCAAGGGCTGTATAAAGCAAGGTGTCTTAACTGACTCCCCTTTATTTCTTTGACACACAAAACATTTTGCTGCAAGTTTTTGAACATCACCTTCAAGCCCTTCTATTTTTTTTTTTTGATTTGATGGTATGTTTTCAAAAATACTCAATGACCTGCAATTGGAGAACCATGGAGCTTCTCGAGAATCTTGTGTTTTGAGGGTTGAATTCTTGCATGTGTACAATCTCTCTTTATACCACAAAAAGTCTCCTTTCTAACAAAACTTGTTTAAACTACCAAGATCATTTTGCAACTATTGAATGAGATTCCTTGTAGCAACATCATTTTTCCCTATAAAATAGTCTAAGCTATCATGATATGTCTTAACTTTGAAGTGTTTACCATTAGATATGGCGTTGATTGTTTCATTGCATGAAGAATAACTAGCATTTCGTTCTCGTAAATGGGTTTGAGTTAATTCTTACCGTTTAGTTGATGAATTTCAAAAGCAATGGGCCGACCTTCTTGAATGAGAAGTTATCTTATACCATTTCCTAAAGCATCACACTTCACAATAAAATGTTTGTTGAAGTTTGGAATGGCTAGAAGTAGTGGTATATAGGTTCCTTTAGTCTCTCAAATGTTGTATTAACTAACTCATTTCATTGAAAATTATCCTCTTTCAATAAAGTTGTGAGTGGTATTGCTATGCAGCTATAGTTTTTGACAAATCTTTTGTATTATCTAGTGAGTGCTAGGAAACCCCTCAAGTTCTTATGGTTTTAGGAATAGGCCACTCTATCATAGCCTTGATTTTGTTAGGATTGACTTTTACTCTTTGTGAAACACTATGTGACCCAATTACTCCATCTCTTTGAGACAAAAAGCACATTTGGAAGGTTTAGCATTAAGCTGGTGTTGTTTGAAAACTTGTAATGCGTGATCTACATGGTACAAATGGGTTCCCATGTGTTGCTATAAATCAATATATCATCAAAGAACACTAATACAAACTTCTCAAAAATTGCTTAAAAATGGAATTCATCAAACTTTGAAATGTAGAAAGAGCATTAGTAAGACCAATTGGCATCACTGGAAACTCTCAATGACCTAAATGTTGTCTTGGTAATATCTTCTTGCTTAATTTCAATTTAATGATAACTTTATCTAACATCAAGTTTTGTAAACAACATAGGTCCATTCAGTTCATCCGGTAAATCATCAATGATTGGAATATAAAACTTATTTTTGATGGTGTACTTGTTGATCTCTCCGTTTTTAGGGTGCATCCTCCAAGTGTCGTCTTTCTTGCACACCATTACCAAATGAGATGAGTAACTATTTTTCTTGATAATACTTGTCTCTAGCTTCTCTTGAACCATCTTCTCAATCTCACTTTTGTATATATGGATACTTGTAGGGCCTAACGTTGGGTGGTTGTTTCCTTGGTACTACTTGAATGACATGATCATGATCTTGTTAAGGGGGCAGTTCTTTTGGCATCTCTCAAAAACTATTCAATGCTTATCTACAATTGCTTATAGATTTGGTGGTGTAGAAGCCCCTGAGTATGCTTATGAAAACGATTGGGGTACAACCCGTCTGCCCACTTGCTATGCATCTTTTGCATTTGGTGAGAGTTTACCATTAATGGAGACTTTGCATTCAACCCTCTCAAGTCTAGTGCCCTTCCTTTTGAGTGAAAGTGCATGAATTGGGGATTGGATCACATGGATCACAACTATTTAAATACCATCAATGGAGGCTTTGCATTCAACCCTTCGAAGCTGCCACGGTTGGTTTTGGGTTGGGTTGGGGTTTGAGAACCCGATTAAGCGGTTGGGGAAATTTTTTTTTGGGTTTAGGTTGGTTTTGGGTTCGGTAATACAAAAACATATAAAAATCAGAAATATATACATATTTGCAGCAGTATTTAAGTTCAGAATACACCACCATATTAATAGTCAAATAACATAGTAAAAATACACCACCACTTTATACTCAAAAGTCAAATGTCATGATATAGAATTATAAATTAAAGTTCAAACTTCAAACATAAAAAATTAAAAATGCCAAGTGTTTACAATGTCAATCTGAATCATACGGGTCATCAAAAAAAGCAGCATCATTAGCAACATTAGATGCTACATTTTGTGTAGAACCACAAAGAGCATTAGTGGCACTCGCACAAGCACTGCCACTAGCACTGACACTAGCACTCTCATGCTCAGTAGTTGCTTCAGGCTGATAGTCATCATCAATATCAAGTGCAGCTAAGTGACTTGTGGAAGCATCCAAGTCAAGCTGCTCTGGCTCAATATCCCACCTCCTTGTGTCTCCTTCTTTGTAGGAACTATGTTTGTGTGTAAGGAGGCGCAAGTTTGAATGCACATACACCAAGTCCTCAGCCTTTTTTGAATGTAGCCTATTGCGTTTTATTGAGTGGATGAAGGAGTATGTGCTCCAATTCCTCTCAGAAGAGGATGAACTAGCAACCTATTAAGACCAAATTAAATTAATAAATAGTTAAGAGTTACAAAAATTAACTAAACAAAATTATTAATTAAAATTAAAATTACAAATATAAATTATAAAACTTACTTGGGATAAAACTTTTATTGCAACAGGTTGGAGGTGCATGTATTCTTGCCCATGGAAGTACCACCAACTATGAGCAGCCACCCTACACTTGTCTCGAAGAGCATCCATATTCTGATCAACACTCCCAGAGCATGCAAAAGCCATAAACTCAGCCCTCACTCGATCACGTTGGTCACGATCACTGAAGATTCTACGAATTGTTGCCTTGTACCCTTGGGCCACTTCACCATCCCTATATGGAGCAACTCTTGATGAAGTAGAAAGTATCTCAGGGCTATAATATTTGGGACTCAATGCAAAAGCGAGAAGATGCAAGGGAGTGGTCATTTTATTCCATCTATCAACCATGATTTCCTGTAGCTCTTTGAAGAATTTTTCTTCAGGATCTTCCTCTTTTGCATTGATGATGGATCTCATCTTCTCAATCATTGAGTCAATACCATCATATACTTCGCCCAAACAAGGTCTATCCAAGTCAGTGTAACGAATCATGCTCAGTATGGGCTCGGTGAAACTGACGAGATACTCAACACGATCCCACCAACCATCATCTAGGACCCTTTGCTTGATCCTATTTGCCCTTTCATTGCTAGATTGCCTCCATACAACCCAATTAGGGCTGATTACCATGGCACATAGTGCCTTACGAACCTTTATAAGTCGTCTCAACACAATTGTGTTGGAGGCAAAACGGGTCTCGGCACCCTGTTTGAAAATCAAAATTAAAATTAAAATATAATTTAAATATACAAAATCAAAATTTAAAAATTAAAATTAAAAGAAAATTCAAAAATTCCCAAAAATAGCCAAATTAACACAGCTAACAACACTCCAAATTTGAAATTTGTCTAAATATTCCATATGCGTCCTTATGGATTTGGTGACCATTTGGATGTCTTTGCCCTCAGCATACACCTGTTTGATCAACTCAATTTTGGATTCAATTTTTTGTAGCATTAGATTGAGGGAGTGGACAGCACAAGGAGAAAAAAAAATGTGTGGATATTTCTCCTCAACCAATAACCCAACAACCCTACAATTTTTGGCATTAGCCAGTTTACAACTTGCACAACATTTTGATGGCCCCCTTCTTCAATAGCTTGGCAAAGGATGTCAGCAATAAATGGACCATCTTTCACCTGTCCTTCACAATCCACTGCTCTCAAAAACATTGCCCCTTTAGGGGACACAGCAATAACATTGATCAATGGGCGATTTCTTGCATCTTTCCATCCATCAGAAACTATGGTCACCCCTGTTTCGATCCACGAATCCCTTATGGGCTTCAAAGAGTCTGCTACATGTTTCACCTCTTTCTCCAATAAAGTGCAACGCACCTTCTCAAAACCTGGGCCCTTATACCCCTTTGGAACCTCATTAATAGATTTCACCATTTTTTGCCAATATGGTGAACGAACAACGTTGAATGCCAATCCATTGGCATAGACACATCTTGCTATGTCTTGATCAGCAATCTCTCTTGCCTCATTCTGAAATGAAACTTCCAACGGTCCCTTAGATCTTTTATTTGATGAGGGCACGGTTTGCTCTTGAGGGATGTTCATAAATGGATGGCTTTCTGTAGGTGGAATATAAGTAGGTGGTGTAGGGGGTTTCATGGATCGAGCTCCTTTCCTCAAAGGATGGCTTGTTTTAAGACTAACAACTTTTTGCTCTGCTTTTTCTCGCTCAACAATATATTTCAACACTACTGTTACGGAATGCACAACGTTTTATCTTCTGGACAATTTTTGATGCCTATTTTAGGGATCCCGCACAAGTGCCCTTTTACTCGACTGTATGAGCTTGAATATTGAACATTGCAATGACTACAAATCCAAACATATCCTCCACCACCTGGAAGTTGCTGAACCATTTCTACATATTTCCAAAGGGGAGAGGCTGGGTTTATTTTGAAACGAGATTGGATTGAGCCTGAGGAGGTACTGGTTGCCATTGTAATACGGAATAGTGAATACCTAAGGCACAACATATTGAAATTTTGGTATTGATTCATTGAATTTGAAACTAAAAGACTTAATCAATTTCAAAAAAATGAAAAAATTGAACATGTTGATGTGTTATAGACATTTAGAAGAATGAAAAGTAAAACAAAACAATAATTAAAAAGCAAAACAAAAGAGTTGAAGTTCACTTGTGAAAAAAAATGAAAAAAAAAAATCAAAAAACCTACCTCTTTTGAAGAAATCTTGCTCTACGATCTTCTTAGCAACGAATAGACACTTGCAAGTGCTTAGGAATAGCACAACAATCAACTTTGAACAATCTACGATCAGCCTTCAAGTCTATTCCAGCTTGTGCAAGCAAAAGAGAAAGTTCAACAATGGAGGCAAAAAATCATTTTTTCTCATTCACAAATTGGTAAATGAGTTTCACTTTACCTATTTCATGTTTTTGAGGCAAGTATTAGGGTTAGAAATAATAAAAAAGTCATTAAAAGTCAAAATAATAGAGATCGCGTGTTTAAAAATGGCGCTAGGCGAAATTCTGCAGGTTGAGCAGGGTTGAAAGTCCCACAGACCAGCGGACCCACCGGTCGAGGTTTGAACCTGGCGAACTACAGGTATTTAGGACCCAGGCGAATTGACCCGGACGGACCAGAATTAGGACAGACAGACTGAGCCGAACCGGGGCCTATAAATCCAGTAACCTGGCTTTGAGATCTAATGCCACAGAAAGATACTATAGAGTAGCTTTTGAAAGTTCATATCAATTGTCCCCAATGTATTAAGCTATTGTACTCCCAAAACAATATTTGCTGTACCCATGGAAATGGCAAACGTTGGGTAATCAAGGTGATAATCCCCCACAGATAATTTAATGTTATGGCTTTTCCTTGAACAATTGCCAATGCCCCATATACAATCAAGACCTAAAATTCTAGACTTGGATGGATAAAACAATTCAAATGAGCAACCGACTTTTTGTTGATAAAATTGTGAATGCTTACTCAGTCTATCAACATTGTAACTCTCTTTCTTAAAGAAACCCACTACCTTGAGAGTTTGTGGAGCACTAATTCCTGAAAGTGCATGACAAGAAATGGTTGGTTTAATATCTCCCAATTCCTCATCTATCTGGTTGTCACCCTTTAATATTGGTTCTTCCTCCTCTTTGTCACTTGGCCTTTTAATGTACAGCAATTTCTTTTTAGTGTATTTATGACCTTGGTTATAATTGCTATCACAGTTAAAACATAACCCTTTTGCTTTCTTCTCATCAATTTGTTTTGGAGTTAGTCTAGTAGGTTGAGGAAGTGACTGTGTAAGACCCCTATCTTTTATGTTTACAAAACTTTGCCTTCTATAGGCCACAAATTTTTCCCTACTAGCCTTGCCATAATCATTGCTTGGGACATAGCATCCGGATGGAACATGCGTACCTCATATTTGATGTAGTCTTTTAAACCCACTAGGAATAATTCCTTCAAAATTTCCTTAGCAACATTCTCCACTCTTAAAGGCAAAGCTTGGAATTGATGAATCCTTGACTGTATCAGTTTTGCTTTAATTTAGTAAGTTGGCTGGAGTAGCTATCCATAAGATAGTCACCATAATGTGTAGTGACTTCCTCTAGGAAAACAAACCAGGTGACAACAGATTCCTTTTTTTTCCTCTTTACATAGTGGATACCAAATGAAATGATCAAGATCCAAGTATAAGGCTGCCGGTGCAATGTTTTGTTGACAAGGAACAAGATGAAGATCAAAGAAATGCTCCATTTGGCAGAGCCAATTGGTTAGATCTTTCTCTTCAAACTTTTGCATATCCGTTTTTGGTGTGAAATGCCCAGCCATATAATTATTTGGGTGAAGATCCATCTTGAGATCTGAGTCAAACCCAAAATTATCATGTCCTTTGGAAGTATTATCTCTTTCTCAATTTTTATTAAGTGAATTTGCTCCCTTAGATTCCATAAATTTGCAAGGGACCCAGTTCTCCTTAATAATGCATTGATCTCTACCTATGTTGCCGGTTCTGGTTTGGATCTTGGTTTGGGTTTGTGCATTTGGCAATGCTTTTTTTGGGGGTTGAGTTCCTCCATAAAAAATAAATATACCTCATATTTATTCAATCCAAATTCTAAAAAATTATACAAAATTTATATATATTATTAAATTAAATAATATTAAATTGTAAATATATTAATAATTAAATAATATTGAATTTTCAACATATATTAAATTAAAATATTAGAATTTAAATATAATAGAAAAACTGTATTAAATTTTAAAAATATTAAAATCAAAATAATTTTTTTTATATTGGCCCAGAGAATGCATAATGGAAGCAGGCCTGGGGTAAGGAGGTGTGACTTTGACTTTACAAATAGGTGTCTTTACCATGAGCTCTTACTCTAACAATTGAAGAGCAGAAGCTATTGCATCTAGTTGCAAATGGAATATTATGGTACCTTCACAAGCAAGCAAGCATACACTGTGTTAGGCTCTCATTCCCTGATTAACACAAGAAGATAACTATTATTCGGTAGGTCTCTCACAATTAGAGGAGTATTTCTCATCCATGAAATGCTACTGTAACTCATAGAGGGATAAGACACCAAATTGAAACAGAATTGAATTGGAATCCGAATTTTGGTATAAATCGGACCTGGATCCAGCTGAATATGGAATTTATGTTGATTGCACAATTTTTAGTTGGAGTTGGAGCCCCAAGGCATTTTGAATATTTGAGGTTGATTGTGGACAGTTTTAGGTGATGGAACACTATAACATATGCAGGCTTTTTAAATGGAAACTATTAATATTATTAATATTGTTTTCCGAACAGTCAAGAGGTTTCATATGCTTCCTCATGTGCAGTTATATTATAACCAGTATTTGGTTGCAGATGTTTGTTTGTAGTTACATAGTGGGGCTATATTCTACTTGATTGGATTCTTCATGGCATCTTTTGGAAAGCTTCTTAGAAATAGTAATAATGATAAGATCTGTTTTTATTTGCCTGTAGACTACGATACCATAGAATTATCCTCTGCCTATTTTTCTATGATTTATTGAAAAGCTACAGTACTTTGTGGTAAGGTCCACTTTCAATCAGCAGCCTAGATTCTACTTGACATATTCTGCATTTTTGGGGATATTTACCGTTTCTTTTGTATTGGGTTCCTTGTCATAACTTTTGTTTGAATTCCTGTTTGTCATAACAAACAGGAATTTTTTGGGGATATTTACTGTTTCTTTTGTATTGAATTCCTTGTCATAACTTTTGTTTGTTGTTCTGCATGTGGTTTTGGCTTGTGGCCTTTAGTTTGGCATATTGGTTCATTGTGTTTAGTTTTTTCTTTGTGTTTGTGTTTTTTAATATTTTTTCTTGCATTGTTATGAAACATCCCAATGTTGTGAAATACCATTTTTTAGTTACATTGCTACAACTTCAATTTGATCTGGGAGGATTAGAAAAAAGGTTAGTTTGGTTATGTAATAATTGATGAAATGTACTTTTATATCCATATATTTCTCATGCCATGTAATGATTCATATTTTAAAATCAACTTTTATGTTTATAATAAATCTGTATCATTCCTTTTGCATATCGTTTTTGTAGGGGACATACAGTACTCAGATATTTTCATTGGCAGTGCTTCTTTCAAGCATGTTTATATACAATCAGGTATGCTTTTTATAAAAGTACTTGCAGACATTCTACTTGGCAGAATCACACTTTCTGTTTGAATATCAATTAGATTAATAGTCGCATTTAAGCTAAGAAGAATCTCTGTCCTTGGATTTTTAATGGAACAGCTGATTGTATTATTGGTATATACCTCATTCTAAAATTCTTGTCAGATTTGCACTTGATGTTCAAGCTCTTCTCATGTTTCCAGGAGGGTCTCTTGGTGACCTTTATTTTGTTTAATAGTATTTAACAGAGGATTAAAAAATCTAGTGATTGTTTTATCTAATATCAGATGGGAGGAATTGATGAAGCTGCTCTCGACCGTCTATCTCTGGTTACAGAAATGACAAAACATATTCGAGTAAGAGCATCACAGGGCCGCACCACAGTGGCAGAGATTGGACAATTTTCTCCTGTCTTTGTCTGGCTTCTGCGTGTAAGTGTTGTTTCCTTATAATCTTATGCAAAGCTACTTTTAGATGCCTGCAACATTTGGAAGGCGTGACATTCAAAAATTTGACTGGTGCAATTGTTACTTTGTATAATGAGTCACCAGTCTGGTATGCAATTATCTCAAGACATGCATTGATTGCCATCATGTGTATACTACATTTTCCTGAATGGAGAATCTGATGCTTGAACCATGGTCAAAATCCATAAAAAATGATTTTGAACTTTGGTCTATTGATAAAGGAAACTTTCTCTTTATCACTTCCATTCACATGATTTTTTTGTATGAAGTATCCCAAAATTTTCGAGGTGAATGTACCTGTTTGAATAACTTTGCTTTTCCTTATTTGCTAATCTTCCTTTTTTTATTTTCCACTTTAATTTACTATCACAAGTAGTGGTTTTTATTTTATTCGGGTCATAGTTAAGAGCCATTTAAAGTTCTTGGGAATTTGTGGCTACAGGATTTTTATTTGAACCTGGCAGAAGATGGTCGGATGATCACCCCACGGGAGTATTTAGAATTAGCCTTGAAACCAATGCATGGTGCTGGAAAAGATATTGCTGCAAAGAATGAGGTATGTTTTAAGATTTATTTGGTATAGAGAGTAAAATAAAATTGACTAGTTCCTAAAGTTGCACTGTTACCTTTTCCCTATGTTCCATGGAGTTTTCAGGATGGGGATGGCAGACACACTTGTCTGGTACAGCAGGGGATAGGAGGCCTTTTCCAAGGGGATAGAAATTCAAAATAGGGAAAATTTAATTTTTTTTAAAATATAGGAAATCTCAAAATCATGTACAAAGCATTCATCATACACATTATACAAACATATTATATAAAATTAGTTGAGAATTCACATCAGAGTTGAGACACAACTTAAACAAAATTTCATTGCTCTCATTGTCAATGTGCATGTATATTATATAAAAGGTACAACAAAATACTCAAAGGTGGCAAGTTACAACTGAAAAGTGATAAAAACATAGTAAATCTGCCACTGGCCTTTATCTTCATCTGCTATCACTGCGTCAAAATCAGAGTCCGAGTATAAATCACTTCCAATATGAGGGACTGCCTCATCCAATCTGACAAAATTAGCAGACATTGGAAACCCAGCTGACAGCTGTAAACTCTGGAGATATATTTTGATGTGATAAAGACTTAAAGCTTAGTTCCATAATGGTCCTGGTCTACTTTTATGGGTTGACATGTTGGGCTAATAGCCACAACTTAATGTACAATTCGATGGTTAATTTATATGTAAAGCACACTGAACACACTGCAAGCACATACACAGTCCAAAATTCGAAATTGTATTCTTGTATACATACTACATAGCCATCAAATTCACAAGCATGAAATCAGAGCAGCACGGTGAACTGAAACTATCCGTATCTATGAAGCATCAAGTATTGAATTGAATCTTGGAAAAGATCATTTACTTATATACGGCCAGCTTTTGCAGAGTCATGCATGATGACCTATGTAGAGTCATAGGAAGTCACATTTATGATAGTCATAGCCAGAAAAGCCTATCAGCCCTTCATCAGAGGATGCATTTCAATGGTAGGATTTTGTTCAAGAATCCACTCATCAAAGCTTTTCCACCCAGACCTTTTTTGTTTTGTTTTCAAATTTCTTTAATTTTTTAAATGTTGGACCATAACGGATTTTTACCTGTTTTTGGGATGTCCCTTCCACCTGCCCCTGTTTTCCCCCACTTCTTTTACTTTTGTGGACTGGGGATGGCACAAGGAAGTGTCCCTGTGGAACTTGGGTAATTCTGTATAATATGACTGTTTTTGAAACAGCTGTCTATAAGGAATAGTAATTTTTTCATTGCTAGCAATAGTCATTGTGAATGTTCTGGGTTATATGCATGGATTACTATCATAAGGTTAAATCTCACATTCGTGACCACTTAGTTGTGTAGTATTGAAATAACTATCTACATTGATCTCTATAAGTAGGTGCTCATTCATGGAGAAATGCCATCTTTGTGTAATTGGTTGCTAGAAACAAAAAGTATTATTCGACTCTTCACTCTGCTGCTCCATAGAAAATGTCATGAATGTGTCCATTGTTTGTAAGATTTTCTATTTTTGAAATTGAAATGGATCATACAATGTTTGCGAGCATTTCAAATTCATTTCTAGGTGAATGATGAAGCTTAGTTATTTTGCTGAAGGTGTACATGTTTCAATTTATTACCTGCAATTCCCTTCTTGTGCGGTTAATCTCCCCAGCACTTCAGTTGATCACATACTTATTCCAAATTTTCTTTGAGGTTTTGATTAGCTTTTGTGGTTTCTTGAAAAAACTTTAAAAATTAAAACACAAGTACATTTTTCAACTATTGGAAATTGCTTACATTTTTCAGGCCAGTTAACATAGAAGGCTGCAAATGGTGTCATTTTGTGAGATGTAACACTGTACTGCCCATAGTTGGAAAGCTCAGACTCGCAAAAACTCGCCAGCCCCAAAAAATTTGACTCGGCAAAAACTCGACAACTTAAAAAATTGCTTAAATTTCTGTAGAAGCTCATTTTTTCTGCAAAATTCAATGACAAGATGAATCCAATGAGTCCATAAATGAGTCCATAAATGAGTACAAAAGTGTTTTCTATTAAATTTTATTGATTTTAGTGCAAATTGTTTACAAAATTGCATTCTCATGCGAATCCTGATGGCTAAAAGCTTGATAGTCTGATATAAATTACAATAGATAGCTGAAAATGAGAATAGTAAAACTAAAAGTAAATACTAAGTACAACATTTTATACCTTCCTCTTCCCTAATCTACTAAAAACTAGGCAAGAGATAGATGCTCCAGTCCTTTGAGTAGGTTGTGGCTCGCTCATTTGGCATGGAAGGCAGTGGCTGAGGCTCGACCTCCATCTTGGAAGTAGATGACAATGGCCCCTCATTCTCATGAATGTCATCCAACCCTACATCTCTTGCTGCACCCACATCCTCCATTGCTTGTCTCTCAAAATCAAGAATCTTGTCCTCAATAAACAATGGAGGTTGTTCATCCCAACCTGTCCAATTGCTGTAAGGATCTATCTCAACCAAATCAATAGGATCTTGTGATTTGTCCTCCCTCTACCCTTCTTGGCTCATCCGAAGGTTGTATTGCACAAAGACAAGGTCATTGAGGTGCTTTTGAGCTAATTTGTTCCTCTTCTTTGTGTGAATGGCCTCAAACATGCTCCAATTGTGTTCACAACTAAATGCCCTACAAGTTTGGCATGGTATGCGGAGGGCAATTCTTTGGAGGTTTGGGGTATTTCCACCCCAACTTTTTCACCAAGCCTTTGCAAAATAAAAATATTGAAGAGTTAGAAAACAAAATCAAAACACATTTTATCAAATTATAAGATGCATGTGAACTAAATACTCCAAATTTATACTTGGTGTCTGAGTGGTTCTTCCTTGAATTAGCTAGCTTTGAAGAAAAAAGACCACCCCTTCCTTGTAATTTTCCAATTCTTGGACAATGAATATTAAATATTAAATGTAATATTAATGGTCATCTGAGTAGTATTTAAGTCTTAGTTTGTTTTAGTTAATTGTTTGTCTATCTTTCAGTCACATTTAGTTAACTCTTTCAGTTAACTAAATCTTCTCCCTAATTTGTAGGGTTTGTAAAGTTTATAAGAGCAGGGGCTCTTCTTTAATAAAATTAATCTGATTATTTATCAAATCATCATGGTATCGGAGCTCAAGTTCGAGCCTGGTTAGTTCAAAGTCATTTTTTTTAGGGTTTCGAGCAGATTTGTGTTGAAATCGCGACTTGAGGTTTTTCATTTCCGTGACTTGCCTAGAAGCGTTCTTTTTTTTTTTTTTTATAATTCTGTGGTTCCCTCTGGGCATGTGATTTCTTATGCATGCGTTTCTGAAGGGTTTTTGGGTGCGCTTTTTTTGTCATTTTCAGGCTGCGATTTGAATCTCCTTTGGGCATGTCCTTGCTCGTGTTTTGTGCAGATTCGTGTCACTTTAGGGCAGCGATTTCTTGTTTCTTCTGCAGGCCGTGTTTTGGTCTTTGGGCACAATTTTTAAACTCGCTTTTTGCAGAATGAAATTGTGATTTCAAGTTTTTTGGACGCGTTTTGTGTGCTGCGTTTTTTTTTTTTTTTTGAGTAGGGTCGCGTTTTGTCTCTTTTTCAGATGTGTTTTTGATGCCCTCCTAGACGTGATTTCTGAAGATCTTTTACCTGCGTTTCATTCCCGTCTTTTGGATGTGATTTTTAGTGCATGTTAGCCAACGTTCTGCAAATTGCGGCCTCTGCTTGGCGTCTAGGGTTTCTGCAAAATCGTCTAGGGTTTTAATCCTCCATTTCAAGCTGGAAATTTTTTCTGATTGCAGATTTTTTTAATTTTTTTTAGAAGGGGTGAAAAATTTATATTCAAGAAAGAGCCAAGAAGTACAAAAGGAGGCCAAAATGGCCAAAGTCAGCAGAAAACAAGCCACCGCAAGCCCCAATGCAAACCAACCAGCCAAAAAATAAATCTACACCCTTTGATCCTCATCCAAGAGTCGACAAAGAATTTCTTTTATCCAGATGCAATTGTCTCCAATCATCCACATACCAAGCCTCTCGACGTTCAAAAGCCCATTTAGCAAGGCAGTTAGCCACCTTGTACCATTCCCTGGGAATGTGAATAAACGAGATGTGTTCAAAATTTGAAGCAAGATGAAGAATTTGGTTCACAATTATAACCAATCTCCACACCGAGCCCTAAAAATCTCTATTGTTGAGAGGAGAGACCAAAATCATAGAATTAGTCTCACAAATCACATTCCTCCACCCACACTCTAAAGCTCAAAATTTTTTCCGATTGCAGATTTTTTAGTTTTCTTTTATAAAGGTGAAAATTTTTATTCAAGAAAGAGCCAACAAGTACATTAAGAGGCTGAAATGGCCAAAGTCAGCAAAAAACAAGCCACCGCAAGCCCCAATGCTAAACCAACCAGCTATAAAACAAATATACACCCTCTGATCCTCATCCAAGAGTCTAGACAAAGAGTTACTTTTATCTAGATCCAATTGTCTCCAATCATCCACATTTCGAGCCTCTCGACCTTCAGAAGCCTATTTAGTAAGGTAGTCAACAACCCTGTTCCATTCCCTGGGAATGTCAATAAACAAGATGTGTTCAAAATTTGAAGCAAGATGAAGAATTTTCTTCACAATTAGAACCAATCTCCACACCGAGCCTTGAAAATATCTCTTGTTGATAAGAGAGGCCAAAATCATAGAATCAGTCTCACAAATCACATTCCTCCACCCACACTTTAAAGCTCTCTCGAGAGCCTTAAGAATAGCACAAGCCTCCATCTGGTTGTTAGACTACACACCCATGTGTATGGAGAAGAAGAACTGTATGACTCCCCTACTATCACGCAATTCGTTCCATAGGCTTTGGGACAAGGATGGGGGGACGACAGGGGACACGCTTCTGGGATGCGGGGAGGGGTCTAAGTTTGGGGGTGGCTGGGGGGCGGCAGGGTGCTGAAATACATATAGTACTCGAAAAAATAGTTATAAAAAGATGTATAAGAATTATACATCTTGGAGACAATTAGGAGTCCCCTAGACATCTTAATGACACCCCAGCATCCTCGAAGTCCTAGCAGCATCTTGGAGATAACAACATTGGTGGTGGGATGGTGGCGCTGGTGGTGGGACGTCCCCTCCAAGTCCCCAAGTCTCTGAGACGTCCCCATCTAGGAAACGTGAGGATTTTTGGGGGGGACACGTCCCCGTGGAACACTGATCACGACCCACTCCACCAATACCAACATCTCCTGGATTGCCTCAAACAGAGCCATCAATGTTAATTTTGAGAGACCCATCAAGGAGAGGGCACCACCGCCCCACTCTATTCACTTTCTTAGAAGGAATTGAACTACTCCTCTTTATCCCTTGGTGGCCAGGTGGAGAAAAAAGCTCAAGACTAGAAGCAAGCTGCCTGTTTGAGGGTGACATAGGCTCACCAAAATCAAATTTAGATGAGATTGTTTCTTTCAAAATACTTTGCACCTTGTGCCAAACTTGCAAAACCATCTAACGACACTCACGGAAAATACGTCGATTCCTCTCCAACCAAATCTGCCAAATAATAATGGAAGGTCCCAACTCCCAAGCAACCACTAAGCAAGATGCTGATACTAGTGGATGCCCCAAATTCTCCCAAAAATCTTCTAAGGATAAGGCAAACCTAAAAGGTCTTCTCCAAATCTTCCACCACAACGTCCAAATTTCCAAAGCATAAGAGCATTGGAAAAATAGATAAGAAGTACTTTCTTCACTACATCCACATAAAAAACAAAAAGAAGGCCCACAAAAAGCTCGTTTCCTAATATTCTCCCAAGTGAGGCATTTGTTATGGCTCAGGAGCCATAAGAACATATTACATTTGGGCCACCCAACCTTGTTCCATATGCGTTTCCACCAAGGATAAACTCTCACCTCAGTCTGTTGTGATACCAGAGTAGCATATCCTTGAGCAACAGAGTAGCTACCCTTCTGACCATGGCCCCAAGCTAGCAAATCCCTGTCATCTGAAGAACAACAAGGCCTCTCAACCAAGATAGATTCCAAAAACCTTCTCTCCACATGGGAGCCACCCTTCGACCAACTTGTAGGATCACGCCACTGATAAATTTTAGTATCTCCCAAAATTGTATACGATTTGAAACTACTCACCCTGGACCAACCAGCAGCCACAAAAGCCTCACTTAAAGCACGAAGATGAGGGAAATAAGTAAGAATTGGAGGATGCCCATCCCAAGAATTAGTCCAAAAAAGAGCTTGCTCCCCCCTCTGAATGATCCAGAAAAGACCCTCCTTAATGAGAGTTGAACCTCGCTTAATAGTGCTCCAAATCAAAGAACCTCTACTAGATAAAACAATATGAGGGATATCCTCATTGGCCACTCCTAAGTATTTGTAATTAAGAATCTTTGCCCAAGGTTGCTCAAGAAACTTACACCATCTCCAATAAAGTTTTGCTGCCAAAGCAAGACTACTATGCTCCGCTTGCCTAAGCCCAAGCCCACCAATCTCCTTTGGTTTACAAACCTGGTCCCAACTCACCAGACTCCATTTTCGGATGTCAAGGTTCCCTGCCCAAAGAAATTTCTTAGTAAGAGAGTCGAACTCCTTGAGAACACTCTTCGGAGCAGACAACACCGTGAACCTGTACAGAGGAAGAGCTTGGAGGACAGATGACACTAGAGTCACATTGCCAGTTAAAGATAACCATCTAAAGGTCCAGTGATTGACCTTAGAGTGAAATTTATCCAAAATCTTCTGCTAGTCATTCCTTTTCAAAGTACTGACATAGAGAGGGATCCCCAAATAATCCAAGGGTAGATTACCAAGCTGTAAGTGGAGAATGTTGGCAATCCTACATTGAATCAAAATAGGAGTGTTGAAAAAAATAATCTGAGACTTACCCTCATTAATTTGTTGACCAGAAGCAGCTAGATACACATCCAAAGCCTTCCTGAAGTTGACTGCCTCCTCTATCCTGTCAACACCCATCAGAGCAGTGTCATCAACAAACTAGAGATGAGTTTGCACTTCTAACCCCTGAGCCCAACTCCAGCCACGAATGGATCCTCTATCCCTATACTGCTTCAAGAACCTCCCAAAACCTTCAACCATCAGAATAAACAAATAAGGGGAAAGTGGGTCCCCTTGTTTGAGCCCTTGAACAACAGAAAAGATAGGTGTGGGTGAACCATTGACAAGAACAAAAAAGGAAGACGTGGTCACATAACTCATAACCCATGAAACCCACTCTGTGTGGAACTTGAAGGCCAAAAGCAGAAGTTGAAGGAAAGACCACCTAACTCTGTCATAGGCCTTAGACATATCCAATTTGATGATTGGAAGAAGACATGGAGTGAATAGCTTCAGACGCCACCATACACCATCCACAATTTGCCTGCCCTTCACAAAGCCTCCTTGCTCCTTGGAGATCAAGGGATCCAAGTATTTCTTCAGTCTTTCGACAATCAACTTAATGATAATCTTGTAGGTCACATTGCACAAAGCAATGGGCCGAAAGGAGTCCAAGGAATTGGCCCCCTCCTTAGGAATTAAAGCGAGGAATGTAGAATTTATTGCCTTGAGGATTTGCTTGTTAGTAGAAGACTCCCGAATCACCTCCAACAGATCCACTTTGATGATATCCCAAAACTCCTGGAAGAGTTCAATGGGAAAACCATCAGGCCCAGGGGCCTTACTTTCTTTGTTTGAAAGACAATATCCACAAGTTCCCTCAAAGAGATGGGTGCTAGAAGAGAATTATTCATCTCCACGGAAACCAGAGAGGGGATGCATGCCAGAACCAAATTCTCCTCTTCCAAAGCCAAAGGAGCATCTTTTGAGAAAAGAGAAGAGAAGTAAACCACCTCCTCAGAAATATCCTGAAGCGAATTCAACTGTTCCCCCTAAGCCGACCTGAGAGAAGAAATAATATTACCACCTCTATTAGCCTTTATTGAATTGTGAAAAAAAGTAGTATTCCTATCAGCTTCTTGGAGCCAATCAACTCGAGATTTTTGTTTCCAAAAAATCTCTTCCCGTAGCTCCCATTCAGCAAGCTCTCTAGAACATTTGGCTTCTTCTTGAAGCAAGTCCACAATCATCCCCTCTTCTTGATTTTGAATGTGATGCTATCAAGCTGATCCTGAACTTGTTTCCGCTTTTGAAAGAGGTTGCCAAAAATTGTCATGTTCCATTTCTTTAATTTGAATTTGACAAATTGAAGCCTCTTGAAGAAGAACATAGCAACGCCAAAGGTAGGCCTCCCTTCAACCCACCACTGCTCCACAAGACGATATAAACTGTTATCTCTAAGCCACATAAGCTGAAATTTGAAGGGGGCTACTTAACCATAGACAACCGAGATGAGGAAAACTTAATCAGCCAATGATTTGACCACTTTCATCCTAGGATCTTAGAGGAAGAAGACTAGCTATTTCCAATCCATTCAATAAAGACAAGAAATCTATCCAGCTGCTCGGAAATAGAACCCTCCCCACATCTTCGATTGTGCCAGGTAAAAGTCCCATTACTGGGCAGAACATCCACTAAATTAAAGAACTTAATATTGTCTTGAAGCAAGGAAGAAGAAGGCCCCAAACAACTTACTCCCCCCAATTTTTCCTCCAAGGTGCAAATAGAATTAAAGTCTCCTACTAAAACCCAAGGGCAAGAAGGTGCAAGAGAGCGAATAAATCTAATGTGGGACCATAGTAGAAACTTACCAGGAAAATCATTAGGTGCATACACATTGGTGAAAAGAACCATTGCTCCAGAATCAAAGCAAGAAGCTAACAGAGACAGGGAGTTCTTTCCAGCCATCCTCCAAAGAGGCGAAATCTTGTAGGGGTCCCAAACACACGCCATACCACCTGCAAAGCCATGAGATCCAACACATTGACATTGACCCTCTTCCAAATTTTGGAAGCAGTCTTCATCATATCATCAACAAAGAGCTTTGTCTCTTGAATGAAAAGAATATTAGGTTTGATTACAGACTAAATCCAAAGTAGCCTTTTGTCTAGGGATGCTACCCAAACTTCTCACATTCCAGGATATCACAATCATTTATGAGAGAAAGCAAAATGGGAATCCAATGTCTTGACAACACTAGATTCAACTAAAGATTCTCCCATAATCTTCATCTTCTCCAAGTCCTTTTTCCTCCCAACTTTAGCCATCTTTTCACCAGTCACTTTCTTTAAGCTCTTTTGGTGGATGCCTAAGAGAGGCACATTCTTCCTCTTCTCATCCTCTTTGGCCCTAGATTCCATTTCTTGCTCATTGAGCCCTTCAGTGCCTATAAGCTCATGAGGGGATTCCACCAAGTGGTTAGGAGTTGAATCCTTCACTTGAATCCTGACAGTCTCCAACCTAGAAACTTCTTGCTCAAATGGGGGCGCTGAGTTAACAAGTGCTTCCTTTGGAGCTTCATGCATGTCGGTTGTTGGAGTAGTGACCAGAAGAGAATGCCCAACATCATATGAGACTTGAACATATCGAGTCCCAAAATTAAGGTCTTGCTTCATCGAATCCAACTCTTCAAAGTTTTCAAGAACATCAAATCGGTTACTAGAAGCCTCTCCGAGTGTAGATTTGTTCTAACGGTTTGATGATTTTGCTTTTGATTGGGTTTTCACAGGTACAAACCCGTTTGAATCATGTTCCACATTCTGAATCGAACCCAACTCTTCAAAGTTTTCAAGAACATCAAATTGGTTACCAGAAGCCTCTCCAAGTGTAGATTTGTTCTAACGGTTTGATGATTTTGCTTTTGATCGGGTTTTCACAGGTACAAACCCATTTGAATCAGGTTCCACATTCTGAATTGAAGCTTTTCCCTTTGCTTTGGAAGGATTTGCTTGCACACCAGGACGAGGTTGTTGGGATTTGGCACGCAACTTAGGACAATTCCTTTGCAAATGTCCATATTCATGACAAGTACGACAGCGAAAAGGAAGGGCCTCATAATCCACCTGTTGAATCCAGCACATACCTCCTAGCCTAACTTCAAGAGACTCTGGTAAAGGATTATTTAAATTGATTTCCACGCACAAACGAGCAAAAGAAGTTACCCTTCGTTCAAGAGTTTGACGGGAAGGACCCAAAGGCTTCCCTAAAACAGCTGCAATAGAGTGCAATATGTCTTTTCGCCAAAACTCCATCGGAAGACGAGGGAGGTGAATCCAGATCAGAATCCTTGACAACATCTCTTCAGAAGGATCGAAACCCAAGTGCCAGGGTTTGATAAAAAGACCCACTTGGCTGTGAAAATATGGACCTCCTTCGAAAATTGCATTGTGATCAGCAATCCTTGAGAAAACCACGAAGAAAAACCCATTAGCTCCCAAAATAACTTCCAAATCCCATTCAAGGGTCTAGCGGACCCAATTTTCGAGAAAAGGCAAAGAGATTCTGACCCCATGAACTTGCAAAATGAGTGCATGCTTCGATAGATACAAAACATCTTCAGCAACTAGATCTGGATTGATCACCACGATCGAGCGATCCTTACATCTCTCCAAACACAAATTGGGTTTTGGACGAATTGACTGAGCTTGGTTAATCTTCGATTCCTTTGTCGCATGCAAGAGGAAATCAATAGCATCTACATGGTCAGAAGATGAGGCATCCCCACAATTGATAGCAGCTTTAAAGGAGGACGGAAGGGGGTTCCCCGGACCCCTTGTAGGCGCCATGCAACCTGTAGAACGCACCACCCACTGAGCACACTCAAACAACATCGAAACGCAAGCTAAAACCCAGAAAAGAGAAGCAAAACCAGAAGAACGAAGACAGTAAGGGAGAGAACCCCCAGCCGTTCCCCCTACAGTCCAACGCACAACAAAGAGGAGAGGACGCAACCTCACTAGGCAGCGTAGGCCGTCTCAAACCCTCGTGCACAACCAGTTACATCCTTTTTGATTGCAGATTCTTTGTGGGTTTTTCGAGATATTTTCTGGGTACATCAAAATCTGTGTCTTAAATTTTGTGCTAGTTTTTCTGAGGTGATTTTTTGATATTTCATGGTAGTTTGAAGAAAAAATCTTTTTGGAGCCAATTTTGATAGAAATTCTGGAAAAAATAAAATTTTTGTATAGAGTTTTTTGAAAATTTTCTTAAAAAATTTACATAGAGTTTTGAAAATCATACAGATTCTGAGCCTCTTTTTCAAACGATTTTTTGAAAAATTGTAGTTCCAGCTAATTGTCCAGTGTTTTGCCAACCGATCACAGAGTTACCTCGCTTTTCGTGCTTTGGAAAACGGGAGGGATGGTGTCTTTGTCCAATATTATGCTGGAAAGTTCGTAGACGTTCAATGGAAATAATTACAACACGTGGAAGCAAAGGATGCTTACCATCTTTGAGTACCGGTGTCTGGATGAGCTTGTTCTTGGTACAGAAGTTCGTCCTAATGTTGCTGGGAAGGATTAGGACAAATGTGATGGAAGTAATAGGGAGGCAGTCATGCTTCTTAAATTATCTATCGCTGATGAGATGTTACTAGAAATACCATCTGGTAAATCTATTGCCGAGATCTAGAAGCATCTGAAAGATCTTCACGAGACTTCAGACAAGGGAAGGGCTTTCTTTTTGAAGAATATGCTCTTTTCTATTATGATGGATGACCAAGTGTCTTTGCACGAGCACTTGATGAAAATAAAAAATATTCGTGATCAATTGGAGGCGATTGGTCGTAAGATAGAAGAGGAGGATATGGTGGTGATCACTTTGAAAAGTTTGCCACGTTCCTACGAGCACTTCATCGAAACGCTCAACATTACATCCACCAATGTTGACTTGAAGTTTGATGAGATGTGCAACAAGCTTTTGCAGTAGGATCGGTGGAAGAAGCAGTTTGCGAGCAGCAGTGAGTCTCTTAGTGTTGAACAATCATTTACTGCCAACGATGTTGGCAAAGGGAAGTCCACTCAACAGAAAGGATGAGGCGATTCAGAGGAGGGCTCCAAGAAGTCTTTTACTTGCCATTACTGTGGGAAGATTGGTCATACACAAAGGTATTGTAGAAAGCGGTTGGCTGATGAGAAGTCCAACCAGGAAGCATCTCAGCGAAGTGCTCACATAGCGGAGCAGACTGAGCAAGAGGAGTCTGCACACTATGCATTTTGCTGACCAATACAATATGGGTAGACTTAGTTTTTTTGTTTGTACAATAACCATTAAGGGAGGGTATTAAATATTAAATGTAATATTAATGGTCATCTTAGTATTATTTAAGTCTTAGTTTGTTTCAGTTAACGGTTTGTCTATCTTTCAGTCACGTTGAGTTAACTCTTTCAGTTAACTAAATCTTCTCCCTAATTTGTAGGGGTTGTAAAGTCTATAAGAGCAAGGCTCTTCTTTAATAAAATTAATCTGATTATTTATCAAATCATCAATGGGGTCTCTCACCTCAACCTGGGGTGCCATCCTTTGAATGCATGTCGTGAGCCCCTCCATAACCTCTCCATTAGGATTGGAGAAGGTGTATATGAAGAAAAAACTAGGGTTGAGGAAGTACCCTGTTTCATGGATGGGTTGGTGGACTTGATTGTTCCACCTCCTATCAATAATTTCCCATATGGAATCAAATTTGAGGCTGCTGCCCATGTAATAATTTTTTATAGCCTATTTGGCCTTATCCATGGCCTCATAAATATAACACCCCATTGGGTTTTGATCCCCATCTACCAAACGGAGAACTCTAACCAAGGGCTCCAACGCCTACATTACAAATACAAAAGATTAATGTTACAAATTTATAATGAAAGACATAAATTAAAAAATAAAATATTCAACTTGAATTTAAATTCAAAGTTTTGAAGTTACCTACACGATCTTTGTAGCTCTTTGTGCAAATAGGTGTCTAAGACTATGCTTGCAACCCTCTCTCCTTCAAACTTCTTTGCATAAGATGAGTCTAGCCATGCTTGACTCACAAACATTTGTTTTAAAGTAGTCAATAAACCCATAATGCTTTGCAACGCTAGGAAAACCGTTGCAAACCTTGTGACACCCGATCTCACGTACTGTTTCCCTTGTGTGTGATCTCCCAACAAACTAAGAACCCAAGGGTGGTTGTAGATAAATTTTGTGATGCTCCTTGCATCATCTACAACTGGTGTCACCCAATCAAGTTTGCCTATGTTTCATGTCCTCCAAAAGAAGGTTAAGGCAATGTGCTGCACAAGGTGACCAAAAAGGTGTGGGATGTCTATCCTTGAGCAATCTCCTAGTCGCCACATATACTGTTGAAATGTCCATGATGATTTGCGCCACATTATCTATCCCCACCTCCATGACAACTTCCTCCAACAATAGAGACAATGTTTTTGCATTTTTGATTTTGTTGGAGGCATCCACCGATTTCAAAAAAAAAATAAAAATCATCTTTTGAAGCAATAAAAAAATTAAGGATAATGCAGTTTTTCCCATCCATCCACCCATTTGAAAGAATGGTGCAGCCATATTTCTTCCATTCTTTCTTTTGCTCTTGCACTACTTGCATTGCCCTTTTAGTTGCATTTGTGAGCAACCTACAAGTACAAAGTAAATAAGTACAAATTTTTTATTTTTAAAGAAAAAATAGCTTAAATTCAACATAAATTAATTTGGATTAAAGAACATAATTTTAGCCCAAAATTTTTACATAATTTTTTTTTTTTTTGATATATAAATTATTCACAAAAAGGGGGCTTAACCCCAAATACATTGTTTAACTAGTCATTAAAGCATGACAAAATTACAAAAAATACATCCAAAATGTGATGATTCCCAAGCATGCTGGTCACCCTCGCCTAGATTTCTGTTTCCATCGCCACCATGTTCGCACCGCCTCCTTCCTCCCTCGCATGGCCTTGGACTTCATTAGCATCTGGTAAAGCCAGTACCACAAGCTCATCCACCAGGTTGCACACCCTCGTTAACTCTTTTAGAAGGGTGATGTTGCCTGAAACCTCCGCCAAACGAGCATCCATATCTTCACCAACGTTCCAAATAACAAAAGGGATCCATGACCCATTAATTGATAAGGTTAATTGAGGCCATACGTTGCCGATCGATCTTAGGCCTAGCCCCTCACAACCATGTTCAGTAGAACATGGCTTCATGCCACCACGCCTTAACTAAACGTTGCATCAAGAAACACACCATGTCTATCTCCTCCCGTGCATGAAGAGGCCGTGCCATGAATATGGAGGAGATATCTGAGTTAACTCTGAAATGTTAGGTAGAAAAGAGAAATCTGGCACCTAGTATTCATTTTACTGCCTCTAAGGTTTCCTCATCCTTAACATTGAAAATCCATTTGAGCCTTGTGTTTGAGACCACAATTTGGAACGCCATCTACCTCTCCTTGGCACCCAAATAGATGGTCGTCTCCATGATCAATTATGCTAATTGCACTCCTTTGTCGCTCATTTTAAAAACTATCCACTGCCACCTGCATCCTTCGGCAGTTAAGTCCCTTGACAATCCTTACCTCGGTCTCGACAGCCCATATCAATCCGGCCTAGATTGCGCGTGTGAGATGACCATTATTAAATGTTGGTGTCCCATTGGAATCACTAGTAATATTAATCACATCTTTTGATAGTTGGTCGGCTTCAACATTCCCTAACCTATAAATGTGTGAGATTTTAAATTTTTTAAAGATTGATAACTCCTCCACAATTCGTGATAGCCTTTTGTCCACTTATAACTTAGCATAAAATTTAAATTTACTAAACTCCCACTCAAGTCTTTGCGAGAAGGTGTCTTGTAGCCTTTTCTTGCAACTGTCAATGCAATAACTAAATTGTCCCAATAAGGACTACTCGCCACATTGAAAGGAATTTTATTGAAATACCAAAAATCAGCACATGCTATGTTGGCATCTTTATGCACCTTCCTATTCCACCTTGTAGCCTCCAATGATGGTTGTGCTTCTGGTGTGTTTTTGGGCACAAAAAAATTGTGTGGTGTGCATGAAGATGTAAGCGGTGGCACTCTACTTGAAGTAGAGGAAGTGGAGGGCTTGGAGGCCGATGTGCCTTGAATGCGTGGACCATGAAGAGAGCTTACAATGTCAAGACTTGTGTCCTCATCTGATTGAGATTCTACTTGTTGATGACTATGACCAACAACTATGCTTGCTGCTATGGTTGCCCTTGTCCTCTCCCTTTGCAATTTTTTCTCTTCGGTAGCTGCAAGTAGGGCATTCATCTCTCTTTTTATCTCTTTTGTGGTTGTAGGACAAGGCTTGGCATCACGATGAGTAATGCTTGGAAGATTGTATTTGAGGCGATCTATGCTTCCATGATGTAGCTTTTGACAGTGAATGCAAATAATCGATCTAGGCATTGGTCCCTGCATGACATACCTCCATTTAGGGTCTCTAGCTCCTACAGGACGAGTACCTGAAATCGGCGGTGGCACGGGCATCGACGGGGCGGAGCTTGAGGCTGAACTTGAACCAGAAGCTTCTCTATTCGCCATTATATCGTGTATTTAACCTACACATATATAAAGAAAGTAAAACATATTAATTTTTTAATACAAAAAAACCTAAATTATACATAAATCATTAAAAATCAGCTTAAATCTGGTTTAACTTTAAATCAATATAAATGAGTTAAACTCAGTAAGAATTTTATCTAATCTAAACATTTTAAACATTTTTTTCAAAAAAAAAAGATGAAAATAAATAAAATAATCTAGGTATGAAAAAATAATAAAAAAATCAGAAAAAATAACAAAAATTAGTGATGAATCTTGTTTTTTGGAATTTAAATGCAAAAATCATACTTTTTACCATGTGATAATTTTTTAATTTTTTTTCAATTTAGATGCAAGATTTTGCAGCCAAAATGAAGCAAATTGATTTAAACATAAAAAAACAAAAACCTACTTGTGTTTCAAATTTGCCTTCGAAATTCGCCAAAAAGATCACTTTCAATCTTCTTTCCTCAATGGCAAAATGCTGGAAATGGTGTGTTCGCTGTTGGGAAGGGTTTTTGTGCAGAGCAAAGCAAGTTTAGAGTTTATTTTTTTAGCTGCTGCGGCCTGATGTATGCTATCACAGCGAGTTTTTGCCACAGACTTGCCAAGTTTATGGTGGCAAGTTTTCGCCAGAAACTCAACAAGTTTCTGAGCGAGTTTACTTGGGGAGTACTCGCAGGTCAGGAAACTCGGCGAGTCTGCCAACTATGGTATTGCCATTCAACCCAAATAATTTCTTAAACTTTAAACCATTGGTTATAACTTTTATCCTTTTGATCTGAAACATTTGAGACACTTCAGAAAAATTAACAAACTCTGATTGCAGATGGAATGCGGAATTAGATGATGATGTTGGTCTTAGTGATGGCTCATATGATGCTGATTACTAGTTGTATTATTTTAATATTGAACAATGATTATTGATCATGACATTCAAGTTTGATAAATTGATATTGAATTAGTACACATTGTATTTGAAAATTTGAAATTGTAATGTTTATTGTGGTTTTATTTAGCACATGCATGATATTTATATGCTGAACTTAAATCTGTTTTTATGTTGCAAATACATATACATTTATGATTTTTATATGATTTTTTGTATGGATGTACCCAAAATGTACCGAGCTCCCCGTAAAAATCTGCCATACTAGTGTATCATACGCACATGATACACATATCATATTTGGATTTGGCAACTTAGTTGTAACATAGCAAGGATAAAAAGCAACAGTGGCAGAAACAAAAAGTGATTTGGTCATAAGTTTTTTATCAATATGGTATAACTTCGAAACTCTTTGCTGTCAAACCTCAAACTGCTCTTTGGTGGCTTAAGCATCAACATTTCAGTAAAGTTTGAGCTCCTCGTGTAAGCTAACCAAACGTCATCTGTATTTTGAATTGTTAGTAACATGGTAACATGGTTTTACTTTCCAGAATGTATACACATTTTTTTCCTCCTTGTTTGTAAACAATAGGTGTTATTCCTTGGAGGATGGAGAAGAAGTTTACTTTGTAGTCTTATCCATGATTAGTTGGGAGTTTCAGGTAGTTTTTCGTATTTTAGATTTGCTGGCCTGTTGTGCCCCAGCTATTTTGCACCTCATGATTATAGCTCTCTGTATATCTGACCTTTAATAAAACACATGTATTAAGAAAGTATGCCATATTTCCCCCTTGCATTTATGGTAGCTATTTTTGCTTTTATTGATTGAAAGGGCAATGCATTCAACATAATGCATTTATTTGCATATATTCACTGAGGGATGGCACTTAAATTTTCTTACAATGACATTGTTTGTATTCTAGATTCGTGAGTCAATTCGAGCTCTTTTTCCTGATCGTGAGTGCTTCACTCTTGTACGACCATTAAATAATGAGAAGGATCTCCAGCGACTTGATCAGATTCCTGTAAGACATATTTCCTGAGTCAAGATTTCATTGTTTTTTGATGATCTTGTTACAATTAAATTCCTTGATATTGTGAGAGTGATAATTTAGCAATAATTATTGCAAAGTAATATCTGTGATACAATTTTCATCTTCTAGCCAATCTTGGTAGTTAATTATGTCTTTTTTCCATAGCTGGACAAACTGCGCCCAGAATTCAGAGCTGGTCTTGATGCATTGACAAAGTTTGTATTTGAAAGAACAAGGCCAAAGCAGGTTGGGTCAACAATCATGACTGGTCCAATACTTGCAGGGCTCACACAATCGTTCTTGGATGCTATTAATGCAGGGGCTGTGCCAACAATTGCTTCATCATGGCAGGTAAATGCAATGGGTCATCTCTCATTTGTGAACTTTTCTGCTGATGTTCATTTCCTGATTTGCATGCGTAAAGTCACTTGTGAGCTAAGTCACAAATTCGAATTCGAATTCGAATTCGGCAACAATGAAATTCGGATGAAATTCGGCAAGGAAAAAATTCGAAAAGTATAAAATTCGGATCAAATTCGCCTTATGTCAATTTTTTTTTTTTTTAATAAATATAACTAATGATACTATATTAATAAATTAAAACTATTGAACTTTAAATATAATTATTAAATAATAAAATATTAAAATATTATTCTCACAGTTTTCTTGAATTAGCACGATATTGTAGGTATATATATTAAAATTAGACTTTGCTTATATTATGGCACCGAGATCCCAAGTGCTATAAGGTTTGATAATAATTAAAAGTGCTAGATTTTATTTAAATAGTAATTTTTTATTTTTATCATTAAAAAATTAATTATTAAAAAAATATTAAATTGATTTATATTTAAAAAACATATGATTAATAAGTAAAGTAAAATAATACCAAATATAAATAAAATAATTTTTAAACTTTTAATTAATGTCATAATTCAATTAAGAATATAAGATTGTTGTTTAAAATAATATTAAATATAAAAAAACGTTTTAATTATGTAAACTAGTTTTGATGGATAGGGCGGTAGATTAGTGGCAATATCAAGAGATTAATTGCGCCCTCTTTATCTTATATATATATATATATATATCTTTGAACATAAAAACTAACAATGATTTAAAATCATTTAATAATTTTGATCTTTTTTTCTTTTAAGTACATTGATTCTTTAACCTCCTCATCTAAACTCATAAAATTCCCATACTAATCAATAATATTCCTTAAATCCCTTCTCTTTCCACTTCCTATTTTCTCCTAATTAATCAATAATATTTCTTGAATATCTTCTCTTTCCACTTTCTACTTTTCTTCTCATTTCTCTTATTTCCAAAAGTAAATTTTGCTGCATAATAACCAAGAATGGAAATAATAAAGTTTAAAATATCAAATTTGAAAAGCTTTCAGAATAAGTAATATATATTTTAAATATTTTTTTATATTTCAAACTCTTTAAAATAGACATATATAAATTCGAAATAAAGTAGCCGCCCAGAGAGTCGGTCAATATTAGCATATTCTCTCCCGCGCAACCCAAAACAGAACCAGAATTGATGGCGGCCTCGACGAACAGCAACGAAGAACTCGCCATCCCGTTCGAATGGGTAGATGAAGAGGAATTTCAAGCCATAGAAATTGCACTCGCAGAGGCCACCTCTTTTTCCACTTTCGAATGGGTAGATTAGTTGTCATATGGCCACTTCTTTTTCCAGATTTACAGATTTAAAAGAGGTGGACTAATCTACCGTCAGTGTTACAGATTTAAACGTTGAACCAAAAGCTCTTTTCAGTTTCTCACGATTTTTTGAGGAATCGGTCAGAATTTGGAATGTTCTTCTCTGAAGATCGAAACAAAAACCCTAAAAACGTATTAAAAATATATATTTTTGAAAAAAAAACAGTGTCTCTGTTCCGTACGAATTTATTGGCGAATTTTTACGAATTTGATAAGTTTTTTATAGATTCGCCGAATTTCGAATCTGATGCCAAAAATTCGGCGAATCCTGTGACTTAGCTTGTGAGACTACTAGTTCTTCATGACTTTTGAAATGCTAAATTTGGTTATTACAAGACCTTACAGCAGTGCATGGCATGTATCATACTATTATCATGATTATTTTAGGAACCAATTTAAGCAAGTATTTACTGTTTTATTTTGGAGGCATGGTTGTGGTGGGTTTATTTTTTTATTTCTGCCATGATGGTTTATGTTATCATAATTTCAAATTACACAATTACTTGAGCAAAATTAACTATGGCCAGAAAAATTGATAACTGTGATGTTAATCGTGGCTCTAGTATGCTTATTTTCAAAGATACGTATTGTATTTTATTCTCAAAGTTGAATTAGCTTATGGCTGTTGGCCATATAACGAGTGCCTCAAATTATCATCCTTGATACAACAGTCACAATCTAATCTGGATTTTTGAGTGGCTTGCATTGCTTAAATATCTGCAAGATTGAGAGTCTACCCAACCCAACGATGTGAAATATATTGTATTTTCCTAGATATTTAAAACTCACAGTTTGTGATCTTAATGATATCAAGTTTCCACAATCCATATTGCTGTTCAATACTATTTCTGGATTTGATTGTGTAGGACAGTAGGAGTCTTTTGTTTGCGATCTGTTGTGTGACTTGTGTCATTGTTCTCTACAAAATACATGAATTACTACTCGTATCATTTAATTCTAATGCTTTTTGTTATTGATTTAGAGTGTAGAGGAAGGTGAATGTAGGCGAGCTTATGAGTCTGCTATTGAAGCCTATGCGGGAGCATTTGATCAATCAAAATCACCAGAAGAGGTAATTTATTCTCTACATTTTGTTGTGTTCAGGGATATTTCTGTGTATCAGGACCATAACCTTGGATTGTGTTTATATCATTGAAATTGACTCTTTCCAGGCAGCTCTGCAAGAATCATATGAGGGTGCATTACAAAAGGCTTTGGCTGTCTTTAACAGAAGTGCAGTAGGGGCAGGTGCTGCAAGACAGAAATATGAGAAGATGGTCCAGACAGCTGTGAAGAAGCAATTTGAGGTAAAAACCAAAAAGAGTTGTAAATGTTTTAGTTTCTAAATATGCTCAGCTTACAATATTGAGGGTCATACTTAAAGGTACTTCTATTACATTGTTTGTTTTATGGCCTTAATGCAAAAGTTAAATTCTAGTTTGATTCCTATGATTCTTGAAGGAAGTAACATCTCATTAAATAATTTAAGTAGACTTGATATCCAATCTCACATTTTACGAACGGCATAAATTGGTCTCTGATGTTTCTGTCTATTCATGGGACTTAGATTAATGATTTAGAGAAGATTATAATTCTAGCCTTCTGGGTAGGCATATCACATACTACTAGTTTTTCTCAAGAAATATTGATAGCAATGGTGAGCAGGCAAGAACAATTTCACAACGATAAAAGGTGTATGCTTAAAGAGAAGTGGGTACATGAAATGGGGTTAGGCAAGTTTGCCAATGTATGCGGGTGTGTGTTTAGCTCCTTAATGTTCAACCATAATGGGTGTTTGGCAGGTTATAAGTGGCATGACCAAATTTATTGTCTACCCCATGCATCTCTTTTCACATTAATTTGATTGCTTTGAATCTGGCAGATACAGATTGCTAGGATTACTTGAGTTATTATTGAAATAACTTAATAAGGAATAATATTTTTGCAGGATTTTAAGCGGAATGCATTCAGAGATTCTGAACTGAAATGCACAAGTATTATTCAAATGATGGACAAAAAATTACGTGCTGCTTGCTATGCCCCGGATGCAAAGCTTGAACAAGTTCTAAAGGTAGTCATTTGTTTTGTTGACTATTGTTTGCATTAATGTTTGTTCAAGTTCAAGTAAATCTTACCATGTTTTCTGACAGCTTTACAATTTGTTCAGTAACTGCACCCACCTTGACTTTTAATTAATGGCTTCATGGCATATTAATATGTGATTATGGAAGTACCAACTATGATTCCTGCTTGATTAACCACAGAGAATATTGACATGCTCTGTTTTCAGGTTCTAAATGACCTTGTGTCTGAGTATGAATCATCAGCTTTTGGCCCACAAAAGTGGTGGAAACTTGCTAACTTCTTAGAGCAAAGGTGAGACCTAGTTCCTCAGTAAATGCTGGCTCTGAACTAATTATGTTTCCATTTGGTATTCTTGAAAACTTTCATGCTATTTATATTTTAATATTCTGATGAAATTCTAGTGTCTTCATGATTTTTCAGTTTAGAAGGGCCTCTATTTGACCTCACTAAAAGACTCAGCGATCAGAGTTCAACTGAAAGGGCTGGTCTCCAGTTGAAGTGCCGTTCACTTGAAGATAAGTTAGCATTGATTGGAAAACAGCTGGAGGTTAGCCAGAAGCATGGAAATGAATACTTAAAAAGATACGAGGATTCTATTCAAGAGAAAAAAAGGATTTCGGAAGCTCATGCAAATAGAATGGCTAATATTCAGAACAGGTGTAGCTCATTAGAAGAGAGATGCAATAATGTATCCAAAGATCTGGAATCTGCTAGGAAAGAAGGTTCTGAGTGGAAGAAAAAGTATGAACAAATTATGTCAAAGCAAAGAATTGAAGAAGAACAGATTGTTGCTGAAATTGCCTCTTTAAAAACTAGGTATAGTTCTGCAGAAGCAAGGCTAAGTGCTGCTCGTGAACAAGTTGAATCAGCCAGGGAGGAGGCATCTGAGTGGAAACGGAAACATGAACTTGCTGTTAAGGAAGCTCAAACAAATTTAGAGAAAGCTACGGCACTCCAACAACGTGCTAGCAAGCAAGCACAGCAGAGAGAGGATTCTCTGAGGACAGAATTTGCTACCACTATAGCACAGAAGGTAAGGCGTATCAGTACTGTTGGAAAAGTTATTATTATTGCAGTATACGGTAGAGGCAAATCCATTATATAATATGATTTCTTTAGTCGTCTTTAATGTATATGGAATGCTCATTTGGCAAAATTTAAATTTTTGAACCATATATGGTGACTTCTCCTTTATCTATGTTTTTTAGGAGAACGAAGTAAAAGACTCTTTGGCAAGGCTTGAGAATGCTGAACATCGCCTAGCTGGATATAACCTACAATTGAAGGTATATTAAATTTTATGGCTGTTCCAATTTTTCTGCGTCATTTGTGCTTTTAATAAATTAGAAGCTGCTAATATATGCTGGCATTTCTGTAGGCTCAAGAGAGTAAATTGAAGTCCCAAGAATCGGAACTCGGTATTTTGAAGGCAGAAATAAAGAATTTACAAGACAAACTAGAGGATGCAAAACAAACAGCATTGTCGTTTGAGAGGGAAGCCAAGATACTAGAACAAGAGAAATCACATTTACAGCAAAGGTTTGCAACTGAGTTCAAAAGGTTTGAGGAAGCAGACGAAAGGTGTAAGGCTGCAGAGAAGGGGGCTAAGAGAGCTGTGGAGGTGGCAGAAAAAGCTCGTGATGAGGCTGCCCTAGCACAGCAAGTAAAATCAGAAATTCAGAAGTTAGCCATGGAAAGATTGACTATAATTGAAAGATCGGAAAGGCACATAGAAACATTAGAGAGGGAAAAGGCTGATTTGGTAGAGGAAGTTGAAAGGATCAAAATAACCGAACAGGATGCATTATCCAAAGTTGCAACATTAGAGGCAAGAGTTGATGAACGTGAACGGGAGATGGAGGAGCTTCTTCAGTCAACAAATGAGCAAAGAGCAAGCACAGTCCAAGTCCTTGAAAGTCTTTTGGGTAGTGAAAGAGCAGCTAGAGCAGAGGCTAATGCTAGAGCTGAGGCACTTTCTCTACAGCTTCAAACCACTCAGGGAAAATTGGATGCTCTCCAACAAGAATTGACTTCAGTTCGTTTGAATGAAACAGCTCTAGATAATAAACTTAAGGCTACATCTGCTCGCAGTAAAAGAATGAGATCTGAAGACTATGCTGGAGTGGACTCGGTTCAAAACATGGACATTGAAGTGGGAACTGTCAGAGATAGAAAAAGGAGGAATGGAAGTAATGAAAATGGATACAGTCCCATGGCACCTGAGGGAGATTCAGTCATTAGGCCAGGGGATGATAACAATTCAAGTGACCAGAGAGAACCACAAGACTATCTCAGATTTACTGTTCAGAAGCTTAAGCAAGAGCTTACAAAGAGTGGATTTGGGGCAGAACTCTTACAACTAAGAACTCCAAACAAAAAGGAGATACTGGCATTGTATGAGAAACATGTTTTGAAAAGCTAGGGCTTTGAATTTGTTTTTTACAAATTTCTTCTACTTCTTTACTCATGTACTATGTGAATTTTTTGTTCATGTCACTGTTGCAAGCCCTCCAAAGATTATTGGCTACAGGCTGTTGGGATATACTTTCATGTAAATTCACTCTCCTATCTGACATTGTTGGTTATTTAGAGAGCCTTCTTTCTATGTATTTGGTGAATTACAGGCAGGAACAAGTTGTAATGTTGCATCATAATTTGGGCAGACTGGATTGTTTTTGGAGTGAGTGGAAAAAAAAGTCATTTAAAGTTTCATTTATGATTGTAACTAATGATCATAATTTTGCTATTTGTTCATTTTGGATTGAATATTGGCATTCGTTAATTTAGTTCAGGGGTCTGAAGTTCAGTAGTGATGAAAGAGTACTTCTGGTTGTGATTGTGTCTTAGTTTTTTCATCAATGTTTATTACATTATCCATCATTAGAATGAGAAGAAAAATGGTAAATTGCACACAAACTCTCAGGGCGGGCAGAAGTGAGACAAGGAACATAAAAGTCAAAAATAAATTAGAAGAGAGAAAAATGAATAAAATAAGGACCATAATGGTAAAAGGGTAGAAAAGGAGATTACAATTACAAATAATGAGGGTTAACCAACAAGCCAAAATTAGGAAAATAAAGATAAGAGAGAAAAACGAGTTAAGATCTGTAATAATATTTATGTTCTAATAATAAATAATTATCTAATATTATAAAGTATTGAGTTATAGAAATATTAAAATTAATAATTTATATATTATTTATATTAAAAATAAAAATATGGTTAAAGCATCTTGTTGGAGTCAAGAGGTCATAAGGTTTATTATTTCCATCTTCGTGGTATTGGTCACGATAAAAAAATTATTAGATACATTATAAAAGGCATTGTGGATTCTTGCAGTCTTAAAAAAATATTAAAAATGAAAATATTAATGAATTTTAGAACGTGAAAAATATTTAATTGAGAATTTATTAAAATATATGTAGTGATAATTACAAAAAGGCAATTGACATTGATATCAAATATATTTAATATAAAATTGAAAAAGAAAAAAGAAAAGTTTAGAGAAAATGCAACAATGCTATTAAAATGCAAATAGAACACAATGAAAAATATATTTTCTTAATCAGTCAATCATAAGAATAAGAATAAGAACAAGTTTAAAAATAAAATAATACAACTGAATTTAGAAACAATAGGTAACAACATTATGGCTTGTGGAAATATAATATCATTAAAAGATAAGAACAAATTTAAATGAAAATAATAATTAGAAGGCATACAAGGCCAAATACACTAAGTATATGGATGGTTTGGGAAAAAAAAGTTCGAAGAGGTGGACACGGAAAATCAAGGGCAAGGGAAGAAAGAAAATCATAATGTAGAAGGTTAAGGAAGAAACTAGAAGAGAAGTAGGAGGTTGACGAAGGGATGTAAGAGAATGGATGGAAGAGGGAGTCATTCAGAAGTAGAGAAGATGAATTTTATGAGATGATTAATCATAGGAAGTTAACAAAAACTTGAACACCACATGTTATCTATCATGATTAAGATTGGTGGAGTGGTTGCCAATTTTTACTCTTTTAAAGCCTTTTCTTGAAATGGTTTTCTTCTTTGAGTAGGATTTGAGTGTCTTACAAGTAGATATGGTATTTGGTATTAGAGGTGTTGAGCAAAGGTAAACATTACAACATATTTGTGCCTCATGTTAGTGCTATACTCTTTTGATCTTGGTGCTAATAGAACTAGTCTCATCGATATAGTGTTGCACAAGAACAATTAATTTTGTAGATGTAGAGTTAAGAAGGATGTCTCTGGGTTCATTGGGCGAAGACCACTTGAAATAGAGATGACCACAAAGTTAACATCCTTAGGCTTGAAAGTGTTGAGATTTGACACGCTTCAATGCTCTTGCAAGGTGCTTGCTCTTGTAACCATTTAATTTGAAAAACTTGGTAAGATGGGAAATCTTTTGGTTAATGTATTCACCTTCATAGATATAAAAAGATCTTGTAGCTAGAATCTTTACTATACTATCTTTTTTGGGCTGGGTGGTGATGAGAGAACGAGTGAATGTAGGTTATTATGGGAGGCTTTTTTTTTAAGACATGATGGTTTAAGGAACCACTAGTTTTTCTGATAAGCATAATATTAAGAAGGGGGATATGGTTGTCTAATTCAAGCTTTTATGAGGTGCCCTTCTCTGCGCTCTCCACCTCAAATGCCCCCACTTTCTATGCGGCTAAGAGTGCTAGCAAACCCATCCTCGCCAGCAATTGGAAAGCACCCGTGAGCTCCTTTAGCATTGCCACATGTCCAAGCGCCACCTGCATCTTTGCTTCCATGGCCTCTTCCACAGTCCACACAATGAAAGGGATCCACGAGCCGTTGTAACTCATTGCCATCTCAGGCCAGACTCCCACTGTTGGCTGCAGACCCCATCCCACTACGATCCATTCGAGATATTTCTCCATCCCTTCTCTCCAACGGGCCTTCACCATGCAACACATTAGTCACCTTACCATCTTCGTTCCTTCCCTCGCCTGTAACAACCATGCCATGAACATAGAGGCAATGTCGCTGTTGACCCTATAACAGTAACTGGAGGCTAAACACCGCACCACTAGAATCCCTTTCAACACTTCCATCATCTCCAAATCATCCACATTGAAGATTTTATGTAGTCTCTGGTCAGAGACTCTCCCACAGAATGCCATTTTCTTGTCCTTCGCATCCAGGGTGATAGTAGTCTCCATTCTACAAACTGTGTGGAGAAGATGGACAATCCTTGCTTTTTCTTACCGCCTTTCGTTCGAACCATTGCTCCGTTGTGTCAATGAAATTTATTTCTCTCTTTCCAAGTACTCCTATCAATGCTTTTCGCTTGTGTGGGAGCTCTGCCGGATCTTCATAGCGTGATTCTTCGTGGAGTGTATTCATTTCGATTGCCCGCTTGGACATGTTATCAGCCATCTTATTCCCTTCCCATATATATGGGAAAGTTTGAAATCATCCAAAATTTTGGATCAAATTTTTCTTTGATAATATATGTCAACACATTGCAACATGGTGATCCCTGGACTTTTTAGATTCTTTACTTTATATATTTTTGCATCTATATTATTTTCAAAAATAATGATATGATCCCATGTGGAAAGATTATCTTGACACATGAATTTGGTGATGGATTCATCATTTTGGAACAAGTCTAATGATTTGTGTGTTTGTTGATCTTGATTGAGGATTTTAGAGGATTTATGGTTAAGGTTAGTAAAAGGATTAGTTGTGGAGGTTATTGGAGTGGTGGAGATAGTGGGGTTGATGAAAGGATTGATGGCCACAAGCTCATGAGGGAAGTGATAGGAGGTACTTGTTTTGATGCTGGAAGAAATTTCCTTAGTATTGGTGATGGTGTTAGTAGCATCTTTCTCATGAGATTCGTAGCAAAGGCCCTAAAATTAATTTTTTTATTTTATTTAGATGGGTTATAATATGCCTCTCATGAAGGCCTAACCCTTTGCCTTGATAATGCGTGTTTTGAAAAATCTAATATGGGATATTTGTTGCATTGGAAACAAGATGCAAATCCGTTTTAGTGGTGGCTTCCGTTACAATGAGAAAATTAGATCAAATAAAGGTGGGGGAACCAAGGTGGTAGGATTTTGGTTAGAGGATGGGTTAGATAGGGATTCTTTGATCTTGAGATGGTGAGGGACTATGTAAGGGATTAGGAGGGATTCTTGGATCTTGATTTGGATGGGGATGTGTGGAAATGCTTTGGATCAAGTGCTTGAAATAGCTATATTTGCTTGGATGATATGAGGGATGGGTGGTGTTTTTCTTTTTTAGTAATTAGTGTATGGAGGGACTCTTTGATTTGTACACATGGATGAAGAAGGGATTTTTGATGTTTATGGATGTTGAATTTAATGGATTTTAGGGAGTTGAGATTTATGACCGTATTGTCAATGAGATATTTAGATTGCATGGGATTAGCAAGGTGGTGGGGTGGCACAAATTTGTTTGTGCTTTACATCTTATAATTCTTTGTGAATAGTCCTTGTATAAAATCCTTGTAGGTCACATTATTTGATGAATGTTAGGATTGGGATTAGTTGGATTATAAAGGTTTTTGAGGATGAATAATTTGCATAGGAGGTGGAGGTGAGAGATAGGGGAGGATGGGTGATGAAGGAATTTTATTAAATATAGGTTTCCCTTGCTTATGGTGGGGTAAGGATGACCAACAAATATGCATTTAGGAATGGTGGAATTGATTGTGCTAGTCAATTCTTGGTCTTGATGGTTGATGTTGGGGAAAATGTGAAACATGTGGAAATCTTGCTTAAGGCGATGCTATGTAAGGATTTATGAGTGAATTTTTCTTGGTCTACAAGACACTTATTATCATCATAAGGATTATATTCCTCTTGATTGACAAGGATAGCACCACCATCATAAAAACATGGGTTTTAGTTAGGTGATGAGGGGATTTAGCAAAAAAAATTGGAGTGATGGTTTTAGATTTGGATTGGGATTGATGATGGGATAAGATGGTTTTGGGTTTTAAGATTTATTTTAATATCAAAGGATTTTGAGATTGGTTTATGAAAGCTCAAATTTTGGATTAGTTTGGATTTTGGGATTGGGTCGGAGGTGGACAAAGTCGGTTGGGGTTGAATTGGTTGAAGGATCAAGGATCAAGACCTTAGGATGATTGAATTTTATTAGAATTTAACTTTTTTTATACTTAGGATATGTAAAGTTTCTAAGCAATATTTGATTTGATATTTTGGATTACTATACCAAGAATAGGAAAAGTTCCTTAGTTAGTGTGATTTTAGTTTTATTTTGGATTATAATCTTAAGATTGAATAAGGTCTTAAGCAAAACCAATGAGGATTGGATGGTTGATATTAAGGTTTTGATCTTTGATTTGGATGGATTGGCTTTGAGGATGGTTGATTTAATATGAGGATAAGTGGAGGAGGATAGTTGATTAAGATTACTTGAGATCTTAGCTTTGCTTGATTTGGATTTGATTACCTAGCATTTTAGATTAGGATAATGATTTGGGATTAGATCAAGGATTGGATTTAGATGAGGGGATTTAGGAAGATTTATTGGGTTAGATGAAGGTTGGGATTGTGATTAGGGTGATAGGATGAAGGGTTGAACCTTTAGTTTTCCTTTAATTTTTAAGAGGATTTTGGAGTCCGTAAAGTTTGGGTTTGGATTTGAGTTTTGATGGTTTGATGATGAATTATATTTTGGCTTAAGGGATTATGACTAAGATGATGAATTTAATGGGTGGGATTAACATGAGTGGTTGAGACAATCAATGTTTGATTTAGGATTTTATTTTGATGGATTTAGGATTTGGATATAAATTTCGGTGGTGTAAGAGCTAAAGATTAGCTCTATACCCAAGACCACCTGCAAAAACAATGGATTCCTTCCACAAGAGGGTATGCAAGAATACGAGCTTGCTTGATATTAAGACCTATCAACATGATGATGAGGTATGGAGTATGTTTCAAATGAGAACAATGGCCTTTCTTATATAGATAAGGTGTGGAATAGGATTAAATAAGATTGTGACATGTTTCTTAATCCTATGATATTAGACAACTAACTCATAACAACCTAGGAATCAAGTGATAAATACTAGAAAGATAAGATCTAGATATTCCAACTAAGACTTCTAGAAGGAATCTTATAATCCTAAGTAAAATTAACATGTGAATAAGTCCCCTAAGTCCCTAGTAAGGTAAATTACTAGGTACAAGATATATACTCACACCAATGCCCACCTTAAGTGTAACTTAGGGAGATATTATTATACAAATGATACAAGAAAAGATGCAAAAATGGGTCCCCGCTACAAGGCCATTTTAGGTACCCATGTAAAAAATTCAAATGAAATCTCTCATAAATAGAGAAAAGGAGAAAACCTAGTGGAACAAAACTCCTCCCAAAAAGAGAGAAAAGATATAATCAAGTGATGAAAGATGGAGGACTACATGAGACCCCCCCCCCAAGTACAACATCCATCACATAGATACATTACAAATTACCCCCATAAGAGGGAAATAGAGAGACTACGTAGCTCCCCCATAATGTGTAATATCTTGCAAAAATGGTAAGTGATTGAAGAAAATACATGATCCAATATTGACAAACAAATTGTCTCCCTTTTGGAAAAAACAAGTAAAAATTTAGGAATGCTTCCCATTTCGGACAAGAATTGAAAGAAAGAAGCATAAAAATGTATGATGATGTCTTTGAAAGCTTCTCATGTGTCTCCTTGTCCAATGAAGATGATGATGCCACAATAAAATCAAGTCCAAGCCTAATCAATGAAGAAGGTGACAAACCAAGACTATGTGGAAACTGATGTTGAAAAATATCCAAAGACTTAGATGGTTTGACAACAGTTGTTCAATGAATTTCATCAAAGAGGAGAGACAACCGCTAAAATGTGTCCTCCAAATCTGAAATGTAAGACTCCACAAACAAAGATGTAATGTTTGATAAATAGGAATCCCAATTAGGAAGACAATGAAAGACCTATTGCAATGAATCACTGGAAGTTATCAATGAATCACCAACAAAATATGAATGGTCCTACTAAACATGAATGATGAGAGCCTCAATCAATGACTTTGCACAAGGAATCACTAAAAATAAAGGATCAACAACTTCCTCTAAAGGAGAAGGAGCATATGAAGAAACCTTGTCATCCTCATTTGAAGATTCAAAGTACTCCAAATCTTCAAACTCCTGAATAGTATCATAATAATAGGGTATCCATTCTAAAAAAATGAAGAGGCACAAGACAATATGAAACAGGATCATTTAGCAATGACTGAGTATCAGGATCTCCATATATCTCCCATGTATTAGTTTAAAGAGTATGAAGACACTCAAAACGAATAATAACATTCAAAATTTCATCATTAACATGCATTGCAATAACTCCTAATACATGATACCTTGCACAATTCCAAGCTAATTTATTACTATCAGTACCAAGAGGGGGAACAAGATCATACAAATGTGGCAATAGATGAAGCCAACGAAGATGTTTTATAATGCCATCTCTCCATTGTTTATAGTTTCCCCTTTTCAACATAATCAAAGGATGAAATGAAAACCCCATAATGAAATATGAGAAATCTCTAAAATTACAAAGACATTAACCTTCAACAACAATTAGAAACCCCCAAACATGATGTATACTGCAAATGAAGCCTTCCCAAACTAACAAAACCTCTTCAAGAGTCAGGATGTCCAAGTAATCAGTCACAATACTAAATGTGCAAAATACTGAATAAATAATACGTGGGGCTAAATTTGGAAAGAGTGCATGGGCACAATAATAAAGCTCCTTAATACCTTTCTAATGCCACAAAAATCATGAACAACAGATATCTAGGCATAAAGTTATGAGCTCGAAATCCAAATGGGAGATCTGACTTTAGTTGCCAATAAAATTTGTCAAAATGACTTGCACCACTGCGAAGTACACGAAACCAATTTTCTGTCGATAAATCGTTTACAAAATTTTGATATCTAAGTGAAAGGGTATGCCCCATTGAAAAATATTTCCCAATTAGGGCTAGATAGGCTAAATAGGTTCAAAAGGTAAGACCCTTCGGATTGGCCCTTGGTCGACAATATGATCGACAACTCTGTTGGGACAAAAAAGAGTCACTGCTTTGAGTAGCGGTAAGGCTAAAATCAGTCGGCGAGAGGGGTGGTGCCTCCCACATGCCACCTCCTAGTGATATATCCCCTTAGGTTGCAATGTGATCGGGGTGTGGAAGAAAGGGGCCTCGTGGCTAACAAAGCTCTCTAGGGTTAGCATAAAGTGCAGTACGACCCTTGCAGATAAATATATATTTTCGCTCTGAAATTTTTAATAAAACCTCAATAAAATAATATTTCTTGACAATATTAAAACATCTTAGCTCCCCCCCCAAAAAAACCTCCAAAATTTATTAATTTTTTTTTTTTGCAAAATATAAAATCATAAACCTGTACATGGGGGGGGCCAAACGACTTGGCCAAGTAAATTTTTTTTTGCCTAAAAAATACTTGAGGCCGAACATAGGAATATTTTATATCAAAATTTGTCTCTCTAGCCTTCAAAACATGATGGAGAGGTTGATTTGGGCTCAAAGAGTGTTGAAAGCTTAGCTACCTTCGGATCTTGAAATCTTCAAACCCTTATAACTTTGGAAAAAATTGTCGGATTTAGGTAAAACAAAAGTCGAATTTAACTTTCTCAGCCACCTTGGACTAAAAAATGAGCTTATATTTCCTCTAACATGAGCCAAAAATGACCTGTAATAAAACCCACAAAGAGAAACCCTCCAAATCTATTATTTTTCAAGTTTTTTTGATTCCCAAGTTCACCATATGGTGCAAGGGAGGAGCATAGTCAACCTTACTAAAAATAACCAATATCTCTCACTAGCAATGGCTCATCCCTTAGACTTGAGAAGGGTTTTTCAAGGTTTGGCTCTGATACCATTTAAGAGTTTAATATTAGCTCTATACCCAAGAGCACTTGCAAAAACATTGGATTCCTTCCACAAGAGGACATGCAAGAATATAAGCTTTCTTGATATTAAGACCTATCAAAATGATGATGAGGTATGAAATATGTTTCAAATGAATATAATGACCATGGTTATATAGGTAAGGTGTGGAATATGATTAAATAAGATTGTGATATATTTCTTAATCCAATGATATGAGACAACTAACTCATAAAAAACCTAGGAATCAAGCAATAAATACTAGAAAGATAAGATCTATATATGCCAACTAAGACTTCTATAAGGAATCTTATAATCCTAAGTAAACTTAACATGTGAATAATGTTAGAGACATAGGACAACTGAGAGAGGGGGGTGAATCAATCTTGCATTAAAACCTTCAAAACCTTATTAATTATTAGTATGAATGTAGACACATGAAACAACCACACATCCACAATTATTCATAATAGAATACCATATTTTTACGTGGAAAATCCAATAAGGGAAAAACCATAGTGAGGATGAACTCACTATATGAAAATCAAAACTGATTTAAAGAGGCTCACTTCCTAAAGGACTCACTATCCAAAAGGAAAGGCTCACTGCCAAGGAAGATCAATTCTTCCAGCTTACAAAGAAATAGTTTCAAAGAGGTTTGCTACCACAAAGAAACTTGAGAAACCACCACAAAGTCTCTTTACCACCCACAACCTTTGATTCATTGCCTCCAGTGACTTTTGGCACACTAAACTGTAGACACCTTCTGCTCACTACTTCTGATAGTCTTAGGAATTCTTGTTCACACTCAGATCTCAACACATGATAACACATACATCATACCATACCACACTTCTCCAAAAAATAGACCTTGCATATATATCTTCCGCAACCTTGAATAACTTGCTCTAGGTCGACTTCAATGAAATGCATGCACCTTAAATGTGTAATGACCAAATAGTTCAACACCAAACACCTCTGTGGTGGAAAAAAGTGAAGGTAGACCACATCAAGGGTTAGCCAGGACCTAAATATACACTGACACGCTACACCAAGCTTCCACAACCCATGAATCGCACTTGTAAACAACACTAACGCGCTAGGTTGGCCAAACTGACATTAGCCCTATTAAGAAACCAAATTCACGCTTCAAAAAGGCCAAAAACACCCTATGAACTATGTAGCAACATTACACAACACCCCAAAATATTCCAAAACCAACAAAATATTCAAAAAACTGGCACAAACACATGAAATTAAGAATACTATCATCCTATGCAACCAGTCAAACTGCCATAGAGATACAACTTGTGAACCAAGCTTGCAAAATAATTGAACACTAAAAAATCCAAGGGAAGGTAGGTACATATGATATTAGCACATTCCCAAATCCACAAGACAAGAAACTTCAACACGGAGAAATGCAATCCAATTCCATTTCTCCCAAATATCTCTCTTCACAATTGAGAGACAGTCCAACACACTGTCAAACATATCTTCTACTATCACACAATTTAGAACCTGAAACTCTGAATATAATACCTTCAATGACTTCTAATCATCACATTCAAACCACACAAGAACATCTTCAAGAATGAAGAAATGCAAAGCACAATACATAACACATCCCAAACCTTACACAGTCTTTATGCAAATTTTCTCAAAAGCACTTGGAAACCAAGTAACCCTACTGCATCTGCAACACCTGATAAACACCATAAGAACCTTCTCAACATATCCACACCAGAGGTTGACATAAATTTCAACACTAATGACAACATAGTGCAACAATCTCCCCCTTTGTCATTGATGGCAAAAACTATTGAGAAACCATCAACAACAAAAGCAACTTTGTACCTCCAACTCTCAAGTAGCTCTCCCCTTTACTTGAACATTTATTTCCCTATGTTTTTCAGAATTCTTTCTCTCTCCATTTGACATCAATGAAAAAGGGAAAACCTACACACTTCACTTGAGGCACAAGATGTGCTCCCTCTGACTACACCAACCAAAGACACCACTACCTGATCCCCTTGAGAGGTAGCCTTCAACAGTCTAGGACAAAGAATACATCTTGAATTGATCCCATAGATAGATGCACAATCTTATGCGTCTAGTTGAAAGGAGGGTAAATAACCCCTATCTTGTGTTTGAGATACTCAAATGTATCTTTTGGAAGAGCCTTTATGAAAATGTTTGCTATTTGATCCTTTGTAGGTACATACTCCAACTTTACTTCCTTCTCAGCAACTTTCTCTCTTAGAAAGTGATATCAAATAAAGATATGCTTTGATCTTGAATGCATTACATGATTTTTTGAGATTGTTGATAGCGCTTGTATTATCACACAAGATAGGAATAGGTTCATCATATGATATTTTGATATCCTTCAATATCTGTTTCATCCAAACAACACTTGTGTACAACAAGACGTTGCAACAATATATTATGTCTTTGCAATATAAAATGACACTGAATCCTGCTTCTTATCCAAGAAACTAGCCTGTTTCCAAGGAAGAAAGCACCTCCACTTGTATTTCTTCTGTCATTTGCATAACTTGCCCAATCTGCATCAATATAAGCACTCAAAGAGAGGTTAGTATCCTTAGAATACCATAGACCATAGTTTGGAGTTCCCTACAAATATCTAAATATCCTTTTTACTACTACCACATGTGATTCTAGGATCTTCTTGAAATATTTCCACAAGCCATAATGCACGCATAATATCAGGTCTAGTTGTAGTTAGATATAGTAATCCACCAATCATGGATCTATACTTGGTCAAATATATCTTAGGAGATTCATCATTTTTTCTTAATTTACAACCAGTAACCATGGGAGTATATACTAGTTTAGAGTCCTCCTTTCCAAACTTCTTTAACATTTCCTTAACATATTTTGATTGTGAAATGAATATACCTTTTTTGATTAACTGATTTGTAGCCCAAGGAATAAAGTCATCTCCCCAAGCATTGAAATTTCAAACTCATTTTGCATCTTCTCTGTAAACATTTTACACATTGCCTCATTTCCTCCAAAGATTATGTCATCAACATACACAATCACAATCAGGAGTTGATCTCTCTCAACTTTGAAGTAAAGGTTGCTCTTTTCAGTACCCTTTTTGAATCTCTTTTGAAGTAAGTATTTGTCCAATCTTGCACACCAAGCTCTAAGATCTTGTTTGAGCCCATATAATGCCTTCTTCAACCTGTAGACCATATTAGGATCTTTTGATAACTAAAAACCTTCTGATTGTTCAATGTACACTACTTCTAACTCACCATTCAAAAATGCAGACTTTACATCCATCTGATATACCTTGAAGTATTTATGTGCTAAAAAAGGAAAAAAACATTCTAATAGCCTCCATTCATGCTATTGGGGGAAAAGTATCTTCAAAATCTATTCCTTCCACTTGTGAGCAACCTTTACACACAAGCCTAGCCTTGTTTCTGATAACTTCTCCATTCTCATTCAACTTGTTTTTGAAAACCCATTTAGTTCCTATCACATTCTTGTTTGCTGGTCTTGGGACTATTTCCCATGTCTGATTCTTCTCAATCTTCCTCAGTTCTTCTTCCATAGCTTTGATCCAATTTTTATCCCTGCATGCTTTAGTATCTGTTTTAGGTTCTATTTTATAAAGTAAACAAATTTTTTCTTGTTCCTCTTCCATAGCATCTTTTCTTCTTGTCAACACACCTTTTCTCTTATCTCCATTTATTCGATCCTCAAAAAGATTTTTCTGCACATACTTAGGAGTCTTACGGTTATTTTTTAGAGTTTCTTCCTCTTCTACTAGCATCTCTTTTTCTTCTTCTTCTTCTTCTCTACAATGGTTCATAAAATTCATATCCTTCTATCAACACTGAGCTCTGATGTGATTCTTCAACCACATTGACACATACACTTTCAATTATCTTCTTTAGTCTCTTGTTGTAGCACATGCATTCCTTTCTCTTTATAGAGTATCCACTAAAGAGTCCATCCGATCTTGCATCAAAATTTCCTAAGTTTTCTTCATCCCTCATGATATAGCATTACTTCCAAACACTCTAAAATATTTCACAGTATGATTTTTTCCATGCCATATCTTGTAGGGGGTCTTTGAATTGTTTACTCTTGCTTGTCCTCTATTGAGAATGTAAACTACAGTATGAATTACTTCTCTCTAATAAACATCCAGTAGATTTGCTTCCTTCAACATGGTTCTTGTTGCCTCCTGAACTGTCTTGTTGTTCCTCTCCACAACCCCATTCTGTTGCAAATTCTTAGGAGCTGATAGATGTCTTTTTATCCCATGATCTTCACAAAAACTATTAAACTCATTTGAGGTGAACTCACCCCCTCTGTCAGACCTTAAATACTTTATTTTGAAATCCTTTTCATTCTCAACCATAGATTTAAATGCTTTAAACTTATCTAGAGCTTATGTTTTTTCTTTGAGAAAGTCCACCCAAGTCATTCTAGAGTAATCATCTATTAACAACATAAAATACCTTTCACCTTAAGGGCTTCTTATTCTGGTAGGTCTACATAGGTTTGTATGCACCAACTCCAAAGGTCATTTAGTAGAATGTTCCTTAGATTTAAACTTTTTCCTTGTATGTTTTCTAACCTGACAATCTTTGCAAATTCTTTATAATTCTTGGAATGTCTCTCATAGCATGAGTAGAGCTGATCTTTTCTACGCTATCAAAATTGATATGACACATTCTTCTATGCCATAGCCAACTTTCATTAATTTGAGTCATAAAGCACTTACCACCAACACCTTTGAGATGATAAAAATTTCCTTTTGTCCTTGTTCTTGTAGCAACCAAAGTTTCAAAGCTTCCTTCTCTGATTTCACAACCATCATCTTGAAACACCATATTATATCCTTTGCTACACATTTTTCCTACACTGAGAAGATTATGCCGAAGACACCTGACATAAAGAACACCATATGTCTTATGCTTGCCATAAAAACTAATTCAACCTTTTCCATAGATCTTAGGAGGTGTGTCATCACCAAACTTAACAAAGCCACCATCATATTTCTTAAGGTTAAAAAACTTACTCTTATCACCTAAAATATGATTTGAGCATCCACTACCAATTATCCAATAGTTCCTCTCTTCTATTGCATGAAAGGCAGTCAACATAGTTCCTTTAATATTGCGACCTATTTCTAAAGAAATTTTCTTCTCGCATCTTTAAGGGTTAGTTCCAACATTCAAAGCAATGAGCAAGAATTCATCACTTTCATTATCCAGGAAGTTTGATTCCTCATCATTAGATTTACCACTATTTTCTTTAACATAGTAACTCTTCTTGAAAGATTTACCTTTATTATCTTTGTGTTCATCATTTGAAACTTTGCTTGGACATTTTGAAGCATAATGACCTATCTTTCCACAATTGAAACACTTGAAAGGTAACTTACCTCTGTATTTTCTAGTGCCCTTTTTTAATCTTCTCACAAAACTTGCTTCCACCTCATCAATATCATCCAGATCAGATTTATCATTCCTCTCTTTCTTGCTGACTTTAAAATAATTTTTTTTCCTTGAAGCAACTTTGTCAAACTCTCTTAATTTAAAAGTAGTTAAAGCACAAACTAATTGATCTCTAGTATATTGATCCAGATTATGAGCTTCCTCAATAGTAGAAACTTTAGCACTATAATATTTAGGAAGGGTTCTTAATACCTTTTTCACAATTTCATTTTCCTCCAGTTTTCCACCAAGACCATGATGGCATTGATAATTTCATCCACCCTATGCATGTAGCCTATAATATCTTCATCCTATTACATCCTTAGGGTTTCAAATTTGGCCTTAAAATTCTACATCTTTGCTTTCTTGACCTTAGCATCTCCTTCATAAATGCTTTTCAAATTCTCCTAGACCTCCTTAGCAGTTTTGCAACTTATCACCTTCACAAGTTTTGAATCAAAAATCCTACTCAAAATAGCATTTCTCTCGCTGTCATTGTTCTCATACTCCTTGATATCATCATCACTTGTCGGAGGAGTATTTGGCATAGTATATCCATCTTCAGCTAACTTCCATACACCAAAACCTAATGAGATAAGAAAGGCTTCTATCCTAGCCTTGTAGAAAGTATAATTTATTCCATTGAATATAGGATATTTGACACCATTCTTGTGCACCATCTGGATGTACCTCAAGTGATTAAGATCCTTCCAAGGAACCTCAAATTTGGTATAAATTGTTAGACGTAGAACAACTGAGAGGGGGGTGAATCAAATGCACATGAAAACCTTCAAAACCTTATTAAGTATTAGTATGAATGTAGACAAATGAAACAACACATCCAAAATGATTCACAATAGAACACTAGATTTTTACCTGGAAAACCCACTAAGGGAAAAACCACGGTGAGGATCAACTCACTATATGAAAACCAAAACCAATTACAAGAGGCTCACTGTGTGAAGGGATCACTACCCAAAGGACTCACTATCCAAAAGGAAAGGTTCACTTCCAAGGAAGATCACTTCTTCCAGATTACAAAGAAATAGTTTCAAGGAGGTTGAGCAACTGGAGAAACCACCAAAAATCCTCTTTTACCATCCGCAGCCTTTGGCTCACTACCTCAAGTGACTTTTGGCACACTAAACTATAGACACCTTTTGTTCACTGATTTTGGTAGTCTTGGATGTTCTTCCTCACACTTAGATATCAACAGATGATGAAACATACATCATACCATACCATAAACTTATCCAAAAAAATTGACCTTGCATATATATCTTCTACAACCTTGAATAACCTTCTCTAGGTTGGCTTCAATGAAATGTATGCATCTCAAACGTGCAACCACCAAATAGGTCGACACCAAACAATTCCATGATGGAAAGAAGTGAAGGAAGACCACATCAAGGGTTGACCAGGACTCAAATCTAAACTGACACTCTACACCAAGCTTCCACAACCCATGAAGCCTATTTGCAAACAGTGCTAACACACTAGGTTGGCCAAACTGAGATTAACACTATTAAGCAACCAAATTCACACTTCACCAAGGCCAAAAAAAATCTTGTGGACCGTGTAGAAAAATTACACAACGCCCTAGAATATTCTAACACCAATAAAATATTCAAAACACTAGCACAAACACATGAAACTAAGAATACTATCATCTTGTGCAACTAGTCAAACTGCCATAGAGATACAACTCATGAACCAATCTTGTGGAATATCTCAACAATAAAAAAACCAAGGGAAGGTAGGTACATTAAATATTAGCACATTCCCAAATCTGTGAGATAAGAAACTTCAGTGTAGATAAATGCAAAGCAATTCCATTTCTCCCAAATATCCCTCTTCACAAGCTAGAGATAATCCAACACATTGTCAAACATATCTTCTACTACTGCATGATATAGAACCTAAAAATCTAGATATAACACCTTCAATGACTTTTGATCATCATATTCAAACCACACATCTTCAAGCATGAAGAAATTCATAGCACAATACAAAACATATGTTAGACACCTTGCACAATCTCTATGCAAATTTTCTCAAAAGCACTTGGAAACCAAGTAACCCTGCTGCATCTACAAAACCTACTCAACACCATAAGAACCTTCTCAACATATCCACACCAAATGTTGACATCTATGACAACACTAATGAAAAATGCAAATGAAATCTCTCATAAATGGAGAAAAGGAGAAAACCTAGTGGAACAAAACTCTTCCCCAAAAGAGAGAAAAGATACTATCAAGTGATGAAATATGGAGAACTACATGATACCCCCAAGTATAACATCCATCACATAGATACATTACAAATTCCTCCCCATAAGAGGGAAATAGAGAGACTATGTAGCTCCCCCACAATGTGTAATATCCTACGAAAATGGTAAGTGCCTAAAGATAAAACATGATCCAATGTTGACAAACAACTTGTCTCCCTTTTGGAAGAAACAAAACCAACTACAAATTTAGGAATGATTCCCATTCCGGATAGGAATTAAAGTAAAGAAGCATAAACTTGTATGATGTCTTTGAAAGTTGCTTATGTCTCTCCTTTTCCAATGAAGATGATGATTCCACAATCAAATCAAGTCCAAGCCCAATCAATGAAGAAGGTGACAAACATGGACTATGTGGAAATTGATGTTGAACAATATCCAAAGACAAAGATGGTTTGACAATAGTTATGCAATGATTTCCATCAAAGAGGAGAGATAACCTCTCAAATGTGTCCTCCAAATCTGAAATGTAAGACCCCACAAACAAGGATGCAATGTTTGATAAATAGGAATCCCAATCAGGAAGACAATGAGAGACCTATTGCAATGAGCCAATGGAAGTTTTCAATGAATCACCAACAAAAGATGAATGGTCCCATTGAAAATGAATGATGGGAGCCTCAATCAATGAATCTGTACAAGGAATCTGTTACACCCCAATTGTGTAATTACTATTTACTATTACAATGTAGGGTAAATGTGAATGTGATTTGTATTCTGATGATGAATAAAATGTTCTTGCACTTTGTTATCAATACCGTTGTCACCTAGAATTGCACCCTCGTGAGTTTACAATAAATTGAGCATTCTAGAGCAACATGGGATCATCTCAAGGTTGTGGGTCACCTATAACTGAAATGAACCTCTGGAGAAGGCCAGCTTCCTTTGGGTATCACCTAAACTATTGATTCTTTGAGAGAAAAGAGGAAGAAGGTGCATAAATTAAAAGACCACACTAGGATGATACACCGAATGATAAGAAATCATGAAATGAACACAAAAAGAACATACACTTGAAAGACCAATTGCTATTCTCATAACAACATCTTTCAGATTTAATGCTTGTCTTTCTAATAGGTTTGGTCTACATACACATCTCAGGAAGGAAAGATTGATTTTCACAACTCTAAGATATGAATACAGTATTATGGAAAACACAGTTAGAAACTTGCAAGCTCAAAAAGAAAGATACAGAAATGAGAATCATACAAATATGAAGACAAAATTCCAAGGTAAACTTTGTGTTGTATTCGATATTCAGCTGAGTTACAGAAAACATACATTGACTGAGAAAGGATTGATTGAAAATCACTAACTCTTCAGAGTGTGCAATCAGAACTATTTACAAAAAGGCAAAAAATGCCTTATATACAAACTGATACGTCGGCCCCTTAGGGCTTACAAAAATATCCTGATTCGAGATAGATTTTCCCCTAGATCTTTTTCCGAAGTTAATGTGAAGATCCTTACGTCCCTGTTTGTTGGTGTCAGTTTGAAAAATCTGAAGAAGCTCCTCTTTAGATATTCCTTCAGCTACCACATTTATTCGATCGATCGTGTCTAGTTGAGCTACTTCGGCCACACCATGAATGCTCTGATCCTGCAACAGATACACGTCACCCTTCATCCCGTCGACGCTCTTTGTACCGCCACAGTTTACTCTTAGATCTCTCTGATTAGCCGAGTGAAAACCACCACGTACCGCTAAGTACCGTCAAAAGTCCTTTTCGTTTCATCTTGGTAAGACTCACACCGAGGTATGAACCCTCAGCCGACTTCTTTTCTTTCGGCCTGACTCATTCCAGTCAGAAAGAGGTTGCCTCGAGCTCATTATGTTATGCCGAAGACCTCTGTGTTCGGTGATATTCATGGTGGGCACCTTTGTTTTAGTAAGAGTCTGCCTCGAGGGCCCGCTCTCCGCGGTTTAGTGGTCGAGACCCATCGGGTTGGAAAGAGTCGCCAATCTCCCAATGCTACATCGATGGCCACCTTAGTCGGCAAGACCTCCCGCATTCACCAAGACTCTACAGCGAAAACTCTCTCCTCCGCCGAAAGCTTTCTTTGAGTTCGGAGAAAGCTTGCCTGGTCGGCGAGACATCCTGCCAACCTCATCTTCATTCTTTTCGAGCTCTTCCTTTCTGTCATTAAGACTTCCATCGGTTGGGAAGAAGTCTTCCCAAACTTCTTGTGCTACGCCGAAGGCTCCTCCGTAGTCAGATGACCTCCGTGACATCATCGGCTTGGCTATCTTCATGTTTGTGGGCCCTTGTACCGGGTAAGACATCAACATCGGTGAGACATTTGTTTAGTGACGCCTTCTTTGCTCGTGGAGATTGATTTCTGCATGACCTCACGCCGAGTCCAAAAACCTTTGGCGAACTCCTTCTTCGGCGAGACATTTGACGTCGGCGAGACATCCCGGTGAAGTCCCAACTCCTTTGCTGAAAGCATCCCTCTCTCCGAGATTCTTCACACGTCGGCGAGAGATTGAATCTTCGCTGGGACTTCTCCCCGAACACTGTAGGTCTCCCCAAAGCCCGTAATCACTGAGAGTCTTGCCGAATGGCAATTGAATGGCCTATCGGCCAAGGAAAATCTATGCGGTAAGAGGTCATACCGAACCTTCTCCGTTATAGCGATAGCTCTACAGGCTCGTTCGGCGTGACCGAAACTAGGTCTCAGCGACCTGCTCAAGATGGAATGAATCAAGCAGTCAGTCAGCCAGACAATAGGAGAGTCTTGCCGACCTTTCCCCTTAGATGAATTTTCATGCCGAATACTCCCAGGGTAGCTTCTCCCACTGAGTTCCTCGTGACTTAGAAATAGATACAAAGTCCCTGCCCTTGTGTGAATGTCCCATTGCCTCTGAAGATGTGACATTTGATTATCTTGTTTGTTTTAATTGTAAGTGAAAAAGAGGCAACAATTTTGGCGACCTTTGCGGGATGTTTTCCTGCTAAACATGAGAACCAGTAGCTACAACTTGTCCATTGGGCATGGAGTCATTTAGAAAACTCAGAGAATATATAAAACTTCAGTCAGCACATGGTTGCAATATGCATGAGGCTCATAGGGCACAACAGGTGGCCAAAAACAAAACAGGGGAAAACGATAGAGAAAAATACCGTATTAAACAGCGTTGAGGAGATGGAACAAAACAGAGGACTAACGAACCATAGTGCAAAGCACTTATTGAAAACATAAAACCTAACTAGATATGTACAAGAAAGGCACTTATCAGGCCCAAAAGTAGGGCTTAAGGTGTATCCCATTGATTGGGATAGGAAGCGAATCTCCTTTTGATGTAGCCAGTTGATAAGCATTGTGCTCCTTACAACCTGTGATAACAAATGGACCAATCCACATGTTGTCGAACTTGGTGTGATGGCCTGGTCTGCTTTTAAGAACGTCCCACCTGAGCACAAGGTCTCCCTCAAAAGATTTTGTTGTAGCCCTTTTGTCGAATGTCTTTTTTGTCTGGACCTGATGATCCTCCAAAGTTTTCATTGCCCTATCCCTTGATTCTTTGAGCTCCATGACAGACATGGGATCCTATCCCTCAAACATCTCCAGTTGGTGAACGATGTATAGAGCTAGAAGCTCTACAGATAGTGGCAATCTCACCTCCTTGCCATAGACCAACATGTATGGTGAATTGCCAATAGACCTCTTAGGGGTCACTCTGTCTGCCCAAAGTGCATTTTTTAAACTACTGGGCCAGGTCCTTTGGCTGTCTTCTATGGTTCTTTTGATGATCCTGACGAGGTTCTTGTTCGTGCTTTCAGCCAAACCATTACCTTGAGGGTAATAATTTGAGGAGGTGTTCAAATGAATTCCATGCTTAACAACCCAATCGGTCAGTTTTAATCCCACAAATGCAAGGGCATTATCAGAGATGATGGAGTCAGGCACTCCAAACCTGGTGACTATGTCTTAATAGAAGCTCAAGACTGAAGACTCTTTTGCTTCTTTCAGTGCAACCGCTTCTGTCCACCTTGTAAAATAATCTGTAGCTATAAGTACCCACTTATGACGAGCACTGGAAGGTGGGTTTATTGGACCGATGAAATCAATGCCCCATCTCATGAAGGGCTGCTCTACTTGAATCGGGTGCAGGGGCATAGCTGGCAACCTTTCCTTTCCTGAAAACAGAGCGCATTTGATGCACTTTCTTGACCAGGTATACGCATCCTTGAACAAGTTGGGCCAGCAGTAACCAGCTCTCATGACCTTCCAAGCAGTAGTTCTGGGAGCAAAGTGACCTCCTGCAGCTCCATCATGAAACTCATGCACTCTTTCAATTTGGTTACTGTGAATGCATCTTAACAGGACACCATTCAGATCTTTTTTAAAGAGAACATTGCCCATCAGTACATATGGTATGGACTACAGTCTAAAGTATCTTCTTTTAGCTTTGTTGAGACCTAATGGGCATTGACCAGTTTGTAGAAATTTGGTCATATCTTGGACCCAATTAGTTATCCCTATGGGCACATCGTCTTGGTTGTTTTGAGGTTCATCTGTATTGGCAAGGACAACATCCTTTTCCAGTTCACTTTCACTACTCGACCCTGAAGCAAGCTACTCACAAAGGCCTCTACCTCTCACTAGTTTGGTGATCTTGATGTCTATGTCATACTCCATGACCTTGGTAATCCATTCTGCTCTTTTTTCATTCAGATCCTTATTCAATAAGAATTCTTTCACACTTGAGTGTGCCACCATGATATGAATTCTATTATGAGAGACCAAAGGCTTGAATTTCTTAAGGCTTCTGATCATAGTCGACTAAGCCTTGGCTAAAGAAAGCTATTGGTTGCTCTAAATTCTCTTCATTTTTTTGAACCAGTATTGCAGAAATGTTACTTGTGCTACCATAAGCATATAGATAAAAGTCTTTGGAAAAATTAGGATTTACCAGCGTGGGAGCTGCTACTAAGGCCTCCTTGACCTTTTCAAAACTATTCTTGGCATCATTTGTCCAATTGAAGATTGCATTTTTCTTTAACATAGATGTTAAAGGCTGTAACAGATTTGCAACATCAGGGATGAATCTTCTTAGAAAGTTGATCTGGCCTAGAAAGCTCTGTAGGCCCTTCTTATGATTAGGCAGCGGCAACTCAAGTATGGCTCTGACTCTTTCAGGGTCAATAGTAATTCCTTGCTTTGACACTATGTGTCCTAATAATTTCCCTTCGTGGAAAACAAAGATACTCTTCCTTGGATTGAGAGAGATACCGAATTCTCTGCATTTTTCAAACACTTGCCTAAGATGCAACAGATGCTCATCAACATTCTTAGAATACACTGTTATGTCATCTAGGTAAATCAATATGATTTTGTTGATCAGGTTTTGAAACGACATGTCCATAGCCCTTTGAAACGTGGCACCAACATTGGTCAAACCGAAAGGCATCCTTTTGTATGCCATGGTGCCCCATTTAGTTGTAAAAGCAATCTTAAACTAATCTTCCTCTTTAACCAACACCTGATTATATCCCGAGATACCATCTATCAATGAAAACCTTTTAGAACCCGCAACCTCCTGTAAGATTCGTTCCATGGAGGGCAGTGGGTAGTGGTCCTTTAGAGAGGATCTGTTAAGATCCCTGAACTCTACACAGAGCCTTATCTCACCACTTTTCTTTCTAACCGGTACAAGATTGGAAACCCAAGAGGTGTGCTTGATAGGGAAAACAATACCCCCCTCAACTAGTTTAGTCAACTCCTTAATCATTAGAGGCTCAAGTTTAGGATTCAAAGGCCTTTGTTTCTCTCTTACTGGCTTGGCGTCAGGTTCTAATTCAATCGTATGCTGAGCAATATGGGGATCAAATCCTTTCAAATATGAATACTCCCAAGCAAAGACATCATGAAATTCTTGGCACAAAGCAACAAAAGCTTGTCTATCTTTAGGTGAACAGATTTTTCCTATCTTAAGGAGCTTACCCTTGAAGATCTCCAGCTCTTCATAGTGTTCTTGTTTGATCTGCAAGCCGGCTTTACCCTTTTTGAGCTGATCATCAGTACTGAAAATTGACTCTAAGGTAACTAGGCCTTTGGGTAATTTGTTTGTTTTCAACTGTATGACCTAATCACCGTACTGCTGCTTGAGTTTTGCTTGATTTACCATGGAGAATTGATCTTCTTCAAACAAGAAGGAAAGGATCTGCTCATCACTGTCAAAGACTTGCCAGTGGATGTTGTTGTCAGGGATTGATGGTCTGACTACAACCTTCACATACCGCTGCACCTTCTCCTTTCTGATGTCATCTGGAATATCAAACTGTGCTCCAATGGCTGTGAGCCTGTCATCATGCTTATTCTAATTTCTTGGGATAGACACTAAGTTAAAGGCATCAAAATCTTCGAGCATGTTCCACACTCTGTTTCTATAGGACTTTAATGTGTCATTTTTAGCAACATTTAGGCCCCTCACTTGATTAACAACTAATTCGCTGTCTCCATGCACTTTCAAGTGGGTTATTCCTCTTTTCCTGGCCCATTCTAGACCTTGAACTAGGCCCTCATACTCAGCAGTGTTATTGGAGCATGCAAAAGCAAAACGAAAGGCAGCATAGTACTTATCACCTTGCAGAGATACCAGCATTGCACCTCCTCCTGCTCCATTTCTACTTCTATAACCGTCAAAGAACATCTCCCAAAGTCAATGGGGCTACAATAACTGATCTACATCTTTCTCTAAGTTTGGAATATCTGTATCATGCTCAAGAATGACGTAGTTTCCCATACCCGCATCTTGAATGAGCTCTCCAGGACTATCCGATACATTTTCAACCGCCCATTCATGCAACGACATGTCAGGAACAACTTCTGATTGGAGTTCTTGAGCAATAGCTAGTTCGTTGTCAGTAAAAACAACAAAATTTGCATTTACAGTGGAAGGAGCAGCATTTATGGGGCTTGGGTTATATGGCTCAATGTGGTCTTTGGCCAACCTTTTAGACTTGATGGTAACTTTAGTCCCATATCTTGTTCTAAATAACATGTGTGACCAATCAGCTGACACATACCCACCTATCTTGGCTGTAAAGTCTCTAGATAAACACAAGGAAAAGAAAGGTGGAAGGTCTATGATGCATATGTCTTGAGGGACTGAAAAGTTTGGACAAGCATGGAGAGTGAGGTTTAAGTCCTTGATAATACCCAATGTGTTAACCGAAGTGCCATCCAATTGGATCACTTCCTTCTCCACAGGCTAGTATTTTAGTCCAAGTTTATTTGCAATCTATTTTGGCATGACGGAGCTGCTAGCTCCACTATCTACCATACAGTTATGGACTAATTTATCACCAATGATCACTGACACATAAAAAGGAGGTGTTTTAACTCTTTTTTCATTCACTATGCAAGGCTGCTGACCATTTCCCTGAGAATCATTTGTTAACACGACTCTAACCTGACCTATTAAGGGCTCGGATTCACCAGATATTTTCAAACTTGATAGGGCTGATTGTAACATATCCTTTTAACTGGGGATGACTAAAGAATCCCACATAGACATGGTTACATTTGTCTTTCTCATGCTATCAAGAATGTTGAAATGTGCAATTGGATTTTTATTGTGTACCTTTACACCAGTATGGTCAGCTTGTAAGTGTGACTGCTCCCTGTCTGGGAGTTGCTGATCTCTTTGCCAACCACTAGTCACTCAAGAGATAGATGGTTCCACAGCTACCACCTTTCCTTTGTCTGCTACTTGACCAAGCTCAAATGCTCTCTTCTTTGCTCTGGTGTTGGCTGCAACTAGAGAGCTATCCTCATTCAACCCATAAAATTCTTGACCTTGCCAATTAAGCAGGGTTGTATCATTGTTGAATTGGTCCTGATGTTGTGAAGTTGGATCATTAAGTGCCTGCTGCTGTGAACTCAAAGTATTCTGCACCATAAGTGCCTGATTGATGAGTCCATTTGAACAAGTGGCTTGATTATGAGATTGGTTACAAGGGTAGCACCATTCATAATCAGCTACTAAATTGTTTTGAGTGGGAACCAGGTCCCTGACTGCACTAACAGGTGCTGGAGCGTAGGCCTGAAAAGGCCTTGTGTTCACACTCTATCTTGGGCCTTGAAAATTACCCTGATACTGCTATTTATTCCCTTGAAATTGCTACGCTAACCTTGAAAAGGCAGATTTGAGGCCTAATTTTGCTGTTGATAAGACCTGGAATAGGTTTGTTGCTTTTCCAAGTTTACCAACTTGTTGCCAAAAGTTTGTAAAGACTTTTGATCTCTTGTAGTTCATTTGATGAGCTTGAGGCAACACCTTCTTGTTTGTCAATGGTTGGAACAACAACTGGTAGCATTGGTACGGCTGTAGAGGCGTGAAAGGGGGTATTTGCAAAGGGATGTTTGCATGAATTTCTAGAAATATTGGCATTGGTGGCCTGGGAGCAAGCTTACCAGCTTGTATTAAGCTGTTTTCAGCTCTAATAGTTGTTTCAAAGGCATCTGGCAGAGATACTCCTCCCATTGACTATATCATAACAGCTATATCACTGTTCAAAGCTCTCAAAAAGTATAAGAATGCATACTCTGGAGGTGGCCTCACCGTTGCAGGGATTCTGTCCCAAGTTCTTTGAAACCTGAAGTTGAAGTCGTTCATCTATTCTTGTGGAGCCCTCTTAATGGTAGTCAGTTGCTCCAAAAGAGACAAGTTGTCAGACTTGTCTTGGAATTGCTTGTGCAATTTTTCTCCAAAGTCATCCCATGTTGCAATTGAACTGGCTGGTAGGATCATGTACCACTGCACAACTCTTCCTTTCAGTGAAGCAACTAGCAATCTTACTACAACATCTTCTTCGGTTATGTGATGGACTCCGCATAACGAAGCCACATCTCTTAAATGTTCAATGGGAGTAGTTTGATCTTCTCCCGTGAAAATTGGAAAACTCTTCAAGGCTGCCATTGGAATATCATTATGTTGCACCAAGTTCAAAGGACTCCCTCCATTGAAAGCAACAAAGGGTTGATTCCTTGGGGCGGCCATTGGAGGTATCTGAAGTGGATTTGTTGGTGCAACGAAATGAGATCTTACAGGTGGAGGAGTGGACTGAGTTCTTTTGGAATAGATGATTGTTGTTCTTTGCCTTTCCTCAACTCTGTCTCGTCTTCTTGGTGGTGACAGCTGCAAGTATTCAAAAGGGCCTGAGCTGCTTCTTGTTCGAACTCTTTTCATATACTATAGAAGGCGTGTATTTCTGGAGTTCTTCCTCTTTGTGGAGTCACCAAGTATGCTAAAGGGCTTCTATAAAGCCTAATAATTCACCGGTTGCATACCAAACCAGTAGTTAAAACAAATTCCTGTCCCACTGGGCATGCCAGAAACTGTTGTCACCTAGAATTGCACCCTGTGCAAAGTTTACAAGAAACTGAGCATTCTAGAGCAACATGGGATCACTCCAAGGCTGTGGGTCACCTATGGTTGAAGTGAACCTCTAGAGAAGGTCAGATTCCTTTGGGTATCACCTAAACTATTGATTCTTCAAAAGGAAAAGGGGAAGAGATGCATAAAATAGAAAAACTAAACCTATTGGTGATACACCGTATTAATGAGAAATCATGAAATGAACACAAGAAAACACACACTTGAAAGCTTGAATTCAATTGATTTACATACCTAGAACAACCTCTTTCTGATTTAATGCTTTAGTCCTAACAGGTTTGGCCCACACATACACCTTGGGAAGGAAAGATCAATTTCATGACCTTAAGATATAAATGCAGAAATGTGAAAAACACAGTTATAGACTTGCATGTGCAAAAGAAAGATACAAAAACGAGAATCAATACCAATATGAACATGAACTTTCAAGGTAAATTTTGTGTTGTATTCAGATTCTAGTTGAGTTACAGAAAAACATACATTGATTGAGAAAGGATTGATTGAAAATCACTAACTCCTTAGGGTGTGCAATCGGAACTATTTACAAAAAAGGAAAAAATGCCTTATATACAGACTATACGTCGACCCCTTAGGACTTACAAAAAATATCCTAATTCGGGATAGGATTTTCCCTTAGATCTTTTGCCGAGTTAATGCTGAAGCTTGCGTGTCCCTATTGTTGGTGTCGGTGTGAAGAACCACTCTTGGAGAAGCCTTCTCCCGATCTTTTGTAGCATTAACTCTTCTGATCCATCATGTCTAGCTACCGAGTCCCTCGTTGAAGAGCTGCATTGAATGTGCCTTGAGCTCATAACAGATATATATTGTATTCATGTTGCATTCGTCCTAAGTTGGCATTCCACATTCTTATCAGACTGCCATGATTCGCCTTAGATCTCTTTGGTTAGTGAAGTACCCTCCATGCGAGCCCTGCAGCTAGTCAAAAATCCCTTTGAATGGAAAAGCATCTCGGCAAGACACTAAAAGTGTCTTGCCGATGTGATCATGGCCCTCTAAAGCTATCGACACAGCACATGATGGTCGGTGAGACATTACGCGAGCTTTAGAATTCATATCGTTTATCACTGAGGCCATCGGCAAGACATAATTCTATCGCCAAAACATTATGTCAAAAAACCCCACTCTTTAGCGAAGCCACCCTATTTCAGCAGGATAACACACATTTGGCAAGACTGCGGTGATGTTGGATCCCCTTCTCGGAATGTCTCATCATATCAACATCTCCTTTGTCCCGAGGATTACGTAGCGAGAGCCTCAAGTCTTGGCGAGGCCTTTCCTCTATCCTCAGTGGTTCCTTCATTTTTCAGCAAGACATACGCCGAAGGCACATTCTTGCCGAAACCCATGTCTATCACCAAGAAACATTATCTTTGCTAAGACCTCTTGTAGACCCCTTTTGTCTGCTCGAAAAGCTCTCGTTGTGCTTTTGGCAAGAGTCTTGTTGAACCGCTTTTGTCTTTGTGAGGGTCCATCTTTCCTTTCAACAAGACTTTCACCTTTGCTAAGACCTCTGGGTGACTTCATTTACCTTTGCCGAAATGTCCCTCTATCGCCCAGAATCATACTAAAGATATCACATCATCAGCGAGACAATGATTGGTCGCTAAGACTTCCTGTCAAGCCCGAAATGTCATGTCGAAACCTCTATGTTCGGTGAGACTCACACCGATGCCACCTCATTTGATCTCTTCGGCATGACACCTATCTTTTGACAAGACATCCTGCCGAAGGCGATATCCTTTGTTGATGCTTCCCTTGTTTCGTTTTGGAGGCTCCTACATTCGGTGAGACTCCTGCCGAATCTTTTCGCCCTTCGCCGAGAGTCTCGCCGAATAGCGATTGAATGGCCTATCGGTCAAGGAAAGTCTATGCGTTAAGAGGGCATACCAAATCCTCTTTGTTATGGCGATAGGCTCTGCAGGCTCATTCTATATAACTGAAACTAGCTCTCAGCAACCTACACGAGATGGAAGGAATCAAGCAGTCAGTCGGCCGGATAGTAGAAGGGTCCTGTCGACTTTCTCCTTGGATGATTTTCATGCCAAATCCTTCTAGGGTAGCTTCTCCCACTGAGTTCCCCATGACCTAGCAACAGATGTAACCTTGCCCTTGTGTGAATGTCCCACTAGCCTCTGAAGATATAGCATTTGATTAGCTTACGATTTAACTAGAGGTGAAATGGAGGCAACAATATCATTTCATAGGGTTTTATTACCAAAGTGTTGTTTGACCAAGGAAAACCCATATACTCTAACCCTTAACCATTTTTCCCCTCTTTGCATGTGTGTTTGTAGGTCTTGTTGGTATATTTTTCAAAGAGATAGGTTTTGGAAAGTGGTCAACAAATCATCAAAGTTATTCAAGTCAACAAGGACCTAATTCAAGCTTGGAGACATCATTCAACCCAACAAGTAGACAAGTACAGATCTGGACCCACATAGTTGACTTCAGAATTTGCAAATTTCTGTAGGTGGAATATTTCACCATTTATGGTGAATCAATCCCACTACCAGGTTGGAGAAAGTGTTTTCTCGGGTTTTTAGTTTCTGACATCCTGAAACCTGTTTCAGTAGAATTTACCAGAAGGAGGACTAATTTGTCATCTGTGGAAAATGAGTCCTAGTGGTCATAAGCAATAATTTCTAAGACATTCCAGAATCTTCCAGCATCAAAATTTTATCTTCAGGTGCACTCCATTTGGTTTAATTAAGTTTTATTTTCATTTGTTTATGTTTCTAGTTCATTTTTGCATATCACACTATGTTGTCAAACACTTCATATTTCTTAGGTTTTGCACAAATAATCAATCCATTTTATGAGTTTGTTGCATTTAGGTATATTTTCATTGTACTTGCATTAGTTTGAGTGAACCACCTAGATTTTGTGTGGGGTCTATCTCTCTCCTTTAGGTGAAAAATCCTAATTCAGCAAGAGAGTCATAACACCCTTACACACAAAAATCCATGGTTCATTTTGGTGAACGTACATTTTGAACATTATCTTTTTGACTTCCCTTTGCATTTACATCCTAGGACTCATTGCATTAGCTTTTTCATTATTTTGCATCCTAGGGTTTTCAAAATTGCATTAGTGAATATCTCATATAGATTTTATTTTTTCAATTCAAAACATTAAAAATACTAAAATTTTGCATCTACATCCTAGTTTTGCATCAGAAAAGCATAAAAATCATTTTAAATTTTCTGAAAAATCACAAAAGAAATCATCCTTGGACTCATTAGCCACCCTAGGTGAATCAGTCTAGTTGCACTTTCTGTGCAACAAATTCTGCCATTTTTCACAACATTTTTTGCATTTCCGCTTGTTATAATTGCATCTTTGTCACTATTTTTAGATTCATTGTTCTATTGAAATTCTTGAATTTTTGTACTTTCATTCATTTGAATCATGGCCTTTTTCTTTAATAAGTTTTATATGTCTTTGAAATCCTTAGTTGACATGTCAAACTATGTGTTTGGCTGTGATCCTAAAGACCTTGAGTTTCCTCATACTCCTTCAACTCCTCATGATGTTGACATCATTAGAGAAGATGATGATAGCATGAATCAGTTTTTAAATGAATGTATTGACAACCTTGAAGCCAATGCACCCTTTTATCCATCCATGAAATCACAAAACCTTCCTACCGTTTAACCTCCTAATACATTTGGATACTTACATCCTAAAACAAATGAAGGACCTAAGTTCCCTCCCAAAGTCAGACCTAGTTCCTATAACCACATACCTTGTCAACCATTCTATGATAAAAAAATGACTATTACTCCTATCAACCTTGAAGAACCTTATGGAAAATGTTTTACTATTTCGAAAAAGAAATGATGTGACACAATAATTGAACATGCAATACATCGTCTTTTTGAACAACTAACAACTAACAAAAACACACAAGGGTTGGGATATCAGGCTCCCCCTGATTTGAACATTCTTTTTACTCATGAGAAACCTTTGACTAATAAAAATGTTGTGGCTACAAGGATCCCCATGGGTACTCCTACTCCTTCCATTCATCAAAAGGGTGAATCTAGTAAATGAAAATGACCTTACAAGATGAAAAAACTAAATTTTCCTCTCCATCCACCACCTGAATGTGAAAGGAAACTGGAAATTCTCTTAAACATAGGTCTTACACTATTACCACTTTCAAATAGGCTGGTCATCCATCCTAAAGATTCCAATGTATCATATTGTAAATACCATCAAATTCTTGGACATCGTAGTGATGAATGTTGGACATTGAAGGAGATATTGAGTAAGTACCACTTCAATGACACCGATTGCTATCTTATCATCCCATAGTAAAATTTCCTCCACCTCCTTATGCAATGGTTATATAATCTTCCATTCTCACTATTGCATGACCTTTCCCATCACCTATCTTGACTCTTTCTTTCCTTTTATTCAATGGGTGTGCGAAGTTGCTAGCCTTGTCCAAGTAATGCATTTTTCCTTGTCCCTTAGTCATGTTTTTTACCTCCCACTTATACTAATTGATACTAGGAGGTGGATGACTTGTTTCATGTGTGACTTACATTTTCATTACTCACCTTTTTACATTTTCCTTTTTCTTTTTCTTTTCTTTAGTGTGATTGCATGTGTGTAATGTGATCCCTCGTTGTGTATGTTTAATGTTCTCTCTCTCTCTTTGTGCATTTCTTCTATTTGTAGCTTCATTATTATATATGTCATACATTGCTTTTCCTTTTTCCATTTTTTTTAATTTTATTTTCCTTTTGGGCATTACGCAAAGCATTGAGACGCCCTATGTCTCTTCCATGTTGACCCAAAAGGTCCTTTTCTTTTCACTTTTGTTTTGTATTTTCCTTTTGGGGATGACACAAAGTGTTGAGACACCCTATGTCTCTTCCATGTTGACCCAAAAGGTCCTTTTCTTTTCACTTTTGTTTTGTGTTTTCCTTTTGGGGATGATGCAAAGCATTGAGGCCACAAAGTCTCTTTCATGTTGACCCAAAAAAAAATCTTTTTCTTTTTCCTTTTCACTTGTGTTTTCCTTTTGGGGATGATGCAAACATTGAGACCACAATGTCTCTTCCATGTTGACCCAAAATGGATTTTATTTTTCTTTTTTTTCACTCTCTTTGTGTCATTCTTCTAGTTCTATGTATTTGGGGAATGATGAAAAATTTGAGCTCTTTAATCAAAACATTGCAGCAATGAACATAGTAACCCAAAATCCATAGATCCCTTATGTGTTTGGTGTTTTCCTCTTTGGGGGAAACCCCTCTTTCTTTAGTTCCTATTCCTTTACATGATGCAGCCTTAGTCAGAAACATGACTTGGCATAGGGGCTTTCCAAGTTGGCTCTCATATCTTGTTTCTTTTTGTATTTTTCATTTCCTACTTGAAAGGTATTTCTCAAAGAGTGGTGTGTAGAAATTTCTTTAAAGTGGGGGCATACATTGGCATTATTCATCTTGTATTTTTAATTTTTCCTAGTTCTTAGTGCAGCCTTCTTGTTTTATACGATGTGTTTGTCTCTTTGTGGATGACATTGGGTGTTATGTCCTTCATAAGCATGATCTATCTTAGCATATTACATTCCTCCTAGTGGCCTGATGCAATGCACTACATCCCAAAAGTTGTGAATATTTTAATCTTTGATTGGTCCTCTCTTGGAGACATTAGACACAATATTCCCTAAGTGATAGACCTCACATGAACTAAATAAGAATCTTTTGAACATCTTTCGCATTTTACATTTATATGGCCCGCTTGCATATCATAGCTTGCATGCTTGTGGTGCCATCCTGCTTGTTCATGAGTGCTAAGAATACAAACATTTTCTTTTCACATGAAGCACAAACTAACATTTTCCTTTGTGGTGCCTTATGAAAGTTATCAGGAGGTATAAATTTGGTATGGTTGAGTGGGAAGCAGATTTTAAGGCACAACTTTCCCCATAGCCATCTATGTGTTTGTGAGTACATACTAGCTGTGACTGTATGTTTATCACCTTTTGGGCCTTCTTACCCAATGGAAAACCAAGAGTTCCATCACCCCAGAGTGAGTATGCATTTTTCTTTTCAAACAAACAACCTAGATTTGATCCACAACTAGTTGGACAACTAATCAAAGCTTGATCTAAATTTTCCTCTTTCTCTTCCTCTTCTCTTTCATATGTGTGTTCCTTTGTTCTTATGTGTGTTTTCCCATGGGATCTTCATCATTGGGGCTTGACCATCCCTCTTGATCATTGTTGTCTCATCTTTCCAGCATAAGTATATTTGAATCCCTCTCAAATATGCATGGCTACTTTAGTGTGAGTTTGAAGCAAGTTCATCCTTTCACTAAAGTGGGGGATAAATGTACCATAGAAAAATGGATATTTGGAAACTTTCATGGTCATTTAGGTCTTTTTCCTGTGATGCTTGGCCTATTTTTCTTAGATTAAATGTTTAAATGTAACTTATGCATTCACACTAGGTCTTGAATATTTAAATTATTAAGATTTTATGATGTCTTATAAGGGTGTTGTAACAAATTTCTACACTTTTCTAGACACTTCTTATTATAATTCATCTAAATATTCCCTTTTTACCCCTTACCAAGTCTTATTTTAAAGTGTTGTATAGTCTTGTAACGAACTTTCATGCTTTTCTAGGCTTGTCACCACTAATTACACCCTTTTTATTATTTATTTGAACCCTTTATGCACTTATAGGTCATAATTAAGTGTATTTTTTAATATAAACCCAAAAAATATCATTAAATGTAACTTGATTCCCAATACCCACTTACATGCCTTGAGTGGGACCCATTCGCCATGGGTGGTGAATGATTCCCTCTTGGCAAAAAATTCAAAATGGGTATGTGCAGGATCATGATGGGCCAAAAAGTGGCAATATGATGGGTATGTGGCTGATGACTATTTTTTAATCCAAAAGTGATGAAACGAAAAGGGTTTTTAAAGGAGATTCTTAGCTTTCCATCGATATAAATTATGCTTTATTTTGAATTTAATAAGTAATTATTATTCATTTTCTATTCAAATTACGACTAAAGTCCTGATTGATAGGTTCATTGAAAAATATTTATAGCTTTCAAAGAGTATCACATTTTTTGAATCCAAAACATGCATCACATTCTATGCTTCACATACTATAGGATTAAAAAAATAAAGTTTTAATTTCATGAAGTTTTGACCAAGTTAAGATTGGTCCAGGACATACAAGTTTTTATATTTTTTTAAAAATTTGTAATAAAAAATCATAATTAGTTACTTGGAAAAAATTATAAAAAATATGCATCAGATCGGGGCGCCAAGGTCCTCTACTTATATCTAAAATATTATAAAAAATATTATCATTTACTGTGGTTAGGGTGGTGGAGACAGGACACCTACTTCTTATTTTTATTTGAAATTTAAAATTACCACTTCATTTGAAATTTTAAATTTTCACAAATACATTTAAAAATAAAAAAAGAAACCTAGTATTTTAGAAACTACATTCAATTTTCTACAAATTCTACTGTTACATATTTTAAACATAATATAGATAACTTATTCAAATTTTTATGTCAAGTTGCCTAACTCTAATTTTTCTAATTTTTTTGCCACTTAAGGGCCTATTTTTTTTCCGTGATGATCTTGCACATACCCAAATAATTTCAAATTTATTTCAGGTTTTTATTCATTAAGACCTAAGGTCAGCTTGTGATGTTGTATTTTCAAGAAATTAGGGTATAAGTGTGTATAAATAAGTTTTTTTCTATCCATTTAAACCCCTATTCACCTATTCATTCAAGTATTCATTCTTGCATCCATTTGAGCATCATAACATCATTCAATCAAGCAATTATCAAGCATCTTGGAGTAGCCATTGACATATCTTCAGACTTTAACAACAAGGGTTTTATGAGTTCATGATAGTGGCATGTTATTTTTTCATCATTCCTTTCTTATTTCATTTCATTTCATAAGGTTTGACTACCAAAGTGGGGTTTGACAAAGGAAAACCACTATACTCTAACCCTTAACAATTTTCCCCCTCTTTGCATGTGTGTTTGCAAGTCTTGTAGGAATATTTTTCAAAGAGATAGGTTTTGAAATGTAGTTAACAAATCATCAAATCTATTCAAGTCAACAAAGACCTAATTCAATCTTGGAAACATCATTCAAACTACTTTCTATAGTTTCAGTTTCGTCAACACAACAAGCAGACAAGTACAGTTCTGGAAACACAAATTTGACTTCAAAGTTTGTAGATTTTTGTAGGTAGACTAATTCACCATCTATGGCGAATTAGTTCCACTGCTATGCTGCAGAAAGTGTTTTCTGAGGTTTTCATTCCTCGACATCTCAAAACCTATTTCAATAGAATTTACCAGAAGCGAGACTAATTCTCCATCTGTGGCAAATGATTGTCAATTTTCATCAATAGAAATTTCTAAAACATTCCAAAACCTTCCAGTATCACCATTCTATCTCCAGGTGCACTCCATTCAGTTTCATTAAGTTTTGTTTTCATTTGTTTATGTTTGTAGTTCATTTGTAAATATCACACTATTTTTTAAAACACTTCATATTTCTTAGGTTTTGCATAAATAATCAATCCATTTTATCAGTTTTTTACATTTAGGTCATTGTAATTATGTATATTTTCATTGTACTTGCATTAGTTTGAGTGAATCACCTAGATTTTGTGTGGGGTCCATTTCTCTCCTTTAGGTGAGAAACCATAATTGAGCAAGAGAGGCATAACACCCTTACACACAAAAACCTGTGGCTCAATAAGATATCCTTGGAGATGAATGGAGACAAGAAATGGGTTCACCACCAAGTGAAAACTTGGAAAATGCTAGATGTTTGAAAACATAGTGTGATATGCAAACTAATACTAAATGGAGTAAGAATGCAAGTAAAATGTAACAAAAAATTAAGAAACTAGAAATGTGCACATGACAAGTTGAAGAGGCATCATGGAGCTCCGAAATCCTAAAAAAAATGTTGTTGATGCCAATTGGGACTCATACGGAAAGTTGGGAAACTTAGTCTTGGTTCGAGAAGACTTTGCCGAAACAGGTTTCAAAAAAATTGGTACTCAGATCTATAAAATTCCTATTTAAGACTAGCCAATGGGACACATTCACCAATAGTGGTTAATTAGTCCACCTATTGATTTCTGGAAATTCAAAACAAGAAACTATAGCCCTGCATCTGCTCTTCTTCTCTGATACATATTTGGGTCTAAAACTACAAAATTCAACCTATAGATCTTCTCCAAGATTTTGTTAGTACTTTGACAACTTTGACTTGTGATCACTTTTCAAATCCTAAATTCTTGGTAAAAGTGCAACCTAGCCCTAGAAATCACGCACAAGAAGAGGGAAAAATGTTGTGGGGTTAGTGAATAGGGGTTTTCCTTGGTCAAACCCCTTACTGGTAATTAAACCGTTGAAATTAAATGAAATAGAATGGATAATGATGAATTAAAAAATAACAATGTTGGAACTCACCAAACCCTAGCAAATAAAGTGTTGCAAACATGTAAGTATTGGCTCCAATGGATCTGGACTTGGAATCTAGCTTGATGTTGATTGATCCTGAATGCAATGTTTGCTTGAATCACACAATCCTACATCACAAATGTTACCTCTAAAACAACATGATGCAAGAAATCTTTGACATGATGAATGATAACTAAAAATTCTCTTGAATGCTTGATAATCTTCCCATGAAATGCATCAAATGCTTTTTTGAATGCTCAAATTCCCTTGTAAACTATATGCATGAATACATGAATGCTAGGTATGAAAATGAGGGGAACAAGCCTGTATTAATACTGAATTATGCAATATTCTTGAAATTACATCATAGGCCAACCTTAAATCTTAGAGAATAAAAACCCACCATAATTTTGAATTAAATTTTAATTTTGAGCTAAATGTGACTCATTCGCCATCCTAGGTGAATGGGTCCCACCTAAGGGGAAACATTCTCCTAGAATGGCGAATGAGTCCCACCTTAGGCATTTAAGGTGGGTTTCAGGATTTTGATGTTTTAAATGATGTTTATCAAGATTATTCTCAAAAATAGACATAAATAAGGCTTGTGGATGCAAAATAGGGCCAATTAAAGCATAAGAAAGCCCAATTATTAATGACAAATGTAGAAAAGTGTGAAAGTGTGTTACAACACTTTGAAACAAGGCTTGGGAAATGATGAAAAGAGGTTATTTAGGTGAAATAAATTAAAAAGACCCTATAAAAGTTTGAAAGTGTGTTACAATACTTTAGAGCACTTAAGTAAGGTACACTTGAATCCTTTTAGTTCACAAGGGCCAAAGACCTAATCTGAATGTGTTATCCACATTACAACATTAAATCAAGGCAAAATTAAGCAAAAAATCACAAGTAGGGCCCAAACGAGACAAAAAAATTAGAAGGGTTAATTTTTTGGTGTTCACAAATATAAAGGTCATAAATGTAAGGGGGGCCAAAATTCAATGTGAAATTGTAAATTAATACATTTTACAACATTAAATTAAGTCAAAATTAAGTCAATTTAGCTTAAAAGAGCCCTAAATCGAATGTGAATGTGTACAACACATTACAACACTAGATTAAGGCAACATTAAGTTCTTTTTAAAATTAATATTTCCCAAATTAAGCAAGGAAAAGGGATACTTTTTCCATTTCCACATTACTAATCCACATCCATTAGGAAAAACTATGTTTGTTAGAACACCTTTGAAAATTTGTATATGGTACTAAAATAAATTATGCATTTTGATTAATTAATGAACATTGTGATATTAGATTAGGAAGATAGATATATTATCACATTATTATGATATTAGTATTGGTATCAATTATGATATTAATGTAACATAGTTAATTTAAATATATATCAATTTATATATAATTTTGTTTCAAGAAATATTATGGTAATTGATAGTTGACACAATCATGTGTGTGTATATATATATCATCCATATCATATCATGTATATAATAATGTATCATAAAAGAAAATAATAATCATATTCCTTACTCAATATTCAAGCTATATAATTAATCGTACAATTTTTATAGAGGATTCAATGAAAAAGCATAACATATTTACCAATGTAAGATCTCTCAAAAATTTATTTTCCTTTGGAAATACGATCGTAAAATAGAAAATTACTATATTCTTGTGTATCATATTAGTATCTTCCACCTCATAAATAAATGAATATATTGATATTTTAATCTATTTCTAACTTTTGATAAGTTTCATAACTGGAAAAGGGGTTGTGTCCCATTTTAATGATGTTTAATTCAATATAAATAATATGTCACTAGTTTCATAATGTCCAAGGCCCATTGGATAACTTTATCATCAATTTATTTAATGGTTTGGGAATACATTCAATAAATTGATCCAATGATCACCATTACTTAGTTCTTCTGAAAAAGGAACTCACACAATCCCTCTACCCCTTCCTCTATATCGCCTATTAAAATTAAACATCCTTAGGATCAATGAGAAGTAATAAAAAATAAAATGCATAACATAATAATTTTTAACAATTTATGAGGAGACAATGCAAGAAGGGGAGGACCTAAATCAAATGTCAACACAATATTTTTTCTCAAAAATTTTACAAATAGACCCTGTCTCACACCTTAAGAAAAAGGTAGAGGAATGAAATCTTTGTTATTTAAATAGGGTAGTAAATGGAAGGAGAAAATGTGTGGAAAAACCCTTACCTTGAGGGTTTCATCAATCTACAAAGGGTAAGAGTCAATAAATGTTGTTTCTTTCTGTTGGGGATGCTAAAAAAAGGTAATAAAGGGGCAACAAGGAATGAATGAATGTGTAATGAGTGATTTATAAAGATTTTTATTAGCCTTCTTACACATATTTATACTATTTTCATATTTATTAAATGTTTCCATGAATATCACAAGTTTCATATATAAACATCGACAAAGTTCTAGAACGAAATAGGATGAAGCTTTATGCAAGTGACCATGATCATGACCCACAAAAAAATTTCATTATATATATATATATGTTATCTTAGGTTTGTAGGCTATTTTTTTTTTCTATGGGGTTATATAAAGTCTCTTTCCAACCCAAGACTAGATATTTGTATTATTATATTTCATAGACCTCTATTTTACTTATGTTATCTTTGTCCCTATGTACTATATATATACAAATACATATATAGATATATATACCTATATATGCATATATATATATATATATACATATATGTATATATAAATATAAATACATACATACATACATGCATACATACGTATGTATGCATGTATCTAGATTAATATGTATATATATGTATATGCATACATATATACAAATATATAAATATATGTTTATATGTATAGACTTACATATATACACATATATCAATATATATTTATATATACATATACATATATACACATATATAAATATATCTTTATATATACATATACATATATACACATAGATAAATATATGCTTATGTAATGATGGAAAATATATACCCTTACATTTTTGCACTTGTTTAGGCCCTCCATATTAAATTGAGCATAATGTTGTCTTGATTTAGTGTTGTAATGTGTTTAACACATTCACATAAGGTCTTGGGCCCTTGTAAACTAAATGAACTTGATTTTTCCTAAATTATGGTGTTGTAAAGTGTACCTTTACAATTTCACACTAATCTAGGGTTTCATTAATAAATTGGGCTTCTCTATGCCTTATTTGGCCTTATTTTCCATCCACATGCCTTATTTAATGCATCTTTTCAAGCCTATAATCCTGACATAAACCAACATCCAATCATAATTCATATGTTTTTGGATTGTATGGCCCAAATTTAATAATTTGGGACTCATACGCCACCTTGGGCATATGAGTCCCACCTAAGTTTCAGGGCCTCGATCCTAATTTCATATCAATCTAAGCCTTTCTTGAAAAATGTGTCCCAAAGCTTAGCCTAATGGGACTCATAAGCCACTTCTAGTGTATGAGTCCCATGTGGCTTAAATCTAAATTAAATTCAAATTATTGGTGGGATTTTATTTCCCTAGATATGATATTGACTTGTAGTGTTGTAATTTGAGGAAATTTTGCATAAACAAGTACAAATACAAGGTTATTTCACTCATTTTCACCTAAGAATTTCAAGAGAGCATTCCTAATAGAAAGTTTGTGATTATAGGCATTCTCAAGAGTATTAAAGGACATTCAAGAGCATCTTTAAAGCATTCAAAGGTATATTTCTTAATTATTTGGTGCAGCAATTCAAGATCCATCATCATGTCAAAGACATAGTGCATCAAGCCTCTTGTTGAGCTAATGTTTTTGATGTAGCATTGAGGATCCATTTGCAAGAACTTTTTCAAATCCAATTTGAGATCATGATCTACATTCTTCATGTTAGATTTCAGATTTACATTCCAATAAATCATTTAAGGTATCATTGTTTATGTTTCATGTTTCGTGTCCTTATCTCATTATTTCATCATTTGGTTTAATTACCTAAATTGGGTTTGACCAAGGAAAACCCCTATTCCCTAACAAAAAAACACTTTTTCTCTCTCATTGTGTGATTGCAGGTTTATAGGTTGAAGAAAAAGTGGATTTGAAGCCTTCAAAAGTATGAAGATTGCAATGTTGTGAAAGTTGCAAAACGTGTCATGTAAAGTTGTCAAGTCTCACAAAAACTTAGATCTAGAGCAAGATATCCAGTATTTCTACATGAAACCAGTGGGAAAAGGCTTATTTGATCAATCTTTAGATGTCCACAAATTTTTGCTTCAAAATTCTATACTTGGGACACTTCACAACAAAACGAGACTGATACGCCACTTGTGGCATATGAGTCCCAGTATACCTATTTTTGTGTATTTTCTATATATCCTGATTCAGCAGTTCCAAATTCTTGTTTCCACCCAAAAACCCTAGTTTAGGACTAATACACCCAGCCTGGCGTACGAGTCCTAGTGTGCATTAAGATCAACATTTTTATCTTTTTTAGAGTTTTTTCTAAGCTTCTATAAGTTTCCAAGTGCACCTCTAGACTTTTCCAATTTAATATTCTATTTTATATTCCTTTCTAGGTCATTGTAGTGTAGTAAAATGCATTATCCTTGCATTTTCACACTTGTTTGGGCCCGAATTGATTTATTTATGCTTCAGTATGGCTTAATTGGTCATATTTTGCATTCACAAGCCTAATAAACTATATACTTTTATGGAAAATCTTGACAAACATTGAAAGATAAATGATCATTTATTGATTTTGTCTGTGTCCCTGATTTGTGGACTAGGATGAAAGTTCCACCTAGGGCATCTTTGTCCTCCATGGGTCTTGGGACCCTGATTTTGAATGTACCTGAAATGGTCCCTTTTTAGAGTTTTTGGCCTAAGATTTGAGCCTTGGGATGAAGATGCCACCTAAGGCATCTTAGTCCTCCTTGGCTTATTTTTGGGATTCAATTTCAAATCTTGGGAGGATTTGGCCTCCTTTATTTAATGATTTCATATGTTGACTTGTTGTGGTGTAATTTCGGGATATTAAGCATGAATAAGTATAAATACAAGGTTCCCTCTCTCATTTTTTTATAAGAAAAATAACAAGCATTCAAGTACTCATTCCTAAGGAAATTTTATGCATTCAAGAGTATTTCATCAAGAATTTGAATCCATCATCAAGATTCAAGCATCATGTCAAGGGTTTAGTGCATCCTTTCATGTTGTTCAACAAAGATTTTGGATGTAGAATTGAAGATCTATTTCCAACCATTGTTCACATCATATCCAAGGATTCAAGATCTACATTCTTCATGGCCACTACATGGGAGATTGCATATTTTCTTCACAAGATATCATTCAAGGTGATATCATTTACAATTTCATGTTTCATGTTTCATTTCATCATTTGGTTTAATTACCTACAAATGGTTTGACCAAGGAAAACCCCCATTTACTAACAAACAAGAAGTTTTTCGCATCTTGCATATTTGTGATTGCAGATCTAGGTTGAAGTCTTGAAGATCATTTGGAGTCCAAATTTTGAAAATTTGTAAAGTTGCATTACAAATTTGTCATCTTCATGGAAACTCACCTAGAGGCTGAATTCTGAAGTTTCAGAACCCAACATCAGAAAAGAAGCAAGTGCAGACCTTGGAGCTCAGGATCACATTCAAAGTTTGCATAAATTTAGAATGGGACGAATACACCACCTTGGGCTTCTTAGTCCTCCCAAGCATAGTTTTCACACATTCCTTCAGATCTAGTTTCGACATTTGAAGACTTTGTATTTTCCCCAAAAACAACATTACTAATACGCCACTTTAGGTGTCTTAGTCTGTGGCATCTTAGTCCTCCATAGCACATTTTGATAGCTTCTTTGCATTTCTAGAATCCTCACAACATCTCCAAACTTCCTAGGTACACATACCCAAACTTGGGCTAGCTTAATTTCATCATTTCCACTCATTATTTAGCTTACATTGCTAGGTTTTGTGAGTTGAAAGTTAAGTTGTCTTTCCCAAGCATTTTCTTGGTGGTGAACCCCTAAAGGCTGAAAGAACCCCTTCCTAAGCCCTCATCTTTGAGAATTGAATCACCTTGCAAGGTTGATAGTCAATCCAATTGGGACTCTTAGGACATTATTTAGTGACTTGTTGGAGAAATAGTGATATTCATATATCCATTTTTTTCCACCAATGACTTTGGTGAATAATAGGTGAATAGTGGTGTTCTATGATGTAGGTTATAAAGCACCCATTTTCTTATTGTTCATTTTGGTGAACCCAATCTTGTTGAGCCTTTACTTTCTGATTTGGAGTCCATTAAGTCCTTACATCTAGATTCCATTCATTTTTGCATTGCATCTTGCATTAGTGAAAGTGCATCTAGGGTTTCTCGCATCTTGTATTAGTGAATATTGCATTTAGGGTTTCCTATATTTTCATTAGTAAAATGTGTATATAGATTGCATTTTTACTTTCTTGCATAATTTTATTTCATTCAAAAACTAAAAATTGCATTGTTCCATTTAGAAGCATTGTTATTACATTTACAATTGAAAAAATTCATTCACTTTTGCATACAATATCTTGTCACTAGTTACTTTTTCTTGCATTCATTTGCACAATTTTATATTTCCAAACATCCAGTCCCTAGGTAGTTAACCTGGGAAAACTGTTATCAACCCAAAATTATCTAATTTTTTGCCAAAAACCCTTATTGGGGCTAAAATTCCCTTGGTGGTGTCTTAGTCCCTCTCTGATTTTTTGTTGTAGTACCTTGTTTGAGTGATTTTCTATTTGTTTTAGCTTCTAAAACCCTCAAATTTCATCAAGAGGACTAAGATGCCCTCCCTAGAATCTTAGTCCCTGTGGAATTTTAGATTGCAATTTTTTAGGATCTGAATCAACATTTTTGTGCTTTTGTTTGCTGGCATTGGTTATCAATTTTAGTGGATTGAATTTTTGTTTTATGCATTTTACTAAATATAGTTTAAAGTGCTTCATTTGATACATTTCTCCATTCCAAATTTTCAATTACAACATTTCATCTTTCAAATCATTACATATTTTAACCAGAAAATTACCTTGTTTCCAATCTAAAAATTGCATTTAAACATTTCACTTTACATCATTGCATTGCACTTTGTTTATTTTTCCATGATAGCATGTTTTCTTTCAAGAGATGTGGCTTTGATATGGTTAAAAACGGATTGAATAAGCACAACATCCCCTCTTATGAGTTCAATTTAGATTACACCAATGAGGTCATTAAGAAACATGTTAATCATCAAACCATTGACACAATCCTTAATATTACATTTCCCATTGGTGAGGATGATAGTGTAGACAATCATAAAAATCATACTTGTTATTCTCTTGATGCCTTTTCTCTTAGTGACAAAGGTATCTTGGTGAAAGAAGAGATGAGCATTGAGAGTCTTGATTTTCCCTATCCTCCTTCGCCTTTGGAAGACATTAGAAAACAAGAAGATGAGATCATAGAAAAATTTCTAAATATCACCTTACATAGTATGCATTCATCCCTTTCTTGTGAGAATGTTTTAGTGAAAGAATATGATATCATAGATACAAATAATTATACTTCTCCTAATACCCCCCCTCAATAGAAAGAGGATAGGTTGGTTTCAAAAGATGCACCTATTGAGAGTCACAAGAATCTTGCCCCTCCCTTCCCTAATGCTCCTACCATATGGAACAATCTATTTCGAAATCATAGTTATCCTTATCTTGATGCCTCCCCTCCTTGTGATAAATCTACTTTACAAACTCTAACCATGGATGAACATATTACAATCTCTCCTACTAGTGTAGATGGTATAGCACAAGATAATGGGACCTTATAGAAAAGGATAAACTCATGAACATTCATAAAAATCAAATAAAATTCAACCATTGATAACTCCCTTACATATTATGATCTCATTTAGAAGAACCAGCCCTTGAATGTCAAGAACATCCGGTTTGTAGCTCTCCGAGAAACTCACATACTATGGAAGTCATAATAGTGGAAGAAAATGAGAACATTAACAATAGTAAATTCTTAGATGAAGATGATGGAGTAACATTAGACTCCTCTTCACTAAGAGATCATGAAAATAATGATAAGAATTCTAAGGTTATGCACATTAGATACCCCTTCGAATACTCTCTCAAGTGTAAACTTATCCTTTATCCACCCTCTCACAAAACACAAGTCCAAAACAAACATGTCATTATCCTTGAACCACCTAAGAACAATATTTCACAACAACTGAGTTACAATACTATTGCTCATACATATAACACTAGGAACAATCTGCAACCAAGACAAACACCTTCAACATCGTTACCATTTACTAATCCTATCTTGCCTAGTGCCCCTTGTTTGTTTTCAAATAGTGGAAAGGAGTATGATCTTGTTGAGAAAATTAAGAATACTCCTACTAAGATATCCCTATGGAATCTAATTCAGAATTCACCTAGCCATCACACTATGCTTCAAAATTCCTTACAACAAGTTCTTATCCCTTCTAATGTGCAACTGAATGACATAACATCCATGATTCAAGGAGTGAATGATGATATTGTTTTCCACCAAAGTGAGCTCCCTGCTTTGGAAGTGCAAAAACAATATGATGCTTTCATGATAATAGCTCAATATAATACCAAAAGGATAAAGTGAACCCTTTTAGACAATGGTTCAACCTTAAATGTGTGTAGTTAAATCCTTTTACATAAACTTGGTGTTGATAAATAAAAAATTCAACCTGACTCTTTATCTATTAACAAATTTGATAATGTGGAAAATAAATCACTTGGAGTGATCACTTTACCTATTACAGTTGGAAAGGCTACTTTACAAACACTTATTCATGTTATACCTCATGATCTTTCCTATAATCTTGTTTTGGGAAGGTTGTGGATTCATGAGATGCATGTGGCGCCTTCTACACTTCATCATAAAATGAAGTATGTCTACAAGAATAAAGTTTACACATTGGATGTTGGTAATGAGCCTTATAGTGTCTTACAACTCGAGGAAAACAAAGACAACCCCTTGAAAAAATTAACACCAACTACACAAGTAGAACCCCTACAACAAAAAGACAAAGAAAATCACATTGAAGAAGACACGAAGCTATTAGAAGATGATTGGGGGTTCATTAGATTTTGAACATACATTCATGGGAGGATACAAGATCATAAACAAAGATTTAGACAAAGGAAAAGAAATAGTGATAATGTCAACAAAAAAATGGAAGACCCTTCAAAAGCATCCACCTCAACCATTAAATACAAAGAAGTAAATTATACAACAAACTTTGACAAAAATGATTGTCAACAACCACTGAATCCAAAAGAGATGAAAAAACTTTATGGAAAAGGTTATGAGCTTATGGAAAAACTTGGATATAGTGGAAAAGGATGTGGTGCTAGAGAACAAGGTATTTGTGAACCGTATAGAGCCTCACACATAAGAAAAGGCTACTGGTCTCGGTTATTGTCCCTCGAAAGAAACAAAAAAGCCTTCACCTAATATCAAAACTATCACAAAACATCCTTCTAAGCTGACTTTAATAGTGGTGCATACTGAACTGATAGACACTAGTAGTCTTGATTGTTATCCTTTGCAAGAAATGAAACAAACAAATAAATCCTTGCTTAATATAAATTTCATCACACAAAATACTTACAATTTGAATTTGTTATATTTTACACCTAATAAAGGAGAAAAAAATCGTGCAATCTAAAGAGCCTTGTGTAAGTATGGCATCCTCTACTAAGCAAGAGATATCTTTGTGAAAAAATAAAGAAACATCCTCCACTTTTCACCAAAAGAGAATCTTAACGGGACTCCTCCAAGATCTTCTAATCTCTCTCCCTCCAAGAACATGAAAGAAACTCTACTACAAGAGATCATTTTGAACATATCATAGAGTTAATGTTCATGCTACTAATGAATGTAAGGCTTTAAGTAACAAAATTCAACATCTCAAGGAATGTAGTGCTCTTCCTTGTGTTGAAACACCTAATTCCTCTAATTGATACTCATTTTCATCCTATTCGGCACACCCTTTTCCTAGACTAAGTGGGGGCAAGGGGTTAGGCAACCTTGTCCTCATAGGTCACTAGTCATTGTCTCTTTTGGCTAGTTGACCACCTTTCATGAACATAGAAGAGAAACATTTGGATGTGGATGAAATTCCTTAAGTTGGATCATATGTGACGTACTAAGTTATGCATTTTTGTGGAAACCCTCTTTTCCTTTTCATGTTTTGGCTATGTTAAAGTAATTGTTCACAACAGGGTATGTGTAGGATAATGATGGGCCAAAAAGTGGCAATATGATGGGTATGTGGCTGACGACTATTTTTTTACCCAAAATTGATGAAACAAAAAAAGTTTTTAAAGGAGATTCTCATCTTTCCACTAATATAAATTATGCTTTACTTTGAATTTAATAAGTAATTATTATTCATTTTCTATTCAAATTATGACTAAAGTCTTAATTCATAGGCTGATTGAAAAACATCTATAGCTTCCAAACGGTATCACATTTTTTGAATCTAAAAAATGTGTCACATTCTATGTCTTGCATACTATAGGATTAAAAAAAAATGAATTTCATGAAGTTTTGACCAAGTTAAGGTGGTCAGACATACAAGTTTTTTATATTTTTTAAAAATTTGTAATAAAAAATTGATAATTAATTATTTACTTGGAAAAAATTACAAAAAATATGCATCACATTGGGGCATGATTCCTCTACTTATATATAAAATATTATAAAAAAATATTATCATTTTATTGTGGTTAGGGTGGTCAGATAGACACCTACTTATTTTTTCCCTAAAATTTAAGTACCACTGCATTGAAATTTCAAATTTTCATGAAATAGATTTTTATTTTTTTTAAACAAACCTAGTAGTTTAGAAACTACATTCAATTTCCTATATATTATATTCTTACATATTTTTCAAATAATATAGTTAACTTATTCAAAATTTTACGTCATGTTTCCTACCTCTGATTTTTCTAAATTTTTTGCCACTTAAGGGCTTGATTTTTCCATGATGATCCTGCACATACCGAACAAGGTCTTAGCAATTTCTTTAAATTGGGGGCATACATTGGCATTATTTTTGGCATGATTTCATTTGTATTTGTGTTCCTTTTGTGATTTTTCTTTCTTCTTGTGATGTGTCCTTTTCTTGGTGGCATCATTGGATCTGATTTCCTCCCAAAGCGTGATATTTATTTGCACTTGTCCTCTCTTGGAAACATAAGGCACAATGTTCCCTAAGAAGATACCTTACATGAACTAATAAAAATCCCTTTGAACACCTCTCTTTTTTGTTACTTTGCATTTTTGTACCTTATTAAAGTCATGGAGGTATGGCTTTGATATGGTCTCCTAGGGCTCACCTAGTGAACAACTAGCTTCACTATCCCTTGTGAGCATGATTTTTCCTTGTCCTTGTCATAGTCATGGGGGTATGACTTTGATATGGACTTCCTGGGGCTCACCTAGTGGACACCTAGCTCCCACTAGCCCTTGTGAACGTGTGTTTCATTTGAATAGTGGACAACACATTCCACTTGTAAACTTATTTTTGGACAAACAACATAGACGTGGTCCACTGCATTGGACGACCAATCGAAGATTGATCCGTGGAATTTTTCTTTTTCTTTTTCTATCCTTGATTGTGTATGTTGGCGATCTGATTATGGATTCATTTATCATCTGCATGTATGTTCCTTTGTGCCTATGTTGGCTTGTCATAGGATCTTGATCCTTGGGGCTTGATCATCCCTATTGATTATTTTCATCCTATCTTACTACCATTGTTACATTTGAACCCCTCTTGATTGTGTGGTTGGCTACTTTAGTGTGAGTTTGAAGCAATTCCATCCTCTCACTAAAGTGGGGGGTAAATGTAGTGTAGTAAAATGCATACCCTTGCATTTTCACACTTGTTTTGGCCTTCCTTGCTTTATTGATGCTTCTTTATGGCTTAATTGGTCCTATTTTGTGTCCACAAGCCTAATAAACTATATATTTTTTATGGAAAATCTCAATAAACATCAAAAGATAAATGATCATTTAATGATTATGTCTATGTGTCCTTGATTTGTCAACTGGGACTAAAATTCCTCCTAGAGTGTCTTTGTCCCCCATGGATCTTGGGACAATGATTTTGAATGTACCTGTGGACACTAAAAAAGGATGCAAAACTTCCTTGTTCACACAAAATGGGAATGAAGAGGGATTTGATTTTGCAATGCCCACATTCAAGAACAAATCCTTGATATTTCAACGCAAAAGAGATTGATTTTTTTTGAATGGGATTGTCCTAAGGGCTGAAAACTGATAAAAGAGATTCACTACCAAATGTAAACCTAGAAAATGCAAAATGTTTGAAAACACAATGTGATATGCAAAAAGACCTAGAGAATGAATTAGAGATGCAAATAAAATGAAACAAAAATCTATAAAATAGAAAGTGTGCACCTAGAAATGTGTTGAAGATTTGAAATGTTGTTTATTCTAAAATTTTGACTTACTGGGACTCATACACCATTTTGGGTGAATCAGTCCCAAATCTGGAAAACTGCACCAAAGCTTGTTTTGGGAAAATGGGTATCTGAATCTACATAAATATATGAAAAAATAGGTACAGTGGGACTCATATACCACTAATGGAATATGATTCCATTTTGACTTTTCTAAAAACTTGAAAGTGGAATAAAGCTCTCGGTCTACTCTTTCTGCTCCTCCAAGTTTCTAGATCTGAAACCCTGATTTTCAGTACTGTAAGTGACTTTTTGTGGATATTTTAACCTATCCAATAAGGAGACAACTTCAAAAAGTTTTAAACCTATTCTTAAATAATATCTAATCCTTCAAAGTACTTAGATCTGCAATCACACAAGGAGACATAGAAAATACTGATTGTTTTATGGCACGGGGGTTTTCCTTGGTCAAACCCCTTTTAGGTAATTAAACCAAATGAAGAAATAAGATGAAGCATGAAAATGAAATGATGGAATTAAAACCTTTCTATGATGATAGATCTTGAATTTTTTTAACAATGGATGAAGAATCTGCCCTTGAATGGCTTGGAATGTTATCTTGATGATCTTGTGAAGACTTAAAATACTAAACCCTAACTTGCTTGACTTTAGAATATGAAGAATGATTGGGTGATTTATTGGGGGTGAGATGAATAGAAAAACCTTATATTTATACACAATTATCCCCTAGTTTCAAAAAATACCACATCACAGGCTGACCTTTGATCTTAGAAAATAAAAACCCGCTAGAATTTTGAATTCATTTTGATTTTTGAGCCAAAGGGGATTCATTCACCCCTAGTGGCGAATGGGTTCCACTCAAGGATTTTTAAGTGGGTGTCATAATTTATTTATTTTAAATGATTTTTATCGGGTTTATTCTCAAAAAATACACTTAAGGCATGTAGACATAAAATGGGGCCAATTAAAGCATAAGAAAAGTATAATTATTGATGAAAATCATAGAAAAGCATGAAAGTTTGTTACAACACTTTGAAAAAATTTGAAATAATGCTTGGTAAGTGATAAAAATAGGTTGTTTAAGTGAAATATAATAATAAGATCCTAGAAAAGCGTGAAAGTGTGTTAGAACACTTCACAACACTTTTGTAAGGTATCATAAAATTTATTTTAATTAAAAAGGGCCCAAGGCCTAATGTGGATGTGTTGACCATATTACAACACTAAATCAAGGTGATGTTAAGTGTAATTCATCATTAATTATTCCCAAATCAAGCAAGTTGCCTTTTTTCTATGCTACATTTCCCCTGCTTTAGTGAGAGGATGAACTTGCTTCAAACTCACACTAAAGTAGACATTCGAGAGGGATCCAATCATACCAATCCAGAAGGTCTAGGATAACAAAGATGAAGGAGGTGGTCAAGCCCCTAGGATCCGAGATCCTAAGTCAAACTGACATTAGCGCAAAAGGAGACACACACGGTGAATAATTTGCAGCAAAAAAGGATATGTGATCATGCAATGACAATAACTAGAAGGAGAATAAAAATAAGAAAAAATAGAAAGGTGGATGAAGCTTCACCCAATTTCCCAACATGATTTAGATCAGATCTAGGCTTTTCTTTCTAAAAATTTATTCTCACTCTGAGGAAATAGAACTCTTGGTTGTCAGTCGGGTGAGAAGTCCTAAAAGGTGAGAAACATACACTCATGGTTGGTATGCATTCACACACACACAAGTGGTTGTGGGGAAATTCGTGACTCGAATTGGACCTCTCAATCAACCATACCAAAGTTATACCTCCTGATAAATTTAATAAGGAGCAAAAAAAAAAATATCTTTGAGCTCCATGAGGCAAGAAAAGCTTCGTATGCTTAAAACTCAGACATTGTAAATGAAAAATAGTGCAAGGATTTTTCAAAGGATTTTGCTTAGTTTGTGTGAGGTCTCATCTTAGGAAACATCATGCTTAATGTCTTCAAGAGAGAAAAAGCATAAAAGGTCTCATCTTGTTTCCAAGAGAGGACAAGTGCAAGGTCTCATCCTGGGGAACATTGTACCTAATATTTCCAAGAGAGGAAATCGTAAGAAAAATAAAATCACACAATGAAATATGATGAGTGTGTAAAATTTAAAAACTCAAATCAATGTTTTGCGAGATGAAATTTACATTAACTGAGGATGTTTTTGTTTTTTTCATTTCTTACAAAGGATAAATACCACTAGTGTCTATCAATTCAGGATGCACTACAGTTAAAGTCATCTTAGAAGGATGTTTTGTGATAGTGTGTGAAGGTTTGTTTATTTCTATCAAAGGAAAATAACCAATACCATAAGTCATTTCTTACATGTTAGGTTATATAGGGACACAAATCCCTTGTTCTTTAGCACCACATCCTTTTCCACTATAGCCAAGTTGATTCATAAGTTCATAACCTTTTCCAAAAATCTTTTTCATTGCTTTTGGATCTAGTGGTTGTTCGTGATTAAGCTCATAATTTTTTTTTGTGTAATCTATTGTCTTTTGTTCTAAAGTGGTTGAGGTGGATACTGTTGAAGGGTCTTTTGAATTTTGTGTTGACATTATCACTTTCTCTTTTCCCTTTTGAGAGTCTTTTTGTATGATCTTGTATTCTCCCATTAATTATGTTCAAAATATAAGGAACCCCAATCATTTTCTAATAGCCTCATGACTTCTTCAATTTATTTTTCTTTGTCTTTTTGGTACATGATTTGACTTTCCTAGTTGGTGTTAATGTTTTCAAGGGATTTTCTTTTTTTTTTCTCAAGTTGTAAGACACTATAAGGCTTAGGATCAATGTCAAGTCTGTACACTTTGTTGTTGTAGATGTATTTCATTTTAAGATGAAGATTAGAAGGCATCCCATTCATTACATGAATCCGCGATCTTCCTAAGAGAATATTATATGAAATTTCATGATGCATAACATGGATTTGTGTTTCCAATGTGGCCTTCTCAAATTTAATATGTAAAGTAAGCACAACAAGTGATATTTTTTTTTACATTGTCAAATCCCTTAATAGATAAAGAATCAGGTTGAATATTTGATTTTTCAATGTCAAGCCTATCCAGAAGGCTCAAATTACACACATTAAGGGCAGGGCCAATATCTACAAGAGTTCTCTTTATCCCTTTTCATTTGTATTGAGCTATGATCATGAAAGCATCATTTTACTTTTGAACTTCGAAAGATGGGAGTTCACTTTGGTGGAAAATGATGTCAAGATTTATCCTTGAATCATGGCTACTATGTCATTTGGTTCCACATTAGAAGGCACACAAAATTGTTGCAAGGACACTTGAATCATGTTGTGGTAGTGAGGGGAGGCTTGAATAAGGTCCCATAATGATATCTTAGCAAGATTATTCTTTAGTTGTTTGACAATATTGTACTCCTTTCAAATTTGTGATGGAAAATGAGGGGGACTTGGTAAGATAGGGTTAGGAAAAGGTAGGAGTGTTGGGGTTGGTTGTTGTGGTTGTGGATTATTTCTAGTGTTATATGTATGAGCAACAATATTATGACTCAACTACTACAAAACATTATTTTTAGGTGGGTAAAGGACAAGCTCAAGTTTATTTTGAGTTGGAGATTTGTTTGAAGGTGGGTAAAGGATGAGTTGAGGTTGAATAATATTAACTTCCATTAGTGAAGGAGAGTCTAATGTTTCCTCATACATTGGAATCATTTCATTTGCATTCTTGTGTACCATAAAAAAGGCAACTTGCTTGATATGGGGAATAATTAATGGTAAATTGAACTTAATAAGACCTTGATTTGGTGTTGTGAGGTATTTTTCACATCCACACTAGGTCTTGGACCCTTTCAAATTCATTTAACGATGTCTTGTCAAGGTGTTGTGAAGTGTTGTAACACAATTCGACACTTTTCTAGACTCTTCTCATTATAATTCATCTAAAAATCACCTTTTTATTCCTTATCAAGTTCTATTTTAAAGTGTTGTAATGTCTTGTACCAAGATTTCACACTTTTCTAGGCTCATCTTCACTATTTACACCTTTCTTATATGGCCCCTTTATGGACTCATAAGAGTTAATTAAGTGTATTTTTTAATGTAAACATAAAAAGAAACATTAAATGCAACTTAATTCCCAACACCCACTTACAAACCAATAGTGGGACCCATTCGCCATGGGTAGCAAATGAGTCCCTTTTGCCTCCAAATTCAAAATAGTTTAAAATTCCTTTAGGATTTTTATTCAAAAAGACATTATGTCAGCCTATGATGAGGTATTATTGGGTTATTAAATTAGTGTTTCTCCATCCATTTCAACCCCCATTCATCTCTTAACTAATTTTACAACTCAATCATCATCTATCTTCTCTATCAAGTCAAGCAAGCTACAATATTATCATTCTAAGTAATCAAGATAGATTCCAAGGATATTCAAGGGTAGATTCTCCATGTTTTGCTGCATAAATTCAAGATCAATCTTCATGGAAAGGTAATAACTCCATTTTTTCATGCTTCATTACATTCTTTCTCCATTTTTGTTTAATTACCTAAAAGGGGTTTGACCAAGGCAAACCCCCATGACTTAATACCCAACATTTCTTCTTCTCTTCTTGTGTGTTTGAAAATTTAGGCATATTGGATGCTTAGAAATAATTGAAGATTAAGTTGTAAATTTTTTGAAGACACCTTCCTATTGACTAAGGAAAAATATCAACAAAAAGTCACTTTCAAGTTCAAAAATGAGACTTTTAGAGGTGGACACCTGTCAAGAGCCAAAGAGCAGACCAAAGACTACATTTTCCACTTTTGGATTTTCAAAAATTAAAAGTGGAATGATTCACCATGGATTTTGAATGAGTCTCACTTCTAGGCCTAGACAAGTTTTTCTGCATTTTTGGATACCCATTTGTTCGAAACGGGCTTTGGAACAGTTTCACAGAATTGGGACTAATTCACCTAGAATGGTGAATGAGTCCCACCAGGCCTAAAAAATAGGGTCAACAACATTTCAAAAGTCATTTAAATTCTTCATCAAGATATTAGGTGCAAAATTTCAGTTTTATCCATTTTTGTTGCTATTTACATTTATGTCTAGGTGTTTTCTGCACATATCACAATGTGTTTTCAAAAAAATTACATTTCAGTGGTTTTACATTAATAATCAATACATTTTATCAATTATCTACATTTAGATAATTTCATTTAGACATAATTTCATCATTCATACATTAGTTTTAGTGAACCACCTAGATTTTGGGTGTGGGGTCTATCTCTTTCCATTAGGTGAAAAACCCTAATTGAGCAAAAGAGACATAACATCCCTAACCATTAAATATATTTGGTTCATTTTAGTGAACCTAATTTTTTGAACACTTTATTTTCTCATTTGGAGTCCTTCATCATAGATCTATCCTTGCATTGAATTTGCATTAGGGTTTGGATTAGTTAATTGGCATGCTAGATTTCAAATTTTGCATTCATAATAAGTGCATTTAGGTTGCATTTTTGGCCTCTAAATTCATTTAAATTTTTTAAAATTATTCATTTTTAACTTAGGTATACATCATATAATTTAGAAAAAATAAAAATCACTCAAAAAATTCTGAAAACTATGAAAAAAGTCCATATTGGGACTCATTCGCCACCTTGGGCGAATCAATCCCTTTTCACCCCTGAAACTTCTTTTTACAGAGCTGAAAACCCTATTTTTATGCTTCTATTTGTTGCCTCAACTATCTATATCAGTGGGATGAGTTCCTGTTACATGAATTTCATTATATCTAGCTTAATTTGGTTCATTTCATGCATTGCTTATTTTCAGAATTTACATTCCCACATCATTGCATAGCATAATCAATCAATTATTATCTGAAAATTGCATTTCATTTCAGCCTTTTGCATTGCATTTTGAGTTTGCATAGATAATTATTTCAAACTTTTAGTATCTATCCTTTCTAAGTTTGCAATGAAAAATTTAGTTAACAAGCATTCTAGTCATTCATTCAATGCATTCCCTAGTTATTACAGTCCCTTGGCACAAGAGATTGAAAATGTTAATTCTTGTATTAAACTTACAATCCCTCCTATCTCTCCCATTTTTGAGGATGATGTATTAGAAGGGAATACAAACATAGATAAACATGATGATCATAATTGTACTTTTCCTGATACCTCTCCTTTTACTAACAAATGTATCTTGGCAAAAGAAGGTACAATCATTGAGAATCATGAAGGTCTTATTTGTCATTCTCATCATTCCCCATGGGAAGATAATATAACAATACAAGATGAATTCATTGACACCACTTTACCTAGTCTCTCTTCATCTCCCAACACCTCCCCTATTCATAACAATTCTTTCGTGAATGATCATGACAAAAAAACTTATGAGAAGGATGTGTTGGTATCAAGAAACCCAATGATTCAGTGCTAGAGCATTATTTCTCTCCTTCCTAATTTTCCTAAAAATTGGAAGGGTCTATTCAAACAAGAAGAAAAAATCATTGACACATATGAAAATAATAGTTGTCCTTCCCTTGATCTCACCCCTATTTGTGATGAAGCTTCTTTACAACATCTAACCATGACATTTGATACACCTCTTGATTGTGACTATCCTAAAAGCTCTCCTACTAGGGTAGATGTTATGGCACAAAACAATGAGATTATAGACCACAATCCAATTTTCCCCTCTCCTAATATCTCTCCTATTAGTGAAGATGATATTATGGTATTACACAATCCAATCAATGAGAATCATGAGAATATTATGTGGGGAAACATCATAGAACAAGATAATTCAACCATGGATAGTTCCCTTACTTATGATGATGACGTTTTGGAAGAACCAATCCTTGAAAGTCAAGAAAATTTGGATTGTCATTCTCCAAACAATTATCTTCCTAGGGCGACTATTATGGTGCAAGAAAATGATATGTCTTCCTTAGGGTTACATCAAACCAAGACCACCAAGGTTATGAATGAGAAAGTGTCCATTAGATCCCCTTTGATCAATGAACCATGTATATACCCCGTGGGACATCATAAGAATCCTCTAATTATGTACCCACCATCACACAAGCAACAAACTCAACACCAACCTGAACTCATCCTTTACCCACCTAAGAATATTGTTTCATACCAACCAAGTTACAATGACATTTCTCAAATATATAACAGAGTATGTACAATCAAATCCAATCAAGCAAAAACTTTGTTTCCTTATCCAAATAAATAACAATAGTTGTTGCTCCTTTCCATGTAATAGTTGTAGGTCAATCTCATACTCACTATTTCATGTTTTGCATCCATCACAAGGGGCAGCATACCATCATCCATTCAAGGCTCACCCTTGTCTTGCACTAAGTGGGGGAAAGGGGTTCAAAATCCTTATCCTTGCATGCCACTTGCCATTGTCTCTTTGGGCTAATTGTTAACTTTTCATGGACATATAAGAGCAAGATTGGTATGTGGATGACATGTCTTAAGATTGACTCGCATGTGACATACTACCTATCTTCATGATGTACCTTATCAAAAAAAAATGACTTGGAATAGGGATTTTCAAATAACCTCTCATACCCTCTTCAAATTCAAAGAAAAGTCCCACAGTAATGGTGTTAGCAACCACTTTAAAGTGGGGGCATACATAGACAACATCTTTGTGCAAATTTCATGGTGTGATTTACTTTTTCTCGTGACATGTCCTCTCCTTGTCAGTTTCATTGGGTTTGATGCCTTCCAAGAGTGTAAAATCAACTAAAGTGTCCTGATGTGAACAAAGCATCCCATGGATAATGATCTAACGTCCTGACGTGTCCTCTCTTGGAGACATCAGGCACAATTCTCCCTAAGAAGAATACCTTACATGAACAAAGAAAAATCCCCTTTAACAAAATTTTTACATGACATTCAAAACATTTAGAAAATCATTACATTGTAGTGCCTTATCAATGTTATCAAGAGCATAACTTTGGTATGGTTTTTATAATGGGAAGCCGGCACACTAGCATGAATTTCTCACTAAACCACTTCTTTGGGAAAATTCACCATGTGGATGACCTTATGTTCTGTGGCCCCAGAGTGAGCACATCTTTTCCACCTCATTCTTCTTTTCTTTCCATTGTATGATTATGTATCTTGTTGGTTCGACTTAGGATCTAGGATCCTCGGGGCTTGACAGCCTTCTTGATCTTTTTCATCTTTTTTCATTTGCATCTATACACTCATATCTCTCTTGAATGTCTACTTTAGTGTGATTTTGAAGCAAGTTCATCATCTCACTAAAGTGGGGGCTAAATGTACCATAGAAAAAAAGAAACTTGATTGATTTGGGAAATAATTAATGATAAATTAAACTTAATAAGACCTTTATTTGGTGTTGTGAGGTGTTTTACACATCCACACTAGGTCTTGGAACCTTTCAAATGCATTTAACGATGTCTTGTGAAGCGTTATGAAGTGTTGTAACACATTTCTACACATTTCTAGACTCTTCTCATTATTTTTTTATATAAAAAGGGGTACAAAATTTATTGAAAATTAGAAAGGAACATTACAAAGAAAGCAAAGGACCAAAGTACCAAGAAATAACAAAAATAGAAGAACACAGCACAACCAAAGTCAGCCAACTCCTAAACCAGCCCTATCCTTAGCAAGAACTCCCTCCAACTCATAGTGAATCTCCAGAGGAATAATCTCCCACTCCTCAACTCTCCAACCACCGACATGCTTAAAAGTCCATTTTTCCAAGCAATCAGTAGCTTTATTCCACTCCCACAGAATATGAACAAAAGTCACCATTTCCATCAATGAACTAATATGCAGAATCTATTGCACAATCATAGCCAACTACCAATTGACCCCCACCACTTTTTGATCAATGAGAAAATTGATCAAGACCTGGGAATCAGATTTGGTGATCCCATAATAGTGGTTTACAATTTTTGGCCAAACTAGACACTGAAATTATTATTTTTAACTAAATTTTCACATTCGGGCACCTATAGCGGCTAAACTGTGAGGAATTTGAAGATGGTGCAAACTAGAGTCTCATCAAATTTTGTCTGTAGATTCTAAAAATAATTTTTTCAAAATTTTTGGAATTAAATTGCACTTCCTTTTCCATCTCCCACAAAAATAGATTTTTTTCATAAAACAACATTTTTAAAAAGTGACGCACACCGTATAACGCATAACTTTTTTTCCCTGAAGGATAAAATTATAATTCTTTCAAATTTAGATTTGCAACTCTGATATCTAGTGCTTCCACTTGGTTATATAGTTTTTTATTGAATATTTTTTCCTTAATCAAGTTTCAAAGTCAAACAAATTACAATTCATATACAACGCGACTGTATAATGCGTAACTTTTTTGGTATATGTCAAAATTTAATTTAATTTTTTTTGTTGGATCAAGGACTTCAATATCTAGTGCACTCATATTTTTCAATAATTTTTTTTTATAATATTCTATTTTTACACATGTGAAGAACAAAGAAATTAATTTTTGATGAAAAATCTATGTTTAATAAAACTCAAAAAAAAAATACATAACAAAAACAAAACATATTAAAATTATATTCATTGGATAGCTTGTTCTGAGAAATACCATAATCATTTTAAATAAATTTTAAATGAATTCATTTGATCCCCCAAAATCTAAATCAAAAGTGATTTTTTATCAGCATTTTGATAGGTGTAAAGGAGACGCATTTATAGGTATGGTTTAAAACTAGGAAGGTTCTATCCAAGGGGGTTTGATCTAAGGTGATTTGATCAAACCCTTTTTAATTGGAATCCTTAAAATGGAACTTTTTAAGGCTTAAATCATTATATTTTCTAAAAATATGTGATTTCAGCTAAAATTCCTTCCTCTCAGGAATTGTAAACCACTATTATGACAGCACTACCTTCTCCACCCCAAAGCATGAGCCCTCTCAAAGGTGCAGAGGATTTCAAAACCTTCCCCAATATTGATAGTCTTCAACCCATCATGGATTAAAAAGAGGAAAACTGCCGAACTTAAAGAATCCATGTTGATCCCCCCAATACCAACAGGTCCCAGATTTCCCCTGGAAGAGCCATCAGTATTAATTTTCAAAACCATATTAGGAGGGAACTACCAACTGATAACCCTATGAATTTTTTACTTCACCTTCTAGCCTTTCCTGACACAAGTAGAAGTCACAGACAACCCCTGAATCCCCAATCTCTCCACCACCTCAGCATCCCTTTTCTCTAACAGAAAGATCACAACACACTTAGCCTCCATTGTCTCCTGAATCATGCTCAAAATTATTTGCCAAACATGTTGCACAAGCTTCTTCTCACCACAAAAAATACGCCTATTCCATTCCAACCAAATCTGCCATAGCTTAAAGATAGGCCCCATGTACCACACTTCATGTAAGAAAGAATTCATAGAGGGAGGCCTACCCACACTATTCCAAAACTCAATCAAGGAGGAAGCATGAACATAAGGGCTCTGCCAAACACCCCACAAAAAATTCCAAATCTGGATAGCAAAAGGATAGCAGAAAAACAAGTGAGAAGACTCCTCCTCAGCTGCCCCACACAAAACAAAAACAGAAGGGCCATGGAAACACCTCTTCCTGATATTGTCCCAATTCAAACACTTATTCCAAGTCAACATCCAGACAAAGCAATTACACTTTGGCTAGGAGAAATTGTTCCAAACCTTCTTCCACCACTGAACTTCCTCCCCATTCACCATGTGGGAAAATAACACCTTATATCTAGAGGAAACAGTATAGACACCCATAGGATTAGGAGACCAAGCAAGAACATCTTCCTCCCAGAGTAAACTACATCGTTGACTGGAAATAACACTTTGCAGCACAACACATTCCTTTTGTAGACCAACATCCAACCAAACATTAGGAGACTTTCATCTAGCCACCTCTAGATATCCACAAGAAGAGGATGATTTAAAGTCACTCACCCATGACCAACAAGCCTCAAGAAACCTCTAGAAAAGATTTAATAAATTCGGATACTAAGAGATGAGAAGAGGAGAGCCATCCCAAGAATCAGACCATAATTGAACTGCACTCCCTTGCTTGTAAATCCAAAATAAATTATCCTTAATAAGATCGGCCCCATTTTTGAGAGTCCCCCAAATCACTGAACCCTTCCCAACAAGGGGATAATGAGGAATATGAGTATGAGGAATCCCAAAGAAGTACTTTTGAGATAGAACACTAGCCCAAATCTAATCATACTCAATGCACCACCGCAAATACAGATCCACAAGAAGCGCCACCCCAGTCAAAGATGACTGTTGTAATCCAAGACCCCAATACTGCTTCGGGCTACAAACAACCTCCCATATAACTAGAATCCATTTAGAATACATCAAACAACCAGCCCATAAGAACTATCTAGCCATAGAATCAAATTCCTTAACAAATCCCACTGGGGCAACTTGGAGAATGCATCTATAAATGGGCAAAGCCTACACCACAGACTTGATTAACTTAACATGCCCAACAAAAGATAACCACCTATGAGTCTAGTGATTAAATTTTACCCAAAATTTATCCAAAATATTCTTCCAAGACTCCCTGGGAAATATCTCATCCAAGATGGGGATACCAAGATAGGTCAAAGGTAGATTCCAAATTTGAAATCTCAAGGTCTAAGCAATGCACTATTGAATGGGGCCCAAAGTATTAAAAAAGAAGATGGAATATTTATCTTCATTAATCAATTGTCCCAAGAAAATTAGGTAAACATCCAATGCCCTATGAATATTAGCTGCTTCTCACATTGTATACTTTCCCATCAGAGCAGTATCATCCACAAACTATAGGTGCGACTATGGAGGAAAGTCACCACCCCACTACCAACCCTGGATTAGACCAAACTCCACATTTCTTCTAATCAACCACCCCAAACCTTTAGCAAAGAGAAGAAACAAATACAGAGAGAGGGGATCCCCTTGACGTAGCCCCATAGATGCACCAAATAACTCAAAGTGCTCTTTATTAATAATCATAGAGAAAGAAACTAAAGCAACGCAACTCATAACCCAATGAATCCTATCTTCCCCGAAACCAAAAACATTGAGAACCTTTCAAAGGAAGGACCATCTAACCCTATCATAAGCCTTAGCCATATCCAAATTAATGAACATCACCTTTTCTTTGGAGCTAGCCATATAATGAATGGTCTTAGTTGCAATAAAAATCCCATCCAAAATTTTCCTACCAACCACAAAATTGCTCTACTCCTCAGAAGTTAGCTCCTTAATTCCCTTTTTTAACCTGTCAGTAATTAACTTAGAGATAACTTTATAAATGACATTGCAAAGAGAAATGGGATGGAATTGACTTAACCTATCATCCCCATCACACTTGGGAATGAGGGAAAGAAAGGTAGAATTTAAAGCCCTTAGCATCTTATTCCGCTGGGATTCCTGAACAACTACCAAAAGGTTCAACTTGATAATATCCCAAAATTCTTGGAAAAACTCAACTGGGAAGCCATCAGGACCAGGAGCTTTCCCTTTCTTCATCTAGAAAATAGTCCCCTCAAGATCCTCCAGCATGATATTACTCATAAGAAGCTCATTCATTTCTCTAGAAACCAGAGGGGGGATACAAGAAAGAACCTGGGCTTCTTCAAGAGACCCTCCTTGTGAATCCTCCCAAAAAAGAGAGGAAAAATAATACACTGCCTCACCTGAGATTTCAAGAAAGGAGGAAAGTTGCTCACCCTGGTCATTCACCAGAACTGAAATAGAATTTCCTTGCCTCTTGGATTTCATTGAATTGAAGAAAAAAGAAATTTTTTTATTCCCTTCCTGAAGCCACTCTATTTGCACCTTTTGTTTCCAATACATTTCCTCCCACAGCTCACACTCCTCTAGAGCTTTCAAAGCCTGATCCTTTTCTTGAAGAAAATCCTCCATCACCCCACCCTCCCTTATCAGTCTCGTGATAGCATCCAATTGAGCCAAGTGAGCAATCGCCTTAGCATGAAAGATGTTCCCAAAGCAATGAAGATTCCACCGCTTGAGCTGGTATTTCAAATACTAAAGAAGTTTAGCAAAGGTGTACATTGTCGTACTGAAAGTAGGTCTACCACTTCTCCACCATTCATCCACATAATCATATAGAGATTGGTTTCACAACCACAAGATCTGAAATCTAAAAGAAGGAGAATGAGGCACACAACTTGACTCAATAGCTAGCTTGATAGGCCAATGGTTGGATCCTCTCTAATCCAAAATTTAAAAACAAGAAGACCACAAACCACCAATCCAATAACAAGAAACCAAGAAGCGATCCAATCTCTCAGCAAGACAATTATCCCCAAGCCTGCAATTGTTCCATGTAAACTGACCATTACTGGGCTTAATATCCACTAAATTTAAAACATCAATGTTATCACATAGGAGCATTGCAGTGGGCTCCAGCCTCGCAATACCACCACGCTTCTCAGTCAACAATGCAATAGCATTAAAATCTCTAGCTAGGATCCAAGGATGGAAAGGAGCCAAACTGCGGACAAACCAAATATGGGACCACAGAGACTGCTTACCTTGGAGATGAATACAAGCATAGATATTAGAAAGGAGAAAAATCTCCCATATCTCAAAGCTAGAAGCAATCATAAACATAGCAGATTTATAGGACAACCACCAAAGAGGATAGATCTTTTGCGGGTTGTACAAAAAAGCTATTTCCCTAGAAGACCCATGAGCACCAATGCACTAACACTCCCCCATATGCCACAACTTAGGAGCCAGACTAAACATAGTCTCCACTGATAGCTTGGTCTCCTGAAAAAAAAGAATATCAAGACCATGTTTCCTAACCAAATCATGAACCACTTTTTGTCGAGGGTCGTTGTTCAAGCCCCTTACATCCCATGATAAAATAACCATTTCGAGGGATTCAAAATATGAGAATCCAGAGTCTTTACCAACCCTGAATCCACTAAAGTCTCACCTATCAACTTGATCTTTTCTAGATCCTTCTTTCTACCAAGTTTGGCATATTTCTCTACCCCACCTTTCTTAAGATCTCTTTGTAAAAGGCCCAACTAAGGAGAGGGATTGTTGCTCTTAGCTACATTTAGACTTATGATTCATCTAGAAGGAGAAGAATCCCCACCACCTTTCAGTGCCTTGGCTAAAAAAACTGGCACCCCTGAGACCACTAACTGTTGATCTATATCCATGTGCAAATTATCACCACCCAGTGGAACCAATGAAACACCAAAGATATTGTTCACTTGAGTTGTACCCACAACCTCCTGAACCAAAATCAACAAACTTGGGTTCACTTCCTGCTGGTTGAGATCATCCAATACCTCAAACATTTTAAAAGTATCATCATCTTGTCTTTCCTTTAAGGTCCTCTTCTGGGCCTAGTTCTAGTTACGAGCCTTGACCTAAACAAAACCATCAGCACCAACCACCTCACCGGAGGCAAGGCCCTTCCCCTTATTAGCCATAGGAGGGTTGTGAGGAGGTTGTGCAGGCTGAGACTCTAGAGGCTTATATCTTGGACATCTACATTGTAGATGGCCATATTCGTGACATAAATGACAACAGAAAGGAAGAGTCGCGTAATCCAACTATTGCACCTAAGAGAAGGGTCCCACATACATATCCACAACATTGAGTAAAGGCTTACTAAGATCAATTTCAACACAAATACGAGCAAAAGTCATTACCTTTTTACCCAAGGTTTGCAACAAAAACCCAACTGGTTTTCCAAGCATTGAAGCCAACAAGTGCAAAGCATCCTCCATATAGCATTCCACTAGAAACTGAGGAAAATGAACCCACATAGGGACACGATTTGGCAGCTCCTCCGAGGGTATAAACCCTGCATGCCATGGTTTGATAAACAACCCCACTGAGTTATAGAAATAAGGACCTCCCTCAAAACCCCTAGTGTGATCAACCATGCAATTAAAGGTAACCATAAAGTAACTATTTTCCAACAACATGATCTCCATTTCTCCCTCTAGTGCCCAAGTCCTTTGGGCCCAAGATTCCAAAAACTGTAGTGAAACCCTCATCCCAAAAAATTTGCAATATAATGAGTGGTTCATATAATATTCAACATCTTTGGCAATCATCTCAGGTGAGATCACCAATTTCGGCCTCTCTTGGAAATGCTTGGATAGTCGTTAATCTTCTTGAGCCTCAAACCATTAGATGAACCCACTCCAACAAACCCTAAATCTAGAGCAAATAAATTATTATCAAAAGACTTCATGCCTTGAGTTGAAGACTTCGAGCCTATCACTATGTGAAAGTCCATGTCAGGAGACACCCCAGATGTCTCACCCTTAGAAAATGCCATCAAGCCCTAGATGGGTATGCAAAAATTCCAAATGGTATTGGGTGGGGAAAACCCATACCACTCCCCCAAACTACGCCTGACACAAACACCCACTGCAAGAGCCCACCCACACCTACACCAGGAAAAGAGAGTAAACACCACATAGAGAGAAAACAACAACATGCTTTCTACACCCTGCACACCCTATAACTTCAACCCACTTCATCTAGATCCAAGCATGCGCGGGCATGCACCACCGCAAAAGCCCTACAGATAGATCCACAATGCAGGGCACGAAAGAGACCCCCGAGTGCACAGAGAAATGAAAACCCAAACAAACATCAATCACACACCCTAGGAATCAGATCAGACATTTAAAAAAGAGAGACAACCCCCCCAAAACTACAAAAAGACCCCCCCTTGACAACATAGGAACAAAAGAAGACCAGTCATGAGCTAGGGCTCAGATGCCCTAGCTCGGCCCACGAAGTTGCGAACTCGGACGCCATCTAGTCTAATCAATTAATTTAGACTCTTCTCATTATAATTCATATAAAAATCTCCTTTTTATTCTTTATTAAGCCCTATTTTAAAGTGTTGTAATTTCTTGTAACAAGATTTCACACTTTTCTAGGCTTATCTTCACTATTTACACTTTTCTTATAGGGCCCCTCTATGCACTCATAAGAATTAATTAAGTGTATTTTTGAATGTAAACCTGACAAACAACATTAAATGTAACTTAATTCCTAACACCCACTTACAAGTATAGAGTGGGACCCATTCACCATGGGTGGTGAATGAGTCCCTCTTGGCTCCAAATTCAAAATAATTCAAAATTCCTTTTGGGTTTTTATTCAAAAAGACCTTATGTTGGCCTATGATGTATTATTGGGTTATTAGGGCATAAGTGTGTATAAATAAGTTTTTTTCCATCCATTTCAACCCCCATTCATCTCTTAACTCATTTTACAACTCAATCATCATGTATCTTCTCCATCAAGTCAAGCAAGCTAGGGTTTCACCATTCTACGTCATCAAGGTAGCTTCCAAGGATATTCAAGGGAAGATTCTTCATGTTTTTCTATAGAAACTCTAGATCAATCTTCATGGAAAGGTAACAACTCCATTTTTTCATGATTCATTACATTCTTTCTCCATTTTGGTTTAATTACCTAAAAGGGGTTTGACCAAGGCAAACCCCCATGACCTAACATCCAACATTTCTTCTTCTCTTCTTGTGTGTTTGTAGATTTAGGAATCTTGGAAGTTAAGATATCATTGAATATTAAGTTGTAAATTTTTTGATGATACTTTTCTATTGACCAAGGAAAAATATCAACAAAAAGTCACTTTCAGGTTCAGAAATCAGACTTTCAGAGATGGACACCTATTACGATCTGAAGAGTAGACCGAAGACTATAGTTTCTACTTTTGGAATTTTAGAAATTCAAAACTAGACTGATTCACCATGGATGTCAAATGAGTCCCATTGCTAGGCTTGAATATGGTTTTCTATGTTTTTGGATACCCATTTTTCTAAAACGTGCTCTTGAATAGTTTCACATAACTGGGACAAATTCACCTAGAATGGTGAATGAGTCCCACCAGGCCTAAAAATTAGGGTCAACAGTGTTTCAAAATTCATTTCAAGTCTTCGTGAAGATCTCAGGTGCACACTTTCAGTTTCATCCATTTATATTGCAATTTACATTCATTTCTAGGTATTTTCTGCATATCATAATGTGTTTTCAATCAATTTACATTTAATTGGTTTTGCATTAATAATCAATCCATTTTAAAAATTAGTTGAATTTAGACATAATTTAATCATACATTCATTAGTTTGAGTGAACCACCTATATTTTAGGTGTGGGGTCTATCTCTTTCCATTATGTGAAAGACCCTAATTGAGAAAAAGAGACATAACATCCCTAACCATTAAAATGTTTGGTTCATCTTCGTTCTTAGTGTAGCCTTGTCACTTCATATGATGTTTTTGTCACTTTATGGATGACATTGGGTATGATTTCCTTCATAAGTGTGATCTATCTTAGCATATTGCATTCCTCTTCGTGGCCTGATGTGACACACTGCATCCCCTAAGTTGTGAATATACTATTCTTTGATTAGTCCTCTCTTGGAGATGTTAGAGACAATGTTCCCTAAGTGATAGACCTTGCATGAACTTAACAAGACTCCTTTGAAAATCTTTTACATTTTACATTTTTGCATTTTATATTTTTGCATCTTTGGAACCTTGCATAACACAACTTCTATGCCTGTGGTACCTTTTCATTTGTTCACGAGTTCTAAGAATACATATCTCTTTCTTGTCTCATGAAGCAAAAACCAACATTTTTCCTTTGTGGAACCTTATTAAATTTATCAGGAGGTATAGCTTTAGTATGGTTGAGCGAGAAGCCCATTCAGCAGCATGACTTTCCCTATAGCCATCTATGTGTTTGTGAGTGCATACCAACTAGTGTATGTTTCTCACTTTTTGGGTCTTCTCACCCGGCAGACCGCCATAAGTTTCGTTACCACAAAGTGAGTATGCATTCTCTTTTTGTCACAAAACACCTAGATCTAATCCATAACTAGTTGGACAAACAATCGAAGCTTGATCCAATTCTCTCTTTTCTTCTTCTCTTATACATGTGTTCCTTTGTTCTTATGTTTAGTTTTCCATGGGATCTTCATCCTGGGGGCTTGGTCATCCCTCTTGATCATTTCCATTCCATCTTACTAGCATATGTGCATTGGGATCCCTCTCGATATGCATGGCTACTTTAGTGTGATTTTGAAGCAAGCTCATCCTCTCACTAAAGTGGGGGTAAATGTACCATAGAAAAAAGGATCATTGACATTTTCATGGTTATTTAGGTCTTTCTTTTATGATGTTTGACTTATCTTTCTTTGATTTAATGTTGCAATGTAACTTATGCATTCACATTGGGTCCTAAATATTCAAATTATGGTGTCTTGTAAAGGTGTTGTGAAGTTTTGAACACATTTCTACACTTTTCTAGACTCTTCTCATTATAATTCATAAAAAAATCACCTTTTCATCACTTATAAAGTCCTATTTTAAAGTTTTGTAAAGTCTTGTAACAAGATTTCACATTTTTCTAGGCTTGCTATCATTATTTACACCTTTCTTATGCTTTATATGACCCCTTTATACTCTCATAAGACTTAATTAAGTGTATTTTTGAATGTAAACCCGACAAACAACATTAAATATGACTTAATTCTTGACACCCACTTACAAGCCCGAGGTGGAACCCATTCTCCATGGGTGGTGAATGAGTACCTCTTAGCTCCAAATTCAAAATAATTCAAAATTCCTTTCGATTTTTTATTCAAAAAAACCTTATGTCGGCCTAAAATGAGGTATTATTAGATTATTAGGGCATAAGTGTGTATAAATAAGTTCTTTTATTCTAATTTCAACACCTAATCCAACTCATTCAAGCATTCATCAAATTCCCTCATTCACTAATTACATTCAAGCATCATTCAATCAAGCAACATCAAGCATCTTGGAGAAACCATTGATATATCTTCATATTTCTTCAACAAGGTTGGTGAGTTTAGTACACTTTCAAGTTGTTTATTCATCATTCCTTGCTCATTTCATTTCATTTCTTTATTAAGGGTTTGATTACCAAAGTGGGATTTGACCAGGGTAAATCCCTATACCCTAACCCTTAACCATTTTCCCCCTTTTGCATGTGTGTTTTCTAACTTTTGTATGCATATTTGTTAAGCAATTAGGTGTTGAAAAGTGGAAAATAAGTCAACAAAGTTTTTCAAGTCAACTAAACGCTATTTCAAGCTTGGAGACAACCTATTGTCTATTTTTTACAGATTTGATTCCGTCAACCTGACAAGAAGACAAGTGCAAATCTAGAGCCACTGAATTGACCTTTGATTTCAAATATTTTTGGAGGAGGACTAATTTTCCATCAGTGGTGAATGAGTCCCACCTGAGGGCTCAAAAGTTGAATTTTTCAGAATCCAGTTCTTGACAGTCACAAAGCAGTTTCAAGTGTTTTTGTTAGTAGCAAGACTGATTCACCATCAGTGGCAAATGAGTCCCACTGGTGTTTTACAGTGATTTCTGCTAGTTTCTTGAGCCTTCTGAATTCAACATTAAATTCCTAGGTGCACCTTTTTCATCCTCTTTCAATTCTATTTTTGTTTATTCATGTTTTATTTCATTCTTACATATCTCATTGTGTTTTCAAACATTACATATTTCATTAGTATTGCATTCATAATCTATCAATTTCATTTCTTAGTTGCACATAGATCATTCCATTTAGTCATAATTCCATCTTGCATTCCTTTATTTGAGTGAACCACCTCAATTTTAGGGTTCTATCTCTCTCCTATTATGTGAAAGATCCTAAGAGTGCAAGAGAAGTCCATAGAAACCACAAAATTGATGGTTCACCTTATAAAAAATGAAATAATGCCACTTAAGCTAAAGAACAAAAATCAACAATACCCTATGTAAATCAACAAAAACTGTATAACATTAATTATTTTATTCAGTTGCAACCATACCCACAAAACACATGGCATAAATCAAACAATATTCATTTCAACAACGACCCATATGCAAAAACCCACAAAACACAAAAAATCACACTGACAAACCCATACAAAATGATAGCCACATAACACAAACCACAAACAAAAAATAATTTCTTTTAACAAACAATATAGTCTTCTCTGAACAAAACCCCATTGAAAATGAAGCGATATAGCCTTTTCACAACACCTTATCGAAAATGAGATGATATAGGCTAAGCTAGAGAACAATAATCAACAATGCCTTATGGAAATCAACATAAATTGTATAATGTTAACTATTTTAAATCTAGAGAAAAAAAATGAAGAATTCCCTATCAAAATCTACATAAACTATATAATGCTAACTATTTTATTGTGTTGCAACGATATACACAAAAATGCAATTTGAGTTGAACACCAATCTAGATGCAAAAACCCAAAAAATACAAAAAAACATAGTTACAAAGCCATGATAAAATATAGTCTTTTCTCAACACCACTTTATCGTAACTTGAAACAATATAGCATTTTCAACAACACCTTATCGAAAATGAAACAATGTAGCCTAAGCCAGACAACAACAACCAACAATGCCTTATCAAAATCAACATAAATTGTATAACGTTAACTATATTAAAGCTAGACAACAAGAATCAACAATGCCTTATGGAAATCAACATAAAATATATAAGGCTAAGTATTTTATTGTGTTGCAACCATAGGGACAAAATGAAAGACATAAATTAAACAATATTTGTTTCAACAATGGCCCACATGGAGGAACCCACAAAACACAAAAATGCACAGTAAAAAATTGATGCAAAAATATAGTCTTTTCTTAACAACACCTTATAGAAAATGGAACAATATAGCCTTTTGATTAGAACCTTATCAGAAATGAAACAATATAGTGCAAGCTAGATAACAACAATCAACAATACACAAAACCCATGCAAAACTATAGCTACAAAACCCATGCAAAATGATAGCCACAAAACGCCAACCATAAATGAAACAATATTGCTTCTAACAAATAATATAGTCTTTTCTCAACAATGCCTTATTGAGAATTGAAACAATATAGCCTTTTCAATAGCACCTTATAAAAAATGAGATAATATAACCCAAGCTAGGCAACAACAATCGACAATAACTACATAATGTTAACAATTTTATTCTGTTGCAAACATAGCTAGAAAATGGAAGCCATAAAAAGAAACCCAAAAAAAGTCACAATAACAAACCCATGCAAAAATATACTCTTTTCTCAATAAAACCTTTTAAAAAATTGAAACAATATAGCCTTTTAAACAACACCTTATCAAAAATTGAAACAATATAGCCTTTTCAACAACACCTTGTCAAAAATTGAAACAATATAGCCTTTTCAACAACACCTTATCAAAAATTAAAACAATATAACCTTTTCAACAACACCTTATTGAAAATGAAACAATATGACCTAAGCTAGAGAACAATAATCAAGAATGCCTAATGGAATCAAACATAAACTGTATAACATTAACTATTTTATTTTGTTACAACCATAACCACCAAATGAAAGCCATATATCAAACAATATTGGTTTCAACAATGACCCAGATGGAGAAACCCACAAAACCATAGCCACAAAAAACCAACCATAAACAAATAAATATTGCTTTTAACAAACAATATAATATTTTCTCAACAATTCCTTATCGAAAATTGAAATAATATAGCATTTTCAACAACACCTTATCAAAAATGAGACAATATAGCCCAAGCTAGACAACAACAATCGACAAAAACTGCATAACATTAACAATTTTATTTCGTTCCAAACATAGCCACAAAAGGGAAGCCCTAAAGAGAAACCCACAAATATTCACAATAACAAACCCATGCAAAAATATACTCTTTTCTCAATAGAACCTTATCAAAAATTGAAACAATGAACCCTTTTCAATAGAACCTTATTGAAGATTCATAGTAACAAACCCATACAAAAATATACCATTTTCTCAACATAACCTTATTGAAAATTGAAACAATATAGCCTTTTCAACAATAGATTATCAAAAATGAAAAAATATAGCCTAAGCTAGAGAACAATAATCAACAATTCCTAATCGAATCAAACATAAATTGTATAACATCAACTATTTTATTTTGTTGCAACCATAACCACAAAACGGAAACCATAAATCAAACAATATTGGTTTCAACATCAACTTAGATGGAGAAATCCACAAAACCATAGCCACAAAACCCATGCAAAATGATAGCCACAAAATGGAAACCATAAATGAAACAATATTGCTTTTAAAAAATAATATAGTCTTTTCTCAATAGTGCCTTATTGAAAATTGAAAAAATATAGCCTTTTCAACAACACCTTGTTGACAGTGAGACAATATAGCCCAAGCTAGACAACAACAATCAACAAAAACTACATAACATCAACAATTTTATTCTATTGAAAACATAGCCAGAAAATGGAATCCATAAAGAGAAACCCACAAAAAAATCACAATAACAAACCCATGCAAAAATATACTCTTTTCTCAACATAACCTTATCAAAAATTGAAACAATATGGCCTAAGCTAGAGAATAATAATCAACAATGCCCAATGGAACTAATCATAAATTGTATAACATTAAGTATTTTATTTCGTTGCAACCATAAGCAGAAAACGGAAGCTAGAAATCAAATAATATTGGCTTGAACACCGACCTAGATGGAGAAACCCACAAAACAAAAAAAATCATAGTTACAAACCCATGGAAAACTATAGCCACAAAAAGCAAACCATAAACCAAACAATATTCATTTTTACAAACAATATAATCTTTTCTAAACAACACCTTACCAAAATTTGAAATAATCATCATTACCTTATCAAAAATAAAAAAATATAGCCTTCCAAAAACCATCAACCACAAATGAAACAATATCTCAAAGGGTTTTTTTGATATGCACCTCTTCTTACTTGCTTCAAGCACACCTCTTCCCAGTAGATTTATCTACACTACCTTGTTTCTTGAAGCTTGCAAAAAACTACATAATGTTAAAAAATTTATTCCATTGCAAACATAGCCAGAAAATGGAAGCCATAAAGAGAAACCCACAAAAATTCATAGTAACAAACCCATGCAAAACCATAGACACAAAACGTGAACCATAAATGAAATAATATTCCTTTTTACAAACTATATAGTGTTTTCTCAACATCAACTTATCAAAAGTTGAAACAATCAACAGTACCTTATCAGAAATCAAACAATATAGCCTACCACAAACCATGAACCACAAATGAAACAATATCAAAAATGGTTTTTTTGAAATGCACTTCTTCCCGCTAGCTTTCCTACAAGAAATGGGAACGCTCACACAATAACCTCTACCCACCTCCATAGAAGCTAGGCAATGCTTGATCAAGCTTACACCCTCATAGAAGCTTACCCTCCTCGCTCATAACTCTGATAGTAGGTATAGCATCAAAATGAGACCCAACAATGCCTTATCAAAAAATTTGCAGACATTCGCTATGTTTCCTAAGGTTTTAAATGGTATATATTATTACAACCATCGTCAGTACACATAAAGCATACACAAATTAATGTTGATGCGAACTAGCATTTAATTTTGGCAACCTTCTCTATCCATGTGGTGGGAAATGTAACGCCTTGCTAAGGGACCTGGTGGAATAATACAAAACACCTCAAACATCAAGCCAATAATTTTTTTTTTAAGAAACTAAAGTGACACTAACTAATGCAACTCAAAAAACTAACATGAATAACATCATTACATTAATATCATATCATAATCACATTCTAACCTAAAAAGTAACATTAATCGTGGCCCACTTACACACCTATCCACCATGGTCCTTGAATTTTGCTACTGCGATACATCTACACTAACTAAACCTATAGAAAGACATTTGATACACTAAGATCACATCCAATCAATTATTTGAATGTAAATTAAATCTCATACATCAAATTACATATGATAACATAACTTAATTATAATTAAACCTCATCTAACACTATGCCTATATGAATCTAATCTTAATCAATTCCATGAAATAGGTACATAAAGATGTATCACATCTACTACTAAGTTAAGATCATATGCATCATAAATATAACATTCATATGTTAACCTTTTCATTACATAATAAACAACATATATATATATATATATATATATATATATATATATATATATATATATATATATATATATATATATATATATATATATATATATATATATATATATATATATATATATTCAAGATAACATCAATTCATTTACTTTTCTTTTACAAGAATGTTACAATGTATAAGATTCATTCATCTAAGAGGTACATATATATATAAATACATATTGGACACAATTTTCGTAAAAATATCATCTGCTCATAAATTCAACTCTCGAATGAAGTTGAAGGAAAGACTCTCCATGTTGTACATGAACTACACTACCTAAACCCCAATGGATGGTTGGAAAATACCACCCTACCATGTGGAACCCTGAGGCCCACTCCCTCTATGATAGGAGACAATACTAGGCCCCACACACAACAAACAACATAAATAACAAGTGGCTAACACTAAGCATCCAAAGGAGACTGCCTAAAACAAGAATCAACCAAAAATCATAGACTTTCAGATACTTCTAGAGGACCAATCACATAACACAAATAGATAGGAAACCCAAAAGCTGATCAATATACTACAACATATACAATGAAGCACATTACATGGTATGTGCAGGATCACATGGAAAAAACGGGCCCTTAAGTGGGAAAAAATTCAAAAAATCAGAGTTAGGCAACTTGACGTAAAAATTTGAATAAGTTATCTATATTATTTAAAAAATATGTAAGAATAGAATTTGTAGCAAATTGAATGTAGTTTCTAAAATACTAGGTTTTTAAAAAGAAAAAATATATATTTTGTGAAAATTTGAAATTTCAATGTAGTAGTACTTAAATTTCAAGGAAAAAAAAAAGTAGGTGTCTCGACCTAACCACAATTAAATGATAATATTTTTTTAAGATTTTATATGAGGACTCATGCCCTTATGTGATGCATATTTTTTTGTAATTTTTTTCCAAGTAAAAAATTAATTATGAATTTTTTATCACAATTTTTAATAAATATAAAACCTCGTATGTCTGACCACCTTAACTTGGTCAAAACTTCATGAAATTCAATTTTTCTTTTTTTAATCCTATAGTATGTGAAACATAGAATGTGACACATTTTTGCATTCAAAAAATGTGATACCATTTGAAAGATATAGATATTTTTCAATTAGCCTATCAATCAGGGCTTTAGTCTTAATTTGAATAGAAAATGAATAATAATTACTTATTAAATTCAAAGTAAAGAATAATTTATATTGGTGGAAAGCTGAGAATATCCTTTAAAAACCCTTTTTGTTTCATCAATTTTGGGTAAAAAGATAGTTGTTAGCCACATACCCATCATATTGCCACTTTTTGGCCCATCATGATCCTGCACATACCCTACATCATTTTCACAATCTTATAACATGAAAACCAACTTTAATTTAGCAATTCATAATCAGGACCACCAATGCATAACCATGGTACAATTGATCCTTACATACAAAAGCCTCAACATAATTTTTCACAAATAGGAAGGGATTTTAAACATACATATAGTAAACAAGATCAAGCTAAAATGGTACAACACAATACAGATCAAGGATAGAGCTATATTCTCCTATATAACCTTTGAAACTGAACTAATTCCCTTTTGACAATAGTAAATATGTCAGCCATAAAACAACTATAAAATAGTCATTTCAACTTGAAATCCAAATCCGTCAAAAAACCATTTCATATTTTCCCCTCAACTACTCAAGATCATGGACGAAATTCACCAAAAATTACTCAGAAATTCACAAAATGCAAAACAATAGATGACTCCCATAAAAACCCTCTTGACAACAGTCAAATTTCCCAGCCATAAAATAGTCCAATCAACTTGAAATTCAAATCCGTCAAAAACCAATTTCAATTTTTTCCCTCAACTACTCAACAATGTGAACGAAATTGATAAAAAATGACTCGAAACTTCACAAAATGTGAAACAACATATGGATCCCATAAAAAACTCTCTTTTTGGCATACCCGATTATAGCCAAATGACAAAATGAGAAACCCAACAACTAGATCTTTTCCCAGATAATTAAAAAAAATTAAACATCAATTAATTTAACCCTTTTCAAATGTATATAAATCTAAAATGCATAAATTAACAAAATCAAGAAAATCCTTACCTTAAATTTGAAGAATAATGATGAAAAACAAGTTGAAACCCCAAAAGATCCTCCAACCTCAAATCACCAATCAAAAATCATGATCCAAAGCCAAAATGTCCATTCACTAGCAACAATAAATTCTCATGAACTGCCAAATAAAATTTCAAATCACCCTTTTCAAATCCCATCTCAAATTGCTCGAAATCTAAACAAAACATCAAAATTCATCATAATTCTTTCAACTTTCAACTGCACCCCCAAAAAATTTTTGCAACAACTATCCAAAAAATATCTTTCATTGCTCCTTCCTCTTCACAAGCATGGCGAGAACTCAAAAAAAAAAAACAAACAAACAAAAAAGGTAACTTTCTCTCTTTTTCCCCAAAAAGACTCTTCTTTTCCAAAATCCAACAAGGAAATAAAATCCTCATAAAATAAATTATTAAATTATTAAATTATAGCACCTATCATCATCCCACTAACGAAATAATTAAAATAAAATAAATAATCAAATCAACTCACATAATTAACTCATTTGTTTAGGGTTTCCCACCAAATAAAATCAAAACATTATAAAAGATAAGATAACCTCCTTAAAATTAGCCACTCCGCCAAAACAGTAAATCAAAACACAAATATATCATATGCGTACATATTAATATTTAAATATTTAATAATAAATATATTAATATTTAATAAATAACATTAACATATGTTAATATTTATAAGCTTATTTTCAAAAACATAATACACATATAATCATAATAATATTAATAACCAATATTCACTCACACCAAAGAATAACCATAGCAATATATATACATATATATAATAAAATTAAATCACACTTTAACACCCATATGACAACTATAGTTACCAACAACATAACTGAACTAGAAGCTAAATTCACTTAAATAGGTCATAATCAAAGACTAAGCATAAAGCACAAAATAACTTCTTACATGAAAGAGACATTCACATCAAAGTATAAATAATAAGAATGATCACAACAGTGACTAACCTAACTTACCAAAGGAATTAAGAATAATTGAACTAAATTCATACTCAAAGCTAGACATTCAAGTCACACAATCACATAACCCAATAGAAACATTCACACAAGTGCAACACTCCAACCATAGGGTAAAAGAGACCAGGCATTGTCCCATGACAACCCAGAAAGGTGGTCTCACACAGAATCAATTCTCCTTAATTAGGGACAATGGATAGGGTTAGGGTGTAACTTGGTCCTAGATGTTATCTCATCAACCGCCATTGGGATTAGAGGCATGCCTAGACCTACTAATTCAGGTGGAGACGTAGCCTAGTGCCTATTCACTCAAACATACAAATTAGAGCACATGTGCATAATAGCTGAAGCACTAGGAAAGGAACTCTAGCAATCATATCTCATTCCCGTATGTCCCCCATACATCCAATGGTACGATGTCACCCTTTCCACTTATGCCAACAAACATACTACTACATCACTTAACTATCCAAATAAAACTCTGCATAATAATAATAACATAACAATATGCATCATACTAACAAAAGTACTAACAAAAGCTCATGTTCCATCTTTGATGGCAACACTTGAATACAAGTCATTGCCTCTTCATGATAATAAATATAATCATAATCAAAATCATAATATTATATCATCATGATAATAATATGTCAGAATCATTTGAAAATCCTAAAGATAACCAAAGCACTTCCATAGCACAAATATGCCTATAGCTTGTATCCTAGTAATTGTCATGTTTGAACACACACACATAATGATAAACCTATTCTTAAACACATATAACAAGTCATATCCTATCCTTCTTACACAGTCCATAAATTCATAATATAAAACATCAATTACTTAACATCATTAGCACATACCTTTAAATATCCCTATTATTTTAACTTCATCTCCAAGTTCCAAAGACAAACTACCTGCACATCCATGGTGACAATGGAGGGGCACTATAGGAAATCTTCCAACCTACTCCCAACACACACCAACCACCTTCGCCACCCTTTTCACAACCGCCAGAAGGCTTACAAAATGGGAAGGCTGACGGATAACTGGGAGGTTGACGATTTAAAGACACCCACCACCTTTTTCATGACCACCGGAAGGCTCAAAAACTAGGGAGGCTGACGAAAATTCTCACCAAAGTTCACAAAAATAGACTATAGGCTAAATATATTATGTTATCTCAAGCTTTTTATTTGCACATTCCTATCAAAAGTGGTAGATCTTAACGAGTCAACAAATTATTCTTATAAAATAAATGTCATTAGATCTACGTAAACAAAACTAAATGAGTAAGTGCAATTTGGTTGTTGGCAACAATAAGTGTACTCATTCGACAAATAATTTGCATGGAGTTTTATGCAAGCTGTTCCATTTTTTAGACAATTGTGTTGAGCATCTTGTAGGATCACTGTCATACTTATGTTTGTTAACACAAGTAGAAAATAGATATACCTAGCAGGAGTTTCAAGGATTACATCGATAGAAAATTATATGTATGTTAATATATTTGAGAGTATGTATTTGTGCATGGATGGCCGACAAATTCTAGTTGTATGTGGTTTGATTAAAAAATTAATAATAAGTGCTAAATAATGGAATGAAATAAACTTAGACAAATCTAGATTTTTTCTTTGAAGAAATTAAGTATTATCTTATTATAAAAAGAATTGCATATGGATTTAAAATATAAAGCAATGCAAATGGAAAAAGAAAGTTGTCATAAAATTTACAAAAAAATAATGGAAATGGAAATAGAATGTTAACATCTAGTTGTCAAATCAATATTTATCTATCTTTTATGTGATAAGTGATATTTTGGAGAATTTTACTTGATATTTTTGAGGCTTTTACCATTAGACGGCAGCTGAAACTAATTTCCTGACAACTCAAAAGTGGTTTCCATGCACGAGACCTTTTTCAAGCTCAAATCTCACACTATACGTATCCTATCGGCTAATAAATATTTCAAATTAATATCTGGGTTTCTTATTATGCTCATTATTCATGATTTATGGTGCATGCACTATGTTTGTAGCAACTCCTATATAGTGTAGTGAAATATTAGTAGCTAATCTTTAAACATGTGTATTTGAAAATTGCACAAATTTAACAATTTAAAAATAAAAAGTAGTTCAAGTTTATTGTTTGTTTAAGAAGAGTTTATTTGTTGTAGTTTTACATTTGATTTTAATCAAAATGAAATTTGATGCATATCTATTATATTTAATATTATATTTAGAAGTGAATTTATTTCTTTATAACAATCAAAACCACATAGGTGGAATGTGATATTGTATAATCAAGCAATCAATTTTTTTTGAAAACATATAATCAAACAAATAAAATAAAATAAAAATATTTGTGAAATGCAAAAAAAATCTTATGTACCATTGCATGATCTTTCAATATTCACTTGGGGTAATTTGAAAAGTGAGTATTCATTTTTGTTGGCTGGAGAGGAACCGAGATATTCTAGCTCAATCTTATCAATCAAAGATGAATCTTCCTCAAGCCTACCTTTCCACTCTATGAAATACTCCCAGTATTATATATTATTTGTGCTTCTTTCAATATTACTATTCAAAATCTTCTCGATCTCCTATTTTTGTTGTTGGAATATCTGATTCCTCGATTAAATTTATTAAATTTTAGCTTTGAAGTATTCTTCATGATATTGATACATACAAATCTAGAACATTTATTGTTTATATGTTGAAACCTTCTAACAACTGCATTTTATATTAATTTCCTTAATTAGTCCTTTTGATAGCTTACAAAGGATCAAATTTCACCTTCAACTTATTATAGATATCAACTAGAAATGCTTCCTTCTTGAGATAGAACATCATTATTTCTCCAAATACAAAATCATTCTATCATGTTTTCTCACTAGCTTTCTATACATATGCACCATTGATCTTCTTCAAATGAACTTCCCTACTTATGTATACACTTTCATCATTCAGTCAACAAGTTATTTTATTTCTATACTTCACTTATCTTGATTATTTATGTATATTAATTATAACTCATTCCTTAAAGTATTGTCATACGCAAGTCAAAATGGTGATTACTTTGTACTCATGTTTACTAAATATAGCATGGAAATTTAGCCTACACTAGTACCATATCCTAGCTTCCTATCTTTCTTCAAACTAAACATGCCAAAATAAAAAACTAGTATTCATAACCTCCATCCATTAATTTTTTCCAGTAATACAATAAGTTACATTTGAAATATTATTTCACCTTGTTACACAATGTCTTATAGAATTGACAAACAAACTTGGTGTCTCTATCTAGAATAATTCTTCTTAGCCAACAATGGGATATCACAACTTCTTTAAAAAATAGATCAACTACATGTGCTGAATAATTTTTCTTCTTAGATGTAATGAAATATGCCTTTTCAAAAAATATATCCACAACCACAAACATTGAATAATATCCTATGTAGGTTCTAGGAAATAGAATGTTGACATCTAGTTATCAAATCGATATTTATCTATCTTTTATGTGATAAGTGATATTTTGGAGGCTTTTACCATTAGATGATAGTTGAAACTTGTTTTATGACAACTCAAAAGTGGTTTGCAGGCATGAGTCTTGTTTTAGGCTCAAATATCACACTATATGTAGCCTATTCACTAATAAATATTTCAAATTAATATTTAAGTTTCTTATTTTGCTCAATATTCATTAATTATGGTGTGTGCACTATGTTTGCAGCAACTCCTATATAGAGTAGTGAATTATAATAGTAATTAATCTTTAAATATGTGTATTTGATAATAGGACAAATTTTTAATTTTTAAAATAAAAAACTAGTTCTATTTTGTTGTTTGTGGAAGAATAGTTTATCTATTTTAATTGTAAATTTGACTTTAATCAAAATGAAATTATATGTCTATCTGTTATATTTCATATTGTGTTTAAAAGAGAATTTATATTTTTATAGTCATAAAAATATCATAGGATTGGAATGTGACATTGTATCATCAACCACTTAAATGGTGTTGAAAACCTACAATTAAACAAATAAAGTAAAATAAGAAATATCTAGGCAATGTGAAATTTCTCTTACAACCTTGCATGAAAATTCAAAAGAAACTTGGGGTGACTGAAAATGTGATTCTCTTAGCTTTTGTTTGTTGGAGAGAAACCAAGATATTCTACCTCAATCTTATCAATCAAAGATTAATCTTCCTCAAGCCTATCTTTCCATAATATGAAATACTCCTTGCAGTATATATTCTCAATGCTTATTCCAATGCTACTATTTAAAATATTCTCCATCTCCTATTTTTCTTTTTACAATATCTGGTTCCTCAACTAAATTTATAAACTTATATATTTTTACTATTCGTCATGATATTGACACATATGTTTCTAAAACATTTAATGTCAGTTGTTTATATGCCTAAACCTTCTAGAAACTCCACTTTATATTAATTTCCCCGATCAATCCTTTTGATAGATTAATAAGGATCAAACTTCATCTTCAACTTATTATAAATATCAACTATAAATGCTTCCCTCTTGAGATAGACCATCATTTTTTCTCCAACTATAAACCCCTTTTATCACGTTTTTTCACTAGCTTTCTATATATCCACCATTCATCTTCTTCAAGTGAACATTCTTACTTATGTATGTACTTTCACCACCCAGTCAACAAGTTATTTTATTTCTATATTTTACTTCTCTTGATTATCGATATCTATTAATTATAACTCATTCGTTAAATTATTTTCATAGTCAAGTCAAAATGGTGTTTACTTTGTACTAATTTTTAATAAATATAGCATGTAAATTGAGCCTGCACTAGTACTATATCCCAGTTTTCTATCTTTCTTCAAACTAAACATGTCGAAAAAATTAACTACTATTCATAACATCCATCTTTTTTTTTATGATACAATAAATTATATTTTAAATATTATTTCATCTTGTTCCAAAATGTCTTATAGAATTGACCAACAAACTTAGTGTCTCTATCTAGAATAATTCTTCTTAGCCACCAATGGGATATTAGAAATTTTTTACAAAATAGACCAAATACATGTGTTGAATAATTTTTCTTCTTATACAGAATGAAATGTGTATTTTTCAAAGATATATCCACAATCATAAACATAGAATAATTCCTTCTCTATGTTCAAGACAACCCTAATAAAAAATCCATCTTGCACCTTTTTAAGGTTTCTCTAAAATTTTAATGACTGGTACAACCAAATATTTTGTCTAATTCCTTTTGGAATCTAACAAATAATGTAAAAAAAATTCTTCGATCCTTATATATTTTCATCTACAACTAGATCTTTCTTACTAATTCCAGTTTCTTATATAGTATAAAATATCTTGCTAAATAACTACTATGCATTTCCTTGACAAAAACATTTCTTACCAAGGCTCTTGGAATACACTAGTGATTGACTCTAAACAATATAATGTTAGGATTAGCTGAAATCATACATTCACAAAATATAACCTTCTACGAGAAATTTCATTTCTATTTGTAGAATCTTGCATTGCATATTGAGAAGACACTATTGAGAAATTTATCTTCTCTTCAATAATAGTTCTTACACTATAATTTGTTTCAATGATACTTCATTGAGAAAATCTATATATTCTTTACAAAAATACTTCACATTTTTGGTACCTATTCTACATTAGTCTTCACATGGAGTATTTGAGAAATTTTTAAATATTTCATTTATGTATTTAGAGCATGTGTACAAATTTTATTTTTTCATTTTTCTTCTTACATATTCCTACTTGGAATGAGAAGTCATCTTGTGCATACTTTTGGTTTTGTTTCTTCCCAAGGGGAAAAATGATGCTCAATGAGCACTAAAAATATTCAACATCCAATGTTGAGTATCTACCAATACTATAGGTATAATTTCAAGGGGAGGCTACATGGTTTCTCTTCTTATCTCAATTTGGAAAAGAATAATTTCTTCATATGGAGTTCATTTCTTCTCACATTTTGTGGGGGTCACATAGACCTTATATCTTTTATGTCCTATAGGGGGGACATTCTCTGTCCTTATGTGATAGAATTAGTCTTTGGGGTGTCATGATAAGCCCTCATATCTCTATCTTCTTCATTGGTACATTAAAATTGTATCATTTATCTTTTAAAGAGGATTTATTTTCCATCATATTTTCTCTTTTAATCTGCTTAATTGACAAATAGTAGATGAGTACTTAACACATAATAGTAGCTATGACTCATCATCTTGCATGAATTACTCCTTATGTTGCAATTAAGGGGGTATTAGTGTTAATAGCATCTTTACATATCTTTTTATGATATCACCTTTTTGATATTGAATTATCCACACTTAACTTATATTTACTTAGGTATTTTATTACTTTTCTCATTTTATATGGTTGAGACATCTCTCCTTGGCTTGTGAGAAGCCTAGTGTATTCACACTAGCAACTTGCTCACACACTTTTCAAGTGAGGTAAAACATATTGTACATTTTGAGTGGTGGTAATCATTGTATCCTACATTCAAAACTTCTCATCCTTCCCTATATATGAAAGTCTCATCATGGTATTAAGAAAAACTCTCATTTTTATATGATAAATATCCTATTGTGCTCATATTTTGTTCACTAGCAGAAGATTGTTTCAAGCTTTGAGATCTTGGAATTCTATAGTATGTACCATTCTAAACCAAATAATTATGCCATTTCTATCGACATATACCAATTTTTTAAATTATTTACATGCTTCCACATAGTCAAGATAAACTTCATACAAATGTTTAAAGTTTTCATATCCCACTCTCTCAACTCTCATCTTCATTAAGATATTATGTGTCCTACTTAGTATGTTAATAACCTTGTTTAATTTCTTCATCCTATTCTGAAACATAGGTGTATAAATTTTGTAACAATGAATAATAGGGTGTCACACCTTTTAGGATATGGAGCACAAGGATATGGTCCTATTTCACTATCATTTCATTCAAGGAAACCTTATAAATCTCAATCCAAAGGTAGAAAGGGGGAAATATATCTTGTAATAAGGTATCCTAAGGTGTTATTAAAGACTAAAAGGGGGTTCACCTCCAATCTTAGGGCTTGGAAATACAAATAACATGCAAAAAATAATGACCAAACCTAATGCTTTGTAAACCACAAATGAATGACCTAGAAATGAATATAAAATAGAACAAAATGTGAAATAAAAGAGGTGCACATGGAATCCTGTAGAAGCTCGTAATAAGCTCTAAAATGGTGAAAATGTTGAATTCGAGGAACATTGGGAGTCATACACTAGGCTAGGTGTATCAGTCCCAGACTAGAGTTTCTAGGTTGAAATAGGAATCTAGTGATGACTAGCCTAGATTTTTAGAAATATGGAAAATTTACTATTTTAGGACTCATTTGACACAAGTTACATATCAATATCTCTTAGATTTTTTGGAAATTCAAAGTCTAAATCGGCTCTTCAATCTTTGCTCTTCCTTACCAGTCTAATTTTTGGATCTAAACCTGTAGAAAGACTTGGAAAAAAATATATAGTGTTGATTTTCTTATGGGGCGTTTGCCTTGGTCAAAACCCTAGTTCGGTAATTAAACCTTGATATAATTAATGGATCTTGAAAGTAAATGTGACTATAAACTATAACCTTAATTATGTCTAAGATTAGGAAATCTAAAATTTAATGCAACCTTATTCTAGTGTGCTTGAATGTGATGCATGAATGAGGCATGAAGATGAATGACTCACTTTGGGAGATGTATGATCACCCTAATAAGCCATAATAAGACATGTACCTTCCTTGGACTAAAAATAGAGTGATAATGGAGGATGGAATCACTTAGGAAACAAGTCATTAGGCTCAGTTCAATGCCTAGTTATGTCTCCCCAACCTAGAATCCATCATGATTCACCATAGGCAACCATCATGAATCCTTAAGAATGATAGACATTGAATTAAAGTGATCTTGAAGACCTATAAAAATCACTATAATGCTGCTCCAAGACTTCAAATTTTCTTGTTACTTGCTCTTGAATGCTTTTAAAAGAGTGCTTGAATGATTGTGAATGCTTATATCTTGAATTGCATTCGCTAGATGAAAATAATGAGTTAAAAGCTTATTTATATAGGCACTTCATCTAATTTACCATTATTTAGATCTCAAATGCCAACTTCAACCAAAATTTTAATTAAAAACTTGAATATCCCGCTCAAACCCTAAAAATGGGCCACACGGGACTCTTACACCACATGTGGCATATGGGTCCCACCTAGGGCGACTCATATGCCCAAGGTAGCATATGAGTCACACACTAGTTTCTTAGGGTGGGCCAATGATGGGTTGTAATAAAACTAAGTGTATTTATTTATTTTGTTGGGTTTTAGTCAAAATAAGCCTTGTGATCCAAAATACAGGGTCTTGCAGGCCTAATGATGATGATTTAAAGGGTCATAAATGCAAGGGTACTAAAATGGGTCCAAATTAAGTGAGAACTTGTACCATATATAAGAAGGGAGTAAAATTTCCATCATTACATATAGCCTCCACTGTAGTACCCATATGACTCTACATGCATATGCAAGCTAAAGGAATTTAAACAAGAAACTTCATTTCATAAAAGGATGCTCATATGGATTTATTCACAATACGGGAGAATGAAGCCTCCACTATAGCTATTTGCAAAACCACAATGTTAGGAACTATATCCTGCAACACAAATTTATTAGTTGTTCAAAAATCCTCTTATCTAACTTTTTGATGAAATCAAATTCAAGGGTAGATGTATACCCCCTTGATTCTTCTTCCTTTATGGGGGTGGAATCAAGGTAGCAATCTAACTACATCGAATTAGATAATTCTAATCATAGGCTATTTCCAAGTGCCATACTTGTTGATGGGTGTTTTTTCACTTCTCAACATAGGTAATGCATAAGTGCGTCACCTCTCTTGAAAGACAATTTCCAACAAGAAATTGCGGAAAACTATATCAAAGTCTCTCGGGTGTCAGGTCATGAATCACTTGGAATGTCTCAGTTGGTTCATGCGATTTGCTGGTAATCATAGGGAATCCTTACGTATGTCAAGTTAGAAGGAAATTGGTTCCTTAAATGGAGTTCCTAAGATTTTGAAGATGATGTGCAATTGCTGCAAGTTGAAAACAACAATCTAAAACTCCACTTTTATCATCAGATTTGGCTTTACAATGATGCCAATTTTTTTCCTAAGTTACTATCTCAAAGAAAGGTCAAAAGGGAAGGGAAAGGAGGAAGTTCCAAGACCTGCAACTATTGATGAATATTGATAATAGCAAATAGCAAAAATCATCAACTACTATTTTTCATCAAAAAATAGCAAAAATCATGAATAAGGGAATGAACATGACAATATTCTTTAGCATCAATGAACAACACTCACCAAATTACTAAAAGAATGAAAAATACATAGAAAAATAAACTAAAGCTACTCAAATATATCAACTATGAGGAGATGAATCATGAAACATGATGAATACTCATGAATCCAAAAAAAGCAATGAATTTCTATTAGAATTTCAGCAACATTTCTTTACATCAACTTGACCCTCTCCTTGAAAATGAGAGGAAACCCCCTATTTATAGTTTTAAAAAAGAAAAATGAATGGCCAAGATTCACTACAAATTAGGGTTTCACCTACCCATAATATTTTACAATTTATAAGTACATTTCTTGTCTTTTTCCTATTTTGTCTTCTAGTGCCCTATCACTATAGCACTTTTTTCCTATAGTGATTTTTCCTTTTTGCTACAGCTACACTATGAGGAACTTATCATCTATTATAGGATTTCCTTGATTTTTCTATACAATTGTGTACTCCACAAATTTTCCCATTAGCACCTGATTTTTATTCCAGTCCATGATATCTAATCGAAGCACTTGGAAGGTCAACGTTTTGGATTTGTTTGTGATCAACTCCCAATTCTTTGTAAATTTTGGTGTGTTCTTGAATACTTTATCTGAATGGGCATTGGTTTGGGTAGAAAATTCCATCAAGTTCAGCATTAGTGAATCTATAGCTCCATTCTCCATTTTCTTATGAAAATACAGCCTAATCTTCTCTAGGTCTAGCTCGACGGCTGGCATGTCGTAATCTATCATGAGGTTTAGATATTCCTCACACTCTTCCCTATGTTCCTTGACCCACTCAAGTTCAAGATCTACCTCATGGAGCACTCACTCTAGGACTTCCCTTTTGTGGTCCAGGCTCATTTTCCAAGTTTCGACCAACCAACAATCATCCTTTGCTAGGCCCAGCTCTTTCTCCCAGGTTCTCTCATGAATCTTGAAGATGGCCTCAAGTTTAGGATATGTAATCCTATATAGCTCAAGAAAGTTTTTACATATTCTCTTCATGCCCTCAGGTTTCTTTTTTACTTCCTAGAAATTTTTGGTTGTTTGAGTGGTGTGGCCAATGCCCACATCACCATTGTAGAGTACCCACAAGAACCAATCTGCAGTAGCCTTGATCTAGTTCTTTATCTTTTCTACCTTGCTTATGTGCTCTTTAGAAAGAAGTAGGGACATGGTAGATGAGGTCATTGGTAGCTCCTTAGTAGATGACCACTACTGAATGTAGGCAATGAGATCTGCCACTTATGCTTTTAGTTCTTCCTTGGAACATTGATCCTTGTTCATCTGTTGAACGATCATACCAACCGATCCCTGGAGATGATGAATCTTTTTCTCGCTCATGGTAGTGCTGAAGTCAATGGTGGAGATATTATAGCTAACCTCTTCTTCTCTGCCTATGACTAGAGTGGAAATTTGCATCATTCTTGATCCAAAGTCATCCATTGTTTAGTGGGATCAGACCCTCGACTTCTTTTCTTTCTTCATTCCTATTTGAGCTTTTGCAAACATAGCCTTCATTCTTTCCTTGGGATCCATGAGAATAGGGTTTTTCTTTTGTAGTTACTTTTCCAACCATTCGGGCATTTAAGATCCCTCCTTCAATAATTCATGATAACCTTCTTCTAATTGGGCATGTTGGATATCTTTTTCCTCGTGGTATGAGGCTTCTTGTTCTATTTTTTCTTCTTCCTCATCAAAGTCCCAGATAAATATGGTCTTTTCTTCATTTAGCTCGGTAGTAGCTACATTTTATTTAGGGTTGTCCTCCCCTTCAAGTTCCCTTTCATCTTCTTGATAGAGCTTTGCATGATGTTCTGGTTCAGGGCTTCTCTTCATTTCAACCTCTTCTTCAGGCTTATCCTCTTCTTTAGCTTCAACTTCCTTGTTTCCCTCCTCCTTCATGGGAGGTATTTCTTCATTTTGGTCAGGGATTTTCTCTTTCTCACCAACTAGAGGCTCTATAGATATCTCCATGTCATCATAAGTTTCCTCCTTTTCTCTAGAGGGTTATCTTTCGATTTCCTCTCTAAAAACTTTGAGTTGCTTAGACAACTCATCCTCGAGCTCTTGATTAGAGAACTCTACTACATATTAGGTGCTAGGGTCTTCAACATCTTCTTCCAAGGACTGTGACCCTTCTTCTTCATATACCACCTCATCTATGGTCACATTTTGATGTTCTAGGTGCTCATGGTAGTCATCCCTAAAGGGATCCTCGTTTTCCTCATATGCTTCTCTAGCAACCTCCCTATGTTGTCTCTCCAGTTTTTTTGAGATCTGCATGGTTGCATCCATCTTTGGTGGTTCAATCATAGGAGAGAAAAGGAAATGAACAAAAGTTTTTGCCATAGCAACCTGGACAACATGATTCATCAATACCCTAGAAATTTCAATTGGTATGCTTTGCATATGTCTTGTAAAAAATTCTGGTAGGGTGAGAATAGGCATTGTAGTTGTAGCTATTGAAGGGATGACAGTTGAGGTAGACATTGAGGAAGATGAGAATGGATAGGTTCTAGTTGATTAAGAGTCTCGCACTAGAATTGGAACATTCAGTGAGGTGGAGCCAAGGTGAACCGAGATGTCCACCATGGGTAGAGAGGAAGTGAACAATGCTTGAGATGTTAAAATAGGTGTAGCAATAGTGACAGTGGAGGTGACAATAAGAGTAGAGGTGACAGGTACTAATTTTGGTTGCTCAACCTCTTCCTCTTCTCCTTCGTGTAGTGGGTCTTCCTGTATTGGCATAATTTTATAGAATCTACCTAATTTATTGGCCTTTTTAAAGGTATCACCCTCTGAATCCTTACTTGAATACACCTTATGCTTAGGTTGGCACTTTGAAAATTATTTTCTTTTCTTTGATTTGGTAGTCGGAGGAGACTTGGGAGATTCCTTAGTTGGGGCAATAGTATTCTCACTGTCTGTATCACTCACTCTCGAGCTCATCCTCGAGATTTTTGTATGTCATTGTATCCCCTTGGGGCTTCAATTGAGCCATCTAAGCATCAATCCATTGTCTCATTCTATGCTCCACTTGTTTCATCAGAATGTCAAGGTCATTGACCTCTTCTTCATTCTAGTCTATTAGGGGCAATGGCAGGTTGGCAATAGTATTGTACCTCAGATCTGGGGTACCTTGTTTGCACTGCCCCTCTTCTCCATTAACTAGTATTGTTTGATAAATTTTTTGCATTTTAATGGGTCGACCTTCCACATATTTTATGCATATTCCTTTGTCATTTCCTCCATAGGGTTAAAGGTAGGGATGTGGAATGTTTGTCCTATAGACCTAGTAGATAGGTCAGCCAACACCTTACCCTCATGATCAATGTTCCTTTCGGTTTCTTCCTGATAGGCTTCCCTACAATCCATCACTAGCTCTAGGGCCACAAGACTGCACAAGAAACTGACTACCTTAGCCAAACCACTCTTTCTAATTTTTGTTGCATTATCTATAGCGGAGTTGGTGATGACCCTCTATCTAAATTCAGCTATATCAACCTGTTTGAGATTGGTGTCTGATATTGATTCCCACATAGATGGGACATTGGAGGTGATTTCCACCCTATAGAATTGGTACTTCATCTAGTCTTTGTCTTCTTTTCCTCTTGGGAATTTGAAAAATTTCTTCCCTTTGTCCTTCTCTATGGATGCCCCCAATGGTCCTGCAACTAATTCCATAAATCTTGCACATAGAGGAACAATCAGCATATTCATGCATAAAATGAGGGGAGCATTAGTCAAACCCTACAAAACAACTGTTAGATCAAGCAATTAATCTTTTTTAAGATCATAACATTTATTAAAAGTCATCATTCAGCTCTAGATTGTGGAAGACAAAGCAATGTGAGCCCAGGGATATAGGTTTCCCTAGCTGGTAGTTGTTTTGGAGAAGGCAGCAGGGAAACGATGTAGAGGGCATGGTGGCCCGCATGCCACAACCAGCACAAAGATTTATGCACTATAATTGGGGCCCACCAAGGTGCAAAGGTGTTTGGGCATATGGGTCTATCATTCATGAAATTTGGGAGGTGTAATTCAATCATTTTCCATGCGGGTGGGAAGGATACGAAAGTCGGGGTTGTTGAGGCCATTAGGAGGTCCACCATTTAGAATGATGTTGGCATGGTGGAATCCCAAAAATGGAATCCCACACTGCAGGACCCACAGACAACCTATATGGTTTTGTATTAGCTTCAAAGTTCAATTCATTAGGAGCAATGCATGTGGGGACTTGCGGGAAGTATTCTGTAGATAGCTCCTTGGAGGTGATGGAGACGAGACGGTTGCTTGCAGACAACGGTCTGCACCGTCGATCCTACACAAGGTGTTAGCATCATTTTTTGTCTGAAAAGATCTTAGACAATGACAGGGCAAGTGGGCCCCGCAATGTGGGTGGATGGTAAGTCACATCTGCTAGGAAATGGCAGTCACAAGGTGGCGGTCCCCAGTTGGCGTCCCACACTTGAATGTATGCCCTTAATTTTACTTGGTCATTTTAACTCATGAGGGTGCCAAAGGGGAAATGGAAGGTGTAGTTTCTACAATGTAGATGGATGAGGCCCCACCAAAATTTGTGAATAGCAAAGGGAGAGTGGCACCCTACAATGGGTGACCCACACATGGCTATCTGCAAAGCCTAACCTGTATGGAGGTTTTCAAACTTTGGAAATTCTTAGACAAGCTTGGGTGGCATTAGGTTGCTCAGGATCTGCAAACAAAAGGAAGCAACAACTTTATCGTTGGGATGATGGGTTTGGAGCATCAGTGAGGGATCAATGAAAACTTGCAAAAGGGTGGCCTGTAATGCTTAAGGTTTCAACTTTCCATTTGGGGTGTGAGCCACGGGGGACTCACGGTGCGGAGGGCTAGAAGGAAGCAATTGTTGTTGAACATCAAGTAGGAGAGGGTGGCCTACAGATGGAGGTCTGCAGGAGTGAGCTTGTAATGGCCAAAATACCTTCAACTCTTGACTTTGTTTTTCATTGTCTTGACAACAACGGTTAACAGGGGGCATCTACTCGCATACGTAGGCCCGCCAATGGTGATGATAAAGGTTTAAATAGTGGATTTCAGACTGTTATACCAATGACAGAGAAAGGCCTGTGGAATTCAAGGGCACAAAAGCCCTAGTCAAGAATGGTGAGGGATGGGTCAAGTTCCATGAGGCCCTAAATTGCTGGTTTTGAAGGGTTTTCAAATTTTGAAAGGATGGATTTTGTGCGGAATCTCATCCTTAACTAGTTGCCTAAGGATTTTAACAAATTTCCTTCTTAAGATTATCAAATTTCTAGAGAAAATGAACATAAGCAAGCATGGCTATGGAAATGGCGAACTCACTAGTAGTCTAGATGAAATGAAATGAAGAAGGTGCTTGAATTCGTCCTCAAAATGTTGTGGGTGCAAAGGCAACAATAGATGGTAGGAGCTCTGACAATTTCTAACCTACGAAGTGAAAAAGATAGGTCAGTTGGGCTATTTATAGCAATTTTGACATTTATTAGCTAAAATTAATGACCATACATCGGCTGGTGACATTGGTGGGCATGAAGTTTGAAAAGGCTAGCGGTGGGAAATGTGGAGCCAGTGGGGAGGGCGACGGTCAAGAGTTCATCGTTGGCAGGTCAGCAAAGTGGACAACAATGGAAGATGCAAATCCCACAATGCAGGTGGATGGAGTGACTCGGCCACTACTAAAATAGTGAAGGTGGAATAGAATCCTGCTAAGAGTGGCCTGCCTGGGAAGACCTGCAACTAGTAAAAAACACCAACTTCAAAGACTTCAAGAAAAACTACCAGAGGAACTCTGCAGAGGAAGAAGAGTTGAAAATTCCAAGGGTGGTGAAACTTGGTCAACTCAAGATGATAACTTTATGAATCCTTGAACAATTGGAAGTCAAAATAGGGGGCACACAAAATGAGGTGATGATAAAAGAAACCTGGAGAAGGTGAAAAGAGAGGGTCCATGTTCTGAACGAGGCATGTCTGTTATAGGCACAAAAAAATGGTGATTCTATTGGGAGAACACTCTCAAGCATTCTAAGGATAAAGATTCATACAAAACCTATAATCTCTGGTTTCGTAGACCAGGGGTCAGTTTCCACAAGGGAACTGAGGAACTCAAAGGAGAACGAGGATCCTTAACTGAATCAAATCATAGGAACATCTCAAAAGTGTGTGTATGGTGCATTCATTCCCTTTCTTTAGAAACTATAACAAATGACCATTAATCAGGTAAAGCAAGCTACGTAAACCACCTAACCCCAAAAGTAACCTGGACATTGCTCCACTACCAGTCACACATCCATAGCCTCAATGGAGTTGTCACTATGACCCCACAAACATTTCTCTCTTTCTAGTCAGGCATCCATAACCCCGATAGAGTTATTTACACACCCACATAGCTGCTTTATTTTCATTACTTTCTTTCCATCTTTTCTTTTCAAATATTTCCTCTTATTTCTCTTTCTTTGCTCAATGGTGTAAGCATCAAAAGCTTACCGTGGGTTTGGAATCACAGTGGTCACTAGAGTAAACTTAAGATTTTTCACTTGCTCGGCCCTCATAGCAACCACTGTACAATTTCTTAGAAACTAAATTATTGTGTGTTTCGTGCATGATCTAAGATGATTGTGAAAGGATTCAACCAAGGGTCATGTTCTAGGTCAAGTCTGAGTTTGAATAAGGAAAAAAATCCATAGAAGAAATCATAGATCAATAGTTGGGAGTGAATATTTATCCAAAGAACACAAAGAGTTGGCAACAAAGTGAACTGTTCGTCAAACTGAGCATGACCATCATATCATAAACAAATAAACACCCTCAAAAAAACAAGATGGCTAGGAGAACGAGAAAAATAGAAGCAAAGTGAGATATCATAACAAAGGAAACATAAACTAATTTATATACAAGTATTTACATAAGCTAGCTCAGAAGAGCTCAGGAAAGGAAGTAATGCTTAAGCTGCTACCCATTAATGGGCAATGGGACATCTTCACCAGTTAGTGTCTTGAGGAGGAAAGCATTATCTCCTAAAATTTTATAGATTTGAAAGGGGCCAAGCTAGAGCTTGTCAAATTTGTAATGTACCCCTTTCTTTTCATGAGCCTTGTCCCAAAAAAGGACTAGATCAACAATTCTAAAGGCCTTAACCTTAGGTCAATGATCGCACCATCTCTTAACCACACCCTTATGTTTGGAAAAATTCTGAATAGCTCGGTCACGAACTTCTTCTAAATGGAGTAGTTCATATAAATGGCCTTCTCATCGGTCTCCTTCTTCATAAAATGTGTCCAAAAATTATAGGGTAGGGATCCTTAAGTGCATGGAAAAAATAGGTTCTAAGTTGTAGACAAGATAGAATGGGGAATTACCCAAGGAGGCCTTATGGCATGTACAATCTGCCTAAAGGGAAAAATGCAGCTAAGTGTTCCAATCCTGAGGGTTCTTATCGAGCAACTTTTTAACTACGGTAATCAAGTTTTTGTTCATGGATTTAGCTAGGTCATCTCCTTGAGGGTAGTAATTTGATGAAAAATTAAGGGAAATACCATAATCGAAGGCCCTACTATAAAATTTGAGTGAGGAAAAGGTGGGGCCATTATCATGAAACAAGGCCATATAGGAAACCAAAACGATTCACAATAAAACTTTCAAGAAAGTTAATAACCACCTCAGTAGTACATTTTCTACATGCAATTGATTTTGTCCATCTAGTACAGTAATTAGAGGTAGTTAGAATGTACTTGTAACCCACAGAGTATGGTGGACTTACTAGACCAATGAAGTCGAGACCCCATTGAGCGAACAGTCTTACCTCTAGCACTGGTTGCAGTGAGACAACAATGTTTCATTCTCTAGTTGCAGCCATCTCACACACGTGGCAAGTTCAAACATGATTGTGTGCATCCTTGAACACTGTTGATCAATAGCACCCAGCCCACAAGATTTGATGAGTGGTGGAAGGGCCATATCTATGACTAGTTCAAAATTTATCATCTAACTACTTTAATACATGTACCACTTCCTCTTTCCAAGGGCATTTGAGGTAGACCCCTTCATGATTTCTCTTGTATAGAATAGAGCCCTATAGCATGTAGTTGTTACTATTAAGTCAAAGAGCATGTTTTTGGAATCCTTGTAGGAAATATGGGCACTTTTTATTCAGTAGGTAGTAGACAATGTCATCATACCACTCTCCAGGGGAGACATCTTCAAGTTGGTATTGTTGTACAGTAAGCTTGGGTCCTACCTCAGCCAATGTTTCAGCTATCGTTCAGGTGAGGGCCTACTCTCTTACTAAATTCATGGGCTGAATTTCCATGTCATATTATTGTAGCAAGGTGACCCATTTTTCTCTTCTTTTTCCCAACTCATTTTGCATCAACAATGTCTTTACTGTCAGATCAGGAACTATGGCGAGCACCTTGTTTTGTAAGATGTAATGTCTGAATTTCCTTACTCCCCTAAGGTGTAGGATTGCTTCTCCACATTATGGTACCTTAGATCAACATATTTTAGTGAGGCACTCATGAAGGAAATTGGGTGTTCACTTCCTTCATCATCTTTTTGAGTTAGTATGCTCGCACAGGAATGGTCTGAAGTGAATGAGTAGATGTAGAATGGCTTTAGATAATCTAGATTGACTAGTATAGGTGCATCAACAATTTCCTTCTTGATTTCTTTGAAGGCTTTCTTGGCTTCTGTTGTCCATTCAACTTTAGCATCTTGTTTCAGCATAGCATTAAGCAACTTGACTATCTCAACAAATCCAGTGATGAATTTTCTGACGAAATTTATCGTTCCAAAGAAAGATTTCAACTCTTTCTTTCTTCTTGGTGGTTGAATTTTTGGAATAGCCTGAATGCATTTAGGATCTATCAATATTCCTTTCTCTAAGATTGCGTGCCCTAGTAGATTTCCTTTGGTAACCCCAAAGATACACTTCTTTGGATTCAAGGAAATTCCAAATTCCATACACTTTTGAAAACCTTTGCATATATCAACAACATGATCATCTCATTTCTTTGAAAATGCTGTAGGATCATCCATGTAGATAATAATGCACTTGCTGATTGGATCCTTGAAGGAGATATCCATTGCATGTTGGAACGTTGCACTAGCATTGATGAGCCCAAATGGCATCCTCCTATAAGCAAAGGTTACCCATTTGGTGGTCAACGATGTCTTGTGCCTATCATTGTATGGTACCATCACCTAGTTGTACCCTGAGTACCCTTCCAAGAAAGACATCATTTGGTATTCGTTGACGATCTCTAACACCTCATCCAATGAGGGAACTGGATAATTTTCCTTTTTCGAGTCTCGATTCAGGTTATGGAAGTCCACGTACAATCTAATTTCTCTATTCTTTTTCTTGATTGGGACTAGGTTAGCCACCCATGTGGAGTGCCTGACTGGGAATATGATCCTTGCGGACAACAACTTCTATACTTCCTTGTAGATGATGGGTTCCAATAATGCATTGATAGGATGTTGTCATTGTCGAAAAGGCCTCAAATCTAATTTGAGAGCAATGGTGTGCATGATAATGGAGTTGTTATATGTTTTTAGATCTTCATAACTCCAAGCAATGACATCATGATATGTGTGTAGGGCATTAAAAATCCCTTTCTTTTCTTCTGGAGTGCACAACTTTCCAATAAAAAAAATCTTAATTTCCTTGACTATTCCAAGGTGATGAGTCACAATAATTATTGATGGAATCCTTCTTTTCTTGTTGATCCCGATCACTGATCTAATCTAAGTCAAATATACATTCAAGCTGAACCATACCTAGTGGAATAGTATTTTTCTTGAGGTTAATGACCCCTTCTATATCCAATTTAGCATCCTCAAGCTCAACCTCATCAATTATTTGGGTTGCAAATACATAAGATTTGGTGATGAAGTCTAATATGTGCTTTTCGTCATTAAACACTTGAAAATTGGTAACGTTTTTTTGGCACCGATGGAGTGGAAGTAAGCTCAACAGTGAATTTCTTTAGGCTAGACAAAGAAAGGGTTTGCATCATGTTGGATACCTGATCTAATGCATTAGTCATATGCTTTTGGGAGTGAGGGATCAATTGAATATTAAATGCATTGAGGCTCTCTAAAAGATCTCAAACCCTATGCCTATAATTTACTAATCTTCTATTGTGGAAAGAATATATTTTCTTGACCTGCTTTACTACTAAATTTGAGTCTCCAAAGACTTGCAACATTTTAACCTTTTTCTTTAAAGCCATCAAAAGACCATGGACTAGTGTTTTGTACTCTTCTACATTGTTTGTACAGTAAAATTGAATTCTATGAGTAGCGAAATAGGTCTTACCCGTGGGATTGATGAGTTCAAACCTAGCTCCTGCTCCTTACTTAGAATTGGACCTGTCAAAGTGTAGTGTCCAAAAGGTGGAGGATTCTTTAGCTCTAGGGCTGATTATACATTCATCTTTCTCTGGTGTCACACTTGCATCTGCAACTTCTAGAAAAGGCCTAGATTCACCATTGATATGGTCAAGTCATCTCATTTGGGGTTCCTCCCTTAGTGAAACTTGTCCACTAATATGAGAAACTATTATTTGAAAAAGGAAGCATTTTAATTATGAGTGGGAAGTGCTATGGACCCTAAACCAATTAGGAAACAAGAGCTCTTGGAAATGCATCCTTGTTACCAAGATGAGCTGATATTTCAAACATTTTTCAATAAATTCTTGGAATCCACCTAATAGTCCCAAATTACCATCATCATAGGATTCATCATCATCTAACTCAACCAACATTTATGTGCTCTAAGGTGTGCAGGCTAAATTGGTAGGAGGACCTCTTCATCTGCCTCCTCTTCTTGGAACTCTCATTCTTCTTGGTGTGCCATGAGAGAATAATTACCCAACTCTATTTCGGAAAAAAACACCTCATTGGTGTTGTTGTACTTCGTAATCATAAACTTCATTCACGGTTCCTGATCAACACAAATTTGATTTGGCAACCCCTTCCATGGTAGCCACATGTGATAAAAGTCAGTCGCAGCATACATATTCAATTCCCTGGGGATGTCTCGTCTGAGTATTATGTCGTAGGTTATGGGAATATTCATAAATTGAATATCAATAACTTGTTGCACCCTTGGGTCTACAAAAATATGCATAGGAATTCAGTTGATTTCACAAAATTTATTCACCTTGGTTTTATCTAATTATGTCAACTTTCATCTAGAATGAGTCATAACTATTATGAATGTCTTGCATACAACAAGAGACATTACATTGGTCGATGCTCTTGAATTAAGAAGACAATTGTGTACGTTCTTCTAAAATATTCTTATAGTAGTGTGGAAGGGAGGCATTTCTAACCTGCCTTGGAACAAGCCCATGGGTGTGTCTACCTGAGCTACTTGGTTCTTATCTTTCTCATTAGTCTTTTCCTTGGGTGGCCCTTGATTTCATTCCTTCATAGGTTGTTTCTCCATTTGTTAATTTGAAGGTACATCAGTCTTCTTGCCTAATATTTTATTGATTATAGGCTCATTCAGCAATTCATCAAAGGAGACTCTCTTGGTAGGTACCTCTTGTGTTGACTTGGAAGAATCATTCCCATTAATCATTCTATAGAAAGAATTCCTAACTGCCATAACCTTAAGAAATTCAAAGGAAAAAAAACTTATTTTGACCTTCTTGAATTCTTCAAGGATGTATTTTCCCATTTGTTCAATTTATGCCTCAAAGGATTTTCCTTGGGACAAGCTAGTGGACTAGTTTTGCACTTGATTTGGCTATTTATTTTTGTTGAAATACTAAGTGGACACATAGGGGTAACCTGGATTATTGCTATCTTTTGGGTTAGGCGGAGTGTCGAAGTTATTGGGTAGAATGAAAGATGTTAATCGACCGCCCACTTTCCTATTTCTTAAGTTATATAAGATCGCTCTTTGGTGAAACATTTTCACTTCATCCTCACATGGTTCCTCTTCATCTACTGGACCATTATCTATTGAAGTGAAGAGCTAGGATAAAGTGTCTTTGTTACTTACCTCTTTTGCTTCTTCATCCTTTGGGGTAGCATTCTCCCTTTCAAGTGCATTTCTTTAACTTCTAGGTAATGGGGCTTGGTTGACCATGAGCACAAAAGAATCATATGGTTTTGATGGAACTATGTCCCTACAACTAGTACTTTCCACAACATTCTAAATTTCCACTTGATAGATCTCTCACAACTTTTTGGAACTTAGGGCAATCCAGTTTAGAGTGCCTATATGTTTGTGGATCTGACACCATCCAAACAAAGTTTCCTCAGCTAGGTATACTATGTTGGTCATCTTCTTTGCATCGACAGGTTGATCAAGAGGGGTAGGAACACCTTCGTTATTTGGCCTCGTATTCCACATTCGATTTTCTCCCTATGAAGGTCTCCTTTCAAAGTTCTTGTTGGAGTTTTGTCCTCTCTCGTAATTATGTGTAGAAGAGGCACCCATGTCATGGTTGTCTCTACAATCCATATTGAGGTTAGCCTGAATCCTTCATTGGGAAGCATGTATCTAATTTCTAATTCCTTAAGTGCATCATTTCTATATAAATTTTCTTGATCATCTCCGTCAATTCATCTATCTAATCCTTCTCTATACTTTTTGGCTGCGATGCTTGGTTTTGGAGAAAAATTGGTTGCACTGTTGGTTGGTTTTCTTGTACAGACAAAAAATTGGGCCCTTGTAGATATGCAGGTGCTTGAGATGGCTGAGGATAGACCTATTGTTGTTGCAGTTGCAAGTATTAAGGCATTGGAGGTGCTTGATTCATTGGCAGTCCGGGATGAGGAACCATGGGCAACTATGGAACTTTATTCATAATAGGTGTCTAATGTGCCAAGGCTTGAGTAAGTCCCTAAACTTGCATTGGATAAGAGACCGGTCCCAAACAAGGTAGTGGGCTAGAAATATTTTCCCCAATTCAATGTTGGCTATGATCGCCTGAGCATAGGCATTTGACAACCTGGCGAGTGGTGGTTTCATTCTCTTCACCAACGGGGATGTGAGGTTGTCTAGGGCAGCTAATAAACCAATTGGGTTGAAGCATCAACAACCACATATGGATCTTGTAATATCATGTATGCTCAATGGAACAGATCATTAAAGGAGTTGATTGGTTCATTGACTTCCCTGCAAATGGACATGAATTGTTGATACAGTTCAGAAGGTCTTACTAGAATTTTGTATTTCTGCAAGAAGGAATTCTTCAATAGGTTCCAAGAGATGATGGAGTTTGTTGGAAAGCTAATATACCAATAAAAAGCTTCTTCTCCCAAGGAATAAGGAAAGAGTCAACAAGCCACATCTTCATGGTCTATTTGCATGTCCAATGTTGTTTGAAATATTTTGATATGTTCCTCTGCTATCCTCTGTGGATCATGAAAATGAAACTTCCTGCAAAATCCCTAAGGGTTCTTTGGAATGTCATGATAATTATTGAAGGACAATGAAGAAATATTGTTACCCAACGAAGCCATGATGGGATACAAAGGTAGTACTTGTTGTGCAATAGGGACTTGCGGTTACGCAAGGGCAGTAGAAGTTGGGACTGCACCTTGGACTTGAAGGGCTGGGGTAGGGGCAAAGCCCTAGCTATGGGATGTGAGAGGTTGTAAGGAAATTTGTGGCAGTTGAGAAGAAGATGTGGATACTAGAAAAGGACGATGAATGTGGTGCAAAGGAATGGAAAGGATGGGTGGGGATGGAGGTGAAGTGGATGTTGCAGATGAGGAGGATGAAGTTGCTTCCCCTCTTTTAGCTCTCTTAGCCTTGGTGGGGGGCTGTAGTTCTTGAAATTACCATTTATTTGGTGTGGATCCTAAAACTTTTTTGGAATCTTTTAGGCGACAATGAACCGATTTGATTCAACTTAACACAAGGAAGGCCCTCCTTCTAGTGCCAGTTCTGTTGGTGGGTTTTTTTCACTTCACAACATAGGTAATGCATAAGTGCATCACCTCTCTTGAAAGACAATTTCATACAAGAAAATTGCAGAAAACTATCCCAAGGTCTCTCGAGTGTCAGGTCATGACTCATTTGGAATGTCTTAGTTGGTTCATGTGATTTGTTGGTAATCACAGGGCAGCATTACGTATGTTAATTTGGACAGAAATTGGTTCCTAAAATGGAGTTCCTATGATTTTTGAAGATGATGTACAATTTCTGCAAGTTCAAAACAATAGTCTAAAACTCAACTTTTATCATCAAATTTGGCTTTTCAATGATGCCAAAATTCTTTCGAAGTTAATATTTCAAAGAAATCTCAAAAGAGAAGGGAAAGGAGGAAGTTTCTAGACCTGCAACTATCAATGAACAGTGATAATAGAGGATACTACACTGGAAAACCCTCCTAAAACTAAGTTCCACTTAACCAAATCAACTAATAGTATCATGAAACTAGTGCTATCTTTTGAGGTCAGTAGATTTTCAGCTGTTCATTCACTATAAAGCATGAATCATGAAACATTCACTACATTACTAAAAGCATGCAAAATACATAGAACAACAAATGAAATCTACCCAAATCTATCAACTATGAGGAGTTGAATCATGAAACATGAAGGAAACTCAAGAATCCACCAAAAAAAATGAGTTTCTATTAGAATTTCAGCAACATGTCTTTACAACAACTCAACTCTCTCCTTCAAAATGATAGGGGACCCGTATTTATAGTTTCCAAAAATAAAACTGAATGTCCAAGATTTAATCTCATTTTGTGGCCAAGATTCACTACAAATTAGGGTTTCACCTACTCCCAATATTTTATAATTTAAAAATACATTTCTTATCTTTTTCCTATTTTGTCTTCTAGTGACCTATGACTTTAGTACTTTTCTCCTATAGTTATTTTCCCTTTTGGCTACAACTACACTGTGAGGAACTCATCATCTATGATAGGCTTTCATTTATTTTTTTGGAAAGTTGTGTACTCCACGAATTTTCACATTAGCGCTTGAAGTTTATTCCACTCTATTAGATTTGATTGAAGCACTTGGAAGCTCAACTTTCTGTATTTTCTTGTGATCAACTCTCAATTCTTTGTACATTTTGGTGTGTTCTTAACAACTTGCTCTGACTGGGCGAAGGGTTGGGGAGCAAAGTCCATGAAGTCCAGCATTAGTGAATTTGTAGCTCCACTCTCCAGTTTCTTATGAAAATATGATCTAATCTTCTCGGGGTCTAGCTCGACGGTTGGCATGTCATAATTTTTCACGAGCTTTAGATATTCCTCACAGTCTTTCCTATGTTTGTTGACCCACTCAAGGTCCATTTTCCATGTTTCGACTAGCCAACAATCATCCTTTGCTAGGTCCAACTCTTTCTGCCAGGTTCTCTCAGGCATCTTGAGGATGGCCTCAGGATTAGGATAAGTAATCCTATATAGCTTGGGGAGGTTATTACATATTCTCTCTATTCCATCAAGCGTCTTTATAATTCCTAGAACTTGTTGGCCATTCGAGTGGCATGGCCAATGCCCATATCACCATTGTAGAGCACTCATTGCAACCAATCTACAGCAGCCTTGGTCTAGTTCTTTCTCTTTTCTAGCTTGCTTATGTTTTGTTTGGAAATAAGAAGGGGTAGGGCCAATGAGGTTGTTGGTAGCTCCTCGGTAGATGACCACCGTTGAATGTAGGTGGTGAGATCCGCCACCTATGCTTTTAGTTCTTCCTTGGAAGATTGATACTTGTTCATGTGATGAATGATCATAGAAACTGATCCCTAAAGATGATCAATATTTTGCTCCCTTGTGGCACTACCCAAGTCAATGGTTGAGATATTATAGCTAACCTCTTCTCCTTTTCCTATGACTGGAGTGGAAATTTGCATCGTTCTTGATCTAGAAGAATCCATTGTTAAGTGGGATTGGACCCTCAACTTCTTTTATTTATTCATTCCCATTTGAGCTCATGCAAACATAGCATCCATTCTTTCCTTGGGATCGATTAGAATAGGTGTTGGACTTCTACAAAGATTCAATAACTAATCCTTTATAGCCATGACTCAGAGATTGGACATCTAACCTAAATAGCTATCTCAATCATCATGAAGGTTGATTTAACTTGTCAACCTAGGGACATAAACATGAAATTGGTCAGCACTATATGTGCACTAGGAACTCAAAGTAGCCATGTCTACACTACTACTGAGAAAAACATAATACTAGAAAGTAAACTGCTAGGAAAGAAATAAAGCAAGATGAGGCATCAATTAACAACTATGTTAAGTTGAAACTCATAACAAGAATAAATATTTGCTTGAACAAACAGGAAACTACTCTATTCACTTTGGCTACAAGAACAGTCACAAAATGGAATTCTAGTGGCTACAGGAATAGTCAATGCCAAATTTTGAACTAAGTACAGAACAAGAAATAATAACTAAATTAATTACTCTAAAGAATGGATTACTCACCAAGTGGTCCCCCTTGGATGAGTATCCACTAGCACTAATACAAACTCAAATGCTTAAACTTAGACTATCATCTCGTTCATTGAAAAATGTGTAAGTAGAGTAGCAGCATGGTTGTATTGAAAATGGAGAATGCTTAATACATCATCAATATCATCTAACAACAACAATAAATAACTAAGAAGCTCCAAGAAGAAGATTCAAATCCTTATTTATACTACCAGCTAAATAGGGTGGTCAACTCCCACTAACTAAGAGGATGCCATTTAGGGAAAATGAGGAAAAGAAAGGCAAAGTGGTTATGTTTGCAGGGAATCTAGTTAGAAATGCATGCCCAAACGTGGACTCAACACTGCAGTAATGTTCGTGATTGCTCAATTCCATAAATACAAGGTAGTTACAATTGACTGTCGTGGGGAATCCATTGTCATCGTCCTTCAGTTGACTCCTTTGAATGATTCCCCTATATGACCATCTGGCAGTTTCCTTTCTCAACTTAGCATCCACATATTGTGTCCTGCATAGCAGTGTCATTACACATAATAATTGTACATCTATAATCACCTTAAAGAACATTCATCAACCATATGCAAAATCAATATAGATAATCCACATAATATGCCAATGCCACTAAAACTTCATAGAGATAGAGTTAAACCCAATGTCAATGGTTTGAGGGAAATATTATGCAAATATTAACTCTTAACTACTAAAGTTCATGACACCACCAAAAAATGGACTATAGAATCTATCCAAAATTTGACCAAAATCTAGGCTCATCATTCCCCCCCAACGTAACGTCTTGTTGGTCCTCCAGTAGTGGAAGGGTTGTTCTTTTGTTTGGTCAAAGCTTTGAAGGTTGCAACTACAAGTTGGCCAACATCTATCTCAGCATAGCTGAGTCTGGATACCAATAAAATCTCACCAATATATCAAATTTGTTCCATCTTTTCCTTTCTATAGCAATATCATATTGGTAGAATCTATAATTTGGTACTAGTCACATGAGAATGGATGGTTGGAAAGTTAGGGGAAGCCAAAATCTCCCCTTTTTTCTACCAATCTGGATATAGCTATTAGTTCTCTTAAATCCTGTAGCATAATTGTGAATAGAATGGGGCTCAGCTTGTTTTAGCTCATATGTTAAACTATTCCATCATTGGGATAGGTATCCTCCTACAAGCTCCTTTTTTGTCACTGCTTTGACCTCATACTCAGTGTAGACAACTTCAATCCAGGGCATGATTCTATTACCATAGCTTGTTCTGAGAAGTAACCTGAGCCATTCTCTACAAATATCCCTTGGGTAGATTGACTCGGCCCTGATGGCTAAGGGGATGTTAGATTCCATTTTATTATAAGCATTTTTCTGCTCAAGCCAATTAATCTCATTTTGTACCCAAGACATAAATGCTCTTAGCTGAATATCCCCAACATATAGCAACAAATTCCAATCATGATCCTGGATAACAACATAATTGTGCAAATAGAATTCACATAACAAATTTTCATCTCAGGGGAAGCAATTCTATTGGCATTGAAGAATTTGATAGGAGTTTCAATGGACAGGTTTAAATCTGAAACATTTTTTTTACAACTTGAAAGAGAGACATTTCTCTCTCAAGTGCAGGGCATAAACCCTTGGAGGAGCTCTACATTCTAGAATTTTTGGCACTGAGATCACAATGTCATCTAATTTCTTCTTCAAAGCAGAAATATCCTCATTTTTTCTCCGCAATAACCTCACCCCTCTCTTGGATTTCCTCTTTCACTCTCTTCCTCTAATGTTTCCATTCTTCCTCCCTCCTTTCTATTTCTTTCCATAAATTTAAAATTGCTGCATGAACCATAAAATTAGGAGGGTTATGAATTCCTACCAGTGTTTTTGTTGATGGTTGCTCCCCATATGGTACTATATGCATGAACTTGGGTTGTCCAACTATCTTTGGTTGCAGGGGTACTATTTCTTCACCCCGTTCTTGCTGCAGGACCTCTTGTTCCTGTTCCTGGTTTTTCTCTAGATCTTGTGGTGCTTCTTGTTGTGGCTTCAAAAACTCCTGCTCTTGTTCTTGTTTTTTCTAGAGGAACCCCTACTCATCCTCAAACTACTTTGCAATATTAGTAAGGTCTGCCAGTGTTATTTTTACTGCTCTCTCAAATATATCTTCTTTTTGTTCAACATACTCTTGTTCCATCAGAGCTTCAATGGCCCCATGTGATGTCTCACCATGCCCAGGGCTTTCCTATGAAGGCACACAAAAAGTTGTCCCAACCAGTTTTGACTTCCTATGGGTGCTCTTACATTTTCCTTTGGTTCTAGGATGAATAGGGTCAACCTTTCTCTTCCTAGCACTTGATACCTCTTTCGAAATAGGTTGTGTTTTAGATTTTTCTTTTTAATTTCTTGTTTCAAGCTCTTTCCTCCATGCCCCAGTTCTTATTAGGGTTTGTAGTGGGACATCATCATTAGAATCAGATGAAGAGATTTCTTTTTTTGAATGCTCTATTTCAGAGGAACTAATGTTTATGGCTTCTTTTGCTACTGCAAGAGGATTCATACTAGAACTAGCACCAAAATTTGAAGTACTAGGAGTAGATTCAGCTATGCTTAATCTTCTACTAACCCTATGAGGTTGGGGTAAAACCCTAGCTTGCAGTTCCTCGGGTCTAAATTCATCAATATTTAAAAATTCTTCCCACGAAATGTCAAATACACTACACAAATATTTCTTAACCAACAATTTTATCAAGCAATGGTGGGAGACATAGTTTTCCCTACCATTTTGTGTTTCAGCTACCATGATGGAGAGAAGACTATATAGAACATTGGGAATTTTATCCTCCTTCCATGCCTCATGTGTCTCAAGAGATTGAAATGTACTGAATGCAAGTTTGAAAAACATCCCTCAAAGGTAATATACCTTATAATGTAGACAATTGCCTGCTTCCATGGTTGAGGAAGAGAGATTATTTTTGTGCCCTTCTTGTCTATGCTAATTGGTGAGTCATCATGTATTGTAAATTTAGCTCTGGCTAACCTGACATCCTTAGAGGCAGGGTAATTCTCGCCATCAGTAGGTAACCCTAAAACTTCTACAATTCTCCCCTTAGTTGCCACAACTTCTAACCCTTTTACTATTGATTTTCCTTCAGATAATGTTTGAGAGAATTCAAATGAAATGCCTTCGTCAAAGCCATCTAGCTTCATGAAATAATCAAACCATCCATAACATTGAAATTCTGCTAGGCGTTGTCTCTATTTTTACCATTTACTGCTTATAACTCAAGATTACCTCAAGGGAATTAAGCCAAGAAAAGGGGGTGATAAATGAGAGCGATGATGGAAAGAATTGGCGGCTCAGTTAACATCACCTCACACATGCAAACCAAAATTTCAAATTGACTTATTTAAATTTTTTATCGTAGCAAAATTATGATTTGACGCATAGGCAGTATATTTGCATTTTTTATTCCCCCCAACCCAAATTTAGACATGTGTCCACACATGTGAGAAGGGAGTGGTGAATTGACATGAAGTGATGACATATTATGTAGTCACCTATAGTAATATGCCATGACTGAATAAATGCAATAAAAGGTAATAAGAGATGAGAATTTTTGAGTACATACCTGAGCATGCGAAGGATGCGGTACAAAGATCATGGAGAGAAAGTACTAATTCACCTATTTTAGAAATAATTGAGCAATTAATGAAAGTGAAGCAATGTGAAGTAAGGTGGAATTAAATTATGGAAGAGAGACAAAGGTGATACGAATGGACAGATGGGCATATGGGTGAAGGAATGGATTTCCACTAAATCATAAATCTTTATTATGAAAAGTACATACATTAATTTAGCCAAAAGGTGGGACACTAGGTCCACCACTTTTGGCTGTAGGAAGCTCGTGTGTTGAATGCTAGGTGAATTGCTATAGAAAATCTTCCCTAGAGGCTAGCTTATGATATAATCCAAGATGATGATCATTCAAAAGGAACTTGAATCTGACATGGTAAATGGTGGTGAGTTGAACATCTCCACTAGGAAAGACCTCAACAACTCCGTATGGTCCTAGCCACCTTATCTGTAGTTTTCCTGCAAGTGAGTCGAAAACTTGATCAATGAAGGGTAAAGGAAAGTGATCCTTCTTTGTGGCAGCACTAAGTTCCCTATAATCAACACAAAATTTCAATCTTCCTCCCTTCTTTTGCATGATCACTAATGGAGACACCCACTGGTTGTCTAAAATAGGATAGTTAAATCCATCATCTAACAATTTATGTAGTTTTGTTTTAACAATTTCTCTCAATGAAGGGTGGATTCTTCATTGAGGCTACCCTATTGGTTGATAATCATCTCTAATGTACATCCTATGAGTGCAAAGCTTAGGATCCATTCCCTTCATATCATGATAATCCCATGCAAATGCATGTTGATGAGACTTTAGTAAGTCTATTGTTGTAGGAATTTGGTCTACAGGAACAATGTCTGGAGGAAGAGTGACTACAGGAAGAACATTTGTAGGAAGAATGTCTATAGGAACAGTGGTTGCAGGAAGAACAGGCAGAAGTGTCCAAACCGAAGTAGAAGATGATGCTTCCTTCACTTCATAATGGTTCTGAATTGTAGTAGATAACACTTCATCTTCTTCTTGAAACAGCAAGAAAGTTCTTCTATCTAACATCATGAGTTGTGCCACTAAGTTAACTTCCTTGGCCTCTTCACTAACTTGTGGCCATACAAAATCCTCTTCATTATGGGTCGGCTGAGGAGGAGGATAAAGAATAAGATTTTTAGTATTCCTTCCATTAGAAATAGTCATATCACCTAACCGACACCCAATATAAGCATCTATTTTTGCTAACCATGGCCTTCCAAGAAAGATAAGATATCCTTCTAGGGTGGCCTTTGGACAGACAATCATGAAATCTGGTGGATACTCCCAAGAGTCTAGAATTACCACAAGGTCTTATACTATACCATTGGTCTTCACATTAGAACTATCAGCAAGCTACATGACAGTAGGAGTGGATCTCATGCTTGAAACATTTAGTTGTTGAAGGATGTCTTTGGTCATTACATTGATTGTTTCCGCTAAATCAATCAAATCGTTCTTCACTTGAATCACATTTATGACAATTGTTATCATGGGACTGCTAGGGTCATTATACTTGGGAATATTCACTTTTCCCAACATGATATCAACTAGTTGGCCCACCACATGAACTGTTGTTGGGTCTCCCTTCTTCCTTCCTGGCTTCTTAAGACAAGCTTCATTGATAGGAACATCTTTTATGGCTTGAAATAGGGGTATCTAAACACGAATGTGTGTTCAACTGCTCCTAGATATCAAAATTTGTATCTTCCTTGTCTTCCTTATGCTTGGAAACTTCCAATCCTGGAGAAATGGTGGCTCCTCTACAGTCTTCCTGGCTAGAACTAGTTTAGGATTTTTAGGTATAGTTGGCTGAATAGGATCATTCAGAGGTTCCTCTTCGTCTTCCATGGGTAGCTTAGTGATGATGGGCATGGAAGGAGTTGGTAAAATAGTTCCTAAATGTAGATAAATGTCACTCACACTCACAAAACATGCAAAAAATTTACTTGGATTAGAAGAATATACTCATTGTTGTTGTCATTTGTCATTTGGGTTTGGTGTGGGCTAAGCTAGTAGTTGAGTAGGTTTGGGTGAATTGGAGCTTGAACTAGTAGGTGGAGGCGTTATAGCAGGCTACTAGGATTAAGAAGATGGCATACCCTGTCTTTGAACCCAGGGCTTCCTTTGTGCAACAAAGTAGACTTGATCTTCCTCAGTTTGAATTGGTTTGAACTTAGGTGGAATATTGTTATCAATGTTAGCTACCATCTTGCATCTACAATCCTTCTTCTTTTTTCTACAATGAGGGCAGTATTATGTCATTGTCGCCTCTACCTCCTCATATTTGTCTTTGGCCTGAAGTGTATCCAGCTAAGTAGCTAGATTGTTTGTAATATCCTACTTGAAGTCTACCAAAAAATTAGTAATATCCATCCTTGAAACTCCATTGGTAGATGACTTATCCATAGAATATTCATAAGCTCACCCTTTCTTTGAATATACTCTGGAATAGTTATGACATATTTTCTTGTTATCTCCTCCTACCATTAGGTCCAAAGCAACTTTTGTGATTCTTCATTGAGTGTATGGTGTGGAGATTTCTATAAGAAAAATAAAAACCTTGAAATGTAATCTTCCAAGCTCTCATCTTCCCTTTTCTACATCCTAAAGACATCACCTCCTCTTGTATCATTTCCCTTGCAATATTCCTTGTATTTTCCAAGGAAATTTGTCTTCATGTCCTCCCAAGTCCCCATGGTGTCTCTACCTAGACTCATAAACCATCTTAGTGTCCAACTTCTTTTAAAGTGGTAGGAAATAGCTTAAGCCTATGAGCATTAGTGGTATAGTCATAACTTTCACAAATTATGCCAAACTCTAACAAGAAGGTATCACCCATGTCTTCTTGATTGATTCCCAAGGCAAAGGGGTTATCAATCTAGTAGATGCTTCAAAACTAGTCAGATCAAGATATGCATCAATAAATGGAAATGGTTCTTCTTCTTCTTCTATGCATGTGGTATCAACTTAGTATCAACTAACTCAAACAAAGAATGAGAAAAAGAATAGTAGATCATTAATCATCTAAGCAAAGGGGTATTCTATGAACAAATCAAGAAAAGTGCTATAGCAAAGAAACTATCAATGACTCCGAATAACTTCCTAGCTTGACACCATCCCCGACAATGGGGCCAAAAATGTTTGCCTTCTATAAAGACTTGGTCGAACAAACAAGAAACTACTCTCTTTGCTTTGGCTGCAGGAATAGTCACAAAATGGAATTCTAGTGGCTACAAGAAGAGTCGATGCCAAATTTTGAAGTATAAAACAAGAAATAATAACAAATAATTACTCTAAATAATGAATTACTCACCAAGTGTGCCCCCTTCGATGAGTATCCACTAAGACTAATACAAACTCAAATTCTTAAACTCAGACTATCATCTCATTCATTGAAAAATGTGTAAACAGAGTAGCAACATGGTTGTACTGAAAATGGAGAATGCTTAATACATCATCAATATCAACTAAAAACAACAATCAAGAACTAAGAACCTCCAAGAAGAATATTCAAATCCTTATTTATATTTCTAGCTAAACAGGGCAGTCAACTCCCACTAATTGAGAGGATTTCATTTAGGGAAAATGAGGAAAAGAGTGGCAGAGGGGTTATGTCTACAAGGAATCCAGTTAGACAAGCATGCCCAAACATGGACTCAATGTTGCACTAACACCCATGATTGCTAAATGCCATAAATACAAGGTGGTTACAATTGACTATTGTGGGGAATCCATTATCATCATCCTTCAGTTGACTCTTTTGAATGATTCCCCTGTATGAACATCTCGTGCTTTCCTTTCTCAACTTAGCATCCACAAATTGTGTCCTGCATAGCAGTGTCTATACACATAATAACTGTACATCTATAATATCCTTAAAGAACATTCATTAACCATATGCAAAATCAATATAGATAATCCACATAATATACCAATGTCAATAAAATTTTATAGATATAGGGTTTAACTCAATGTCAATGGTTTCAAGGAAACATTATGCAAATATTAACTCTTAACTACTAAATTTCATGACACGGCCAACAAATGGACTATACAATCTACCCAAAAGTTGACCAAAAACTAGGCTCATCAATAGGGATTTTCTCTTTTAGATACTTTTCCAACCATTTAGGCATTTGAGATCCCTCCTTCAATGATTCATGATCACCTTCTTCTTTTTGGGAATGTTGGATCTCTCTTTCCTCATGGTTTGATGCTTCTTGTTCTATTTTTTTCCTCTTCTTCCTCATTTGAGTCCCAGATCAATATCGCCTTTTCTTTGATTAGCTCTATACTAGTAAAATTTCCTTTAGGTTTTTCCTTCCCTTCAGGTGCCCTTTCTTCTTCTTGCCCGAGGTTTGTATGATATTCTAGTTCAGTGCTTCTGTTCATTTCAGCCTCTTCTTCATTCTTATCCTCTTCTTCATCTTCAACTTCTTTGTTTCCCTCCTCCTCGGGAGGTATTTATTGCTTTTGCTCAGGGATTTTGTCTTACCCACCAACTACAGGCTCTATAGATATCTCCATGTCATCACCAGTTTCCTCCTTTTCTCCAAAGGGCTATCTTTTGACTTCCTCTCCAACATATTTGAGTTGCTTAGACAACTCATCCTCGAGCTCTTGATCGGAGGACTCTAGTACATATTTGGCTCTAGGGTTTTAAACATCTTCTTCCAAGCAATGTGACCCTTCTTCTTCACATACCACCTCATCTATGGTCACATTTTGATGTTTTGGCTGCTCATGGTAGTCATCCCTGAAGGGATCCTCGTGTACCTCATTTTTTTCTCTAGCAGCCTCCCTCTTTTGTCTCTCCTATTCTTATGAGATTTGCATGGTTTCCTTCATCATTGGTTGTTCTATTAGAGGAAGGAAAAGGAGACCAACAAAACTCGGGCCATAGTAGCCTGAATAACAAGATTCATCACTACACCAAAAATTTCAATGTGTATGCTCTGCATATGTCTTACAAAAACTTTTGGTAGGGTGAGAGTAGGCATTATACTGGTAGTTGTTGAAGGTACTACAATTGAGGGAGACATTGATGAAGATGAGAGTGGAGAGGTTGTAGAAGATGAGGAGTCTCAAACCAGAATTGAAACAGTCAATGAGGTGGAAGAAAGGTAAACTAAGATGTCCTCTACGGGTGGAGAGGAAGCGTGCAATGCTTTAGATGTTAAAAGAGGTGTAGCAATAGTGATAGCAGAGGTGACATCAAGATAAAAGGCAGTAGGTGGTGATTTTGGTTGCTCAACCTCTTCCTCTTCTCCTTCATGCAGTGGATATTCCTGGATTGTTGGGATTTTGGACAATCCTCCTTATTTCTTTTCCTTTTTTGAGGTCTCACCCTCTAAATCCTTCCTCAAATACACCTTATGCTTAGGTTGATGCTCTGACACTTTTTTTCTTTTCTATGATTTGGTGGCTGGGGGAGACTTGTGAGCTTCCTTAGTTGGGGTAGTAGTAGTCTCGCTATCTGTTTCACTCTTGATCTCATCCTCGATCTCGCCATATGTCAATTTAGCCCCTTGGAGCTTCAATTGAGCTATCTAAGCATCAATCTATTGTCTCATTATATGCTCAACTGGTTTCATTAGAACATCGAGGTTGTTGACCTCTTCTTCATTCCAGTCTATTAGGGGCAAGGGAAGGTTGGCAAAAACATTATACCTCAGATGTATGATAGTGTTTTCATCTTCTACAATCTGATATGGTACCTAGAATAGTTTGACCTTCTTGGAAAATTAAGCGGTTGTATGCATATAGTTCCTCATGCATACCTCCTTTTCATCCCGACAGTTAGCCCAAAAGTATTCAATGTTGTGCAAGTGGGTGTATTCCCTTCCAAAAAAATTCTTTAACTTTTCATATGGATCCATCCTTGGCCGAGCAGTATGGAGCCCTAGGTTATATTCAATGATCTCCTTCTCTGAATATTCCACACATTGGGCCACTGTGAGGGAGTACATTCCCCACCTGAGTGTGAGGGGATAGGGTATCCATTCCCAATTCTTTCCACTGAGAAAAATGTGTGTATTTTTCAACTTCCTAGAGACTTCTAGCAAGATCAACTAGTCGTTTGGGTATCTAGGTAGTTTGTAGGGCCTTTCACAGAAGCCTTATGTTTATATTTAAGTGAACTTGGGGAATTTTATAAACAGTAATCCAAACCCATGGATGAATACACAGGCGCTATGTGAGACTCTCCTCTCAAATTCCCCTCTAAGAAGTCTGATAATGTGCCCAATAAAAGCATCGTTCACCCTACAGTAGTATTTCTTGAAATTTTGATATTGGAGTTGTGGATGCCTATCGTATACCTTTAATTATCTTCTTGGAGTCAAGCTTTGTGCAAAAAATAATCCTCTATAGGGAAAGGGATCAGACAAGAGATACACTAGGTAAGAGGTCATATAGAATTGAGAGGTCTTCTTGACCACCCTGAACTAGTGATGCAAGCTGTTACTGATCATTCTATCCCATTTAAACTTGGTTTTTCCTTTGGTAATCTATTCTATAAAGTAAAAAATCCAATATTGGAAGTGGGAACGATAGAAATACCCATGACTCTGCTCAACAAGGTCACCAAGTCATGATAGTCCTCATAAAAATCATTTCTGAACAATTCTTGGGGCACCTTGTTTACACTGCCCCTCTTCTCCTTTAACTAGTATTGGTTGATTAACTTTTCCAATTTTAAGGGGTAAACCTTCCACATATTTTCTACATATTCCTTTTTCATTTCCTCCATAGGGTCAAAGGTAGGGATGTGGAACATTTGTCCTATGGACCTGACAGATAGGTCAGCCAACACCTTGCCCTCATGATCAATGATCCTTTTGGTTTCTTCCTGATAGGCTTCCTTGAAAGCCATCACCAGCTCTAGGGCCATAAGAGTGGGGGGGAAATTAGCTACCTTATCCAAACCACTCTTTCTAATTTTCCTTGCATTATTTGTAGTTGAGTTGGCGATGAGACTCTGTCTAAATTCATCTATATCAATCTATCAGAGATTGGTGTCTGCTATCGAGTCCCACATAGATGTGACCTTAGAGGTGACTTTCATAGGTCTCTTCCCTTTTCCTTTCTTTGTGGATGCCCTCGATGGTCTTGTAGTTGTTTTCATAAATCTTGTACACATTGGCATAGTAAGCATATTCATGCCAAAAATTAGGGGAGCGTTATTCAAACCCTACAAAACAACTATTAGATCAAGCAATTCATCTTTCAAAGATCATAATGTTGATCAATAGTCATCGTTCGACTCTCATTTGGGGAAGATATTGAAATGCAGGCCCAAGGATGCAGGTTTCCCTAGTTGGGAGCCGTTTTGGAGAAGGCAACAGGGAAACAATGCAAAGGGTACAATGGCCCACATCCCACCACCTGTACCAATATTTATGAATTATAATTGGGACCCACCAAGGTGCTAAGGCATTTGGGCACATGGGTCCATCCTTCATGAAATTTGGGAGGTGATAATTCAATCATTTTCCATGCAGGTTAGAAGGATGTGGAAGTCAAGGTTGTTGAGGCTGTTAGGAGCTTTGTCATTTAGAACGATGTTGGCATGGAGGAATCCAACACTGCGGGACTCACAGGTGGCCTAGATAATTTCATATTAGCTTCAAAGTTCAAGTCATTGGGAGAAATGTAGACAAGGACTTGCACAAAGTAGTCTATAGACAGCTACTTGGAGGCAACAAAGATGGGATGATGACATATAGATGTTGGTCCACACCATCGAGCCTACACAAGGCATTAGCATCAATTTTGGTCAATAAAGATCTCATACAACGATAGGGTAAGCAGGCCCCACAGAGTGCACAACAACTAGGAAATGGTGGTCACAAGGCAATGGTCCATGAGGCAGAAATTAAGGGTGCAAAAGCCTTTGTCAAGAACAACAAAGGATGGGTTGAGTTCCATGAGGCCCTAAATGGCTAGTTTTGAAGGGTTTTTGAATTTTGAAAAGATGGGTTTTGTGTGGGATCTCATCCTTAATTGGTTACCTAAGGATTTTAATAGCTTTCCTTCTTAATATTTTTAAATTTATAAAGAAAACAAACTAGAGAAAGTACAACTAGGGTAGCGGTGAACTCACCTAGAAGACTCGATGAAATGCAATGAAGGTGCTTGAATTCATCCTCGAAATGTTGTGGGTGCAAAGGCAGAAAAATATTGTAGGAGCTCTGAAAATTTATAATGAATGAAGTGAAAATGAGAGGTCAGTTGGGATATTTATAGCAATTTTGACATTTATTACCTGTATAGCCCGTGGGGTGGCCAGCAGTCAAGAGTTCACCTTTGGCAGGTTGGCGAAGGGGATGACAATGAAAGATGAAGATCCCGCAATGTAGGTGGATAGTGTGACTCAGCCGCCACTATAATAACAAAGGCATAATAGAATCCCACCAAGAGTAGCCTTAATGGGTGGACCCACAAATAGAAAAAGATGCTAGCTTCAAAGACTTCAAGGAAAACTACCAGAGGAACTTCGTGAAGGAAAAACACTTGAAAATTCCAAGGGTGGTGAAACTTGGTCAACTCAAGATGATAACTTCATGACTCCTTGACCAATTGGAACTCAAAATAAGGGGCACACAAAATGAGGTGACAAAAAAGTGACACAGTGAAGGAAAAAAGAGAGGGTCCTCATTCTGAATGGGGAATGTGTCCTATCGACACAACAAATGGTGAATTTGATGGGAGAATGATCTCAAGCATTCTAAGGGTAAAGATTCATTCAGAACCTAGAATCTTTGGTTTTACAGACCAAGGGCCGGTTTCTATGAGGGAACTAAGGAACTCGAAGGAGAATGGGGATTCTCAATTGAATCAGATCATAGGAACATAGCAGATAAGTTTGTATGGTGTTTCCATTCCCTTTGTTTAGAAACTATAACAAATGACCATTAATTAGGAAAAGCAAGCTATGTAAAGCACCTAACACCAAAAGTAGCCTAGAGATTGCTCTGCTACTAGTCAGGTGTCCATAGCCCCAACAGAGTTGTCGATGTGACCCCAAAAATATTTCTCTACTACCAACTGGGCATCCATAGCCCCGATAGAGTTATTCGCACACCCATGCAACTGCTTTATTTTCATTACTTTCTTTCCTTATTTTCTTTTCAAATATTTCCTCTTAGTTCTCTTTCTTTGCTCATCCATGTAAGCATCAAAAGCTTACCATGGGTTTGGAATCATAGTGGTCACTGGAGTAGACTTAAGATTTTTCACTTTCTTGGTCGTCATAGCAACCGTTGTACAGTTCTTCAAAAACCAAATTATTGTTTTTTTTGTGCATGATCTAAGATGAGTTTTAAAGGATTAAATTGAGGGTCGTGTTCTAGGTCAAGTCTAAGTTCAAATAAGGAAACCACTCCATAGAAGAAATCATAGATGAATAGTTGGGAGTGAATATTTATCCAGAGAACACAAAGAGTTGGCAGAAAAGTGAACCATTTGTCAAACTAAGCATGACCACCTACATTGAGAGAATGAGAAAAATAAAAGCAAAGTGAGACACTGAAAAAAAGGAAACCTAAACTAACCTATTTATAGGTATTAACAAAGGCTAGCTCATAAGAGCTCAGGAAATGAAGTAATGCTTAAGGTGTTGCCCGTTGATGGGAATAGGGACATCTTAACTAGTTAGTGTCTTGAGGAAAAAAGCATTATCTCCTAGAATTTTAGAGATTTGAAAGGGACCAAGCCAGAGCTTGTCAGATTTCTCATGTCCCCCTTTCTTTTCATGGTCCTTGTCCCAACAAATGACTAAATAAAAAATTCTAAAGGCCTTAAAATTGGCTTGACGATTGAACCATATCTTAACCATGCCTTGATGTTTGGAAAAATTCTTAATAGCTCTGTGATAGAATTCTTCTAAATGGAGCAGTTCAGCTAAACAGGCTTCTTGTTGGTCTCCTTGTTCATAAAAGGTGTTGACAAACTAGAGAGTAGGTAGGGATCCTTAAGTGCATGGGAAAAACAAGTTCCAAGCCATAGAAAATATGGAATGGGGAATCATCCAGGGACGCCTTATGGCATATACAATTTTCCCAAAAGGGAAAACATAGCTGAGTGAGACAATCCGTAGGGTTCTTATCGAGCAACTTCTTAATTTTGATAATCAAGTTCTTATTCGTGTATTCATCTACACCATTTCCTTGAGGGTAGTAATTGGATGAGAACTTAAGGGAAATATCATAATCGAAGGCCCAACTAGCAAATCTAAGTGAGGAAAAGGTGGGGCCATTATCACAAACAAGGGCATATGGGAAACCAAAGTGATTCAAAATAAAACTTTCAAGAAAATTAATAACCACCTCAGTAATACACTGTCTACATGTAATTTCTTTTGTCCATCTAGTACAATAATCAAAGGTGGTTAGAATGTACCTATGACTCGCAAAGGATGGTGGGCTTACCAAACCAATGAAGTCGAGACCCCACTGAGTGAATGGTCTTACCTCTAGGACTAGTTGTAGCTAGACAACAACTTTGTGTTCTCTGGTTGCAGTTTTATGGCACATGTGGCAAGTTCAAATATTATTGTGTGCATCTTTGAACACTGTTATTCAATAGTACCCTACCCAAAAGATTTGATGAGTGGTAGAAGGGCTAGATCCATGACCAGTGGCAAATTTATCATTAAACTCCTTTAATACACGTACCGCTTCCTCTTTCTCTGGGGATCTTTGGTATAGCCCTTCATGATTTCTCTTGTATAAATAGAGCCTTGGGTATGTGCAGGATCATCATGGAAAAAATAGGCCCTTAAGTGGTGATGAAAATTTAGAAAAATCAGATTTAGGAAACTTGACGTAAAAATTTGAATAAGTTATCTCTATTATTTCAAAAATATGTAAGAATAAAATATGTATAAAACTGAATGTAGTTTCTAAACTATTAGGTTTATTTTAAAAAAAAATCTATTTAGTGAAAATTTTAAATTTCAATGTAGTAGTACTTAAATTTCAGGGAAAAAATAAGTAGGTTTTTGTCTGACCACCCTAACCACAATAAAATGATAATTTATTTTTTTAAGATTTTCGATATAGTAGAGGAGTCATGTCTCGATGTGATGCATATCTTTTTGTAATTTTTTTCCAAGTGAATAATTAATTATGAATTTTTATTACAATTTTTAAAAAATATAAAAATTCTTATGTCTGACCACCTGCTTGGTCAAAAATTCATGAAATTCAATTTTTTAAAAATCTATAGTATGCAAAGCATAAAATGTGATGCATGTTTCAGATTCAAAAAATGTGATACTGTTTGAAAGCTATAGATGTTTTTCAATCAACCTATGAATCAAGACTTTAGTCATAACTCAAATAGAAAATGAATAATAATTATTTATTAAATTCAAAGTAAATAATAATTTATATTGGTGGAAAGTTGAGAATATCCTTAGAAACCCTTTTTGTTTCATCAATTTTTGGTAAAAAAAAGGTCGTCAGCCACATACCCTACACATACCCATCATATTACAACTTTTTAGCCCATCATGATCCTGCACATACCCCCTATAGCATGTTGATGTTACTCTTCATTCAGAGAGCATGATTTTGGACTCCTTGTAGGTGAGGTGGGAACTTGTTATTCAATAGGTAGTAGACAATGGCATCATACCACTCTCTAGGGGAGACATCTTCAAGTTGGTATTGTTGTACAGTAAGCTCAGGTCCTTCCTTAGCCAATGTTTCAACTATCGTTTGGGTGAGGGACTACCCTCTTACTAACTTCATGGGCTGAATTTCCATGTCATATTCCTATAGCAAGGTGACCCATTTTTCTCTTCATTCACCCAACTCATTTTCCATCAGTAATGTCTTTACTATCAGATCAGGCACTATGGCAAACACCTTGTTCTGTAAGATGTAATGTCTGAATTTCTTGACTCCCATGACTAAGGCATAGGATTTCTTCTCCACATTATGGTCCCTCAGCTTAGAATCTTTCACTGGGGCACTCATGAAGGAAATTGGGTGTTCATTTCCTTCATCATCTTTTTGAGTCAATATGTTGGAATAGGAATGGTCTGAAGCAAATGAGTAGATGTAGAATGGCTTCAAATATTCTGGATTGACTAGTATGGGTGCATTAGAAATTGGCTTCTTGATTTCTTCGAAGGATTACTTGTCCTATGGTGTCCATTCAACTTTGGCATCTTGTTTTAGCATAGCATTAAGTGGCTTATCTATCTCACCAAAGCCAGTGAGGAATTTTTTGACAAAATTTATCTTTCCAAAGAAATATTTCAACTTGTTCTTGTTGCTTGGTGGTTCAATTCCTAGAAAATGCTTAATGCATTCAAGATCTATCGAGATTCCTTTATCTAATATTATGTGCCCTAGCAGCTTTCCTTCAGTAACCATGAAGATAGACTTCTTTGGATTCAGGGAAATTCCAAATCCCTTACACTTTTGAAAAAAATTCATAGATCAACAACATGATCATCTCTTTTCTTTGAAAACACCGTAAGATCATCCATGTAGATGATAATGCACTTGCTGATCAGATCATGGAAGGAGATATCCATTGCACATTGGAATGTTGTGCCAGCATTGACGAGCCCAAACAACATCCTCCTATAAGCAAAGGTTCCCCATTTGGTGGTGAACATTGTCTTGTGCTTGTCCTCATACTATACCATCACCTGGTTGTACCCCGAGTACATGTCCAAGAAATACATCATTTGGGATTCTTTGACAATCTATAACACCTCATCCAATGAGGGCACTGGATAATTTTCCTTTTTGAGGCTCGATTCAGGTTGTGGAATTCCACACACAATCTAATTTCTCTATTCTTTTTCCTAATGGGGACTAGGTTATCCACCCTTGTGGAGTTCCTGACAAGAAATACATTTTGTGCAGACAACAAATTTTTTATTTACTTGTAGATGATGGGTTCTAATAATGCATTGATGGGATGCTAGCATTTCCAAAAAGGCCTCACACATGATTTGAGAGGGATTGTGTGCATGATAATGGAGGAGTTATATGTTTATAAATATTTGTAGCTCCAAGTGATCACATCATGATACATGTGTAGGGAGTTAATGATCCCATTCTTTTCTTCTAGCATGTGCACCTTGCCAATAAAAATGTTCTTAATTTCCTCAGTTGTTCCAAGGTTATGAGTGTCACACTGATTATTGATGGAATCCTTCTTTGCTTGTTGATCCTGATCTTTGATCTAGTCTAAGTCAAATATACGTTCAAGCCGATCCATACCCCATGGAATAGTATTAGTCTTGAGGTTGATGACCCCTTCTATATCCAATTTAGCCTCCTCAGGCTCAGCCTCCTCAATTATTTGGGTTGAAAATACTTTAGAGCTGGTGATGAAGTCTAAGATGTGTTTTTCATCATTAAACACTTGAAAATTGGTAATGTTGTTTGGCACCAATGGAGTGGAAGTAAGGTCAACAGTGAATTTCTTTAGGCTAGAAAAAGAATGGGGCTACAACGTATTGGATGCCTGAGCTAATGCATTATTCGTATGGTTTTGGAAGTGAGGGATCAACTAAATATTAAATGCATTGAAGGTCTCTAAGAGATCCCAAACCCTATGCCTATAATTTGCTAATCTTCTGTCATTGTAGGAATATACTTTCTTGACTTACTTTACTACTAACTTTAAGTCTCCAAAGACTTGCAACATTTTAACCTTTTTGCTTAAAGACATCAAAAGACCATGGACTAGTGCTTCGTACTCCACTACATTGTTTGTATAGTAAAATTGAAGTCTATGAGTAGCAAAATAGGTCTTATCTATGGGACTGATAAATTTCAACCTAGCTTTGGCTCCTTGCTTGGACTTGGACCTGTCAAAGCACAGTGTCCAAAACTTGGAGGATTCTTTAGCTCCAGGACTGATTATACATTCATCTTTCTTTGCCGGTACACTTCCATCTACAACTTATGGAAAAGTCCCAAATTCACCATTGCTATGGTCAAGCCATCCCATTTGGGGTTCTTCCCTCAGTGAAACTTGTCCACTAATATGAGCAAATGTTGTTTGACAAAGGAAGAATTTGAATTCTGAGTGGGAAGTGTTATTGACCCTACACCAATTAGGCTACAAGAGCTCTTGGAAATCCATCCTTGCTCCCAAGTTGAGCTGATCTTGCACACATATTTTAATAAATTGTTGAAATCCACTTAAGAGTCCCAAATTACCATCATCATAGGATTCCTCATCATTTGACTCAACCAAAAATTTTGTGCTCTGAGGAGTATAGGATAAATTTGTAGGAGGATTACGTAGTACAAGGAGGACCTCTTTAGTTGCCTCCTCTTCTTGGAACTCTAATTCTTCTTGGTATGCCATGGGAGAATAATTACCTAGCTCTGTTTTGGTGAACAACACCTCATTGGTGTTGTTGTACTCCATAATCACAAAATTCATACGCGGTTCTTGATCAACATGAATTTGATTTGGCAACCCCTTCCATGGTAGCCACATGTGAGAAAATTCAGTCACAACCTACCCATTCAATGCCCTAGTGAAGTCTCGTCCTAGTATTATGTCGTAGGCATCGAGAATATCCACAACATGAATATCAATAACTTGTTGCATCCTTGGGTCTGCAGCAATCTACATAAGAATTTACCTGATCTCACCAACTATATTAACGTCAATTTTATCTTGTTGTGTCACCTTTTTCCTAGAAGGAGTCAGAACTATTCCTAATTCCTTGCATAGAGTAGGTGGAATTACATTGGTCAATGCTCCTGAATTAAGCAGATAGTTGTGTAGGTTCTTCCCAAATATTCTTATAGTAGTGAGGAAGGTAGGCACTTCTAACTTCCCTTGCAACAAACCCATGGGTGTTTCTACTCTTTCTCATTAGTCTTTTCATGGGCTAGACCTTGTTTTTGCTCCTTTGTGGGTTGTTTCCCCATTTTCTATTTTTAAGGTGCACCAGCCTTCTTGCATAAGATTTCTTTGATTGCAGACTCATTTAGTGATTCATCAAAGGAGACTCTCTTGGCAGGTACCTCCTGTGTTGACTTGGAAGAATCAGTCCCAATAATCATTCTAAAGAAAGCATTCCTAATTAGTAGGACCTTAAGCAATTTGAAGGAAAAAAAACTTATTTGACCTTCTTGAATTCTTTAGTGATGTATTCACCCATTTTTTCAATTTCTACCTCAAATTATTTGCCTTGGGACAAGCTAGCAAACTGGTTTTGCAATTGATTTGGCTGTTTATTTTTGTTGAAATACTAATTGGGCACATAGGTGTAACCTGGATTATTGCTATAATTTGGGCCAGGTGGAGTACCAAAGTTATTGGGAAGAATTCAAGACATGAATAGGCCACCCACTTTCCTATTTCTTAAGTTATGCGGGGTTAATCTTGCTGGAAAAACAAGGACAAACAACTGAGAGTAGGGGGTGAATTAGTTGTCACAGACATTTAAACTTTTCCTTCTTAACTTAACCTTAGTCTAATATCTAATGAATAAGGAATTAACCACAAGCAATTAACACATTAGAGAGACAAATAACACCAAATGTTTTTTATGTGGAAACCCTATTAGGGGAAAAACCATGGTGGATGTTACTTCACAAGATCATACTTTTTTAGAAGTATAAAAAGAAATAATAAAGGGAATGCACATGCATTCAGGCACACTACTAAATTACAAAAGAGGACTCATTTTCCAACAATAGGGTTTTTATTAAAACCATCCAAGATGTGAACTAAGAAAATAGCTTCTTCACAAGCCTGATTACAATTCCAATTAAGCTCAACACTTCCTCACACTTTACACAATCTTCTTCTCACTCTGCTCTATAATCGAATGATATTCGCACATACACACATATGAGCACTTGAAAAATATCTTCCATCAATGAACTAATCGCCCTTATATATCCACTACATGAGATTTCATCACTACTTCATCGACCAAGAAAATAAAATATATATTTGTAATGTCAGACCAATTTTACAAATAAATTTTTTAATGTGAATCCACCAAGGTCAGCCACAACATAGTGGAGACACAAATTAACATCTCCAATGTGAAAAGACTTTAATTAATTTCACCTCAAAGATCCACAACACGCTACCACAACCATTTTAGCTAGAAACATGAAAAATTGAACATGCATAAGAAAATATCTTAATCCACGAGCACACTAATTAGTGTGGACATACCAAAAAGATAGAGAATGATCTAGAGACATCTGAGAGCACCAAGAAATAAAAAAGAAGCATCCACAACAACTGAGATAACCAGAATCACACAATCTTCATTCAGGAACACTGACATAGACTAGAAAAACACTCTCAAACCCCAACATACCCTAAACTTCACGTGGACCTCTAAAACTTCTAGTAGATGATCTAGATAAACTCAATAATAAACCCTTAAACACACATCAACTAATCTTCAATGTACGAAACAAGACACCATCATGACCTGCACAGTTCCACTAGGAATACAAAACACTTTCTCTTACAATTTTCTCAATATCCTTGGCATATACAACAATTTATACACCAAATGCTAATAGTGTTCACATCAATTACAAGCACATATCAGCAACCATATCCACAACATCCAACAATATCCCCCTTTGGCATTGATGGCAACACATGATGTGAAAAAATACCATCAACCCAACTAACTTCTTTTGCACTTCTTTCAATTGAAATTCTTTACACAAGGATTTTTAACAGTGCACTTCTCCCCCTTTGACATCAATGGCAAAGGTAAAAATAACTTTTCCATGCACACACTCTGACCAACATATCTACACATCTGACTACTCCCCCTGAGTAGCAGCCACGAAAACATCAATTCATATCAGAGTATAGCAATGAAGCTCATGGATTGATGCAAGCAAATGAATCATTTTAGTTCTTATTGGGAGGGGTAATTACCCTAGTATTCCTTTGAGATACTAAAATGTATCCTTCAGAAAAAGGCTTAGTAAATATATCTACAATTTATTCTTTGGTAGGCACATATTCCAATCTGACTTCTTTCCCATTCACTTTCTTCCTCAAGAAATGAAACTTGATTGATATATGTTTATTCTTAGAGTGTAGTAATGGATTCCTTGAGATATTTATTTCACTTTAATTGTCATGGTATATGGTAATAGGCTCTTTATATATCACCCTAATATCTTTCAAAATCTATTTCATTCATATCACTTGAGTACAATTATTGGCAGCAGCAATGTATTCAGCTTCAGCAGTAGATAGAGAAATTGAGTTTTTATTTTTACTCAACCAAGGTAATAGCTTCTTCCCTAGGAAGAAAGCACCACCACTAGTACTTTTCATGTCATCTACATCACCAACCCAATCCACATCAGTGTATGCACACAAAGTAAGATCATCATCCTTTGGATACCAAAGTCCAAAATCAACTGTTCCTTTTAGATATCTAAAAATCCTTTTGACAACAGTCACATGTGATTCCTTTGGATCATCTTGAAATATCACAACCACACATACAAAATTCATAATGCCTGGTCTAGTTCGTGTCAAGTAGAGAAATCCACTAATCATTAACCTGTACCAAGTTTGATTTTCCCTTGGATAATCATCATTTTTTTTTAACTTATATCCAATCACCATAGGAGTACCAAAAGGTTTATAGTCATCCATTCCAAACTTCTTCAGTAGTTCTCTCACATATTTGGACTGAGATATGAAAATCCCTTGGTCCAATTGTGTAATTTGCAATCCCAGAAAGAACTTCATTTCACCAATCATTCTCATCTCAAATTCACTCTTCATCTCATCAGTAAACTTCATACATTGATTATCATCTCCAAAAATGATGTCATCAATAAAAACTTCTATAATCAACTCCTTATCATGATCTAACTTGAAGTATAAGTTGCTATCAACAATACCTTTAGTGAATCCAAGCTTCAATAGATATTTGTCCAATCTAGCATACCAGGCTCTGGGGGCTTGCCTAAGTCCATACAAATCCTTCTTCAATCCACAAACCATATCTCCCTTGTCTATTAGCTGGAATCCATCCTGTTGTTCAATGTACACTTCTTCTAGTTCTCCATTTAGAAATGCAAACTTTACATCCATTTGATAAAATTTATAATTCTTATGTGCAACATAAGCAAGAAATAATCTCACGGCTTCAATTCTAGCTATAGGGGAAAAGTTTTCTTAAAAATCAATACCTCCCATTTGATAATAACCTTTACATACCAATCTTTCTTTATTTCAGACCACTTCACCTTCTTCATTCAACTTATTTTTGAATACCCACTTAGTACCAATCACATTTTTGTCTTTAGGCCTAGGAACTAGTAACCATGTGTCATTCTTCTCAATCTGTGTCAGCTCCTCCTTCATAGCTTCTAGCTAGTGTTCATATTGATAGGCTTCAGTGACACTCTTAGGTTTAATCTAGGAAATCATACAATATTCTTCTACATTTTTTCTTCTATTTTGCACTCCTTTACTTTTATCTCCTATGATTTGACTTTGAGAATGATTCAGCTTTACATAACTTGGAGTTTTGGGACTTTCTCAGACTTCTAACTCTTTTTATCTTTCTTCTACACTTGCACTTGTTTGTGCTTTTGCACTTATCTGATCTTTTTCACTTATCTGAGCTTCTTGATTGACTTGATTTACCAGAACAAATTGAAGTTGCTTCACCGAAACATATGGAATAATATGAAGTAGATTTGGTGTCTAAGTGTTCTTTACTTGACTTGTGTTTTCTTCATCTTAATCATAACTGCATCATCTGGATGATTTGATAGAATCCTCATAAACTTTGACATTTTAACTCTCAACTATCTTTCTCAGTTTTTTGTTATAGCACCAGTATTCCTTTCTCTTAGTGGAGTAACCTAGGAAGATCCCTTCATCACTTCTAGCATCAAAGTTTCCTATATCATCATCTCTCCTGATATAACACTTGTTTTGAAAGATCTTAAAATACTTAAAGTAGGCTTGTGACCAAACCATAACTCATAAGGGGTCTTACCAGAATTTCCATTCACATTTACCCAGTTCAAGGTATACACAACAATGCTTACCGCTTCACTCCAATAAATCTGAGACACATTTCCTTCCATCATCATGGTTCTAGTAGCATCCATAATTGTTCTATTTTTTTTCTCTGCAACTCCATTCTGTTAAGGGGTTCGAGGAGAAAATAATTGTCTTTTAATACCATGCTATTCACAATAAGAGTTTAATTCATTAGAAATGAACTCACCACCTCTGTCAGATCTCGGACACTTGATTTTCAGACCTTTCTCATTTTTTCCATAGCCTTGAAGCATTTGAATTTCTCCAGTGCTTCACATTTTTCTCTCAAATAGGAAACCCAAATCATTCTAGAGTAATCATCAATAACCAACATAAAATACCTTTCACCATGAATACTTCTAACTCTAGAGGGACCAAAAAGGTTAGTAAGTAGTAGCTCCAACAAATTATTTTAATGAAACTGTTTGCTCCGGAAAGAGGCTCTAGTCTATTTCCCCATTTGACATTCCTTACAGATTACATTAGCAGGCTTCACTAATCTAGGCACATCTCTTACATCTTGACTATAACTTATCTTGATAATGTTTTCAAAGTTTACATGATGCAATCTCCAATTTCACAACCAAATTTCATCTATTTGAGCAATCAAACAACTTCCACTAGCAGTATTCAAGTGAAAAATGTTACCTTTTCTTTGTTTTCCTATTGCAGTCATGTTCCCGGAACTTCCCTATATCTTGCATCTTCGATATTTGAATTGTACATCATATCCCTTAGGAACCATCTTCTCAACACTCAACAAGTTGTGCTTTAGGCCTTCAACATAGAGGACATCATAAGTGTTATCCTTACCACCAAGGCAAATAGATCCTCTACCATGAATCACACCAACATTTTTATCTCTAAATCTTACAACCCCATTGTCATACTTCTCCAGACTCGCAAATTTTATTTTATCAACAATCATATGATGTGAGCATCCACTATCAATGACCCACTCATCTTTTTCTTCAACTTTAGTTACAAGAGATTTTTCATCATTAGTAGATTCAATAGCCACAGGATTGTTTTCAATGGTAGCAATGAAATCCCAATCATCTTATTTTCCATTGTCCTTATCAGACTCATCATCAGTCACTACTTCTTCAGCAAATTAGCATCTCTTTGGGAATCTAGACTTCTTATGCTTAGATCTAGGAACTCTTTCAGGACATATTGATACAAAATGACCTATTTTAATGCATGAAAAACATTTAATAGGTAATACATCTTCATACTTACCTTTTCCTTTTCCTTCTTTCTTTGCAATCTATGCTTCTAGTTCTTCTACTTCTCTTTCTTTATCTTCAAGTTGTTTCAGTTCTTCATCATACTTGGATACCTTCCTCGAACTCTCTCCTAGACTATATCTTTGTCTATTACTTTTGGATAGAGTAGCCTTCAATGCAGATTTAGTCTTTAGTGTAGACTCACCAAATTCACTTATCTCAAAAGCAGCAAGCTTCCAGATTAGTGTATCTCTTGTCATCATGTTTACAGATATGAACTCTTCAATAGCATGAACCTTCATTTTGTAGGAGGGAGGAAAGGATCTGAGTACTTTAACCAAAATTTCATCATCATCCACAGAACCACCAACACATTTAATACCCATCACTATCTCATTTACTATGTGCATAAAATAAGTGATATTTTCATCTTCACCCATCTTCAGATTTTCATACTTGCCTTTCAAGCTTTGTAGCTTAGCCATCTTCACCTTTGCATCTCCTTCATACAAAGTTTCTAGTTTCGTCCAAATCTCATGAGTTGTCGTAGACCTACCACATTAGCCATCTTTGAATTTGTCAAGGCACTCACCAAAGCTTCAATAGCCCTAATATTACTTTCAACATCTTTGGTCTCATCAGTAGTAGAGGGACCATTTTGAGGAATAGTATATGGATCTCTTGTGATCTTCCAGAAGGCTTCACAAATACACCTTAAATGACATTGCATCTTATTCTTCCATAGTGAATAGTTAGTTCCATCAAATCTAGGACTGTCCTTCTTGAATGTTGTCATCTCAAATCACCTCAAGCTATTAAAATTCTTCAAAGGAACTAGCTTTGACACCAATTCTTGTAAAAACAAGGACAAAAAATTGAGAGGGGGGGTGAATCATTTGTCATAGAAATTTAAGTTTTTCCTACTTAACTTAACCTTAATCTCATATCTGATGAATAAGCAATTAACCACACACAATTAACACATCAGAGAGATAAATAACACCAAGATTTTTCTGCGTGGAAACCCTGTTAGGGGAGAAACCAGGGTGGATGTTCATCCACAAGATTATACTTTGTTAGAAGTATAAAAATAAATAATAAAGGGAATGCATATGCATCCAAGCACACTGTCGATAGTACACTACTCAATTACAAAATAAGAGTCACTATTCAACAATATGGTTTCCATTAAAACCATCCAAGATGTGAACTGAGAAAATAGCTTCTTCACAAGCCTGATTATAGTTGCAATTAAGCTCAACAGTTCCTCACACTTAAAACAATCTTCTTCTAACTCTAATCTGCAATCAAATTATATTCACACATACACACATAGGAGCACACGAAGCATCTCTTCCATAAATGAACTAATCGCCCTTATATATCCACTACATGAGATTCCATCACTACTTTGTCAGCCAAGAAAATAAAATATATATTTGCAATGTCAACCCAATTTTACAAATAAACTTTTTAATGTGAATCCACCAAGGTCAGCCACAACATAGTGGAGACCCAAATTAACATCTCCAATGTGAAAATACTTTAATTAATTTCACCTCGAAGATCCACAACACACTACCACCAACATGTCAGCCAGAAACATGAAAAACCAAACATTCCCAAGAAAATATCTTCATCCACGAGGTCACCAATTAGTGTGGACGTACCACAAAGATAGAGAATAATCTAGAGACATCTGAGAGCACCAAGAAATATCAAAGAAGCATCTGCAGCAACTGAGATAATAGAACCACACAATCTTCATTCAAGAACACTCACAAAGACCAATAAAACACTGTTAAACCCCAACATACTCTAAGCTTCATGCAAAGCTCTAAAACTTTCAGTAGATGATATAGATAAACTCAACAATAAACCCTTAAATCCACATCAGCTAATCTTCAACATACGAAATAGGACACCATCATGACCTGCACAGTTCCACTAGGAACACATAACACTTTATCTTACAATTTTCTCAATATCCTCGACATATACAATAATTTATACACCAAAAGCTAATAGTGTTGACACAAATGACAACCACATGTAAGCAACCATATCCACAACATCCAACAAATCTTTGGTGAGACATTTTCACTTCATCTTCACATGGTTCATCTTCATCTATTGAACCATTATCTATTGAAGTGAAGAGATGGGATAAAGTGTCTTTGTTACTTACCTCTTTTGCTTCTCCATCCCTTGCGGCAGCGGTCTCCCTTTCAGGCACATTGATTTCACTTCTAGGGAATAGGGCTCAGTTGACTAGGAGGATGGAAGAATCATATGGTTTGATGGAACTATATGCCTGCAACTAGCACTATCCACAACATTCTAAAATTCCACTTGAAAGATCTCTTGTAGCTTTCTGGAACTCGGTGTAGTCCAGTTCAGAGTGCCTATTTGTTTTGTGGATCTAACATCATCTGGACAAAGCTACCTTGGCTAGATATACTTTGTTGGTCATCTTCTCTACACTAAAAGGTTGATCAAGAGGGGTAGGAAAACCTCCATTATTTGGCCTCATATTCCACATTTAATTTTTTCTCTATGAAGTTGTCCTTTCAAAGATTTGGTTGGAGTTTTGTCGTCTCTTTTAATTATGTCCAGAAGAGGCACCCGAATCATGGTTGTCTCTACTATCCCTATTGAGGTTAGCTTGAATGCTTTGTTGGGAAGCCTATAGCTGATTATTTTGATTCCTTAAGTGTGTCATTTCTCTAGACATTTTCTTAATCATCTTCATCAATTCATCTATCTGATCCTTCTATGTACTATTCGGCTATGATGCTTGGTTTTGGAGAAAAATTGGTTGTACTGCTAGTTGGTTTTACTAGACGGATGGAAACTTAGGCCCTTGTATATATGCAAGCACTTGAGATAGCTGAGGATAGACCTTTTTTTTTTTTTTGTTGCAAGTAGTAAGGAACTAGGGGCACTTAATTCATTAGCGGTTCAGGATGAGGAACCATGGGCAGCTATGGAACTTGATTCATAATAGGTGTTTGATGTGCCAAGGCTTGAGTAAGTCCCTGAACTTGCATTGGATGAGCGACCAGTCCCAAAGAAGGCAGTGGGCCAAAAATATTTTATCCCCAAGTCAATGTTGGCTATGACCACCTCAGCATAGGAATTTACCAACTTGGCGGGTGGTGGGCACATTCTCTTTACTAGCGCGGACATGAGGTTGTCTAGGGTAGCATAATAAACCAACAGGGTTGAAGCATCATCAACCAAGTACGGAGCTTGTAATCTCGCGTATGCCTGATGAAACTGTTCATTAAAGGAGTTGATTGGTTTGTTGACTTCCCTACAAATGAACATGAATTGATGATATAGTTCAGAATGATTGACCAGAATCTTGTATTTCTACAAGAAGGAATTCTTCAATAGGTTCCAAGAGGTGATCGAGCCCATTGGCAAGTTAATGTACCAATAAAAATCTTCTTCTCCCAACAAATAAGGAAAGAGTCAGCAAGCCACATCTTCATGGTCTATTTGCATGTCCTTCAATGCTATTTGAAATATTTTGATATGTTCCTCTGTTGTCCTCTTTGGATCACGAGGATGAAACTTCGTTCAAAATCCCTTTGATTTTTTTGCAATGTTGTGATAATCGTTGAAGGATAGCGGAGAAGTATTGTTACCCAGCCAAGCCATGAAGGCAGGCAAAGGTTGTACTTGTTGTACAATAAGGACTTGGGGCTACATAGGGGAAGCAGTAGTTGGGACTATTCCTTGGACTTGAAGGGTTTAGGTAGGGGCAACACCCTAGGCATGGGAAGTGATAGGTTGGAAGGAAGTTTGGGGTGATTGAGAAGAAGAAGTGGATGCTGGAAAAGGAGGATGAATGTGGTGTGTAGGAATGGAAAGGAGGGGTGAGGATGGAGGTGAAGTGGATGGAGCAGATGAGGAGGATGAATTTTCTTCCCCTCTTTTAGAACTCTTAGCCTTGGTGGGGGCTGTAGTTCTTGAAATTCCCCTTTATTTTGTGTGGATCTTAAGACTCTGTGGAATCTTTCAGGCGAGAATGAACAAATTCAATCCAACTTAACACAAGGAAGGCCCTCCTTCTAGTGCTAGTTCTGTTGATGGGTGTTTTTGCACTTCTCAACATATGTAATGCATAAGTGTATCACCTCTCTTGAAAGACAATTTCCTACAAGAAAATTGTAGAAAACTATCCCAAAGTCTCTCGAGTGTTAGGTCATGACTTGCTTGGAATGTCTCGGTTGGTTCATGTGATTTTTTGGAAATCACAGGGCAGCCTCACATATGTCAATTTGGAGGGAAATTGGTTCCTTAAATGGAGTTCCTAAGATTTTGTAGATGATGTGAAATTGTTGTGAGCTCAAAACAATAGTCTAAAACTCCACTTTTATCATCAGATTTGGCTTTACAATGATGCTAGAACTTTTCCTAAGTTACTATTTCAAAGAAATCTCAAAAGGGAAGGGAAAGGAGGACGTTCCTAGTCCTACAACTATCGATGAACAGTGATAATGGAGAATACTACAATGGAAAACCTTCTTGAAACTAAGTTCCACTTAGCCAAATCAGCTAACAGTATCATGAAACTAGTGCTATCTTCTAAGGTCTATAGATTTTCAGATATTCATTCACTATAAAGCATGAATAAAAGATTGAATTTAAGTGCATCAATGAATTTATGTTCATACTAGCTTTACACTGATATTTATCATCAAAAACATCAAAAATCATGAATAAGTAAGGGCATCAACATGATAGTATTCTTCAACATCAATGAAGAAAATTCACCAAATTACTAAAAGCATGAGAAATACAAATAACATCAAACTAAATCTACTTAAATCTATCAACTATGAGGAGATGAATCATGAAACATGAAAGAAACTCAAGAATCCACCAAAATAAATGAATTTCTATTAGAATTTCAGTAGCATGTCTTTACAGCTCAACTCTCTCCCTGAAAATGAGTGGAGACCCCCTATTTATAGTTTTCAAAAAGAAAAATGAATGGAAAAGATTTGATCTCATTCTGTGGCCAAGATTCACTACAAATTAGGGTTTCACCTAACCCCACTATTTTACAATTTAAAAAACATTTCTTGTCTTTTTCCTATTTTGTCTTCTAGTACCCTATCACTGTAGCGCTTTTGTCCTATAGTGATTTTCCCTATTGGTTGTAGCTACACTATGAGGAACTCATCATCCATCATAGGCTTTCCTTGATTTTTTGGATAGTTGCATACTCCACCAATTTTCCCATTAATGCCTAAAGTTTATTCCAGTCCATGATATATGATTGAAGCACTTGGAAGCTCAACTTTTTGGATCTGCTTGTGATCAACTCCCAATTATTTGTGTATTTTGGTGTGTTCTTGACCACTTTCTCTGATTGGGTGAATGCTCAGGTAGCAATGTCCATGAAGTCTGACATTAGTGAATTTGTAGATTCTTTCTCTATTTTCTTATGGAAATAAGGCCTAATCTTCTTGGGGTCTAGCTTGACAGCTGGCATGTTGTAATCCATCATGAATTTTAAATATTCCTCGTAGTCTTCCCTATGTTCTTTGACCCACTCAAGGTCAAGCTCTACTTCATGGAGCTCTACTTGTGGGAAGTTATTATATATTCTCTTTGTGCCCTCAAGCTAATTTTTTACTTCTCAAAACTTTTTGGCCATTAGAGCGGTGTGGCCAATGCCCATATAACCATTGTAGAGCACCCACTAGAACCAATCTATAGTAGCCTTGGTCTAGTTCTTTCTCTTTTTCTAGCTTGGTTATGTGCTCTTTGGAAAGAAGGGGTGGGGCTGATGAGGTCGTTGGAAGCTCCTCAGTAGATGCACCACCTATGCTTTTAGTTCTTCCTTGGAAGATTGATTATTGTTCATATGATGAACAATTGTAGCAACCGATCCCTAGAGATGATCAATCTTTTTCTCCCTCCTGACGGTGCCCAAGTCAATGATGGAGATATTATAGCTAACCTTATCTCTTTTTCCTATGAATGGAGTGGCAATTTGTACCGTTCTTGATCTAGAGGCATCCATTGTTAAGTGGGGTTGAACCCTCAACTTCTTTTTTATCATCATTACTATTTGAATTAGTGCAAAGATAGCCTTTAGTCTCTCCTTGGGATACATGAGAACAAGGGTTTTATTTTGTAGATACTTTTCCAACCATTCAAGCATTTGGGATCCCTCCTTTGAAGATTCATGATCACCTTCTTATTTTTGGGCATGTTGGATCTCTCTTTCCTCGTGGTCTGAGGCTTCTTCTTCTTCCTCATCCAAGTCCCGAGTCAATATGGCCTTTTCTTCATTTAGCTCAGTAGTAGCTACAATTTATTTAGGGTTTCCCTCCCCTTCAGCTGTACCTTTTTCTTCTTGCCTGAGCTTTGCATGATGTTTTGGTTTAGGGATTCTTTTCATTTTAGCCTCTTCTTCAGCTTCAACTTCTTTGTTTCCCTCCTCCTTCTCAGGAGGTATTTCTTCCTTTCACTCGAGGCTTTTCTCTTGCCCACCAACTGGAGTATCTATAGATATCTCCATGTCATCATCATTTCCCTCCTTTTCTCTAGAGGGCTTTCTTTTGACTTCCTCTCCGACGTCTTTGAGTTACTTAGACAACTCATGCTTGAGATCTTGATTGGAGGACTCTACTACATATTTGGTGCTAGGGTCTTCAACATCTTCGTCTGAGGACTATGATCCTTATTCTTCATATACCACCTCATCTATGGTCATGTTTTGATGTTCTGGGTGCTCATGGTAGTCATCCATGAAGGGATCTTCATGTTCTTCATCTTTTTGTCTAGGAGCCTCCCTCTATTGGCTCTCTAGTTCTTCTCATATTTGCATGGTTTCATCCATCTTTGGTGGTTCTATTTGAGGAGGGATAGGGAGACTAGCAATATCTTGGGCCATAGCAACCTAGACAACAGGATTCATCAATACCCAAGAAAGTTCAATGGGTATGCTTCGCATATGTCTTGCAAAAGAATTTGGAAAGGTGAGAGTAGGAATTGTAGTTATAGCTATTGAAGGGACTATAGTTGAGGGAGACATTGAGGAAGATGAGAGTGGAGATTTTGTAGCAGATGAGGATTCTTGCACTAGAATTGGAAGAGTTGGCAAGGTAGAGGAAAGGTGAACTGAGATATCCACCGCAGGTGGAGAGGAAGCGAGAAATGATTGAGATGTTATAAAGAGGTGTATCAATAGTGGTAGTAGAGGTGATAGAAAGATCAGAGGTGGTGGGTGGTGATTTTGGTTCCTCGGCCTCATCCTCTTCTCCTTCGCACAGTGGATCTTCCTGTATTGTCAGCATTTTAAAGATCTTTCCTAATTTATTCACCTTTTTCAAGGTCTTACCCTTTCAAAGCTTCTTCGAATACACCTTATGCTTAGGCTGGTGCTTTGACACTTCTTTTCTTTTCCTTGATCTGGTGGGTGGAGGAGACTTGGGATCTTCCTCAGTTGGGGTAATGTAGTAGTCTGGTTGTTTGTTTCACTCTTGAGCTCATCCTCGAGCTTGTCGTATGTCAATGTATCCCCGTGGAGCTTCAATTGAGCTATTTGGGCATCAATTCATTGTCCCATTGTATGCTTCACCCATTTTCTTGGAATGTTTAGGTTTCTGACCTATTCTTCATTCTAGTCTATTAGGGGCAATAACAAGTTGGTGACTAAATTATACCATAGATCTATAACAGTGTTTTCATCTTCTACAATCTAATATAGTATCTAGAACAATTGGACCATCTTGGCAAAGTAAGTGGTCATACGCATATAGTGCCTCATGTGTACCTCCTTGTCGTCCTAACAGTTAAGGCCAAAAGTCTTCAATCTTGTGCAAGTGGGTGTATTCCCTTCCAACAAACTTCTTTAACTTGTCATATGGATCCATCCTTGGCCGAGCAATATGGAGCCCTAGGTTATATTGAATGATCTCCTTCTCTAAATATTCCACACATTGGGTTAGTACAAGGGCTTACATTCCCTGCCCTGAGTGTGAGGGGATATGGTATCCCTGCCTAATGCTTGCCACTAAGAAAATTATGTGCATTTTGCAACTACTTGGAGACTTCTAGGAAGATCAGTTAGTCATTTAGGCATCTAGGTAGTTTGTAGGGCCTTTCAAAGAACCCTTCTATTCAAATGTAAGTGAACTTGGGGAATTGTATAAATAGAAATCTGAACCTATGGATGAATGCACAAGTGCTATGTGAGAATCTCCTCTCAAAGTCCCCTCCGAGAAGTCTGATAATGTGCCCAATGAAGGCAGCATTCACCCTACAATAGTCTTTCTTAAAATTATGATATTGGAGCTGCCGGTGCCTATCATATACCTTTAATTCTATTGCTAGAGTTGGGATTTGTGCAACAAATAATCCTCTCTAGGGAAAGGGATCAGCCAAGAGATACTCCAGGTAAGAGGTCATATAGAATTGAGAGGTCTTCTTAACTAAGAACTATTGATGCAAGTTGTTACTAATCATTTTAGCCCATTTAAACTTGGTTTTTCCTCTAATAATCTCTACTATAAAGTAAAATATCCAATCTTGGAAGTAGAAAGTAGTAGGAATACCCATGAATCTCCTTAATAAGGTCATCAAGTCAGAATACTCCTCATAAAAATCACTTCTGAACAATTCTTGGGGCACCTTGTTTGCATTGCCCCTCTTCTCCTTTAACCAGTATTTGGTTGATTAACTTTTTGCATTTTGAGGGGTCGAACTTCCACTTATTTTCTACATATTCCTTTGTCATTTCCTCCATAGGGTCAAAGGTAGGGATGTGGAACATTTTTCCTATTGACCTAGTAGATAGGTCAGCCAACACCTTGCCCTCTTGATCATTGATCGTTATGGTCTCATCCTGATAGGCTTCCCTGCAATCCATCACCAGCTCTGAGTCCACAAGACTACGTGGGAAATGGGCCTCCTTAGCCAATCCACTCTTTCTAATTTTCCTTTCATTATCTGTAGTGGGGTTGGTGATAACCCTCTATCTGAATTTATCGATATCAACCTTTTTGAGATTGGTGTCTAATATAGAGTCCCACATAGATGTGACGTTGAAGATGATTTCCACCCCATGGAAATGGTACTTCATCTAGTTTTTTTCTTCATTGCCTCTTGGGACTTTGATAGTTTTATTCCCTTTGTCTTTCTCTATGGAAGCCCTTGATGGTCTAGCAATTGATTCCATAAATCCTTTACACAGAGGCATAGTAAACATATTTCTGCATAAAATGAGGGGAGCATTAGTGAAACCCTGCAAAATAGTTGTCAGATCAAGCAATTCATCTTTCAAATATCATAACATTTATCAAAAGTCATCGTTCACCTCTCGTTTTGGGAAGACAACGCAATGCGGGCCTAGGGATGCGGGTTCCCCTGGCTAGAAACCATTTTGGATAAGGCAGCAAGGAAATGATGTAGAGGGCATAGTAGCCCACATGCTGCCACCCGAACCAATATTTTTGCACTATAATTGGGGCTCACCAAGGTGCTAAGGCATTTGGGCACATGGGTCCATTGTTCATGAAATTTGGGAGCTGATAAGTCAATCATTTTCCATGCGGGTTGGAAGGATGCAAAAATTGGGGTTGTTGAGGCTATTAAGAGCTCTGTTGTTTGGAATGATGTTGGCATGACCGAGTCTGTAAAATGGAATCTCGCACTACAGGACCCATAGGTAGCCTAGACTATACTGTATTAGCTTCAAAGTTCAAATCATTGGGAGCAATGTGGGTGAGGACTTGCGAGAAGTAGTCTGTCAATAATTGCTTGGAGGCGGCAGAGATGGGACGGCTTCCCATAGATGATAGTCTACACCATCGAGCTCGCACAAGGCTTTAGCATCAATTTTGGTCAAAAAAGATCTTGGACAATGACAAGGCAAGTGGGCCTCATAGAGTGGGTGGATCGTGACTCACATCTACTTGGAAATGGTGGTTGCATGGAAATTTGCACTATTCTTAATCTAGAGGCATCCATTGTTAAGTGGGATCTAACCACCGACTTGTTTTATTTCTTCATTCCTATTTGAACTCGTACAAAAATAGCCTTCAATATTTCTCTAGGATCCATGAGAATAGGTATTTTCTTTTGTAGCTACTCTTCCAACCATTCAGGCATTTTAGATCCCTCCTTCGGCGATTTATGATCACCTTCTTCTTTTTAGGCATGTTGGATCTCTCTTTCCTCATGGTCTGAGGCTTCTTGTTTTGTTTTTTCTTTTTCTTCCTCACCCAAGTCCCAGATCAATATGGAATTTTCTTTGTTTAGCTCAATAGTAGCTACATTTTCGTTAGGGTTGTCCTCCACTTAAGGTGCCCTTTCTTCTTCTTTCAGAAGCTTTGCATGATGTAATGGTTTAGGTATTCTTTTCATTTCAGCCTCTTCTTTAGGCTTATCCTCTTCTTCAGCTTCAACTTCTTTGTTTCCCTCCTCCTTCTTGGGAGGTATTTCTCCCTTTCTCTTAGGGATTTTATCTTACCCACCAACTACAGGCTCTATAGATATCTCCATGTCATCATCGGTTTTCTCCTTTTCTCCAGAGGGTTGTCTTTTGACTTCCTCTCTGATGTCTTTGAGTTTCTTAGACAACTCATCCTCAAGCTCTTGGTCAGAGAACTCTACTATATAATTGGTGCTAGGGTCTTCAACATCTTCTTCTGAGGATTGTGACCCTTCTTCTTTATAAACCACCTCATTTATGGTCATGTTTTGATGTTACGGGTGCCCATGGTAGTCATCCCTGAAGGGATCCTTGTGTTCCTCATATGTTTCTCTTGAAACCTCCCTCTATTGTCTCTCTAGTTCTTTTGAGATCTACATGGTTGCCTCCATCTTTGGTCATTCTGTCAAAGGAGGGATAGCGAGACTAGCAACAACTTGGGACAACAACTTGAATAACAAGATTCATCAATACCTCAAAATGTTCAATGGGTATGCTTTGCATGTCTTTCAAAATATTGTGGCAAGGTGAGAGTAGGGATTGTATTTGTAGTTGCTAAAGGGACTACAGTTGAGGGAGACATTGAGGAAGATGAGAGTGGAGAGGTCTAGATGAGGAGTTGCACACAAGAATTGGAATAGTTGGTGAGGTGGCGGCAAGGTGAACCAAGAAGTCCATCGCAGGTGAAGAGGAAGCAGATAATTCTTGAGATGTTAAAGCAGGTGTAGTGATAGTGGTAGTGGAGGTGACAACAAGAGTAGAGGTGGCAGGTGGTGAGTTTGGTTGCTTGGCCTCTTCCTCTTCTCCTTCGTGCAGTGGGTCTTCCTAGATTATTGGAATTTGAGAAAGTCCACCTGATTCCTTGGCCTTTTTTGAGGAATCACCCTCTAAAGCGTTCGTCGAATACACCTTATGCTTAGGCTAACACTCTAACACTTCTTTTCCTTTCCTTCATCTGGTGGATAAAGGAGACTTAGAAGCTTCCTCAAATGGGGAAATAGTAGTCTCGGTGTCTGTTTCACTCTCGAGATCATCCTCAACCTCGCTGTATGTCAATGTAGCCCCTTGGAGCTTCAATTGAGCTATTTGAACATCAAACTATTGTCTCATTCTATGCTCCACCAGTTTCGTTAGAATGTCAAGGTCATTGACCTATTCTTCATTATAGTCTATTAGGGGCAATGAAAGGTTAGTGACAACATTATACCTCAGATCTATGAAATTATTTTCATCTTCTACAATTTGATTTGGTATGGGGAACAATTTGACTATCTTAGCAAAGTAACTGGTCATACACATATAGTACCTCATGCACGTACCTCCTTGTCATCCCAGTAGTTAGCCCAAAAGTCTTTAATGTTGTGCAAGTGGGCATATTCCCTCCCAACAAACTTCTTTAATTTGTCGTATGGATCCATCCTTGGCTGAGTAGTATGGAGCCCCAGGTTATATTCAATTACCTCATTCTTTGAATATTCCACACATTGGACCACTGTGAGGGCATACATTTCTTTCTCGAGTGTGAGAGGATATAGTATCCATGCCTAGTGCTTACCACTGAGAAGAGTGTGTGCATTTTGCAAGTTCCTGGAGACTTCTAGCAAGATTAGTTGATCATTTGGGTATTTGGGCAGTTTGTAGGGCTTTTCAAAGAAGCCTTATGTATAGATGTAAGTGAACTTGGGGAATTGTAGAAACAAAAATACAGACCTATGGATGAGCACATAGGTGCTATGTGAGACTCTCCTCTCAAAGTCCCCTCTAAGAAGTCTGATAATGTGGCCAATGAAGACATCATTCACCATGTAGTAGTCTTTCTTGAAATTATGATATTGGAGCTATGAGTGCATCTCATATACCTTTAATTCTCTTCCTAGAGTTAGGATTTGTGCAAAAAATAATCCTCTATAGGGAAAGGGATCGGCCAAGAGATACACCTGGTAAGAGGTCGTATAGAATTGAGAGATCTTGTTGACCACCAGGAACTATTTATGCAAGATGTTACTGATCTTTCTAGGTAAGTTAAACTTGGTTTTTCCTCTGATAAATCTCTTCTATCAAGTAAAATATCTAATATTGGAAGTAGGTAGTAGTAGGAATACCCATGAATCTGCTCAACAAGGTCACCAGGTCATGATAGTCCTCATAAAAATCACTTCAAAACAATTCTTGGGGAACCTTGTTTGTGTTGCCCCTCTTCTCCTTTAACTGATATTGGTAGGTTAACTTTTTGAATTTTAAGGGGTCGACCTTCCACATATATTTTGCATATTCCTTTGTTGTGTCCTCCGTAAGATCAAAGGTATGGATGTGGTACGTTTGTCTTATGGACTTGGCAGATAGGTAAGCTAACACCTTTCCCTCATAATAAATGATCCATTTGGTTTCTTCCCGATAGGCTTCCTTGGAATCCATCACTAGCTCTAGGGCCATAAGAGTGAGCAGGAAACTGAATGCCTTAGCCAAACCACTCTTTCTAATTTTTCTTGCATTATCTATAGTGGGGTTGGCGATGACCCTCTAGCTGAATTCATCTATATCAACCTGTCTAAGATTAGTGTCCGATATCATGCCCCACATAGATGTGACATTGGAGGTGATTTCCACCCTGTGGAACTAGTACTTCTTTTGGTCTTTTTCTTCTTTTCCTCTTGGGACTTTGATAGGTTTCTCCCTTTTTCCTTCTTTGCAGATGCCCCTAATGGTCTTGCAGTTTATTCCATAAATCTGGCACACAAAGGAACAATAAGCATATTGATGCATCAAATTAGGGGACCATTAGTGAAACCCTACAAAATAGTTGTTAGATCAAGGAATTCATCTTTCAAAGATAATAACATTTATCAAAATTCATTGTTTGGCTCTCATTTTGGGAAGATAGTGTAATGTAGGCTTAGGGATGCGGGTTTCCCTAACATGGAAACTATTTTAAAGAAGAGTGTAGGGAAATGGCACAAACAACATGATAGCCCTCATTCCACCACCTGCACCAAGATTTCAACACTATAATTGGGGCCCACTAAGGTGCTAAGGTGTTTGGGCAAATGGGTTCATCGTTCATGAAATTTGGGAGGTGATAATTCAATCATTTTCCATGTGGGTCAGAAGGATGTGAAAGTTAAGGTTGTTGAGGTTGTTAGGAGCTCTGCCATTTGAAACAACACTGGCATGGCATAATCCCACACATAGAATCCCACACTATGAGACCCGCAAGAAACCTGGACGGTTTTGTATTAGCTTCAAATTTCAAGTCATCGGGATCAATGTGGGTTGTGACTTGTGGGAAGTAGTCTATAGACATCTCCTTGGAGGCTGTGGAGATAGGATGATGACCCGTAGATAGTGGTCCACACCATTGAGCCCGAACAAGGCATCGGCGTCAGTTTTGGTCAGCAAATATCTCAAACAATGATAGGGCAAGTAGGCCCCATAGAGTGAGTGGATGGTGAGTAACAATTGCTAGGAAATGGTGGTTGCAAGGTGGTGGTCTGCAGTTGGTGGCCTGAACTTGAATTTCCACCCTTAATTTTACTTGGTCATTTTCACGTGTGAGGGTACCAAAGGGGAAATGGAAGGTGTGAGGTTTGCAACATGGATGGACAGGGCCCCATGACCATTTGTGAACAATGAAGGGAGAGTGGCACCTCACAATGGGCAACCCACACATGGCAATCCACAAAGCCTGGCCCATACAAAGATTTTTAGACTTAGCCAATTTTTGGGAAAGCTTGGGCGGCATTAGGATGTGCAGGCTTCAAAAAGTGAGAGGAAGTGAAACTTCATCATTGGGATGATGGGTGTTGGAGCATCGACAAAGGATCAATAGAAACCCACAAAGGGTGGTCCGCATTGCTTAAAGTTTCAACTTTCAATTTGGGGTGTCACCCATGCGAGACCTGTGGTGTGGAGGCCGAAAGGAGGTGGTCATTCTTGAATGAAGAGTAGGAGGTGGCGGTCCGCAAATAGAGGTCTAAAGGAGCGAGCTTGCAACAAGTGAAAGACCTTCAACTCTTGAATTTTTTTTTCATTGTCCTTATAGCGACGACGAAGAGGGGACATCTACCAGCATATGTGGGCCCACCAAGGGCGACGACCAAGGTTTCAATATTGGATTTCAAACTATTATGCCAACAACAGAGAAAAGCTTATGGAACACCAGGGCATGAAAGCTCTGGTTAAGAACGATGAAGGATGGGTAGAGTTTCGTGAGGCCCTAAATGGCCGGTTTTGAAGGGTTTTGAAATTTTGAAAACATAGGTTTTGTGCGAGGTCTCATCCTTAACTAGCTGCCTAAGGATTTTAATAGTTTTCGTTAAGATTTTCAAATTTATAAAGAAAATGAACCAGAGAAAGCATGACTAGGGCAGCGGAAAACTCACCTAGAAGACTCGATGAAATGCAATGAATAAGGTACTTGAATTCATCCTTGAAATTTTATGGGTGTGAAGGCAATGATAGATGACATGAGCTCTTACAATTTCTTACTAACAGAGTGAAAATGACAGGTCGGTTGGGCTATTTATGGAAAATTTGACATTTATTACCTACATTCAATGCTCGTACATCATCTAGTGAGGTTGGTGGGTATGAATTTTGAAAAGGCTAGTGAAGGGAAAGGTGGAGCCCGCGGGGCAGGCAGCAGTCAAGAGTTCGCCATTGGCAAGTCGAAAAATGTGACGACAACAGAAGATGTGGATCCCACAATGTGGGTGGATGGTACTACTCGGCCGCCACCGGAATGGCAAAGGAAAAACAAAATCCTGCCAAGAGTGGCTCGCATGGGTGGACCTGAAACTAGCAAAAGATGCCAACTTCAAAGACTTCAAGGAAAACTACCAGAGGAACTCCGCAAAGGAAAAAGACTTGAAAATTCCAATGGTGGTGAAACTTGGTCAACTCAAGATGATAACTTTATGACTCCCTGACCAATTGGAACTCAAAATAGGGGTCATGTAAAATGAGGTGATGGAAAAAGTGACCCGGTAAAGGTGAAAAGAGAGGATCCCTATTCCAAACAGGGTGTGTGTGCTATAGGCACAATAATACAACATAGTGATAGATGTTTTATGAGAATGGGAGTGGAAGCACGATTCCAATGCAAAAGATGGTGTCAAAAATGGAGTGCGCTATCCCTCAGTATGTTAGTTTGAATGAAAAAACACTTTTAAGCCTATTATGCTAAAGAACTAGTTTAAACATATATGAGTAAAAAGTGAAGTAATTTGTGATCATTTTGTCTTTTACCTTCTTGTAGTTTGACCTCATTGGAGATTGAGTGAAAATTCAGAGACTTGATAGCCTGTGTGAGGAGGTGGCACGTGGCGACCATCAACGTCAAGTGAGTGAATCCTTCTATGCTTTATCTTTGTTTTTATGCATTTCTATGTAGATTTAGGACATTGGAAGAAAAGTTTGCAAAGTGTCCCTTTTTTTGTGAAGTGTCCCTTTTTTTGAAAAGTGACCCACTTTTTCATGAGGTGTCCCACTTTTTCACAAATTTTCTTGTTTCTTCATGAAGTGTCCCAAACAAGAAATAAAGTGTCTAGGACCCTTAGAAAAGTATCCTAGATCAACTTTAACATGTTCTTTTTGATTGTTCATGTATATATTTAAGATTTTAGAATGCTTATAGGAGATATTTTTGTTTTTTGTTATATTCCATCTTGGTCACGATAGCGTCTCAATAATAGATTATTCTATCATCTACGGGACCTTGTCTTGACATTATCATAGGTAGATACTCAGAGTCAGAACATTGGGATTTACTGGGCGTATTGTCATTCCTCCCATGAGGTACATTGACACCATATTGATGGCACTTATAGAGAAATGGGATGTTCATACCTACATATTTCATCTACCCACTGGTGAGATGTCGCTCACCTTGGAGGATGTACATCGCATCCTTCAAGTTCCCATATTAGGCAAGACCATTCACTTTGCAAGGGATCATACATATGCATATATGCAATCATATATAGGATATTTCTTGGGAGGACCAGTCCGAGAGGAGAATGTAGATCCATGTATTGAGTTAGTGTGGCTACTCTATGCATGATCACCACTATTGAGAGATCATGATGTTCACAATAACACTAGTACTCATCCTCGATGGTCGGGGAGCACATCTAGATGGAGGCCTATTCCACATGATACGACAGATGGAGCACCACTAGACAATATATTCCTCTAGGGCTATAGCATTCTTGCACATTTATATTATGATCTTTGATGGTTTGCATATCATGAGGTGGATAGCATGGTAGATTTTACACTACTGCAGGTGTGGTGTTTAGAGCATATCACATGCACCAGACTAACATGGTTCCCTTTGATATCATCCCTCTAATACCCACACATATTCTATTATCCACCAAGATGGGCATGGAAGTATCAAGATATTTTATACTAGAGAGTCACATTCGACCACCTAGATCAAGAGGAGATCTTGTGGAGATCATATCAATTGATACCACAGTGATTAGATGAGACCCAATAATTAAGGAGGATGCAAATGGATGGATTTTTATTAGGTAGAAATGATTATGTAGTAAGACCATTCTACTATGATCGTGTTATGTGGAAATTTAGGTAGATACAGGTACCACCAGTAGCATTACCCTTTTATAGGCGATCAATGCAGAGTGCTTAGAGGCCTAGAGATACAAGATGATTCACCTCTGATGATGATCATGATATTCCCCTTGTCTCTAATGTTAATGACATCGGTGCTATAAATGCATATGAGGAGTTGTGGGCAGTAGTGCAACCAACTATTTTGTTTTCCATGGATCATCCTATAGCATTTGCAGGACCACTGGGTGATCCCACAATAGTGGTTTACAAATTTTTTCCAAACTGGACACTGAAATAATTTTTTTTAACTAAATCTTCACTTTTGGGCACCTATAGCAGCTAAACCATGAGGAATTTGAAGATGATGAAAACTAGAGTTTCATGAAAATTTTTCTATAGATTCTAAATATATTTTTTTCAAAATTTTTGGAATTAGATTGCACTTATTTTTCCATCTCCCTCGAAAACTAGTTTTTTTCAGAAAACAACATTTTTAAAAAAGTGACGCTCACCGTATAATGTATAACTTTTTTTCCATGAGGATAAAATTCTAATTCTTTTGAATTTAGATTCATAACTCCAATATCTAGTGCTTCCACTTGGTTAGATATTTTTTTATTGAATATTGTTTTTTTAATTCAAGTTTTGAATTCAAACCAATTATAATTCAGACATAGCTTGACCATATAACACGTAACCATTTTCGTATGTATTGAAATTCAATTTTTTTTTCATTTTGGATCAAGGACTTCAATATCTGGTGCACTAATATTTTTAATTTTTCTTTTTGATAATCTGCTATTTTTCCACATGTGTAGAACAAAGAGCTTGATTTTTGGTGAAAAACCTACATTCATGAGAAATAAAAAATAAATATAATAATAAAATTAAATTTATTTAAAATTATACTTTTTTGGAAGATTATACTAAGTACTACATACTTACAAAAAATAAATTTTAATTGAAATCATTTGATCCCCCAAAAGGTAAATCAAAAGTGGTGTTTTATCAGCATTTTGATAGGTGTAAAGGAGACTCCGCTACAGGTATGGTTTAAAACTAGAGGGATTCTATCCAAGGGGGTTTGATTTAAGGTAGTTTGATCAAACCCTCTTCAATTGGAATTCTTTAAATGGAACTTTTTAAGGCTTAAATCATTATATTTTCTAAAAATATGTGATTTCAGCAAAAATCAAATCCTTTGAGAAATTGTAAACCAACTTTATGGGATCACCCCACTTCCAGATTAGAGGGATGGGGAGGAGGAGACAGGTGAGGATATAGGGCTTAGGGCTGCAGACCTATTTGAAAATGAGATAGATGAGGACTAGGATGAGGAGGTAGAGCCAAATTATAAGGGAGAGGAGGAGAAACTGATGAGTAAGGGAGGTGAAATGACAGACGAGGGTCTAGTTTCCAACGAGTGGAGATATCCAACTCCCACGCGTGTTGCTAGATCATGGTTGAGAGTCATGACACACACTAGCACTCATGAGAATGGAGAGGCTAGCACATTCTCAATGCCTCCTACACATGATGAGACTCTCTTTACACAACCGACCAGAGATCTGGGTGATGACATCTTCTCTATTGTTATGCTTGTGCTTTTAATCTATATATGTATATCATGATGCACATTTATTAGCTTTATGATTTCTATCTTGTAGTTTCTGTCAAAGATTTGTAAGATATCTATGAATAGGTAGCTCTAGAGATAGTGCCTCCTTTAGTCTTTTCTACAGATTTTGGTACAAACTATGTGCCCTCAACCATCATGGAGTGGGACCCAGAGTTGTTTGAGCCTTATGTCGAGGTTGTATATGAAGAGATTCAGTCATCTTGAGGTCTAATAGAGGTTGACATACTTCACACAGAGGTAGCCAGGCTATAGGCTGATAGAGACCACATAGAGAAAGAGCACCTAAAGACCATCAAATAGGAGACTGCGGATGTTGGATGAGCACAAGATCTACAATATGTATTGTATTCACTTATTAGTCAATGATCATAATCACATACTACCATCTCTCGACAAACTATCTCTAGACAGATGCGATCACCAAATTCTAAGGGATCAGGTAGCTGCTAGCTACACTAGCGTTGTATATTTGATGACATGTACTATAAATTATATATATATATATATGATAGTTTTATATTTAGTTTTATGTTCATGTTTGTATTTTAAGTTAAATTAATTTGTGATTTATCAAATAATCTTTGTAAGACTACTTAATTTAAATGTCTCCATGATTTAACATGTTCTATGTGATCTAATTAGAACTATCTTAGTTTTTTTCTTAGATGCAACATTATGATTAAGTATATTATGTTAAATTAAATGCACCTATGATCTAATTAAAGAACATTAAATGCATATAAGGATTTAATCTAACACAACACACAAGATGGAATTTCAAGAATAGTATGAAGCCTAAAGTAATCACCTAAAAATTAGTTTATATAATTACATTTGTATTCAATAAAACAAATAATTATTTATCAAGAACAAGGTATGTGCAGGATCATGATGGGCCAAAAAGTTGCAATATGATGGGTATGTGGCTGACGACTATTTTTTTACCCAAAATTGATGAAACGAAAAGGGTTTTTAAAGGAGATTCTCATATTTCCACCAATATAAATTATGCTTTACTTTGAATTTAATAAGTAATTATTATTCATTTTCTATTCAACTTATGACTAAAGTCCTAATTGACAGGCTGATTGAAAAACATTTATAGCTTTCAAATGGTACCACATTTTTTGAATCCAAAACATGCGTCACATTCTATACTTTGCATACTATAGGATTAAAAAAAAAGAAAAATTGAATTTCATGAATTTTTTACCAAGTTTAGGTGGTCAGACATACGAGTTTTTATATTTTTTAAAAAGTTGAAAAACAAATCATAATTAATTATTTACTTGGAAAAAAATTACAAAAAAATATGCATCGCATTGAGGCATGAGTTGTCTAATTATATCTCAAATATTATAAAAAAATATTGTAATTTTATTGTGGTTAGGGTGGTCAGACAGACACCTACTCAGTTTTTCCCTGAAATTTAAGTACCACTGCATTGAAATTTCAAATTTTCACCAAATAGATTTTTTTCTAAAAAACCTAGTAGTTTAGAAACTACATTCAATTTGCTATAGATTCTATTTTTACATATTTTTGAAATAATATAGATAACTTATTCAATTTTTTACGTCAAGTTGCCTAACTCTAATTTTTCTAAATTTTTTGCCAGTTAAGGGCCTATTTTTTCCATGATGATCCTACACATACCCAACAAAGAAATGCGAGAGAAAATAGAATGTCACCAACTGACTCTAATCCACTGCTTTATCATTCACATTATTCAAGAAGGTTAGATATAGTACCAATACAAATGTGTGGAATTAATAGGTTCTTTAAGAGGTGTACCATCAATTTTTGTTAACATATATACTACAAACCCATAAATTTCATCAATTATATAAGGTCTAACCAATTAGGGCTAAACTTTGATTTTTTTAGTTGGGGTGAAATTAAGATTACATTAATTCTCGTACAAAACCAAATCACCTTTATTTAATGAACAAGGTATGAATTTAAAAGAACATAAATAGGGTGCCCCATCTTCTAGGAGATCGAGCACAAGTGTAGGGTTCTCCCTATGTCACCTAGTTTCACTCAAGGAAACCAAAGAGATCTCAATCCAAGGACATAATTAGAGAAAGATATTTGTTAATGGTTGTCCTATGGTATGATTAAAGACTAAAAGAAGGTTCACAACCAAGCTAGGACTTTGAAAGACTAGTAACATGCAAGATATAATTATGAAACCTAATGTTGTGTAAAGTTTAAATGAATGGCCTAGGAATGAATATAAAACAAAACAAAAAAGCTGAGAGAACACAGAGGTGCACCTAAAAACTTGAATATGCTTGAAAAAGCTCTAAAATCCTAAAAATACTATTTTTAGGGCACACTCTGACTCATACACTAGGCTGGGCGTATTAGTCCCAATTTAGGGTTTCTAGGATGAAACAAGAATCTGGCGGTGTTGACTTAGGCTCTTCAGAAATCTAGAAAATTTCCTATACTAGGACTCAGAAACCACTTGTGTCATATTAGTCTCATTCTGCCTTTTAAGAAAGTCAAAGTATAGATCTACTCTCTAATGTCTGCTCTTTCTTCCCAATTTGATTTCTAGGTCTGAATCTATAAAAATAGCTACAAAATAGAATGTAACTATGTTTATTTTCTTATGGGGTGTTTTCCTTTGTCAAAACCCTAGTTCAGTAGTAAAACCTTGATAGATACTGAGGCAGAAGTTTGGTATTATGAAAGCTTAACTAGAACCATTTTGTACTTTGTCAGTGCACTTCTCTAGTTCATTTTTGGTAGTGAGCCACACCTTTTTGTATATTGGATATAAGCCATATTTTGTATTCAGGCAGTGAGCCTTTTCAAGGATAGTGGGTCTTGGCAGTGAGCCCTGTAATATCTTATAACCAATTATAATATATTGTGATTTAATCCTCACCATGTTTTTTCCCACTTTAGGTTTTCCATGTAAAAATCCTGGTGTCAATGTGTTATGATCTCTTATGTTTTGGTTAACTATTGCAACTCGATGTGGATTGATAATTGGATGGTTAATTATTAACATTTCTTGCAGAATACTGGTTCATCCCCCCTCTCAATATTCAGTGTACTCAACAATTGGTATCTGAGCTTGGTTCCTCTGAAAAAGCCTTACAACTTTATAAAGGTCCCATAATTGGTTTACATGGCTAGAAAATACTATTTTTTTCCTCTAGAAGAAAACTTTGTATTTGAAGAAATAAATGTTGCTCTTGAGGAATTGGAAAAAACTGAGGATGAGAAGGAAACTATGAAAGGAAATCTGAAGGAATCAAATGATTGAATCAGGAAGCTGAGAGAGAAGATCAAAAATTTCAAGGAAAGGCATAAAGAAGTTAGTGATCAATTGAAAAAGGCAGATGAAGACATTACCATACTAAAGGTGCAAGTAGAAGAGAAGAAGAGAATCGAAGAATGTCAGATGGTTGATATCCACAATAAAAATAATGAATGTACAAACCTTTAACAAGAAGTGATAACCCCAAGAGCTGATCTTAAGAAAAAAAGGCTCATGAAGAAAGATTTGAGAAAAGTTCTACAATGATTGATGAGCTTATTACATCTTAGAAACCTGCTAAAGATAAAACTGGTCTACGAATTGAAGGAGGAAAAAGCTCAAAGGCTAAACTAGTTTCCAACAAAGTGGAAAATCAAAGGAAATTTCAAGGCAATAATTATCAAAATCAAGAACCAAAGGAATAATACCGAAAGGATTCCTATCCCACAACCTAATGCTCAAATATACCCATCTTTTAATTGTTTTGTTTCTCATGCAATAAATTCAGACATAGAGAAACAAAATGTAGAAGTAGGATGAACCAGAATAGAATGAGTTAGAATGTTGGATTCTTCATTGGACAATGTGATGTTTGTATCAAGGTTGGACATAGAGCTACCAAATGTACAAGCCAGATGATTATGAATAGGTTCTATGCTAATAGAAGGATTCAATATTTTCAAGGCTATTGTTACACATGCAATATTTTTGGACACAAGTCTAATTAGTGTAGGTCAAGGATGAATGAATATCAATTTGATTAAGGATATGTTGTGTGCTACACTTGCAACAAACTGAGACATCTCAAAATTTGGTAGGAGAAAAGTTGGGAAGAAATCTAATCTACAACTGAAGGACAAGCCTATGAACAAAGTAGATCCCTAAGAAGGAAAGAGATGGAAAAAATTTTGAGGAAGAAGGAAGAACCTAAGAACAAGAATGAATCAAATACCCTTGTATCTACATCTGGTGCAACTACCTCTTCCAAGAACTTAACCTAGTAATGGTTTCAGGGAGAATAGTCACAAAAAAATCTAACAAGCCCCTGATATATGAGGTGTCAAGTGATGAAACAAGGATATGAGTCATCACTTTGAAGGCATTGGAGAAAAATCTGGCAGAAAATAAGAAAATCAAGAGAATTGTGGAGCTCTTCTTAGCTTACAGTGTATTTCATAAAGTGGTTGGCAACTTTAAAGATGAAAATCAATAAATGCAAATTAGGGAAAATAGCCTAAGTAATAAAGAAAGAGACTAAGGTAAAGAAAATTACATATATAAATCCTAGCTCTTGACAAGTAGAAAAGGTATTATCTGTTAACTAAATTTTGTGGATTTTAAAGTTGAAGAAAACTTAGATTGTAAATAATTTTCAAGATTGTTTGGGGAATATGGCCACTCCTACTATTGTGGAAATTTTTGAGAGGCCTCAACCAAGATTTAGAATATTTTCATGGAAAGTATATCAAAATGACCCCATGGGTGCATTCTTGCACATTCCAAGTCACTTGCTACCCATTGAAGACCCAAGAACTTACATTCATGGAAAATTAGAAGAACTCAATCATCAGGAGCTAAAGGAATTGTGGGAAAATCAGTTGACTGATGATTTATTGCTTAAGGAAGAGTATCAAAACCTAGTTCAATTGAAGCTAAACATTTGGAATTGTTTTCTAAACTTATCTAGTGAGAGTGAGGCGAATTTTGTAAGAATGCCCCTCAACAGGGTTCACAACAATCTTGTGTGGATAAATGAACTAGGGATTATCAACAAGGAGGAAATTCAAGCTATGACTAGTCTTAATGACATTGGTGCCATTCCAATTCTAAAAGAGGTGAAAATTGATGAAGTCACAAGGTTTACTAGTGTTAAGTTTGATGGGGGACCTTTAACCACAAAGTCTATTGTAAACCCTACCATCAAGTATGCTGCCATCATGATTGGGAAAAAAATCTACTTCAATAATCGAGAAAATTCAATATCATCCATGAAAATTAATATTGCTTATGAAATGGTGGTGAATGGAAAGGAATTTGATCTCTATGAGTTGCTCAGGTTGCAACTTATGGAAAACCTAAGTATGAAAAAGGCGAAGAAGTGTGTTTTTAAATTTGTTTTTGAAAGAGGAAAAAATTGATTAACCACAAAGTTTACAAATGAAAGAGAAGATCGTGAAAGACCCAAAAAATAGAGATGATGTAGAGAGGACAACAAAATGACAAAGCCATAGCCACCAAAAAAGCCAACAAGGTCCAATGAAAAGACCCAAAAAGACCAGACGAAAAGCCAGCACAAACTATACTTGGGACTTCAATGTTTTTGCTATCTCATCTTCCATGTCGTTCATTTCCTGAACCCCCCTCTTTAAGATTTGGACCATCTGGGTAGTAGGAGGTTCTTTCCTCTTAAGGTTGGCATGATTCCTCTTTGATATTCCTTGGTCCTCATTCTTGCTTCTATCCTTGTCCTCTTCCAGATCAACAACCACCGAGCCCTGTTGTGACTTTTCCAACTTTTCAAACATCGCATTGATGATAATGGCATTGTGCCTTGCCATTCTATGGTTTTGTTCCACAACAGTTTTCATGTTGTTTTTTATTTTAACAATTTCAGCTTCCAGAGTCTTATACTTGTCCTCAATTTCATCATCTCCCATTCCAGTATATTTTTTTTTGTTTTCCTTATTCATTGCTCAGAGTAGACAACTTCAATTCCAGTTCCTCGAACTTGTTGTTTAGAACCCTATTTCTGAGATTAAGATCATTAATTTCTTGATAATCCCATTTCATAACCCTAAAAATATCACCAACTCCACTTCTAGTAGAGGCAAGGATATCTCCAGACTGATCCCTGTCTAAAATGAGGTTAATATCATCCAGGTTAGGGGAGCTGGGAAATCTAGTACCGTCATCTCTGAAAGAGGCAGGAGGGGTTGAGACAAAGTTTCTGCTAGCTTCAGGGTTCTAAATTTTGTCCTCCAGAGAGTCTACAGAGTAGGAAACCAACTTATTGGTAGGGGAGCCCTTAAGAGCAGGACTCAGATCGGGGTAGTCAAGGTAGATTTCAATGTTAGCTTTCATGATCTAGGGTTTACAAAGTTGGGTTTTCTTACCAGACAGAACATCTCACAGTTAGCTTTTGTGAGCTGGGGTTTACAAAGCTCGGTTTTCTTACTAGATAGAACAGGGGATAGATGGGCTTCAAAAATTCTCTTTGGGTTAGGCTTAGATTGATTCTCCATACCACCACTATCTGTATCATAGTCCTCAGACACCATGGAGGCAACCGGTATGGATAAAGCCATCAAGCTTTGATAATGTTCATATATTAACCTAATAAGACCAAGATGAAGAATAGGGTATCTCCTAGGATTTTTCTTGTGGTCTTCAAGGCTATTGCTCAATGAACAAAACAAATAATGAGGCAGATAAATCCGTACCTTATGGTGGAAGTGGTTAAGGATAGCAAAGTGACGACCATAAACATTGGTGAATCTCTCGTCCAAGCTAATATACTCAATTATGACACGAAGAACCTTTCTCCAAAGTGCCTTGATGGTGTCAATTTCAAAATAGCTATTGGAAACTTTGACCAGTTTCATTTTCTCCTTTTCTTTCTTAGGTAATTTGATTACCACCTCGTCTAAAAACCTTTTGTCATGATAAAACTTAATGCCCTCAGTGGACATTCCAGTCACCTCTCCTATGATTTGCTCATCCAGTTTCACTTTTCTCACAAAGAGGATTATTTCTCCATTATTCCAGTTCTTCTCAAAGTAGTCAGTAGCCATAAGATCATTCCCATGAAGTTTTTCTAGGAATGGAACCAAACCACCTCTCACAACCTGTTTACAGATCTTAGCATTCCTCGTGTGCATTTTGTAGCTTTTTGGCGCAATTCTTTTCCTACCCCCCCCATTTTCTTATACACCTCACTGCAGTCTCTAATAGTGCCAAAAACTTGTTACAAATTTACACAGCCATTCCAATGAACCCACAAAGTGTGCCGCTTTTTCTTACCAGCTAATTTATTTGACATGGCCCCATCAAATCTATTGATTTTGATGTACTTAGCCCTTTTACCTAGCATCATTAAAAATATTTTCCTCTTTCCCATGCTTAACATCATAATCTAATAAGGCCCTGACTTCAACTCCTAAGTCCCTAAAATTTTTCCATGTATTCAAACCTTCCCTCTTAACCCCCTCACTCACAAAGTAATCTGCCACATTGTTAGCTTCCCTATAGATGTGAGATACTTTAACTTTATCAAACTTGTCTAAAATAGATTTTGCTTCTTCAATCCAATTCTTTATAGACTAGGAGGGGGGGTCCTACCTAGGAGACAGTCAATGATGTTTTTGGAGTCCCCTTCAAGCCATAAATATTTAATATTTAGATTAAGTGCTAAATTTAAAACTTGAAAAGCTCCTATAGCCTCCACCACATGGTTGGTTTGATGACCTAGAGAAATGGCCATAGCCGACATAAAGTTACTCTTTGAGTCCCTTAACACACCTCCACTTCTGACCATCCTTGGATTTCCCTTCGCTATGCTGTCAAAGTTGGCTCTAGTCCATCCATTTGGAGGAAAGGTCCAACACACACCCTCCCTAGTTTTCTTAGCTAGCTTGGATGCCTTAGAAACATCCATTTTGATCATAGGGAGTACATACCAGAACTTCAAGGTTAAGATATTTTTGGGGAATAACATTGAAGTTTTCCTTTATAAGCCTAATTTTTTTTCAAAAACATTAGTCTCTGACATCTCCTTATCGTAAAAATTTTGTTATTACATTCTTTCAACACTCCCCAAACAACAAAAGGGAAAATAATAGCCCATAACCTTCGAATGAAAGGATTTTGAGATAGAGCTCTCCATTGTGAAAATAAATCTTCAATGGACAGGGGGAACACCCAAGAAATATTCCAGAGGGCTAAAAAATTTCCCCAGATACTAGTAACAAATGAACAGTGGTGAAAAAAATGGTTTGTAGACTCCACCTCACACTTGCAAAGATAACATCTATTGGGGATTTGAATTTGTTACTCTAGTTGTTTTTCTATTATTATATTTCTTTGTTTGTGTTTTTAAATTTGTTACTCTAGTTGTTTGTTTGTTATTCTATTTCTTTAGGGAGTTAATGGAAAGAAAGGGCATAATATGGGATAACACAAGGCCGATTTATCATCATATTTTTTACCATATGCATAGTCTAGGAAATTTTAGGGCATAGAAAAATTCCCTAACTGCCTTCTTTGCAGTCTTTCAGAATGAAATGCATGAAAGAGACAGGATTCCAAGGAGCTTGGTGAAGAAGTGTGAGAAGGAGATAACATTTCTTATATCTACATATGAATTCATCATTGAGGTTGTAGAACCTAGAATTTGATGGATTGAACCTCTCATATATGAGATTGAAGAGAAAATGGCAGAGAGGTACATTGATATTTTGTTGGCCAATCCTAAGGACCCCTCTCTACCTAGGCATGGTACATATTAGGAGAAATCTATTGAAATTCATTTGGAGGCTACTGCAACTAAAAGAAGAAATAAGATCAAATCTTTCTTCCAAGGTGTAACATACACTAAGAATGATATAGAAAAATTGAAGAAGGTGGTTGATGAAAGGAAATCCAAATTTGTTGAACCGTGTTTCAGACCTAGAAAGGTAGGAAGACTATCTTCTAGTGATACACCAACACCTATTTTTGGTCCTGCCACCCCCAGTGGTGCTAAAGTTGAGAAATGGAAAAGGAAAGAACAAAGTGTCCCTATTGATGTTGTTTCCTCTATTGGTCCTAATACCAAGGCATCTAAGAAGGACACACCTACTGCTGCACCATCTGTTGCTTCAGGAAGAAGAAGAGTGAAAGAAAATGTTGACATGAAAATAAGTTTGAGTGATGTTGTTGAGGAAGAAATTGAACTTGGTTTAGAAGGAGAGCAACATCTAAAAAGAAACAAAAGAGGTAGTATCTCCAGTGAAGAAGCCAAAGCCAATGTTATTTTCTCTATAGATGAGGAGATAGAGGAAGAGGAGAATGCTTACCAAATCCATGTTCACACAAAGAAGAATGAAGAAGGCTTATTTGATCCTATGGAGGACATGCCTAGTTGTCCTCCAGTAAGTGATCAACCACCCTTAGTTCTTGGAGCCTTAGTTAACAATATTATTGACAATGACCTTATGCCAACTATTGAGTAATATGATAAGGTTAATGATGAAGGGAAAGAAACTATCATAAATGATTTTACTTGATACATAGTTATTTATAATATAAATATGGATACCATATAGTCAAAAGTCACTAAAAATGCATGGAAAGAGTTAGTACTCAAAATGAAAGAGGCTTTGAGTGTTAAAGACAAGATGAGAAGTGAAGCCTTAAAATCCATTAGTTTAACTTAATAGGAGATAGAAGCTACAAATCTGTTGAAAGAATTCTCTACATTGTTTAAAGATAAGCAAAGAGTTAACATGTTGATGACTAAGGAAGGTGATTATATGGAGATAGTAAGGAAAAAAACTTAGGATGTGATTAGGAAATTAACAAGGAGCTATGGGACAAGAAACAATTCTTCCTCCCACACTGCTCAGACATGGGAGCATGCTACGATTACATAAATAATGGATAACATAGTGTTGGAGACTATTGATGAGACACTTGGTGCTTTGGAGACCCCTTCCCCTCTAAATAACAAAAAATAAATTACCAGTAAGAGGTCTAATGATCATGATAGAGATCATTCTAGTGAAAATAGAGAAGAACATCAAGAATCTACTGGAAACAAGGAAGAGAAAAACCAAGATGAAAGTGAAGGGAGTAAGGACAAACAGAAGAATAATGACAAGGATGATGAAGATAGAAGGGAGAAAGAAAACAATGATAAGTCCTCTGGAAAGTCATCAGAGGAAGAAAAGGAAGAAAAATAAGAAGAAAAAGGAAGAAGAAAAGAAGAGACAGGAAGATAAGGAAGCCTTTTTGGTTGAAAAGAGAAAAGGATAAATTTCCAAAGGGCCTGAACCATCAAAGTTATTCAAAGAATCATCCTAAAGCACTCTTAAAGGTCTTATTTCAAGATAAGCTATAATCCAACCTGTGCTTCCACTTTAGCTAGTTAAGCTACAATCTCAGCTAGGTTATGTGGATTTAACAAAGATTGCACCTAGTGATAGAATAAAACTAAGTGACACTATTCTCAACTCTATCACACAAGAGGTTACATAATCATATCAAAAGGGAAATGAATTAATAAATGAAGATATCAAAGCTTTACATGAGATAGCCCCTGGTGTTACTTCAAATAACTCTTTAACTCTGATTAAAAAATTTAGGCTAATAGTTGATTCAGTTAAAGAATACACATATAACCTCAAGCAACAAGCAACAAAAGATGTGGAGTTGAGTTTGTTAGAGAAAAGACTATTAATTATGGATGATGAGTGTACAGTTGTACATGACAAGGCTTTGCAAACTTTGAAAGAGGTAAGAGAATGTGATTAGGAAGCCCGACTTCTATTTGTTTACTGCATGAAGTGGCCAAAATCCACTTAAAGTATCAAGGATTTAATGGACTCAATTGATTCCCAACTTTTAGATGCTTCTAGAGATTTTAAGTTTGTAGATGATAGAAACTATGTTAGGTGGGTTTCTATTCCATATCTTCAAAGTAAGTTCTTCATCCTGATAGGAAAAAAGAAGAGGCTATGACATGACACATTCCCAGCATGGAGAGCTAGTTATGTCCAGACATGTCTCCATATCAAATGCATTGATGGAAGTAGAAAATTTTGAGAAAATGAACATTAATCCATCCACTCCAGAAGAAGGAGAAGAATGCCTAGCAAAAATAGAATCTCTGCATAAAACACTCTCCAGGACAAAATGAGTCTATGATGATTGAAAGCCTGGTTGGGAAGTGATTCTCAAGGAGTTATAGGGTGCCCCCAGTTCTTGATATGAAGTTATTTTTGACTTTTCATGGTCCTTTTTCCTTGATGTCAAAGGGGTATAATAGGAGAAGAGGAGAAAAGTATGTATAAATAATTTCATGTGTACATATGTTAGGGGGAGTTGAGCACAATTTTGTTTTAAACTTTTTGAAGCAAGTTTCTCTTTTGGCACATGTTTCCATCAATTAAAAAGGGGAGATTGTTTGAAGAATGAAGAAGGTTCCCTCTTGGTCTGTTTTCATTGATTCCAACATTGGTTGTTAATTGAATAACTAAACTATGCTTCCATGCTAATCTAGTTTTTGAAAATTTGCTCAAGAGTGTTAGTTACAGGTATAAACAGGTTTCTAGTAAGTTTATGTGATCTGGTTGAGTTATCCAAGTGATAGAAATTTGGCATTCTTTTGGCCAAAAAGGTTAATAACTATTTGTCCTATCTATGTTCCTTATTAGGTCTCAGTTGACCTGATGTTTTGATAACACATTTTGTTCTATACGCTAAAAGGAATTTGGTATTGAGCCGACAAGAAATTTTGAATTTTGGGTGTTCACATTCAATTAGGATGACCTAATTGATAAAGGAAAGCATGACCATGTATATATGTCTATATGATGGAAAGAAAGAGATATAGATATAGAGTATGGTATGCAAGGAATGTGACAAGTGTAATACTACAAAGTAATTGATGGTGTTTGTACATCGAGAACTGAAGTAGAATTTTTGTATTATCAGAGCTTAATCGGAACTATTTTTTGTACTTTGCAGGTGCACTTCTCCAGTTCATTTTTTGTAGTGAGATACACCTTTTTGTATCTTTTATATAAGCCATATTTTGTATTCAAGTAGTGAGCCTTTTGGAGGACAATGAATCCTGGAAGTGAGCCCTGTAATATCTTATAACTAGTTATAATATATTGTGAGTTAATTCTCACTATGGTTTTTCACACTTTGGGTTTTTCATGTAAAAATCCTAGTGTTAATGTGTTATGATCTATTTTATTTTTTGGTTCACTATTGTAACCAAATGTGGATTGATAATTGGATGGTTAATTATTAACATTGCTAGTAGAATATTGATTCACCCTCCCTCTTAGTATTTCGTTTACTCAACACATGCTTGTCTTGCACTCAGTCAGGGAAAGAGGTAGATAGCCTTGTCCTAGTAATGCATTTGTCATTGTACCTTTGGCTAGTTATATGCCTTTAGTATACAATGAACATGATTAGGATGTAGACGGCCTTCTTTAGGTTGAATCACATTTAACTTACTAGTATTTTTCTTTAGTTCTTTTTTCTTTAAATTCTTTTGTGTGATTGAATGTATGTATTGTGATCACCCATAATGTTTGGTTTGATGTCTCTCTCTCTTTGTGAGAATCCTCTATTTCTACCCTCATTCTTCTGTATGTTGTAAATATTTATCATTTCATTTATCTTGTCTTTTCCTTTTGGGGATGACACAAGGCATCGAGACATTCATGTCTCTTCCATGTTGACCCAAAAGGCCTTTCCTTTGCTTTTTATTTTTCCTTTGTCTTGTGCTTTCCTTTTGGGGATGACGCAAGGCATCAAGACATTCATATCTCTTCCATGTTGACCTAAAAAAAATTTCTTTGTTTTTGCTCTCTTTGTGTCATTTTTCTAGTTCTATGTGTATTTGAGGAATGATGACATTTATGAGCTCTCTAAAAACATTGTAGCAAGAGCATACTGACCCCAAATCCATAGATCCCTTATGTATTTGTATTTTCATTTTGGGGGCAACCCATCTCTTTCTTTTTTTTGCATGACGTAGCTTTAGTCAAAAACATATGACTTGGCATAAGGATTTTTGCATCAACTCTCATGTCCTAATTTCTCACATCATGGTGTTTAGCCATTTCTTTAAGGTGGGGATACATTGGCATTATTCTTTCACATTTTTCTTTACATGGTTCATTGTGTAGTCCTCTTACTTTATATGATATTTTTTCCACTTTGTGGATGACATTGGGTGTGATGTCCTTCAAGAGAGTGATCTCTCAACATATTGCATTCCACTTAGTGGCTTGATGCAACATAATGCATCCCCTAAGTTGTGAATATTTTATTCTTTGATTGGTCATCTCTTGGAGACATTAGGCACAATGTTCCCTAAGTTGAGACCTTGAATGAATTAAGCAAGACTTCCTTGAACGTTCCTTATTGTTGCATTTGCATTTTTAGTTATATGGTCACCTTGAATAACACAACTTGCATGCTTGTAGATCCATATTGTTTTTTCATGAGTTCCAAGCATACAAAGCTTTTCTTGTTTCATGAAGCTCGAAAATCATTTTTGTGCAGCACAATATTAAATTTATTAGGAGGTGTAACTATGGTATGGTTTGACAGGAAGCCGAACGAGGGCATGAATTTCCCTTAGCCACTCTTGTGTGTGTGAGAGTGCATAATAGCCATGAGTGTATGTTTCTCACCTTCTTGGAATTCTCACCTAGCTGATAGCCTGAAGTTTTGTTGCCTCAGAGTGAGTATGTATTTTTGAAAAAATAACCTAGATTTGATCTACATCATGATGGACAAACAGTCGAAGCTTGATCCACCTTGTTTTATTTTTCATTTTATTTCATTTTCTCTATATCTTTGAAAGTGAATTTATGTGCCTTTATGATGTTCTTTATATCACTTTCATGTGTTTTCTTTTGTGCCTATGTTGGTTCACCATGGGATCTTGATCCTGGGGGCTTGATCACGCCTCTTGATCATTGTCATTCCATCGTACTAGCCTTCATGCACCTAGACCACTCTTGATGTGTGTTTGTCTACTTTAGTGTGAGTTTGAAGCAATTTTATCCTCTCACTAATGTGGGTTCGAAATATGGTAACGAAAAAAATATCCCTTCTGCTTTTCCCTTGCTTGTTTGGGCCCTCCTTGTGAAGTAGGCCTAATGGTGCCATGATTTAGTGTTGTAATGTGTTTGACACATTCAAATTAGGCCTTGGGCCCTTGTGAACTGATGAACATGAGTGGCACCATCTTAAAGAGTTGTGAAGTGTTGTAAGACACTTCCACACTTTTCCAAGGTTTTATTAATTATCTATACCTAATAAATCTATTTTTAACCTTAATCACACCATATTTAAAGTTTTGTAACACACTTTCACTCTTTACTAGAATTTTCATTAATAATTAGGATTCTTTATACTTTAATGGGCCCTATTTTGCATCCACAAGCCCCATTTGATGTATCTTTTTGAGGATAATCCCAACATAAATCATTACCCAATCATAATTCAGGTGTTTCAGGTTGAAGGCCACCAATTTATTGATTTGGGACTCATTCACCACCTTGGATGAATGAGTCTCACCTATATTTTTGGGTCTTGAACCTGGTTTCACACCTTTGTAAGCATTTTTAAAATGGTCCAAAAAATTATGCCTAGTGGGACTCATTCACCACCTTGGGAAAATTAGTCCTAAATGTGGACCAAAATCAAAATTAATTCAAATTTTTGGTGGGATTTTATCCTCCTAGATTTTATGTTGGCTTGTAGTGTTGTAATTTTAAGAATTTTTGCATAATTGAGTATAAATATAAGGTTCTTCCACTCATTTTCACCCCAAGCATTCAAGTATTCATCTTTATATAGCAATTTTGAGTTCATAAGTGCATTCAAGTGTATACAAGAGAATTCAATGATAGATTATCAAGAATTTTAGAGTAGCATTCAAGCATCAAGCATCATGTCAAAGATTTGATGAATCGTGTTTGTTTTGGAGCTAACAATTGTGATGTAGAGTTTTATGATTCAAGCAAGCATTTCATTCAAGATCTATCACCTTCAAGCAAGAGTCAAGATCTACATCCATTAAATCCATTGCATACATGTTTGTAGCACTTCATTGATAGGGTGTGGTCTGTTACAACATCATATTTTGTTCATTCATCATTCTCCATAACTATTTCATTCCATTTCAAGGTTTGATTACCAAAACAGGGTTTGACCAAGGAAAACCCCCATCCACTAACCTGACAAAAATTTTCCCTCTCCTTTGTGTTTGACTTCTAGGTCGAGGTTGTAAATTTCCTAAGAAACAAGATTGGAGAAAAGTTGTAAAATAATTCAAAGTTGTCAAAGTTGTCATCAAGCCTTGGAGAACATTGGAGAACACCTACAAGTTACAACTCAGGGTTTCAGATCCAAAAATTAGTCAAGAAGGATAGAGAAAATATAGAAGAGAAAGATCATACTTTGAAGCTTCAGAAAACCCTACCTAGATTTATTTTCCACTTCTGGTGAATGAGTCACAGTTTCAGTCAAAATTCATATTTTTGCATATTCAGATATCCATTTGGCAGATTCATGTTCTCGCACAAAAACCCAGAATCTTGATTGATTTTCCCAGCTTGGCGATTGAGTCCCACTCAACATTAAAATTATATTTTCCAATGTTTTAGAACTCCATCCAACCACCTCTAGATTTCCAAGTGCACACATTCCTTTATTTTTTGTTTCATTTGCATTTCTAGGTCATTCAATGAAGCTTTGCATTAAATTAGGGTTTTGCATTTCATCTTTCATTTCAATGTGCATTGCATTTGTCTTTCTAGATTCTTACTTGGTGGTAAACCCCTTATTATTTTGCAACCATCCCCTAGGACAACCCTATTGCAAGATCTCATTCTCCTTTGCATTGAGATCTCTAAGGTTACCCTTGAATGTAGTAGGTGGAAAGTGGGTATGCTTTATGCCCTAAGTCATATCATAGCATTCAAACCCCATTTTTCATATACAAAATTTTTGGTGAACCTGCATTTAGAACGTCATAATTCTTATTTGGAGTGCATCATTAAATAAGGAATATTTATGATTTTGAGTGCATTTAGAACACTCTTTTTGGGCCCTCCTAATTAAAATGGACTTAATAATGCCTTAATGTAGTATTGAAAAATGTATCCATTTATAATTTCTCACTTTTTTAGGGACCTCTTAATTAAATTGGTCTTAATTATGCTGGAATAAGCCCTATTTTACATCTACAAGCCTAATAAATTACATTTTTCAAAGGGGAAACCCAACAATAAATAATACCAACACATAATTAAACACATTGAGCAATGTGTGTTCTAGGAATAGGGACCTGGGACCCATTTTCCCATAGGCCAATGAGTCCTCCCTAGGCCTTGGAAACCATTTTTTAAACATGTTTTGGTGGTCTTTTTATCATCCCAAAATAAAATTTTAAATGTCGGCTTGTAATGCTCAATTTTTAGGAAATTAAGGATAAATGTCTATAAAAGCAAGGTTTTTTATCAAATAAACTAGAAGTTTTGAAGAGAAATTTCACAAGCGCCAAGATTATTTTCAAGATCATTCAAGAGTATTTTTCTTCATCATTTGTTGCAGCATTCAAGATCTCAAGCATTATGTCAAATTTATGTTCATTCATGCATGTTTTTGGAGGTAACATTGTGATGTACATTTCAAGGTTTAATCCAAAGATTCAAGTTAAGATTCAAGAATCAAGAACCATGTCCATTGAATCCATCTCATTGAAGATTTAATTCTTTCAAAGATTTATTCAAGGGTTTGTTGAATTGCAACATTGTATTGCTCATTCATCATTCCTTTTGTGCTTTCATTATTTCATTTCAAGGTTTGATTACTAAAACGGGTTTCGACCAACACAAACCCCCATTCACCCATAGAAAATATTTTTCCCTCTCATTGTGTGTTGTAGATTTGTAGGCTCATACATTGAAGAAAAGTTGAAGATATCAAAAGGGCTATTTTGTAAAGTTACATTTGTTGTCACCTTTGTTGTCATCTCATAGAAACTCATATCCTCAATTTATTTTTGATTGTTTGCATGTGAAACCTGAAAGATTTTGAAGTTTAGACACAGAAGCAAAGGACCCAAAAATTAATTTTTGAAAGCCCTACAAAGACCCATTCACCTATAGGTGAATGAGTCCCAAGACAACTTCTAGAAATAGTGTTTTGTGATAGGTGCATAGTATTTTCCCTTCCTATAATTTCTAAAAGTTTTACTGTTTCTTTTAGTCTTATGTTTCATCTACAAAATCCATCCTTTGCATGTCTTAAATGAATGCATTTTTTATTTTTAATCTTTCTCCCAAAACCCGTATTTAGTAATTTTTGTCACTATTTATGTCAGAAGGACACTTTGCATCATTTTTGATGACATGTTTATAATGATTAATATTTCATAAATATGAAGGGAAGTTGTGGATTCTCTTATTTTTATACTTATACAAGACCCAATTGTTAGCTTGCATTTTTTGAGTTTATTTACTATTTTTAGTTTGTCTTTGAAGTGTGCATTTAAGTCATAATTACCCTGCCTAGATACTAAGGAAATTGTTATATCTTTCATAGAATTGACTCACCTAAGGGTTGAAAGTTAATTCAATCTTGAAGGATATCATTTCTTAAAAGAAATAAAAAATAGGCAAGTTCATTACACCCCATTTTTTCCTTTCTATTTATAGTAAGTTTGGTGAAACATTCCAAATTTAGTATAAATCCCTATGTTTTGATCCCTACGCTACTTTTCTTTATTTCACTTCGCATATGACATTCCTCTTAGTGGTAATGTTATGGCTTTTATTCCCGAAGGTGAAAATTTTCTATTTGTTGACTAGTCATATCTTGATCGTGATATGAAATGTGATGTTCCCTAAAGTGAGACCTTTCATGAACTAAGAAAAAACCCATTAATTATCATAAACAAAACTCTTGGCCACCAATTATAACACAACTTGATTGGTGGTGCCTTTATTTCATGTGTCTAGCATAATGTAGCTTGCTAGAATTATGGTTATTGTATGCGGCACCCTATCAAAGTTATTAAGGAGTACAACTTTGGTATGGTTGTGCATACACACCTAGTGTATATCAGAATCCACTAGACCTTTGCATGTTTTTTATTTCACATTGGGACTCGCCTAGTGTATATCATACAACACTAGCCCTTGTGAGCATATTTTTCATGGCTATTGAGCATAACACAACATGCTTTCCTATAGTTATGTGTGTTTGTGTTTGATTGACTTGGCATAATGCAACTTGCTAGTTTATCTTCTTGTATTAATTTTAACATTTTATGTTGTTGTATCTTGTGTCGCTACTACATTCATATGTCTTTTTGTGCATTTTTTCATTTGCTATTGGATCTTAGATCCTTGGGAATTGACCACCTGCTTGATCTTTTTCATCTTATCTTTCTAACAATTGTACAATTAGACCTCTCTTGACTTATTTGTCTACTTTAGTTTGAGTTTGAGTGTGGGCTCATACTCTCACTAAAGTGGGGGATAAGTGTAGTGTAGAAAAATATACTCCTTTATATTTTTACCTTATGTTTGCATCTCCTTAATTAATTGGACTTAATTAAGCTTATAATTGCCTAGGTTATGTATTCCTAAGCTTTATTATTCATGTTTTTTGAAAAGGAAATAGACTTTAAACAAATGCTCACATTAACTTAAACACCATGGAAATTGTGTGTCCTAGATTTAAGTCCCAAGACCCATTCACCCAAGCTCCTTAAGTGCCAAGACCCAAATTTAAATATTTTTTTGGCAACATTTTAATGATTCAAATTCATGTTTCAATTGTCGGCTTTTGGAATCTAATATATCAAAAATTAGATACACTTATAAATACATAGTTATTTAACCAATTCAAACGTAAGGCACACTATCAAGATTTCACAAGAGAAAATATTATTGTCAAGAGCATTAAAGGGTAGATTTATCAAGCATTTATAACAGCAATCAAAATCATATCATCATGTCAAAGTTATGTGTATTCATATTATATTTTTGAGCTAACATTGTGATGTATGTTTGAAGAATTCAAGCAAGATCCAATCCTTAGACAGACGTGTTAGGCTCTAGTCCTCTAAGGGCATCTAATAAGGGTTTGGTGAGTTGTGACATAAAAATTTTCATTCATCAAATTCCTTTCATTTGTCACTATTTTATGATCAAGGTTTAATTACCAAGTTGTCGTTTGACCAAGGAAAACCCCTATTCACCCAAAAAAAACACTTTTCTCTCCTTATGTGCATATTTATTTGAAGAAGGACTGAAAATGAATCAAAAGAGTAATTTCATAAAGTTTTCAAAGTTGTCATCAAATTTTCCAACCTACGAAAACATACCTATAGATTTTATTTCTAATTTTTTGAAATTAGAATTTTGAGAAATTTGGAGCTAAGATTCGAGATTAGAGGATTGTGAAATCAGATTTTTGACCCCTCTATGGAGAGCCATTCGTGCCTAGGGTGAATCTGTCCTTCATCAGTGTTCAAAACTATTTTTTGGAGTGTGGTACATATCATTCTTCCCTTATCAGATCTACTAATAGTTATTGTTTTTGTTTGTGCTATCCTTATGTTCTGCATTTCAAGTTCTACATCGCATAATTGAGTTCATTAGGTATTTTATTTTTATCGAGATCCCCAAAGTGCATTTTAGTAATTTCTATCATTAGGAAACAATAGATCCCCATCTCCATAGAGTTGACTTACGTCAAGGTTAAAAGTCAATTATATCCTTGGGATATCTCTTTTTCCATTGAAAGTAGGAAAAGTGAGGGTGTCCTAGGTTATCATTCCATCTTGGTTCACATCCCTTACATTCTTTTTCGATGTTTTAATATCATTTAATTATTATGATTTCTAAATTAAGGAAGTTCAAAATACATTTAGATAGAGGTGGATCATAAATCTATTGTTTTCAACTTTTCTATGGCTTAGATAAGTAGCATAATAACTGTCATTCTAAAACATGATATTTTGTTTAACATTTACATGCAATGACAAAAAAATATTTGGACCCTTTGCAATATTTAGGTCAAATACATTTTCTCTTTTAGTTTTATATTGTATATGTATTAAACAAGTTTTTAATACAAATAAATTATCTAGGTTTTTAGGTTAACTTGTGGTCATATATATATATATATATATATATATATATATATATATATATATAATTTTAAAATATCATAAATTAACGATCAATAAATATATTTATTTTTGAAATTTTTTGATTAGAAATGCATGTAAATTTAAAATTTCGACTAGATTGAACATCTATCTGATACAAATAAAGTAAAAAATAAAAGATAGCAAATTGTTGTAGCACTATTAGTTGAGCACAATTGGTGAGATTGATGGTAAGTTCCTTGACTATATATTTCACCAATGTTCAAAACCCACTTTGATAAATAAGTTTTATCAAATGGATACCCCTCAATCTATAATTCCAAGCTAAAGAATTGTTAGTTTAAACCTGCCTCCATAACAAAATGAAAAAATGTTCTATGTTTCACATAAAACAATCGATAAAAAATGAAGAAATGAAAGATGGAGTAGATGGATTTGTTCCATTTACAAGTAGTTAAATTTGTTAATTTTTAATACCAATTTCTCCAACACACTATTCTCATATATAATGAAGTTGTACATTGATCTTTCATATGATTGAATCATTCAAATATTAACTTTACATCCATAATAATGCCACTTTTATGTCATATTAGAAGATTCACAAGTTAGATGATTTTGTGAGGAAGATTTAATCTTAATTTACATAATCCATTACACATTAAGATCTGACTGAAGTCTTTATAGTGACTTATCTTTAAGTATTCTTCTTTCATCACATTCTTCAGCAGTCAAAAAATCAAATAATAATTATACACCTATCTCCATTAAAAAAATGGTGAATAATTGTTCTAGTTTTAGTAGCCAAAATTTATTCTTCTACATTAAAAAGAATAACCGTCTTCAAATTCATTCTATCGATTTATTCTCAATTTGTATGTATCTCGTTGTATTTGCTATGATGACGACGTTAACATTGTAGTCTATCTGGAGTGGACAATGTGAAATCTAGCCTGTTCCTCCACTTTGGAAAATACTCTTCCAATTCCTGGAGTGAATATTGAAAGCCAATTTGCAGCAAATAAAGTGAAGATGAGTATCTCTAACAATGGAATTCCTCCTCTGTCCATATCGGATTATTCATTCAACTCTTTACCCTGCGAGTCTGATGGTTCTGAGCTTGATCGACATCTGACCATGGCCGTGGACTACACCTTTGCTCTCTCAGACAATGAAATATATCCTTTGGGAGAGAAGGTTAATATAGGAAGCCAATTTGAAGCAAATAAAGAGAAGGCGAGTGTATCTAACGATGCAATTCCTTCTCTGTCGATGCCGGATTATTCTTTAACCTCCTTACCATACGACATAGATGGTACTGAGGTTGATCAATATCAGAACTCCTTACCCTCTGAATTAGATGGCATTGAGGGTGACCAATATCTGGCAATCCCCATGGACGACACGTGTCTGCTGCCAGACCCTGAAATGTTTCCTTTCGGGGAGGATCTCATGTGCAATAGTTTATTTCATATCTTTCCTTTTGACGAGGAGCTGATTTATAATTATAAGATGGCTGTGCAGTTGAACGAACATTCTCAAGCAGAGAATTCATAGACCGTTAATGATAATTTCCGTGCCCGGAGCACACAATGGTAATGAGAGTCTACAAAATGAGAATATCCTGTCGTCTGAGGAAATTTTAAATTTGGAAGAGGCTGAGAGCGTCAGAGTATGCGGTCATGATAGCTCTGAACAGAAGGCTCTGCATGGAGAGAAGGAGAAGAGGTTGGAATTGGTTCAACTTCTGTTAGCCTCTGGCCGAATGATAGAAGACGGGAAATATGATGACGCTGCTCGGCTGGTGAGAAAATGCGAAAATTTGTCCTGTCAGCTGGGGAGTCCCATACAGAGGCTTGGCTATTATATCTCCAGTGTCCTACAGGAAAGAATCCATTGCCAGACTCTTGGAAAGTTGAACAACGCAGCTAAACCAGTCCCAGCTTTTGCCTACAATGTAGACAGAGAATTTGACAAAAAAGGATTTTCTAGTTTCCGTCCGTACTATAATAGAGTTCTGCCTTATATCAAAGTGATCCGGTTCACGTCATAGACGTCGTTGGGAATGCAAGGAAAATTCGTATAATTGATCTAGGAATTCGAAGTGGGTCGCACTGGACAATATTAATGCAGCATCTTGCACACAGAGTTGTTTCTTCTTCTCTCCCTGCGCTTGAGCTTCTGAAGATCACATCAGTCGGGATGAATAAAGGAGATCTTATAAAAACGGGAAGAAGACTTCATGAGTTCGCTAAATCTTTCGCGATTCCTTTTTCGTACAACATGGTGGAGATCCCAAACGCAAAAGATATTAAGGAAGGTTTATTCACCGTTAGATCTGGTGAGGCCTTGGCAGTTTACGCTCCACTTATTCTGGGAAAATGGTTATATGACCCTGTCGTTCTGGACAATGTCTTATGTGCCAGCAAGAAACTGAGGCCTCGGATAATGGTGAATGTCGAAATAGAAGCGCAGCATAATTCTTCATCGTTTGGGAATAGATTCAGCGAGGTGCTTTTTCCATTACATGGCATATTTTGTCTGTTGGATGTTACCTTAACAGAAAGGAATGACCTTAAGAGGGTGAAGCATGAAGAATTAATTAATGGAATTCAGATAAGGAATATGATAGTGTATGAGGGGAAAGAGAGGATTGTTAAGGGTGTTAGAACTGACGTGTGGAGGTATTACTTCAAACAAGCAAGATTCAGGGAAACGAACTTCAGCTATAAGGCTATGTATCAGGCTAGATTGTTATTAGGAGTATTAGAATTTAGAAGGATCAAGGAGATGAGAAACAAGCACAAGCACAAGTGAACAAAGCATAAAATGTATTAGTTGATCCAATTGTAATGTGTACAATACCTTGCTTATATAGGCAAGGATGAGGCAATCCACCTATGAGGTGTATTGACAAGTGTTCCATAAGGTGGCACAAAGGAGTAGACAAGTGTCCTATAGGTTGAACACTTGGAGTGTGCAAACCAACAACCTCCATGACTAAGTCATCAACCTTGTGTGCCAAGTGTTGAGTGACCTACCTCCATGACCAAGTCATCAACCTTGTGTGCCAAGTGTTGAGTGACCTTTTCGGTGAGATGGTAATGCTTCCAACCTCAAAGAGGTAGCTCATAAGGTTTACCAAATAACTTGGTAACCTCTAGAGGTCTTAATGGTTGCACATTTAGTTAGACAAGAAGTTGTCTAACCTCATATAGAATATTATACTTTGGAGCCCGATGGCCATGCCATAATTGTAAAGTGGAAAGGAACACCATTATTTGCACTCTCCGCATGGAGTGGTTTCAAATGAATGTTCATGTCCACATATCGTAAATATGTTATAACAAAATTGAAATAGTTCGTCGCCCTATTTGCATGCATAACAGTTAGACTGACAAACTGTTTTGGTTTTCTTTTAGTCATTGTAAATCTAATTCATGATATCCAAGGCCAGGACCAATAGAACTACCCCCAAAGAAAATGCACCCCTACAATGGAATTATTGTTTTTCATTATATAATTTAAAAAAAAAATCTTTTTCAATTGTGCCTTCAATTTATTTAAAAATTATAAAGTTGCCAATTAACATTTTTATTCAACTGAAAGTTTTTGTTTGATAATGAAATAATTTGAATCATATTAGAATGTATAAATCTATTGTCTTTTAATAAAGTGTACGTAGTTTTTATATTTAAATAAAAAAAAATGTAATTTGAATAAATCATATGAGAAATATTTCTTCTATTTCAATCGAACAAGTGAATTTTGAAATATTATTTGAGGTAAATTTGGTCACCTAAAAGTTTGTTAGATTTGTTAGAGGAAGGAGTTCATTACGTATACTTCCAATACCAAGAGATACTATATTTATATTACATTATAAGATTTTAATAAGCAAAATATTTAGAATCATAATAACATACTTCACTTTGCATTCTTATTTACTTTGATTTCTAGTTTCTATTTTTTATTTCATTTTATTTGCAATAAACTTCTTATTCTAGTATATTCAACCTTGAGACAAAAATGAAAGAAATTTGAGAATTTTTTTACTAGAATAAAAAAATACACTAAATTATTCAATAATAATCTTCAAATGAGTAGATAGTTTTTAATGTTTCGCATTATAAAATACAAGATTCATATTGTATAAATGTGAGCATTGCCTAAACATTAAGCTTGAGAAGAAGTAAAATATTTTTGAAGCATCTATCTTTAGCATGATTTGGTTAACAAATTTTAGCTTAGTTATATATTGTTTGATGTTGTTTATTTAATTTACTCATTGCTGCTTGGTTTACTATGTTAATATGCTTCATTTAATTTCAACATCAACCTTGTTAGTTGAGCATATGCATTAATACAATGATTGCATCTGTTTGTACCTAATAGTTAACCTTTGAGTCATTTATAAGTTAGATTAGATTTCTAAAAATGAATTTTTATTTAAAGTTTAAAGTTGATGGTTTAGTCATTTTTATTTGTGTAACTATTTAGTTGTTAGTTCTAAAGTTACAAAAATGTCTTTTGTAAAGTTAGTTTTTTACTAGATAAGCAGGGTATTAGATAGGTCCTTGATCCCTATTACAATGATAAAGTTATAGTCATAAGTCTAGAGAAACAAAAAAACCACAATGAGACAAAAACCAACCAACAAGCAAAACAACGACAGGCCATCCTAAAGCAAAGCAATATAAGCTAGAACCACCTCCCCCCAAGCACAAATTCAAGGTGGTTTAAAGAATTGTACCGTGGATTTCAACTTTATCATAAGAAAAGGATTCCTCTCCAAAGATCTTTTCATCATTTTTTTACAAGGACAAGACACAAAACCATTACCTTGACCAGCCAAGCTTGAGGTGTCAACACAAGAGACCACCATTGATAATGGCATTTCACGCTAAATCTCTTGAGAAGGAGTCATGTAATCTTCCACAAGAACTACTATCTTTTCCTTCATAGGAAAGGATTGACTGCAAATATGAACTTCATTATGAAGCCATTGACAAGGAGTTGAGTAATATTCCATTATAGCTGCCATCTTTTCCTTTTTCTTCCAAATGGAGTGTTGTTTCTTATTCCTCAAGCAGGTAAAGGAGGCATGATCCACTTTCCCACAAGAATGACAAACAATTAGAGAGTCTTCATATTCAATATGCTGCTCCCACTTACCAAATTTTGAAGATAAGGTTATCTTAGTGGGGAGAATAATGTTTTTCTCCACTAACACGCAAAATCTAGTAGACAACAAACACTCCATGGATTTGGTGATCTTATCAATAGTGTAAAACTATCCAAAAGAATTAGAAATACATATAAAGATCTTTTCATTTCAGAAATCCAAAGGAAGCCCAGGCAAACAAACCCAAATAGGGAACTTAGAATTCTTCGTCATTGGTTTGAAACCTGGAAACCAATTTTGGAGACAAAGGCCATTTGAGCCAAAAAACAAACCAAGGGCTTTCAAGAAGGACCCATGAACAGTCTTCCATGCAAGAAAAGGAGAAGACAAAGAAACCATTGAGTATAGCAGTCACCTTAACCTGTTCTTTGTTCTTCCAAATGCGAAGGACCCATGTTCTAACAACATCAATTTTGGGATGTTTCCCACAGAATCTCCCCACCAAAGAGTGCTTAAGTCAATCCAAAGACTCAAAAAAAAAGAGTCGAGCTTGTCCAACATTCATAATAGCAAAGGAACTTCCATCAGTCTCCTCACAGTCAAAATAAGGCTATAGGATAGACGTGCCATTTGCCACTTTTGCACTAAGCTCAACCATAGCAAGAACAACCTTAGGAGAGGGAGAAAGAGTAGAACTCCCAGTCCCACAAGCTGTAATTATAGAGGGAAGCTTAGAAACCAAACGAGGCAGAGGGGAAACAACAGGAAAAAAAAAGATTCAAAAGGTGAAGCAGAAATATCTTCCTTAGCTACACCAGGGTTAAGAAAACCCTTCTTGAGACCATAAAACAAAGGTTACACCATACAACTCATAGTAAGTTTCTCCTTAGAGCTCATAACCGAACTCCTCTATGCCTCCTAACATTCTTCAAGAAGAGAATCCAAAAGAAGCTCCTCCTCCTCTTCAGACCCATCACAATCCTAGACATCAGCACGATCATCACTCTCGGATGAGACCAACTCTTCCTCATCCTAGCCATTAGCCTAGAAGTCGACCTCAGAGAGGGCAAAGGAAAAAAGATCAGCAAAAGGGGCCACCGCATCCGAATCATCATCTGCAGCTTCATCATCGTCATCCCCAACAATCGAAGATGAGTGGCCAGAGACAAGGGAACAAGACATGGAAGAGGAACCGTGCATCTTCACCATGCCGCCACAAGAATGAGAAACTCAAGAGAAAACGATAAAGAAAGGGGAAACGAGGCCGGAACGATAGAGCACAAGGCACCGACACAATGCAAGAAAGGGACAAACACTAAGGAAGACAGGCAGCGAAAAGGAAAGAAGGGGAAATAGAACAGGCATGGAGAAGAAGGAACGAGGGAGAAGGCGCTAGAAAGTAAACAATACAGAGGACCAGAGCCACGGGAAGCATGAGTCGAGCACCAGGCCCAGGGCCAAGGCAAGCGGAGGAACCAGGAATTCAAACAAGTAGGAGAGCGGGAGAGTGGGAGCACATGTCTTTTGTAATGTTAGTTGTTCCATGACTTCTTTCTTCATTTACAACAAATTTTTTCCATTTATTTGTAGCAATATGGAATGTTTTGGAGAGAAATGCTTAATATGAGGGAAGGAAATGTCTATAGTCGTATATTTCTTTTTCTCTTTCAGTTTCTAACCATTTTTAGGTCAATTTTTTGCAACCCATCTATACCATGAGCATGAATCTAAGCTAATACACTTTCACTAAAAGGCAATGGCTAATGGGTATCCATTTTACTAATGTTTCATGGGATGCCATCTTAGTCTTATTTATTATTGTTGCATGCAACAAGGATTAGAAAATTAGTGGATGACATAATCAAGGAACATATCATCACTTTTACCAATTGCATTCAATCAATTAAGCTAGAACACTTTGATATACATTGTTTCAATATTTTTATTTTTTCACAACTTATTTTCAATCTATAAACTACAATATTCATTATTATAAAAAAAATTTAAAAATTCTATTTTATATAATTTAGTCAAACTTATCATAAATCATTTCTACAATGAAAATTTAAACAAACAAACCTGAAAACCCACATTTAGAAAAATTGTATAACCTATTTTTACTACTGATTAGGTGAAAAGAAGAGACATTGTTATTAGGCTAAACATGCTCTAGTAGGAAAAAGGAAACCTCGTAGTTATTATACCATGTTACTGAAAGTGAAGTTATAAATGTGCTTAGAGCGAGGAACCACCGATGCAAACTTTTATGATATCGATAATAACTAATCGGAATATCTTAGAGTCGGCGCAATCCGCTTAGAAAGCGGTATTAAAATATATGTCGTTCTGGAAAGCTTTTTGTTTGCAAATTCCTATCGAAAGCGGTCAAAACTATGCGGAATATCTTAACGAGTTGGCACAATCTGCTTAGATAAGAAATGTCGGTAGATCCGCGAAATCAAAACTACATTAATATGCGCAATTTGATACCTGGCAGCAATAAGCGTAATCGTTCGGCAAAGCATATGCATGGCATTTTATGCGAGCGGGGCCATTTTTAAGATAATTGTGGTAGGCGGAAAAGATTGTGTACATCGTGTAGGACATCTCTCATACTTTCAAACAAGTAAAGGTAGATATAACTAGTTCTTGCATTTAAAAGGAAGTTTAAGGATTACATGGATAGAAAATTATATGTATGTTAATATGTTAGAGAGTATGCGTATGTTTATGGATGCGTTGCAAATTCTAGTTACAAGTGGTTTGATTAAACAATTAAAAATAAGTGCTAAATAATGGAATGAAATAAACAGACAAATCTCTTTTTTTTCTTTGAAGAAATTAAGTATTGTCTGATTATGAAATATTTGCATACATATTTAAAATATAAAGCAATGTAAATGGAAAAAGAAAGTTGTCATCAAATTGACAAAAAATATTGTGAATAGAAAGAGAATGCTCCCACCTAGTTGTCAAATCAATATTTATCTGGTTTTTAATGTTTTGGAGGCTTTTACCATTAAACGACGGCTAAAACTTGTTTTCTAATGACTCAAAAGTGGTTTCAAGGCATGAGACTTGTTGCAAGCTCAAATATCACACTATATGTATCATATCGGCTAATAAATATTTCAAATTAATATTTGGGTTTCTTATTATGTTCATTATTAATGACTTATGGTGTGTGCACTATGTTTGAGCAACTCCTATATATTGTAGTTAAATATAATAGTAACTAATCTTTAAACATGTGTATTTGATAATACGACACATTTTTAGTTTTTAAAATAAAAAGTAGTTCTAGTTTGTTGTTTGTGGAAGAAGAGTTTATCTGTTTTAGTTGTAAATTTGACTTTAATCAAAAATAAATTAGATTTCTATCTGTTATATTTCATATTATGTTTAAAAGTGAATTTATATTTTTATAGTCATCAAAATATCATAGGATTGGGATGTGACATTCTATAATCAACCACTTCAATGGTGTTGAAAGCCTACAATCAAACAAATAAAGTAAAATAAGAAATATTTGGGCAATGTGAAATTTCTCTTACACCCTTGCATGAAAATGCAAAAGACACTTGGGGAAATTTAAAATGTGAGTCTCTTAGTTTTTGTTGGCTGGAGAGAAGCCAATGTATTCTACCTCAATCTTATTAATCAAAGATGAATCTTCCTCAGGCCTACCTTTCCAGAGTATGAAATACTCCTTGTAGTATATATTCTTGGTGCTTCTTCCAATGTTACTATTCAAAATATTCTCCATATCCTATTTTTCTTGTTACAATATCTGATTCCTCGACTAAATTTATAAACTTCTATCTTTTTACTATTATTCATGATATTGACACATACAATTCTACAACATTCAATGTTGTTTATATGCCTAAACCTTATAGCAACTGCACTTTATATTAATTTCCTTGATTAGTCCTTTTGATAGCTAAATAAAGATCAAACTTCATGTTCAACTTATTATAGATATCAACTAGAAATGCTTCCCTCTTGAGATAGACCATAATTTTTTCTCCAACTACAAACTCCTTATATCACCTTTTTTCACTAGCTTTCTATATATATTCACCATTCATCTTCTTCAAGTCAACTTTCTTACTGATCATGTGCATACTTTCACCATTTAGTCAACAAGTTATTTCATTTCCATGCGTCGCTTCTCTTGATTATTGATATCTATTAGTTATAACTCATTCCTTAAATTATTTTCATATGCAAGTCAAAATAGTGTTTACTTTGTACTCATTTTTACTAAATATAGCATGTAAATTTAGCCTGCACTATTACTATATCCTATTTTTCTATCTTTCTTCAAACCAAACATGTCAAAAAAAAAACTACTATTCATAACCTCCATCCATTAAGTTTTTTTGATGATACAATAAATTATATTTTAAATATGATTTCATATTGTTCCACAATGTCTTACAGAAGTGACCAACAAAATTAGTGTCTCTATCTAGAATAATTCTTCTTAGCCACCAATGGGATCTCAAAACTTCTTTACAAAATAGATCAACTACATGTGCTAAATCATTTTTCTTCTTATATAAAATGAAATGTGCATTTTTCAAAAAATATATTCATAATCACAAACGTAGAATAATGCCCTCTCTATGCTCTAAGAAAACCTAATAAAAAATCCATCATACACCTTTCTAAGGTTTCTCTAAAAAGTTAATGGCTGTTAAAACCTAATATTTTGAATAATTCCTTTTGGAATGTAAAAAATACTATAAAAAAATTTCTTTGATCCTTATATATTTTCATCTATAAATAGATATTTCTTACTAATGTCAGTATCTTATATACAATAAAATATCTTGCTAAATAAAGTGTTGGTGTTTTTTCCAGAACCTTGAAGCTCTCTAAAGGGTAGCCAACCCTTATGCTTAAGAACCTTCAAAGCTAGTGGCCAACAAATGAGTAAAGGATTCTGAGACCCTCACTCCTACTCTTTAGGCTCTGTAAGACCTAGGAGTGTGTTCCTTACTGTGCTCAAGTGATGAATTTCTAATTGAGAACACATTTACTCACATATTGATTCCTATTAATTTCAAATAAATGTAATTCAATGAAGATTTGGCAGACCTTTGAGTAAAATATTACCTATTTGCTAGAAATTAGGGAATACTTCAAACTCACACTTCACAAATTGAAATATTTTTAATGAATTTTGTTCTCATTTTAAATCCATTGATAGGCGTATCACTAGTTCATTTACTTGCAATATTTCCTAAAAAATAGACCAATGCTTCATCAATTGGGATAATTGAGTCAAATATGCAACAACTGGTAATATTTGAACCATTTAATTCAAACATTGATGGACTATTGTCATACTAGTTTGTAGTATTCAACTCAATGTATCTAGAATGCTACTTCTTACCAAATCTTGTACTCATCACTCACAGACTTGTGATTTTATCTAATCATTTAAACAATTATTTGAATTGAAGCCAAAAAAAATCCTCACATCCAATTAAAACAACTGGAGATGAACAAAAAATGTCATTGATTATTTTTATTTATAATCTACAAGGAATTACATAGGAGAGTACATGCTCGAGAACTAAAATTTTCTTTTATATTTGTAGCTTTTTATAAAACTAATTTAAGATTCATACATACATGACCCATAACCAAGACAATTTACTATTCTATTGAGTGATATTTTCTACAGTATGCTCCTTCATGAAATTAGCTTTTCACCTAGACCATTTTGAGACCTAAAATTTGATCCTCTATAATGAGCCCTGAAGTCCTTTTTATAGAACAAGGGAGCAACAAGCATCATGATCAATTACAATTACATTTAAATATTATTTGCAAAAGAGTTTGAGACATTCCCCAGCTAGTAAAAGACAAAACCCCGCATCAATTGAATGAAGACCAACTAGCCTTCCAAAAGGCATAGTTTGTGAACCAAATATTTTTGAATGGGACTTCTCTTGCACTTCTAGGGTTTTGGGCCTAAAAGGAGAGATGTACCAAAAATCTTAATGGCTCACTCAAGAACAAACCCTTGGTATTCCAATGCAAAGGTGATTGAAATGTGTTAAAGGGAATTATCTTAAAGGCTAAAAACTGATAAAAGAGATTCACTACCAAATGTAAACCTAGAAAATGCAAGATGTTTGAAAATGCAATGTCAAATGCAAAAAGACCTAAATGACCTATAAAATTCTGTGAAAATACAATAAAAACAAAACAAGAAAATATAACGATAAATGATGTGCAGCTGGAAATCTTAGAATAACTAAAACTAGCTCTAAAAATATGGAAGTGTTGAATTTTTGACAAATTGGGACTCATTCGCCAACCTAGGCGAATCAACCCCAAATCAAGGTCTTTGCCCAGAAAGTTGTTTTAGAGAAAAGGGTATTGGAATCTACAAACTGATCTAAAGAACACCCCTAGTGGGACTTATTCATCACTAATGGTGAATCGGTCCTTTTCTACTTTTCCAAAAATCAAAATCACTGATCCGTACTCCAACACTTGGACTTTATTCCAGATTGAAACCCAGATCTGGATCTGCAAAAATTCCTACAAAACATAATATAATTTGATTGCTAATCGGGAGTTTTCCTTGATCAAACCCCTAGTTTGGTAATTAAACCTCGAAAGAGATAATGAAATATGCAGAAAAAACCCTAGCCCTAAGTGTGTCTAAGACTAGGAAATCTGAAGTAAGATGCAACCCTATTCTAATATGCAAGAACAAGATGCATGAATGAAACTTGAATGATGTAATAATCACTCTAAGAGATCCTAAACCACCTCAAATGAATCTAAATGATATGCAAACCTTCCTTAGGATAAAAGTAGATAGACAATGGAAGATGGAATAACTTTAGAAAACAAGTCCTTAGGCTTGGCTTGATGGCTAGTTCCATCTCCCCAACCTAGAATTCTTCATGATTCTCCATAGGCATCCATGATCAACTCTTGACAATGCTATACCTTGAATAAAAGTGAGCTTGAAGACCTGTAAAAATCCTTGAATGCTGCCCGGAAGCTTCAACTTTGTTGTAAACAAACTTGTGAAAGATTCTCAATACTTGACTATTTAATTTGTTTATTAAAAATTGCTAGATGTCTTGAAAATGACCTAAAAACTTATATTTATAGGCATTAATACCTAATTATCCATTATTTAGACCTCAAAGGATGACATCCACTAGAAATTTTAATTAAGTTGGAAAATTTCCTGCTCAAACTCAAAAAATGCCCCAAAAGGGTCTCATTCACCACACTTGGCGAATGGGTCCCACCAGAGGGGACTCATTCACCCAAGATGGCGAATGGGTCTCACCTAAGGTTTTTGAAGTGGGTTTTTGGGACTTAAATTATTTAAGTGTTATTTTTCAGGATTTATATGATTTTTGAGTGGAATAAGCCTCACGATCTAAAAATAATGGGTCTTAGGGGCTTATAAATAGTGAGTTTAAAGATCAATTAATGCAAGGGTGCAAAAATAGATCCAAATTAAGCATGAAATTACCTCTTTCTTCAAGATTACAATTTTCTATGCTACATTTAGACCCCACTTTAGCACCCATATGACTCTATGTGCATATGCAAGCTAAAGGACACTAAAAAGTACACTTTATTTCATAAAAATATACTCATTTAGAAGATGGGAGAATGAAGGCCCCAACATAGTTATATGCAAAACCAAAAAATTAGGAACCACATTCTGCAACACAAATTTGTTAGTTGTCCAAAAATCCTCTTATCTAACTTCTAGAAATGAAATTCGAGGATAGATGTATTCCCCCCCTTGATTCTGCTTGTTGTACGAAGGTGGAATCAAGGTAGCACTCTAGCCACATCGAATAAGGAAAATCATATCGTAGATAATTTCAAAGTACCATGCCACATAATGATAGATGATTAAGGATGTTGGGAGTGAGCTTACGATTTCAACACAACAAACAGCGTCGAAAATAGAGCTCTTTAGCACCCATTATGTTGATTTGGATAAAAAGAACTTTTTAACCCTAATATAGTAGACACCTTAGTTTTAATCATACATAAGAGCTAAAAATGAAGTAAATTGTAACTTACTTTATCTTTTACCTTTTTTTAGCTTGAGATTGATGAAAGAGTAGTGAAAGATGTTGACCAAACTAGACGTGCTATGAGACCAGGTGGCATGCAATGAGTTTCATCACGAGCTGAGTTGATTATGCTACCTTCACTTAGTTTCTACACAATTATTTGATGAATTTTATGCATGTATATGTTAAATTAGGATCCTACAAATTTTTTTCACAAAGTGTCCCCTCTTTTCGCGAAGTCTCTCACTTGTTCTCAAGGTGTCCCTTTTGTTTGCAAAGTGTCACATTTCTTTGCGAAGTATCCCAAAAGGGGTCTAAAGTGTCTAGGTCCTTTAGGAAAGAACACTAGAGGGACTTTAGCACACTTTTATCTGAATAAAGTAGAAATTAAATATTTTAGATTGCTTATAGGGCATATTTTTGTTTTTTCGATAGGTACCCACCCATTTGTGTCAACATCTGGGTGGTAAGCAGCTTAGCTTTCTTAGAGACGTAACCCCCACACTTTCAGTGGAGGACATAGAGCACTTGCAGGCTGTAGGGATATATTGGGAATACCTCATGCCCCCCATGAGGTACCATGACATGATGTTGATGGCTCTAGTCGAGTGTTGGGATTCAAACACCTGTATATTCCACCTCCCTAGTAGTGATAAGACAATCACTCTAGAGGACGTCCACCACATTCTTCAAGTTCCCATTCGAGGAGAGTGGGTATGCTTCTAGGGAGATTGTACATTCCATGAGAAGAAGGCCAACATGCAATATTTCCTATATGGGCTAGTACATGATGAGCATGTGAGGGAACAGATCGAGCTTTTGATGCTGCTATATTCATGAGCCCCAGTGGTGAGATGGATTATGATGCACATAGTTGCACTAGTACTCATACCAGATGGGCGTGCAACACACCTAGAAGGAGGACTAGTACACTTGATACACATGATGGTAGAGTACGTGATAGTATATTCCTGGGGGCACTATATCCTAGTGTACATATAATATGATCTTGGATGGTTTGTTATTTGGGAGGTGGATAGCATGGTATACTATACGCTTCTATAGGTTTTGTGCCTTGAGAATATCACATGTACCAAATGTACCAACTTCTAGTGCATGACAACCATGGGTTATCCTCGGGCCTTTAGCTATCCTCTATGATGGTTGTGGTAGTAGAAAAATTTACACTTTTGGAGAGTGAGATTTGATTGACTGGAGGAGGATGAGATCTTGTGGAGACCCTATCAGCTTACAGTTTAGTGCCTAGATCCTACAAGGAAGTTGAGGAGATTACAGCTAGACAGATTTTTGGTTGGTTGTCATGACCACATAGTACATTCTTTCTACTATGATAAGGTCATTTCGAAGTTTGGGTAGATCTAGAAATGACCTAGGGCACGACCCTTTGTTAGGAGATCAGTACGGAGTGCTCAAAGACCAAGTGATACAACACAATTCACTATAGGAAATGTTGTCGAGAGCGACGATGAGTACTCAAATCACGATGAGCCTCCAGTCTTTGATGTTGATAACATTGGTGCCATAGATGATTATGAGGGGTGGTGGAAAATATCACAACCAACTCCCGTATTTCCAATTGATGAGCCTATTGGAGATGCAATAACATTTCTAGATGAGGGAGATGATAAAGAGGAAAGGCCGGAGGAGACACGATACAAGGCTATAGACATATTTACAAATGTCATAGATTAGGAGTACGATGAGGATGTAGATCCCAACTATGATGGTCAGGATGAAGGAGACAAGGAGGATGATGAGGAGAAACAAGAGGAGGACGAGGAGGAGGAGCCCCCATGAGCGAGGGTGATGAGGTTACAGCTAAGGATTGAGCATGACATGAGTGGGGAGAGCCCTCGCCCATTCATATGACTAGATCACGAGCAACAACCACAACATACATCAATACCCACAGTCATGGAGGGGCTAGCACCTCTTCCATGCCCCCTACATAGGACAAGGCTGATGTTTCACAACCTACCAGAGATATCGGTGAGGATATTTTATTTAGGCATGTGTTTTATGCTTACACTTATGCTCTATATATATGTCATGATGTGTATCAATTATTTATTGTTTCTATCTTGCAGGAGCTATGAGAGATTGGAAAGATCTCTATCAACATGAAGCTACAGAGATAGTGATCATGTTAGTCGATGAGGAGGTCACAGAATTAAACTATGTTCCCCCATCTATTGTTGAATAGGACCCAGAGACACTTAGGACATTAATGAGACTACAAGTGGCATATGAGAGTTTGAGGAGTAAAGTTTTCCAAGCTGATATTGCATCTGAGGGATAGTCATCCTGAACCCTAGTAGAGTTTGAGAGACTAGAGTCAGAGGTATCCAAGCTACAGGAAGAGAGAGATACGATAGTAGGAGCACATCGAGAGGCCCTAGGATAGATACAGGGCTTAGAGTTTTCTCTTACATTCAGTGTATCACAATCATGATCACACACCACCATCTCCCAATGTACTACTACCGGACCAACATGAGTACTAGATCCCGAGGGATTTAGGAGTCACAAACCTCAATGAGATTGTATATATTGATGACATGTACCAAAAACTTTTATATATATATATATATATATATATATATATATATATATATATATATATATATATATATATATGAGTATTTGATGTTTTGTTACTTGTCTTTATGTGTTGAATGTTAAATGGAAACATGATTAATTAAATATCCTTTGTAAAATTGCTTAATTAATTTCTTCATTATTTAACGCATCTTATGCGATCTAATTAAAATTTATTATATTTTCTTTTAGATATAGCATTGTGATTAATTATGTTATGCTAAATTAAATGCACCCATAATCTATATAATGATCTAACTTAACATAACACACAAGATGAACTTGAATAGCATGAAACCTAAAGTAACTCTAAAAAATAAATTAAATAACCACTTTAGTGTTCAAGACATACACATAACTGTTTGTTAAGAACATAGCAATGTGAAAGAATATAGGATATAATCTGGTAGCTCTAACAACACTACTTTATCATTCATACTACTCAAAGGGAGTAGACATAATACTGAAATAGATGTACAACATTGATAGGGTCTTTGAGGGATGTACCATTTAGATCTATTAGTGTTTAAGTGCCAAACCCATAACTTGTATTGATTATGTAGGCTCCCAACAAATTAGGACCGAATTTTCCTTTTTCAGCATAGTCTACATTAGAATTTCATTGATTTTCATACAAGACTAATTCTTCCCTATTAAATGTCTAATCCTGGGTGACATGATTATTATGGTTACATTGTAATTGCTTAGTATGGGATTGGAGATGATATAGAGTGTTAATGCATTATTCATCAAGCATCTCGTGTTGGTGTAATCTTTGTACCTTATAAGTGTTGTCATCAATAAGACCTTGAAGAGAAATCCTTAACGTGGGGATTTCTAACTCTAAGGGCATGATTGCCTTAGTACCATAGACTAGGTTATACGGTGTTGTTCCCATAGATAATTTGATGCTTCTTCAAAGGCCCATAGTGCATATTGTAATTGTGCATTCCAATCCTTATGATGTTTGGTAACATTTTTCTATAGGATTTGTTCAAGAGTCTTATTAGTGATTTCAGCTTGACCATTAGATTATGGGTATTACAGTGTTTAAAAGCAATGTTGGATATTAAATGTGTCTAGGAATCTCTTCAGATCATTCTTCTTAAATGGCATCCCATTGTCTAAAATTAATGCATAAGGAAGTCCAAAGTGGGTAATAATGTGTTCCAATTTGAAACGACATATTACATCAGCAATCGTGGATGGAAGAGGAATAGCTTCTACCAATTTTGTAAAATAATATATTGATGTAATGATAAATGTATGTCCAACAGAGGAAGGTGGTGAGATTTTCCCAATTAGATCCAATCCCCATACTGAGAATGGCCAAATAGGGATTTGGGCATGAATCTCAGAAGTAGGAGCGTGAATCAAATTGTTAAGTTCATGATATTTGTGACATCTCTTAACATACATAAAGAAATATTTTTCAATATGTCTCCAATAGTATCCCATAAAAATAAGTTTTTCACTAAGAATCGTCCTCCAAAATGACCTCCATAGGCACCTGCATGGGCCTGTTGAAGTGAGACACCCGAGTAAAATTTTGTTAAAGGATCATCTATATAACACATCAACAAGCATTATGTATTTGGTTTCTATTTTTCATAAGCGAGTTTGAGTGTTTTTTTTGGTTGGATCGGGAATGGTACTATCTTTTAGATAGTTATATATTGTACCATACCATTCACTCTATGCATCCTTGAATGTTGTTAACAATTCTTCTGATTTATCATTCATCAAAGGTTTCATGATTGGGTGAATAGTAAATTTGATGTCCTTTGAAGGATCTTGAAGTGATATAAGAGAATCCGCACTCGCCATTGCATCTTCATGTCAATTATCTTTTCATAGGATGTTATCAATGGTGAATGATTCAAACTTTTCCAATAAGGTCATTGTGAGATCCTTATATTTCGATAATTTGTCATGTTTTTCTTAGTAGAATCCATTTTTTTTTTGATCACTAATTGTGAATCACCAAAGATCATAATATCTTTGACACCCATGATTAGAGTAACACACAATCCAGCAATTAACACCTCATATTTTGCTATGCTATATCTACATAAGAAATTTAATTGGTATGATAGGGGAATATGTTTTCCTATGGGAGGAATTAATATAACTCCAATACCAAAGCCTATTCTACACTTGGATCCGTCAAAATATAATTCCCATGTATGAGCTTTTATTTTCAAGACATTGTTGTCGAGAAAAGAGTCTTTCCAGGTAATGCTAAAGGAGAAGGAGCATCAGTTAAGTGGTTGGTCAAGGCTTGACTTTTGATTACTTTTTGTGAAAAAATATTAAGGTTAAACCTTGTCAACAACATCACCCACTTAGCTAGGCATCTTGATAAGTCTATTCTAGTAAAAATATGTTTGAGAGGGTCAATTTTTTTCATTACTTGTATTTTTGTATTTAGTAAATAGTGTCACAACTTACTAGTAGTGAACAAAAGGGACAAAAATTATTTTTCAATTAGTGTGTATTGATTTTCATAATATATTAGAGTTTAGATAATGTAATAAATAGGATGTTCTTTACCGCTTTCATCTTGTTGAGCCAACAATGCTGCAAGAGTATGGGTTGATGCAGAGCTATATAAAGAATGAATGGTTTTCTCAGCATAGCAAGTTGTAGAATGAGCAGAGTTGCAAGGTATTCCTTCAAACTCATAGAATCCTATTTACAATCTCCATTCCAATCAAAATGTGCATCCTTTTTGAGGATATGTGTGAAAGGTAATGTTCGATCAACTAAACATGCCACAAAATGATGGATGGTTTGAATTCTTCCTTATAATGTGCACAATTTTGAAATGTTTCTAGGTGGCATGTTGATTATAGCATCAATTTTCTTTTTGTCCACCTTGATGCCTCTATGAAATATGATAAACCCTAAAATTTTCCCGCTATCTACACCAAAGACACTTTTTCGGATTTCACCTCATGTTGTACTTTCTCGTCCATTCAAATATTTTTCTAAGGACACTCACATTGTCTTGTCTTATTAAATATTTGGCTAGGATGTCATCAACATAATTAGATTCCAAGATTTTATGTATGTAATCATGAAATATCAATGCCATTGCTCATTGATAGGTTGCACTTACATTCTTTAAACCAAAAGGCATCATAACCCAAGAAAATGTCCCCTGAATGTTTGTAAGTGTCATCTTATATTGATCTTGTGGGTTGATGAAGATTTGAATATATCTAGAAAATCCATCCATGAATGACAACAAAGCATGTCCCGCAGTTGAATCCACTATCGTGTTGATATTAGGAAGGCAAAAATCATCTTTTAAAGAGGCTTTATTCAAGTCATGAAAATCCATACAAGTCCTAATACAATTTTTAGGTTTTGCAATTGCAACAATGTTTGAGATCTAAGGAGAATAATCAATAGGTCAAATGAAACTAGCATCAAGGAGTTTCTCAAGTTCTCCTTTAACAAGCAAGGCTATTTTACGATTCATCTGTTCTATCTTTTTTCAAATAAGCTTAGCATTTTCAGCAAGGATGATGTTATGTGTTACTATCTTCGGATCTATTCTTGGCATATCTAAAAATTTCCAAGAAAAAATTTCAAGAAAGTCATGGAGTAGGGTTGTAGCATCCTCTTGTTCTTCATCATCAAGGAACTTCCCTATGTTAATGAACTTTCCTTTATCATATTTGTCCATTGGTATATCAATTGTATCTCCCAAGGGACAAACATTTGACTTGGGAAATTCAGGGTCAAATTGTTACATGCTTGTTTCTTTCTCATTATTTTTGGTTTCTATATATTTTTAATTAGTATTGATCATTTCCCAGGTAACTCTTTTCTTTGAAGGAATAGAAGATGTCTTATCATAAACTCGTAACATTTTTTTCAAAGCTTCATCATTTAAATACTCCCATGATGGTGTTAAATCCCTATCAAGTAATTCAGGATGCTTCATGGTGAGATTGGTTCTTGGTTTACATGTGATAGTGTTAATGTTGAGTGATGGTCGTTCATTTTCTTTTGTTGTCTTAGAAAAACAATATCCCAAACCAATCTTTGTCTCTTGTGTACTAGGTTCTATAGGAACATGGATTCCTTGTTCATTATTTCCACATCCTTTACCATTGTATCACAATTTTTTCACAAGTTCATAGCCTCTCCCATAAAGTCTTTCTATTTCTTTCGGGTTTGATGGTTGGTAATAATATATCTCATCAAAATTAGTTGTGTAATTTGTATTTTCTTCCAAAGTGGATGAGATAGATGTTTGTGAAGGTTCTTCTTAATTATAAGATGACATAATCGTGGGTTGATCTTGTTTTTCATCCTCTTTTCGTGTGATGATATACTCTCCCATAAATGAAGCTGTGAATTCCAATGAACCCCAATCATCACCTAGTAATTTGGACATCAATTCTTCATCTTTTTTGTTATCCTCGAGAGGTTCTATGTTAGATGTTGGAATAAATGTATTCAAAGGAATTTCCATTCCTTTTTCAAGTTGTAAGCAGCTTTCAGTCTTGGGGTGTATTTCAACTTTATATACTTTGTTTTTATAGACATATTTCATTATAAAATGAAGGGTCAAAGGCAGTGCATGCATCTCATGAATCCATGGTCTTCCCAAAAGAATATTTTATGAAAGATCATAAGGCATGACGTGAATAGGAGCTTGCAAGGTATCCTTTCTGATTGTAATAGTTAAGGTAATTACACCGAGCAATGGATTTGTTATATTGTTAAATCTCCTAATAGATAAGGATTTGGGTTTGATTTGTGATTTTTCGACACATATAATCTATCTAGGAGTTTCACACTACACACACTATGGGTGGAGCCATTATCAACAAGAGTCCTTTTGATTCATATTCTATCATATCCTTAATTCTAATGGAGGGAGCTCATGTTGATGGAATGTAATATCTACACTAACTATATTCATTCCTTGTATTAGAGCTACCACATCATTTGCATTCAAACCAGAAGGAACAACTATTTGTTGCAATGTCATTTGAAGCATAGTGTGATAATTTGGTGAATTCTAAATTAGGTCCAAAATATCTTTGCACAGGAGTATTCTTAAGTTGCTCAACAAGATCATACTCCTTAGCGTGTGAAGTGAATCGAGGAGCACTAGGAAATATGGGATTGGGAAAAGGTAAGGATGTTGGGGTTGGTTGTTCTGGTTGCAGATTATTTCTTGCATTGTATGTATGAGCAACAGTATTATGACTTGGTTGCTGCAAGACATCATTCTTAGGCGGGTAGAGGGTAAATGCAGGTAATTAGAGATTGAGGCTTATGCAAAGGTGGGTAAAGGATGAGTTGAGGTTGAATCACATTCACGACTTTTGTTTATGTTTCTCACAAAAAACCTTAGTGGATGGCCTTTGTGAAATGAAGCCTTTAAGGGCTTCATCTAACATGTTAAATTCATCACAACTAAAAGGTTTGAGAGGTAAGTTATCTTCGGTTGGCTTAGGTTTTTCATGAAAAGCTTTAGTGGGTGATCTTAGTGAGAGGAAGTCCTAAAGGGCTTCATCTAACATATCTAATTCATCACTACTAAAAGGCTTGGATGATATACTTTTTTTAAATTGAAGAATTTTCTGTATTGTTTTGTTTGGTGTTTGGTGTTTTTAGTTTTCATTTTCTGATGAATTTGATCTAAGTGAACTAGGAACTAATGCTGAAAATGAAACTTGTAAAAATATAATGCTATCCATAATTGCCATAAAATTAAATGATGCTAGTTCTAATGATTTCAATGTAACAAAAAAATAACTAAAATAAAATAAAAAAGTAACTTAGATAAAAAGAAGCTTTAAAACTAAAAACTGGATTCTAAAAACAACAATGCAAAATGTGCACTGGGACTGATTCACCCAGGGTGGTGAATGAGTTCCAGTAGTGGTATTTTTAAAAATTTTCTGATTTCTTTTGGTTGATTTTTATGTGTTCTATGCTGTACAATGCAGATCTAATATTTAAATGCATAATTTTACTATTTTTTAATGAAATTAAGTGCAATAATGCAAGAAAAATGGGCTTTTCACTAATGCAAATTTTAAAACCCTAGAATGCAAATTAAAAAATGAAAGATGAAATGCAATGTTAATGTAGGCTATTCCTAGGATTTAAGTGCACTCTCAATTAGAAATATTACCTTGTAAGTGCAGGTTCACCAAAATCTAACATCTTGCATTTTCTAGGTTTACATTTGGTATTGAATCTCCTTTATTAGTTTTCAACCTTTAGGACAATCCCCTTTGACATATTTCAATCACCTTTGCATTGGAATCCCAAGGGTTTGTTCTTGAGTGAGCTATTATGATTTTTGGTACCTCTCTACGAAAGGGACTCATTCGTCACCCTTGGCAAATGGGTCCCACGAAAAGGTACTCATTCACCCAAGATGGAAAATGGGTCCCACCTAAGGTTTTTGAGGCGAGTTTTCGGGATTTAAATTATTTAAGTGTTATTTTTTAAGATTTATATGATTTTTGAGTGGAATAAGCCTCAAGATCTTAAAATAATGGGTCATAGGGTCCTATTAATGGTGATTTTAAAGATCAATTAATATAAGGGTGCCAAAATAGGTCTAAATTAAGCGTGAAATTACCTCTTTCTTCAAGAGTACAATTTTCTATGCCACAGTTTGTTACTGCAGTAGCATTGAATCACCTTATCCTTGTTGACCAAAGAAGATTCTCCATTCATAGCCAAAGAAAAATTTTGTATACCATCCAAAAAAAACATACCTACCATCAAAGTTAGGAAGTTGAGCACTTGTCCAACACACCAGCTCAGAAGATTTCCATCTCAACACTAAAGACAAAAAACCACAAACATGTTGAAGAGGATGATCCTAATGTGGTGGCAATGGTGTTATTGAAAATAATCATGGGGCAGAGATGATACTCTAAGTCATCAACATCATAGTATGCTTGCCAATGCCTTTTTTCGTTATGAAATTGGAGGAACCATCACCACTTCCTCATCAAAATCTTCATAAGGCACTAGGGAAATGGGATAATGGCCACACTCCCGATCAGTGTCACCTCCACTATCTGAAGGGCTATCAGAAACCTCAACAGGAGAATTATGTCTCCCTAGGTAAGCTTTATGATACTAGCATCTTTTCTTTTCCTTCTTTTCATACTTAACCAACTCCTTCCCCTTAAACTTGACCAATTCTTCTGAAATGATTTGGCTTCTCAAGTGGTAGTTACTCATTATACCATATTTCTTAAATTTCCTATGTTCCCTTCTATGGAAACAAAAAATGGATGCTCAACTTGCTTGTCCACAAAAAATGGAAAGAAGGAAGGGGGATCCGATTTCACAATGTTCACATTCAAAAATACCTTAGAGATCCCAACCCAATGAAGGATATGAGAGATCTAACTATAAGATATCCTTGGAGATGAATGGACACAAGAAATAGGTTTACCACCAACTGTAAACTATGTAAATACAAGATGTTTGAAAACATAGTGTGATATGAAAACTAATACTCAATGACCTAAGAATTCAATTAGAATATAACAGAAAGCTATGAAACTAGAAATGTTCATATGGAAACTTAATAGAGATGGAATGTACCTTTGGAATCCTAAAACATTCACTGTTGATGCCAACTGGGACTCATATGCCAAGCATGGCAACTTAGTACAGTTTTAGGAAGACTTTTCTAGGACAGGTTTCAGACAAATGAGTACTCAGATCTGCAAAATTCATGTTTATGCCTAGGGAGTGGGACTCATTCGCCAATAGTGGTGAATCAATCCACCTCTAGATTTTTGGAAATTCAAAGAAGCAAACTATAACCATCTTTTTCTCTTATGCTCCTAATACAATTCCAGGTCTGAAATTGCAGAATTCAAATTGTAGATCTTCTCCAAGCTTCTCGTAGGACTTTGAAAACTTTGACTTGTTTTGATCACTTTTCTAATATTAACTTCTTGGTAAATCTACAACCTAGCCTTGTAAATCACACACAAGAAGAGGGAAAAATGTTGTTGGGTTAGTGAATAGGGGTTTTTCTTGGTCAAACCCGTTGTTGGTAATTAAACCCTTGAAATGAAATGAAATAGAATGGAGAATGATGAATGAACAAGTAAAGAGGCTGCAACTCACCAAACCCTAGTGAATAAGGTGCTGCAAACATGTAAGTATTGGTTTGAATGGATGAGGAATTGAACTCTATCTTGATGTGGATAGATCTTGAATGCAATGCTTGCTTGAATCAAATAATCCTACATCACAAATGTTAGCTCTAAAACAAAATGATGAAAAAAATCGTTGACATAATGAATGACACTTGAAAATGCTTTTGATTGCTTGATAATCTACCCTTCAAATGCCTTGAATGCTCTTGTGAATGCTAAAATGCTCTTGTAAACTATATTCATGAATACTTGAATGCTAGGTATGAAATTGAAGGGAAGAAGCTTATATTTATATTCAGGGTATGTGCAGGATCATCATGGAAAAAATAGGCCCTTTAGTGGCAAAAAGAAAAAGAAAAATCAGAGTTAGGCAACTTGACGTAAAAATTTGAATAAGTTATCTATATTATTTCAAAAATATGTAAGAACAAAATTTGTAGCAAATTGAATGTAGTTTCTAAACTACTAGTTTTGTTTTTATGAAAATTTGAAATTTCAATGCAAGAGTACTTAAATTTCAAGGAAAAAATAAGAAGTAGGTGTTTGTCCCTGACCCTAACCACAATGAAATGATAATTATTTTTATAAGATTTTAGATATAAGTAGAGGACTCATGTCCCAATGTGATACATGTTTTTGTAATTTTTTCCAAGTAAAAAATTAATTATGAATTTTTTATTACAACTTTTAAAGAATATAAAAACTTGTATGTCTAACCACCTTAACATGTTTAAAACTTCCTGAAATTCAATTTTTTTTTTTTTAATCCTATAGTATGTGAAGCATAGAATGTGATGCATGTTTTGGATTCAAAAAATGTGATACCATTTGAAAGCTATAGATGTTTTTCAATCATTCTATCAATCAATACTTTAGTCGTAATTTGAATAGAAAATGAATAATAATTACTTATTAAATTCAAAGTAAAGCATAATTTATATTGGTGGAAAGCTGGGAATCTCCTTTAAAAACCCTTTTCATTTCATCAATTTTGGGTTAATAAAAGGTTGTCAGCCACATACCCATCATATTGCCACTTTTTTCCCATCATGATCCTACACATACCCATCAATTATGCAATAATTCCTGAAATTATAACATCACATGCTGGCCTTAGACCTTGGAGAGTAAAAATATACTAGAATTTTGAATTAAATTTAAATTTTGAGCTAAAGGGGACTCATTTTCCATCCTAGGTTAATGGGTCCCACCTAAGGGGACTCATTCGATCATAATGTTGAATGAGTCCCACCTTAGGAATTTAAGGTGGGTTTCAGGATTTTGATGCTTTAAATGATAATTGTTAAGATTATTATGAAAAGTACATATAAGTAAGGCCCGTGGATGCAAAATGGGGGCAATTAAAGCATAAGAAAGCCCAATTATTAATGGAAAACCTAGAAAAGTGTGTAAGTGTGTTACAAAACCTTACAACACTTTGAAATAAGGCTTGGTAAATGATGAAAAGAGGCTATTTAGGTGAAATACATTAGAAAAACCGTAGAAAAGTGTGTTACAACACTTAAGTAAGTTACCACTTGAATCCTTTTAGTTCACAAGGGCCCAAGACCTAATGTGAATGTGTTATCCACATTACAACATTAAATGAAGGAAAAATTAAGCCAAAATCACAAGGAGGGCCCAAATGAGGCAGAAAAGGTAGAAGGGTTACTTTTTCAGTGTCCACACCTTCTACCCTTTGGTGTTTCAGGAGCTACCTATGTTTCAACTTCATCTTTAGGAGCATTGTCCTTAGAGTCAAGAAAATTTAGTCTCCTGGACCTTCAAACTGGCTTAACAGACTCATCTGACTTACTCATTTTCATAATAACCAGAATAAGAAAAATAATTTTCCTAATTTGTAGGAAACCCTCACCACCGCAGGATTCTAAAACCCACAAACTATTATAACAATAATTGAGAAGAGCAAGTACAAGTAGCTACTTACCTAGGAAAAGGTTTCTCATGATACCTTTGAAATTCCTCACCAATGTGCTCTTAGACTTAACTCAATTTTCAAACTTTGAATGAAAATATGGCCATTAATTCCTCATTATATTGAGCCATACAAGAATTCCAACCATTAATTCTCAAGAAAAAACTAGACATGCTAAAAATGTTATCTTTTAAAAGGGGGGCATTACTAGGTCAACATCACACGCCGACCTTAGATCTTGGAGAATAAAAACCTACCAAAATTTTTAATTAAATTTGAATTTTGAGATAAAGGGGACTCATTTTTCATCCTAGGCGAATGGGTCCCACCTAAGAGGACTCATTCAACCAGAATGCCGAATGAGTCCCACCTTAGGAATTTAAGGTGGGTTTAAGGATTTTGATGCTTTAAATGATATTTGTTGGGATTATTCTAAAAAGTACATATAAGTAAGGCTCGTGGATGAAAAATGGGGCTAATTAAAGCATACACAAGCCCAATTACTAATGAAAAACCTAGAAAAGTGTGCAAGTGTGTTAGAAAACTTTACAACACTTTGAAATAAGGCTTGATAAATGTTGAAAAGAGGTTATTTAGGTGAAATACATTAACAAGACCCTAGAAAAGTATGAAAGTGTGTTACAACACTTAATTGAGGTACTGCTTGAATCCTTTTAGTTCAAAATGGCCCAAGACTAAATGTGAATGTGTTATCCACATTAGAAAATTAAATCAAGGAAAAATTAAGCCAAAATCACAAGGAGGGCCCAAACGAGGTAGAAAAGGTAGAAGGGTTACTTTTCAGTGTCCACACCTTCTACCCTTTGGTGTTTTAGGAGCTCCCTATGTTTCATCTTCATCTTTAGGAGCATTGTCCTTGAAGTAAAAAAAATTCAGTCTTGTAGACCTTTGGACTGGCTTAATAGACTCACCTGCCTTACTCATTTTCACAATAAGGGTATGTGCAGGATCATGATGGGCCAAAAAGTGGCAATATGATGGGTATGTCGCTAATGACATTTTTTTTAGCCAAAATTGATGAAATAAAAAGGGTTTTTAAAGGATATTCTTAGTTTTCCACCAATATAAATTATGCTTTAGTTTTAATTTAATAAGTAATTATTATTAATTTTCTATTTGAATTACCACTAAAGTCCTAATTAATAGGCTTTTTTTTTTAAACATCTATAGCCTTCAAACGATATCACATTTTTTGAATCCAAAGCATGCATCACATTCTATGCTTTTCATACTATAGGATTAAAAAAAGAAAATTTGAATTTCATGAAGTTTTGACCAAGTTAAGGTGGTCAGACATACGAGTTTTTATATTTTTTAAAATTTGTAATAAAAAAATTATAATTAATTATTTACGTGGAAAAAAATTACAAAAAAATATGCATCACATTGGGACATGGGTCCTCTACTTATATCTAAAATATTATAAAAAAATATTATCATTAATTATTGTGGTTAGGTGGTCAGGCAGACAACTACTTATTTTTCCCTAAAATTTAAGTACCACTGCATTGAAATTTCAAAATTTCACCAAATAGATTTAAAAAAAAAAAAAACCTAGTAGTCTAGAAACTAAATTCAATTTGCTACAGATTCTATTCTTACATATTTTTGAAATAATATAGATAAATTATTCAAATATTTATGTCAAGTTTCCTAACTCTGGTTTTTCTAAATTTTTTGCCACTTAAGGGTCTGTTATTTCCATGATGGTCCTGCACATACCCATAACCAGAACAAGAAAAAGAAGATTCCTAATTTACAGAAAACCCTCACCACCCCAGGATTATAAAACCCACAAACTGTTATAACAATAATTGAGAAGAGAAAGTACAAGTAGCTACTTACCGAGGAAAAGGTTTATCATGATACCTTTGAAATTCCTCACCAACCTTCTCTCGGCCTTAACTTAATTTTCAAACTCTAAATGAAAAATATGGCCATTGGTTCCTAATTATATTGAGCCATACAACCATTCCAACATTAATTCTCAAGAAAAATATTTTGCATGCGAACTAACAATATCCTGCTTGATTTTTAAACCTCAGTCATTGATCACACATTAAGATAAACCAACTAATTATGACAAAGCTTAAAATGTATGTGATTAATTCCTTTTCCTAATCAGTAAAGCCCAAGTGGATAGACACCCACTCTATCAGCACATTTAATCTTATAATTAGTTTTAAATAAAGCACGTCGTGTGACATTTACCCGCTCTCCCATGGGAATTAATACACTTGCACCTCATCACAATAGGACAATGAGGAGCGATCTTGATTCAATCTCAAAAAATTGACCTGTACCTTGCCTCACTTTATTTTCACCTTCCCACATATACCAGCATCTAATAGATTTGATGTCTAAAATCTCACACACATTCCAAAAGAAATGTTATAATATGGCATCATTCCCATCGTAGTGCCATCTTGGCCAAATTTAGCAGCATTCATTCTCCACTAGAATCCATTGGGGCCTTTGAAATGTTCCACGTTGTGGTAGCCCACTTGCCCACTGAGAAGCTAGAGATACAAGTGGGTCCTTCATAAGATGATAGGGAGTGGTCAGGATTGACCCACGTCACCTATCATCAACCATTGATCTCCTTACTTATAAAGCATACACCATCTCCAAAGCCTAGCAAGTCCCTCCATGAAGCAACATGTGTCACCTTGCCCACTAGCCGGTGATATTTTGTAAGTATTAAATAAAACCTAATGGGGTGGTGGGGAGTAGTGGAGATTTGACCACATCACCCAACAACAACCGTAGATTCCCTTTTAATACTATTCAATGATCATAAGAAGATATCAGACCCACCATATAAAGGCAACACATGTTCAATTCCCACCAGCCCATGTGACTAATTTTCCTTAATGCAAAAAATTGATGAGCATGCAAGGAATGGTCCGGATGAAGATGCATGTTGAAACATATTTCTTTGATCGTTGTCAAAGCTCCTCCTACTAACCTCATGGAAGTACTGGTCCACGCACCAACCCATTCAAATATTTTAATAGACAATAAAATAGGGTGGGTGCGTAGGGAATAGTCGAGATTCTCCTACGATGATCGAATGATCATCTTTAAATTAAAATCTACACATGCCACAAATCTTATCTTTTCAAAGGGGGCCATTACTAGGTCAACAAAAACTTAACCCTTAGCCAAGAGAAAAATTAGGCACTGAAAGGGGCATTTTGTGACCAACAAAGTTAAACCAAGGGGGCTAGTGAAAATAATGATTTTGATTGCATAAGAGGTAACTTGGAAAATTGGGGACTAGGATCATCAAGTCAATGCAGAAATAGAATCCCCAAGGGTGTTTAGACTTGAAGGTGAACTCAAAAGGGTTTTTCCAATACAAATCCTAAAACAATGGTGAGGAACATAACCCTAAGCCTAAAATGAGGGTCAAATCCAAGTATTGCAGGAGTAAACATGGAACCAAAGAAAATTTTTGAGGGGTTCCATCATAACTATTATGCATTTCCTCACCAGTGTTCTTGGAATACAACTAGTGTTTTCCTTTGAACAATATAATGTTAGTATTAGCTGAATTCATAATGAAAAATATAACCATCCACGAGAAATTTCATTTTTGTTTGTAGAATCTTGCATTTCATATTCAAAAGACACTATTGAGAAATTTATCTTCTCTTCAATAATAATTCTTACACTACAATTAATTTCAGCGATACTTCATTGAGAGAATTCATATATTATTTACAAAAATACTTCACATCTTTTGTACATGTTCTACATTAGTATTCACATGGAGCATTTGAGAAATTTTTAAAGATTTCATGTAAGTATTTAAACCATGTGTACAATTTAAAGTTGTTCATTTTTCTTCCTACACATTCCTAATTGGAATGAGAAGCCATCTTGTGCATAGTTTTGGTTTTGTTTCTTCCCAAGTGGAAAAATGTTGTTCAATGATCATTAAACATCTTCAACATCCAATGTTGAGTATCTACCAACACTATAGGTATAATTTTGAGGGGAGTCTAAATGATTTTTCTTCTCATCTCAATTTTGGGAGGATTAATAATTTCTTCATATGGAGTTTATTTCTTCTCACATTTTATGGGGGTCACATAGACAGGTTATATGTTTTATGTCCTATGGGGGAAAAATTATGTGTCCTTATATGATAGAATTCATCTTTGTGATGTCATGATATGTCCTCATATCTCTATCTTCTTTGTTGGTACTTTAAAATTTTATCATTTATCTTTTACAGAGCAATTATTTCCCTTAGGGTTTTCTCTTTTAATTTGATTAATGAAAAATTAGTAGATGAGTACTTAACACATCCTAGCAGCTAGGACTCATCATCTTACATACATTACTCCCTATGTTGCAATTAAGGGGAGAGTTAGTGTAAATAGCGTCTTTACATATTTATTAGCGATATCACCTTTCTGAGATTGAATTATTCACACTTATCTTATATTTACTTATGTATTTTACTATTTTTTCTCATTATATACGATTGAGACATATCTCTTTGGTTTGTGAGAAACTTGGTGTATTGACACTAGCCATGTGCTCACACACTTTTCAATTGAGCAAAAACATATCACACCTTTCGAGTGGTGGGTAGTCATTGTATCTACCTTTACACCTTCTCATCCTGCCCTATATATGCAAGTCTCATAATGCTATTTAGAAAAGCTCTCATTTTTATATGATATCTATCCTATTGTGCCCATGTATAGTTCACTAGTAGAATATTTTTTCATTCTTTCAAATCTTGGAATTCTCTGATATGTACCATTCTAAATCAAATAATAATACCATTTCTATCAACATATACCAAATTTTTACATGATTTCCATGCTTCCACACAATCAAGATCAACTTCATACAAATTTTAAAGTCTTCATATCCTACTAACTCAACTCTCATCTTCATTAAGATATTATGTGTCCTACTTCATATGTTACTAACCTTGTTTAATTTCTCAGTCTTATCCTTAAAGACAAATGTATAAGTTTACATAACTTATAACCATCTCACAAGTCTATAGTTTGGCTTACCTAGAATATGCAAATTCTCTAAGATTGATTATCTATATACAATAAACATTACTTTGACAACAAGAAGTGTTTCTATAATCATGCCCAAACTTGAACACAATACATAGCCCATTCTTTTTTTCTTTTTATTATTTCAAATCACTAACATAAATTTTCATCTAAAATATGTGATGCCTAATGTGTAGACTTAAAACCATCATAAGTATATTGTGATGGAATGTAGGCCACCTAGAAGATGAGGTGATAAAGATGAGAGTTTTTGAGTGTGGTTAAAATCTAGATCACCCACTTTAGAAGGAGGTTATTTTTTAAAGTTTAGATTTCTTATGGTTAATAATATATCTTGAGGGAATATTTTATAAATATTCGCCATTAGGTTTGTATATGTGGAAAGATGATATCAATGCATTAGAATGAGTACCATGTTCACTGACCTAAATTAAATACTTAATTATCTTAAGATACATTTAAGGTTTTATTTAATTATGTTATGTAAAAAATAACTTTTGTAATGACCACCTCAATATTTTGGTTTTAAAGAATGAAAGGGTATATTTGGTTTATTCTATTTATTGAGATATATTAATATAATACATTAAGTTTAAGATTATTCATTGTGATGAAACCCATTTCCTTATATCACATCTATACCCTTTGAAATTATTCCTCTTATGGATTAATTCCATTATTATTGCTAATCCACATCCATCAAGAAATAACTATGTTTGTTGGAACATCTTTGAAAATTTATATATGATAGTATAATAAATTATACATTTTGATTAATTAAAGCTATGATATTGGTTTCTGGAGATAGATATATTATCACCTTATTATGATATTATTATTGTTATCCATTGTGATATTAATTTAACATATTTAATTTAAATATATATATATATATATATATATATATATATATATATATATATATATATATATATATATATATATATATATATATATATATATATATATATATATATATATATATATATATATATATATATATGCATATATATATATATATATATATATATTGCTTAGTCAATATTCCTACTATTTTTTCTGAGGATTCAATGGAAGAACATAACATATTTACCAATGTAAGATAGCCAAAAAAATTAGTTTCCTTTGTCAATAAGATCGCAAAATAGAAAATTATTATATTTTTCTCTATCATATTAATATCTTCCACCTCAAAAAGAAATGAATATATTGATATTAAAATCTATTTTTAACTATTGGTAAATTTCATGACTAGAAAACAGATCATATCCCATTCTAATGATGTTTAATTCATTATAAATATTATATCACTAGTTTCATAATTTCCAAGGCCCATTGGATGAATTTATCATCAACTTATTTAATGGTTGAGGACTTCATTCAATAAATTGACCCAATGATCACTACTACATAACTATTATAAGAACCACTCACACAAACCTTCTACCCCTTCCTCTCTATTACCTGGGAAAATTAAACATCCTTAGGCTCAATGAGAAGTAATAAAAAATAAAAAAATAATATAATATTATTTAACACTTTATGAGGAGATAACGCAAGGAGGGAAGGACCTAAACCCAATGCCAACACAATCTTTTTTCTCTAAAATTTTACAAATAGACCCTATCTCACACCCTAAGAAAAAGGTAGAGGTGTGAAATCTTTGTCGTTTCATTAGGGTAGGAAATGGCATGAGAAAATATGTGGCAATGCCCTTACCTTGTGGGTTTGATCCATCTAAAAATGGTAAGAGTCAATAAATGTTGTTTCATTCTATTCTCTAGATTCCACATGTAGGTGTAAGAGGCTATTTACCCTTTTTATTTTTGACTAATATTATAGGTCATTGGGGATACTCGTACAAGGTAGTAGAGGGGCATAAGGGAATGAATGAATGTGTAACAAGTCATTTATGAAGAGTTTTATTATCTTTCTTACACATATTTATACTATTTTTTATATTTATTTAATGTGTCCATGAATATCACCAAGTTGAAGATTTAAATATTGACAAAGTTCTAGAATGAAATAGGATAAATCTTTATGCAAGAGACCATGATCATAACCCCCAAAAAAATTGCATGCTTACATATACATATATATACATATATGTATATATATGCATATACGTATACATATAAATATATATACAGACATACATGCATACATTCCTACATACATAGATACATAGATACATACATATATACATACATACATATACTCTTAGGTTTATAGGTTTTTTTATTTATTTTCATTATTTGGGGTCTTAAAACATCTATGTCCAACCGAAGACTAGATATTTTACTACTATATATATATATATATATATACATATGTATTTATCTATCTATATAAATATATATTTGTATATACATACATATATATGTGTATATAGATGTCTATAGATGAAAATATGTATGTATGTGTATGTGTGTGTGTTTGTGTGTTTATATGTATAAGTATGTAGGGACAAAGATAACATAATTTCAAGAGAATTATATGCATTATATGAGTACAAATAAGTAGCCTTGGGTTGGATATAGAATTTCTAATACTTTGAAGAAAGGATATTCAAAAATAACATGCAAACCCTAATACACACACACACACACATGTATATGTATAAGTTTGTATATATTATCTATCTATATATAAATGCATATATATATGTATTTATGTATATATATGTATATGTACATATATGTATATATATCTACATATGTATATGTATATACATGTATATATATACATATATATATACATAGATATATATATATATACAGACATATATACATATATATACATATTTATATATGTATATGTATATGTATATATATGTATATGTATATGTATATATATATGTATATATATATATATATGTTTATATATATGTATATGTAAATACATACATATATATATACATATATATATGTATATAAATATATATATGTGTGTGTGTGTGTGTTTAATAGATACAACTAGTTTCTTTCTCTTGGGCTAAGTATAGTGCAAATAAAAGGTACATGGTATTTATTGTGCATGCATATATCTATATTACTAAATATGAGATTTTTTATTCTACAAAATAAAAGAAAATATGGAGCAGTTTAATCATTTTCTTGGAAGGCCTTCACAACAAGAACTCTCACTAATAACATACTCAAGCAAAATACAATTTAAAAATTATTTATGGAAGATAACCAATAGGTTCTTATGAGAACAATAACATAAAAATCATTATGTACATCACATTGTCATTAATAAAAAAAGTTATATTTGAAATTGATCACTCAAAATCTTTGAGTGAGAAAATGAGTTCAAGGAATATTTCTTTGGCTTTCCTCCTACACATTTATATTTATGATATTGTCCCAATTACATAGAAATAACCTAATTTATTAATTTATTATTTTTTAATGGAATGTAAAAATATAGATGCTCTATTTCAAAAGATATGCTAGCTTTTATATGAAATTAACAGCTTTTATTTCTTACTACTTTCTTTTTAAGAGCAAGAAAAGAATTCAATTATATACATTATAGATCATGAAAAAGATATTTAGCTATATATCCAATTAAATCCTTTTTACCAAATAGGGTATTTAAAAAATTCATATAAACATTTTACACTATCGTCTAGAATTGCCATTTTTTAATCCTCTTGAACCATAAATTTTTGTATAGGATGCTCTCTTGCACTTCTAGGGTTTTTCACCTAAAAGGAGAAAGCTATCCCACAAAAACATGGGGGTTCACTAATGAATAACACTAATATGATTGAAATATGCCTGAATAGAATACTCTAAGTGCAAAGAATTAATAAAAGTAATGAATTATTAATGCAAAACTAATAAAATGCAAGATTTTTGAAAACACATTGTGATATGCAGAAAGATAGATTAAATGTAATACAAAACAAGATAGAAAGGCTAAATAGAAAGAGTGCATCTGAAAAATAAATAGAGGCTGAAATAAAGACTGCAGATGTCTTCAAAATTGTAGAAATTCTAATTTTTTGGCCAATTGGGACACTTATGCCAAGTTGGGTAACTTAGTCCTAGATCAGGGTCTCTATTCTTGAGCCGGTTTCAGCCAAATGGGTATCCAGATCTACAGAAACTTCTAAAAAATCTAAAAAGTGGAGTCAGAAGCTCTTAATCTGCTCTTTTTGTTCCTCTAGGTGTCTGCTTCTGAAACTGCCAAATTTGGGCCTGAAAGTGACTTTTTGTCGATATTTTGACCTTGCCAAAATGGAAATGACACCAACAAGTTTTAAACCAATTCTTCAATCATGTCCAAGCCGTCAAGTCACCTAAATCTACAATCACACAAAGGAAGAGATAGATAAAATGTTGAAATAAGATGATGAAACATGAAACCTAAAAGAATGCAATTATAAACTTTCCATGATGATAGATCTTGAGTTTTTGCAACAATGGATGAAGAATATTTCTCTTGAATTCCTTAGAAAGCTATCTTTATAACTTATAATGCTAAAACCTGGTGCAGGAGCACCTAGGAAACACTAGGCAGTTACACTAGGCAATAAATCTTGGTTTATTTTGATGTAAGCCTTCATGGCATTTTGGATTGGATGTTGATCATCCGATGTAGGTCATGTTGAACAATGATTAGGCCTAAGGGTTTAGCTTGTAAGGTTTTGACCCTTTTGGGATTCTTAGGAAATGCTTTTCAATTTTGGCAATAATGCTCAATTAGAGCTTCATACGGCCAAGAAGAGCCCAAGGGAGCATAACTGATTGAGAAACCCTATTTAAGGAATTCCTCGATAGTGGAGAAGGGTTGGAAAAACTTTTGTATTGCTTTGAAGTTTGTGAGTTGAAGAAAAAAGTGTGTTTGAGTGAATTTTTCTAATTTTTGCTCTAAAGTGAGCTTTAATGGATTAAACTTAGCATTGTAATTTGTGTAGTATGTAGTGTGGTAGCTTTTCAAGCTTTATGTGGCATTTATATAGGTTTTCAATTCAATTTGAAGCATTGTTGTAAATAGTTTTGTTTTCTTGTTGTTGTTGGTCTGAACCAGACAGTTTTGAGGAAATGGAGATTTAGTTCACTTTCCCACCGTACAAATTGTATGGGCCTTTGGGAATAGTGACTAGACTCCATGTGTGTAAATATGGTAGGATTTACGGTTTGTGTGAGCACAGGAGCTGTTGGAAAAGTCTTTCCCTAGGCGAGCCAGGAAGAGTCTGGCTAGGGAAGACAAGAAGTGCATAGCACATAACTTGCAGGGGTGATAGATTCTAGTTGAATTTCCTTTTGAAGAAGGCATATTAGAGTCTTACCAAGACTTGGTAATCAAGAGGAAACTCCATCAGTCCATATGGTGTGAGGAACACTTAGCAGATTGAGAGGAGCCAAAAAAAGGCTTTATAACCCTAGTTTTTGTCCATTTTCAAGTTGAGGCCTTGTACGGAAAATCAAGACCCAAGACCTCAAAAATATTTGAGAGGTGGTAAAATGAACCAGGAATCCCAAGAAAAGATTGGGGTGTTCTTTGGAAATATTTGAGAGAAACCCTATTTTCTCGAAGAAAGAGGCCTAATTGGGGCTCTTAGGCTAGTAGCCTTTTTAACCCTAAATGAGGGTTTGGTGGAAGTGATGAAAAGATGGAGTTAGGAAGTTCCTTCAGAGCCATGATGGGATGGAAAGAACTTGTTTGAACCTCTCCACACCCTTGCAAAGCTGAGTTCAAGGTTTGGAGTAGAATAGCCATTAGGGTGGATTAAGGGCTAAGGAAGAGTTAGTGATATTGCACCAAGATTGACTTGGTAGTTTGAATTGTGGTGGTAGTGGGGTTGGCTAGGAGAACCATGGGTACCTAAACATGAGGAAGGTCTTAAAGGTTAAGGTGGTGAAGTAAGACACCAAGGAGGTCTTGCAAGCAAGACCCAGAGTAGGAATCAATGAGTGATTCTTCCAACCCCTCCCTATCAGATTGGTATCAGAGCAAGAAAAAGATTTGGGATAGAATAATATATGTCAGAGGTTGAGTCTAGTGATTCTACCATCATGTTGACTTGTCATGATTGTCAAAGCAGTCCTAGGATGGTGGTAAATCTATATCAAGTAATTTAGGATGCTTCAGAATGAGGTTGATTTTTTTTTTTTCACATGATAGTGTTGATGGTTTCTTGTACCATGATAAATTCCATATTAGGAGAGTCTTTAGGAGAGAAGAAAAAAAGATATTGATTACAATCCATTAATAGGTTTTGTAGAGTAACCTCATCACAAGGAGAGGAGGTGTCAAGAGAAGAAAAAGCATCACATTCAATGATTGGATCCTTTTTCCCAATTATGTATTCTTGAATGGGGGAGACATTAGGAAAGGGAGAAAGAATATTCTCATGTCTTTCAATTAATATTTTTTCTAATCCTAAAATATCTTCCTCACAAGTAGGAGAGACATTAAAGGAGAATAAAAAGTGTGATTATCATGATTATATGTGATTACATCCCTTTGGCCAATAATGTCTTCCAAAATAGGGGAAGAAAAATAAAGAGAATTGTCATAGGTCTTAAAGGTTTTATCATCTAATTCCAACATATCCTCCTCACAAATAATGTGATTGTCATGATTGCTCACAAAAATATTCTCACAAATAAGGGACGAATTAGAAGAGGAATGTAGACTAGGTAGAGTTATGTTAAGAGATGTGTTTATGATCTCATTCTCTTATGCCATAATATCTTCCAAAGTAGGAGAAGCTATAGAAGAGGAGCTTTCAACATTGTCATGATGCTCAATGGGTGTATCTTCTAGCACCAAAATACCTTCGTCACATGTATGAGAGATATTGGGAGAAGAGGAAATATGATTATCATGATTTTCTATGCTTTCATATTCTTCTATCACTTCATTCCCACAAATGGAAGGGATATTAGAGGGTGTGGAACTATGAGTGTGTCAATATTGTTATTCTCTTGCACTAAGAGACTCTCATAACTAGGAAAGAAATTGGAAGGATGATTATCATGCTTGCTAATAAGCTCATAGAAAATTGAATGCATGATGTTTTCCCTAATATTCTCACGATCTTCTACACCCATAGGGGAGATGTTAGGAGAGGGAGAAATTTTATTTTTGTCCATAATTTCATCCTTTTTCTCTAAGATCTCATTCGCTTGTGCCATAGTTTCTATCCTAGTAGGAGAGATTGTAGGAAAGTGACAAAAAATAGGTTCATCACATTTCATGGTTGGATTTGATAAAGTAGCTTCATCATTCATAGGAGAGGAATTAGGAGAAGGATAACTAGGAGTGTCATGGTTACCAATGATTAGACTTTTTTGTTCAAATAAATCTTCCCAAATGGTAGGGGCATCAAGAAAGGGAGGAATAAGATGTTGATGAGTTTCAATAATGATATCTTCTAACACTAAATTGCCTTCTTGAATGTCTAAAGAAGATACTACGAGAAGGGAAGGTGTGATTATCATGATTTTATACATTTACATACCCATGTCTTATAATGTATTCTTGAGTGGGAGAGGTATAATTTTCATAGCTTTCAATCATATCCTCCACACAAATGTCTTTGTAATGATCATTAACGATTGTATCCTTATGCACTAAATCATTTTCACAAGTAGGGGAGATGTTATGAGATGAATCGAGACTAGGTAAGGTAGTGGCCTTGATGTAACCTTCATGTGTCATAATCTCTTTGCAAGGGAGGGAGAAGGAAGACAAGTAGTACTTTCATGATCTTCAATGATTATGTCTTCTTTCATCAAGAAACCTTCATCACCAATGGGAGAGATATTGAGAGAAGAACAATTATGATTATCATGATTATCAATGCTTGCATCCTTTTATATCAAACCTTTAGTGGATGATTTTAGTGAGAGGAAGTCCTTAAGGGCTTCATCTAACATTTCTAAGTCATCATTTCTATAGGGCTTGGATGATATGTTTTTTCTAAATTGAATGATTTTTTGGATTGTTTCTTTTGATTTTTTTTGGTTTTTATCTTTGTTTTCTAATGAATTTGATCTAAATGAACTAGGAACTAATGCTAAAAATAAAAATTGCAAAATTCTAATGTTATTCATAAATTCCATGAATGTAAACAATGCTTATTTCCATTGATAGAAGCTATTCAAACTTAAAATGCAATATAAAGACATAGGATGAAATGCAATTTTTCAGATTTAAAACAATCTAATGTACTAATTATACTATGCAATGATATGAAAATAAAATGTTGTTAATACAAAACTGAAATTAAGCAATGCATGAAATGAGCCAAATTAAGCTAGATTTAGTGAAATTCATGTAATAGGAACTTAACTAGCTGATATAGATAGTTAATGGCAGCAAACAAAAGCTGAAAATATGGTTTTTAGTGTTGTAAAAGGCTATTTCAAATCTGTATAGGGACTAAGTCTCCCAAGGTGGCGAATTAGTCCCAATAGGTTTTTTTCAAAAAAAATTCAAGAATTTTCAATGGAATTGGATGATTTTTATGTTGTATGATGTGTATCCTAAGTGAAAATGCAATTTTTATATGATTTAAATTGATTTGAGATGCAAAAGTGCATCCTATATGCACTTTCACTAATGCAAAATATTGAAACCCTAGAATGAAAATTAAACAATTTAAAATGCAATGTGATGCTATTGTAAGCTATTCTTAGGATGATGATAGACTTAAAATTAAAAATAAGGTATTCGAAAAGCAGGTTCACCAAAATGAACAACAAATTTTTGTATAGGATGCTCTCTTGCACTTTTGGGGTTTTCACCTAAAAGGAGAAAGGTATCCCACAAAAAATTGGGAGTTCACTCAAGAGTAACACTACTATGATTGAAATATGCATGAATCAAATACTCTAAGTGCAAAGAAGTGATGAAACTAATGAATTATTAATGCAAAACTAATGAAATGCAAGATGTTTGAAAACACATTATGATATGTAGAAAGATAGATTAAATGCAATATAGAAAAAGATAGAAATGCTAAACAAAAAGAGTGCACCTAAGAAATGAAAAAGGTTGAAATAAAGACTACAAACGTCTCTAAAATTCTAGAAATTCTAATTTTCTGGCCAACTGGGACACTTACACCAAGCTGGGCAACTTAGTCCTAGATCATGGTCTTTGTTCTAGAGCCCGTTTCAACCAAATGGGTATCCAAATCTACAGAAACTTCTAAAACATAGGTACAGTGGGACTAAGTCGCCATTGATGGTGACTTATTCCACTTTTTCTTTTCTAAAAATATGAAAATGGAGTCAGAAGCTCTTGATCTATTATTTTTGTTCCTTTAGTTGTCTGGTTCTGAAACTACTAAATTCAGGCCTAAAAGTGAATTTTTGTAGATATTTTGACCTTTCCAAAACGGAAATGACTCCAAAAAGTTTGAAACCTTTTCTTCAATCATTTCCAAGCTAGCCAAGCAACTAAATCTACAATCACACAAAGGAAGAGAGAGAAAATGTTGATTGTTAGGGATTGGGAGTTTGCCTTGGTCAAACCCCGTTTAGTTAATTAAACCAAAATGATGAAGTAAGATAATGAAACATGAAACCTGAAACAATGCTATTATATACTTTCCATGATGATAGATCTTGAGTTCCTACAACAATGGATGAAGAATCTTGCTCTTGAATTCCTTAGAAAGTTATTTTCATGACTTAGAATGCTAAAACCCTAACTTGCATGACTTGACAACATGGATGAATGGTGAAAATTAATTATGAATTAGGGTTAAATGTATCTTTTTATAGAGGAGAGTTAAGTGAATGAATAGAATAAGGATCATGATCAAGGGCCAATACTAAATTAGAAAATAATTTAATCAAGGGTGGAGGTTAATTAAGGGACAAAATACATGGATAGATAAAGAATTGAGGTGGAAGATAAAATTGGAAAGGACAAAGAGGTGATAGGAGAAATTAAATAATAAATATTATTTAATTTAGGTGGCAAACATAGGAGAAATAGATAGAATATAAATTTTATTTATTTTGAAACGTGAGAAAAAATAATTAAATAATTAATAATAATTATTTAATTATAGAGGAAAGGTGGATTGTTGAACATTATATGAATAATTATTTAATTGGGGAGATAAAGAAAGGATAAATAATTAAATAATTGAAATAATTATTTAATTGTAGAAGAAGAGGGAAAATATAACTCTTAAATTAAAATAATATTTAATTCAAAAGTAGGGAGGAAAGGACCATTAGACTTAAATGCTTTTAAATAAAAGTCTAGAAAAGTGTGAAAGTAATTTACAATTCTTTACAACACCTTTACAAGACATCATAGAATTCTTATTGATTCACAAGGGTCGAAGACCTAATGTGAATGTGTTGACCACATTACAACATCAAATCTAGGAAAAAATAGGACAACATCCATAAGGAAGACCGAAATGAGGATGAAAATGTCCAAAGATACATTTTTTTTGTGATACACCTCTTTATAGAATCCCCACTTTTCGTTTTTACATAGCCAAGTTACACAATTCATAACATTCATAATATTATGATTTAGGAAAATAAAATTATGACAATCTTACATGTTCATTACAAAACTAGTTCATATGTAAAATAGTGGATTCCATTAACAACAATGACACTTAAGAAATCCTTCTAAGGGTTGTTTAAATATTTCAGTCACTTTATTACAATCAACCAAATAAGGTTGTAGTTCACATCCTTACTAAAGGAATGAATAGAAAAACTCTAATGACTACAAGTGTCTCTTTAGAACTCAACATTTTCCATGGGTTTACAAGATTACCTAGTAATATTACACACACACACAAATATTAAATAATCTGTAACTTAGAAGAAAATCAATCATTTATACAACCAATGTGAGCTCACCTCCTATCCTATGATTAAAAGTAACCCACCCCTAAGATATGGTTAATACATAGTGACTAGGTGAAAATTTGGTGCAGTCACGATAAGAGAGTCCTCAAAGAGAACAATTTGGACCGTGTAGCAAGAGTTACACAATAGAAGCCACACGAAATATGTAGATAAATGCAAATTCAAAAATTTATATTATTATAAATTTTGATTATAATCGTTTGATAACATCTGATTTCACAGATTCGGCTCACAGGCCTAACACAACACGCTCAAAATATAATATTCCTATATGCTCCTTAACATCAGCAAAAATATAACACATCAAATCTAATATTAATTTCTAGCTCTCTTAACTTACTACAAATGATCTATTACAATGATTTATATCATATCTAGAGATCTAGAATCCTCTATGTTGACAAAAAATCATTACAATCTCCGATGAAGGAAAATGTAACATGTGCATGAAATAGGTCAGCCTTAAATTTGAATTTCTCCTCGACAGGTGCATAGGATGAAGTGTGAACCAAAATTAAGGCCAGGAGCACTCCACTGAACAATTTGAGACACACCAAAAGGATTCACAAGTTACGGGAAAGATCCATAAGGGATAAAATCAGTCGTTAGGTTTGAAATTATTTTGGTGTCAGTTCAGGAAATTGTCACTTAATCTGGGAGTGATAACTTGCTAGAAAAAAATCAAATCGATTTGAAATATTTGAATAAGGAAAATGAACATGTCCATGATGAAAATATAGATCCGCAGGGTCTAGTGTGCAAATATGTTGAATCCGCCAACTTGAACTAAACAAGAACTGAACAAGAACAAAAATTGAAATGAAAATATTTTTGGTTGATGCAGGATTGCAAAGAATCAAGGATACTTTTGCATAAGACATCTGTGGTTATTTGAAATCCAAGAAGAATCCTCCATTGGTCTACCTTTCCACTTCACAAGATATTCTTTGTACTATCTTCCATTTTTTTTCCTTCCATCTATGATATTCAAAATATAATCTATCTCATTTGATTATTTTTTAGGAAACTGTTTCTCCAATTTTTCTTTACTATCCTCATTGAAATATGCTTCATGGTACTGATGTAGATTTGCGATGTTGAATATAGGTGATATACCCATTCCATCTGGTAACTCTACTTCACATGCATTTCATGAATCAATTTTTTTTTAAATATTATAGGGTACAAACTTCCTCATCTTGAGCTTATTGTATGTGCCAATTGGAAATATTTCCTCCCTCAAATACACCATCAGTTCATCTCTGACTTTGAACTCCTTATGTCTCCTCTTTTCATCTGCTCGCTCCTTATACTTTTGGTTCATATCTTCCAATTGTTGCTTTAATTAAGTATGTACTTTCTTCATATGTTCTACAAATTCCTCTACTTTTGCACTCCTTTTATCTTTCTTACTGATGTCTTAGAACTCTAATATACCTCTAGGATGAACTCTGGTAACAATCTTAAAAGGTGTCTTTCTGGTACTCCTAGTCACTAAATTATTGTAAGCAAACTCTACTTGTGCAAAGACTAAATCCCAACTTTTGGTCTTCTCTCCAACCAAACATCTTGACAAACTCTCCAAACTCCTATTTACTACCTCTATTTGGCCATCAGTCTATTGGTGAAAAGTATATCTAAACTTTAAATATGTCTTTAACTTCTTCCAAAGTTTCCTCCAAAAGTAACCAACAAACTTTGTATCTCTTTCTTAAACAATAATCTGAGGTAATCCATGCTATCTAACCACTTCCTTGGAAAAAAAATTTTCTACATGTACTACATATGTTGTCCCCTTACAAGGTATGAAATGTGCCATTTTAGAAAATCTATCCACCAGCAAAAATATAGAATCATTACCTCTCTATGTCTTATGCAAGCCAAGTATGAAATCCATGTTGATATCCTCTGAAGGTTTTTTTGGAACTGTTAGAGGCATATACAATCCAACATTCTCACTACTCCCTTTTGCAACTTGACAAAATCTACACAAATTTCCTAACATCCTTATGAATCTGTGGCCAAAACTAATTCTCACTTACCAATGGCACTTTCTTATCAATTCTAATGTGGCCTGCCAATCCTCGACTATGTTTTTCTTTCACCAAGTTATCCCTCATTGAACTTTGGGCTATACACAATAAATTCCCTCTAAACAACATATCTTCCTAAATGAAATAATCCAACCACTAAATCCTATCCTCCAAGATTAGTTCTTTACAAGCTCTCAAAGGTTTTGCAAAATTCAGGTCTTCCTCATACAAGTTCTTAAATTCATCAAAGACTAATATCTCCACTCTCATCTCTACTAGTAATTTCATTCTCCTAATCAAAGCATCAACAACACTATTTGACTTTCCACTCCTATGTTTCAAAAAAAAAGTATAACTCTGCAAGAAATCTGCCCATCTCATGTGTCTTTGATTCAACTTACCTTGGCTATTCAAATACTACAATGCCTGGTGATCTATATACAACGCAAAATCCTTAGGAAACAAGTAATTTATTCACTTCTTTAGGGCTTGAACTATGGCATAAAAATCCTGGTCATACATTGAATACCTTCTCCTAGCATCATTCATTTTCTCACTGAAATAAGCTATTGGTCTCCCTTCTTGACTCAATACTACTCCAATTACATTTCCACTTGCATCACAGTCTACCTAAAATACCTTATTAAAGTCTGGTAAAGCCAACATAGGCTACTCAATCACCTTCTATTTCAACAACTCAAAACTCCAGTCTACTCCAGATGTCCACCTAAAATCCTTCTTATTTGCTCTCATTGTTTTTTTCATAGGCCTGCAAATAGAACTGAAATTCCTAATGAACTTCCAGTAGAAACTAGAAAATCCATGAAATGATCTTATGTCTCCAATGATTTCTCATGTAGGACATTCAAAAAAATTTCTTACCTTCTCAGGATCCATCTTCAATCCACCCATAGATATCACAAATCCTAGATATACCAATTCTTCCTTCATGAAACTACACTTCTGAATGTTTATCAACAATTTCTCTTCTCTCAACCTCTGCAAAACTTGTGTTATATACAACAAATGTTCTTATCTAGTCTTACTGAAAATCAAGATGTCATCCAAATAGATAATCACAAACTTACCCAAGAACTTCTTCAATACCTCATTCATCAGCCTAATGAAAGTACTCAGTGCATTTGTTAGTCCAATAGGCATCACCAACCACTCATACAATCCTTCATTTTTCTTGAATGTTGTTTTCCACTCATCCCCTTCTTTGATTCTGATCTAATGATATCCACCCTTCAAATATATCTTTGTAAAGTATTTAGCTCCACTAGAAAAATCCATAATGTCATCCATCTAGGGAAAAGGAAATATATACTTCACTATGATTTTTTTTATGGCTCTAGAGTCTATACACATCCTCCATTCTCCATCATTCTTAGGTGTTAGCACAATAGGTACTACACAAGGACTTAAGATTTACCTGATCAAACCCTTCCTCAATAACTCTTTCACTTGTCCATTAAACTCTTCATGTTCTCTGCCGGTGTCATCAGGTGTGCTGCTTTATTAGGTAAACTAGCTCCAATAATCAGATCCATGCAATGAATAATACTCCTCATAGGTGGCAATCCATCAGGTACATTATCTGAAATGATATCTTCATATGTTGCCAACAACTCCTTTATCTCCTCTAGGTGTTCTTCCACAAGCTTGAAGTCTTTAGCCTTTTTAGGAACCAAGGAATAACACATGTTCTCATGTCTCAGTCCATCCATAAATCTTCTTCTATCAACCAAACAAACTCTAGCATTCGTACAAAACTCAACTTTAGGAACATCCTCCAATGGAAACAAAGTTTGCTTCATCCCATTAGCAACAATGGTATATGTGCTCTTCTTTCCATCATGAATATCCTACCTATCATAGTGGAAAGGCCTTCCCAACAAAACATGGCATACATCCATAAGCATGATACCACACAAAACTTCATCATGATAATTTCCTATCTTCTATTTCACCAAGCATTGTTCACTTACCACTATCTTATGCTCATATTGAATCCATGCCATCTAATAGGGCTTCGGGTGTTTCAATACTTTCATCTTCAATTTGGTCACTATTTCTTCAACAACCAGGTTCTTGGAGATTCCACTATCAATAATCACTCTGTAACATTTATCAGCTACCTTGCATCTGGTTTGGAACAAATTATTTCTCTGTAATGGCTCCTACTCCATCTAACTTTAACACAATACTCTTCTATTCACCAACACTTCTCCATCTTCTGGTTTATTAGATGATCAAGCATGATCTTCCTCAACAAAGGATGTTCTTCTATTTTTCTTTGTCTTTCTACTTGTCTCTCCCTGATTACATTCAAATGCTCTATGTCCTTCACAACAGTTAAAACAAGTTCCCCTAAATACTATTTTCTCCTATCCTCTATTATCTTTTCTATAACCCACATTTCGATAGCCACCATATCCTTCTCTTTGGTAAGATTTTTCATAATCTCTATGGTACAAATTTTCATTCTTATTGTCTCCCTTATCTTTATTCTGATCTGCAAAAGATGCTCTTCCTCCTCTGATAAAAGTTCTTCCTCTTTGAAATATTCCACCTCTTCCTCTCTGCCTTTGCTCATGTCTTTTATTCAACTTAGAACTCTTTATCTTTTAGGGCACATTGATATGCCTCTTCCACACTCTACAAGTTGATCAAACTGATCTAATCCTATATAGGTGACCTCAACCTATTCAAATATCGGGCTACTTGTTCGACCTCATCCTTCAAATGTCTGGATCTGACATTGAACTTGTAGAACTCCTTAGTATACTTTTCCACACTTGACTCCTTCTACTTCAAATTCTACAACTTCTGGAACAAACTTATCTGATAGTTTGTGGGCATAAGCTTTATCTTTAACTTATTCACCATTCCATCCCATGATTTTATCTTCTCCTTTCCTCTTCTTCACATATCTGTCTGCAAATGTTCCCACCAAAGGGATGCATGTCCTTTCAACCTTGTACAAGAAAATTTCACCTTCTTGTCTTTGAAGGTACCTTCAAAATCAAAATACTTCTCCATATTTGTTATAAAATCAAGCAATTCATCTAAATCTAGCATACCACTATAATCTGGTGGATTGAAATATGGTTTAGTATTTACTCTGGCTAGAGATCTTATGAACCTCTCTTCTCCCTGATCACAACCAGGTTGATTTTCTCTTTCCCCTTCTTCCTATTCTTATACCTCTTCATCACTCACATCATCAACTAGTCAACCTCTCTTCTGGGCTATTTCGACTACTTATAATCTAGCAGCAATTCCTCTTAGGATCTCCATCATAGCTAGGTCTACATTTCTGCGCGCTCCTTTTCCTATACCATTTATTCTTCCTGCCATCTTTACACAAGTCCTCTGCAGCTACAGGTTGGATCCTTAGTACTCCACCCCACAAGAAATCTTCAATAGGACTCTGTAGACTCTGGTGATCTCTCATGGAACAAATCTTACTTTCATACCAATTTGGTGCAATCATAGTAGGAGGGTCCTCAAAGAGAATAGTCTAGACCATGTAGCAAGAGTAACATAACAAAATCCACATGGAATATGAAGGAAAATATAGATTCAAACATTCATATTATCAAAAATTTCAATTTTAATAGGCCAACAACATCCGGTTTCATAGATTCGGCTTCGAGGCCTAATACAACATGCTCAAAATACAATATTCCTAAATTCTCATTAACATGAGCAAAAATCTTACACATCAAATCCAATATTCATTTATAACTCTCTTGACTTACTACTATTGATTTGTTACAACGATTTATATCATATCCAAAGATCTATAATCCTACGCGTCAGTTGTATCAATGGGTAAATTTCATAAGGTTTGAGGTTAGCAAATGATTAAATCAATAATATAAACCCAAAGAAGTTATGAAGCACAATGGAAGCAAATAATAATGAAACAATTATACCAAATTTGTGAAGCTCCCATGAATCACCTCCATAGCACCTCCTAGCTTGCAATGTATGATTTGATGCCCTCAGATCGAGTGTGTGAGCAATTTGACTATGCCATTGTCCTATGCAAGTTTTGAAGGATTTAAGTAAAATTATGCCTATGCCTATGATAAATGATAAATGACTATGAATGATAAATGACTATAATGCCTATAATGATCAAGTTGTCCCTAAATTATGAACAAAATTTCCATTGTATAGAAAACATAATTTTGAATGGACAGACGAGATCAACTCTTGACAAAAACCTAAAATCAGAGGACAAGATTCAATCTGATAATCCCTAATCAGGGTTAGGGAAAAATCTTTAGGCAAGTGGTTGAGATGTCATATGAGAAAATCAGATCAGTGGTGGAGAAAAGATGAGATAATTAATTTCAAAAATAAAGATTTTCAAAATTAAGAAGATAAAGATAGCCTGCTTTGTGAGATTTGAAAAATTAGAAAGATAAGAGGTGGACAGGAAAGCAACTTTGAAAAAACAAGAATCTGCTTGCTTTTTTTATTTATGGAAGAAAGCTACCAATTTTAATTAAATCAACTAAAAATATGGATTTTGTGAGACAATAAATAATCTTTTTCAGATTATTTACTAAAATGAAGTGATAGTTAATAAAACAAAATCATTTTAAATAATAAATTGATTTAAAAATGATGGAAATGTTAAATTGAGCAATTAAATAATTAAAGATAATTATTTAATTTTAGAGGATTATGACTGATAATTAAATAAATTCATAAATTCATTTAATTATGGAAATTAGTGACATATTGAATAAATAAATAAAATTATTTATTTAATAATCAAGAAGAATAAATGGATAAGGGTAATTAAACAAATTAACAAATTTATTTAATTAAAGGAAGACTTTAGACAATTAAAGACGTATTGAATAAATAAATAATATTTATTTATTTAATAATCATGAAGAATAAAAGAGATGTGAATTAATTAAATAATTATGTATTATTTAATTAATAGTTGAATTTGAACCAAGGACATAATTAAATGTCATCATTATGCTAGGATGAAAGTGTTAAAAATAGAGCTTGTAAGGCCCTAGGTCATTTTAAAGTGTCACCACATTACTTGCCCCTATGTGAGACACTTAAAAAATGACTTGGCTTTGTCTATTTTTACCATGATCTAACATGATTATGACGTTTTAGTCGCCCGGTTACATTCGGCTTTATTAATTGAAGTAATTTGTAATTGGTACACCTCTTTTATTCTTCATGATTATTAAAATAAATAGTATTTATTTATTCAGCTCTTTAGTGATCTGAAAGTCTTCCTTAATTAAATAAATTTGTTAATTTCCTTATCCATTTATTCAACTGCGACTATTAGTAAAATGGTGCATTTGTTGTTCAATATGTCACTAATTTCCATAATTAAATGAATTTAGGAATTTATTTAATTATCAGTCATAATCCTCTAAAATTAAATAATTATCTTTAATTATTTAATTTCTCAATTTAACATTTCCATCATTGCAAATAGATTTATTATTTAAACAAATTCCAGATTTTTGACCAGCTGTCACTTCATGTTGATAATTTTGAAGGAATGACTATTGTCTCACAAAATCCATATTCATCGAGTTCATTTGAATTTTAGATTGGTGTTGGCTTTCTTCAAAAAGCAGCGATTCTCTTTTAAAGTTTGTTTTGTCCGCACTCTTATCTTTGATTTTCAAATCTCCTGGCGAGCTTCATCTTTATCTTTCTTAATTTTGAAAATCTTTATTTTGAAATTAATTATCTCATCTTTTACCTTCTTAGATCCTGGTACTATAGGATGACACTTCAACCACTATCTAAATTTTTCCTAACTACTGATGAATTATCAGTCTCATCCCTCCCCGATTTTTTTGGATTTTATTGTCGAATAGATCGTCCGAGATCCGTTCAAGAATTATGTTTTTATTTTGTTCATAATTTAGGGACCACTTGATCATTATAAGCATTATAGTCATTTATCATTTATCATAGGCATAGGCATAATTTTACTTAAATCCTTCAAAAATTGCATAGGACAATGGCATAGTCAAATTTCTCACACACTCGATCTGAGGGCATCAAATCATACGCTGCAAGCTAGGAGGTGCTATGGAGGTGATTCATGGGAGCTTCGTGAATCTGGTATAATTGTTTCGTTATTATTTGCTTCCATTGTGCTTCATAACTTATTTGGGTTTATATTATTGATTTAATCATTTGCTAACCTCAAAGCTTTTAAAATTTACCCATTGATACATTTGGTGAACCTAACGTGAACACGACTATGTTATTTGTTATTATTTCTGTACGGTTTTCATGTGTTTTCTGTCATTTTTAAAGGTACAAGTATGGAGCGACGTAGTCAATTTTTTTTAAAAAATTGTGACACATATGATGCGTTGCGATGCACTCGCGGACTAAAACACCGCAATCAATCTGACATGACGTAATTGAATCCTGGAAAGCCGCATACGAATTACCGAGCCGCATTCATAGTAAATAACAACACATTCAATCTTTTGTGACACATTCGCTATGATGTGATGCATTCACCTGGTAATGTTTTCTTCTCATTTGTATTCAGGTTTTTGAGGTTTTTCTGTTCTTTCAAGTTTTTTTTAGGACTCTGGTTTTATTTTCTACATTCTGCCTAGTAGGGGCTTTCGTGTTACTAATCGTGTTTTGTAGTGTGTGGCGGTTACGTTTCATGGGTCCAAGACTGGTGGATGAAACTACTAACTTATGGTTTAGTAGCTCCTTTAGTCAAACATTTATTTCTCAAACAACGTGTTTGCGATTTCTATTATAGAAAAGACTTCATTTGGTGCTTTAAAATGGATGTGTGTTTGATTCTGTCTGATTGTGCTTAAAGGTGGTAGGTGATTATGCTCTCACCTTGTGAAAACTTGGTGATCAGAAAACTAGACCCACCTTATTTTTTTGTGTCACCCTTACGATTTAGTAATCAAAGTATCCTCTCCCATTGAGCTTTCGAGTGATCCTGTGAGTAAGAGAAATGGTTACTGACTCTAGAAATTGGGCCTATTCTGGTGGAAAAAAGTACTCACCTTAGGACGACTTAGACCAGTAGCACCTTGACACCGAGGGACTTCCAACTAGTATATAAATGTGGATTCTTGGGGAAAGCCCAAGAATCATGCATGTGGTTCCGACGAGATGGATCTGAAAAGGGACTCTCATCGCATGGATCATGCTCCACAAATGGAATTCCTATATTACAAACCTTTTATCTTAGTGGCCAACTGTTCTATTGGCCGTTCCTTGATATAGTGCAGGGTAAAATATCATGCCCAAAGACACTCACTACTGATCCCCTTGAGTAGAGATAGCAATTCTTGGGATGTCATTACCCAAAGAATCCAAATTTTGTGTGCTTGAATGACGTTAATGAGCTGTGGAGGGGAGCCAATGCCACCAAAATTCTAAGCTATCCACTCTCGAGAAGGAAAGGTGTTTATCACCAATCCAGGGTATATCAGTGGGCTATATCAAGAATACAAACCCTTGGCCTATTGGCCTTTTAGGATTGTACTTGTCTTATGTGTGCTTTCTTACATTCAAAACATTGTGTTTGTCAAGTGTTTTCTAGATTCATCACATTTATAGTTCCGAACAAAACATTCAACATCAGACAAACCAAATTTTCCATCAAAACGACAAGAAACTCAATTTTGACAAATTGTGCCGCATTTGTCGAATCAAATTCAAGTTTTTGAGATGCAATCACTCTGTTAAACTACATTTGACATTTTAAACACCGCATCCATCTGCGTTGCAATGCATTTGAAACTTACAATGCTACATCTACCAAACTAAGTCACATTTGTTAGTCCCAAATACACATTCACTAAAATTGAGCCGCATTCACAAAACTTTGATGCATTTTCCTGTCACAAGTAAAAATTTCATACAAAGTCAAATCTGAAATCACCACCTTGTCAATCATTTGTCAAACATTGTTCCAATAGGATTATGTTAGAAACCAACTTTAAAATTGCTCAAAACTTTTGACCATTAGTTGCATTCTTCACCATAGGTTTCACCCTTCATTATTTTTTAAGTGCATACATTATGCATTAGTTTTTCCATAGGTCTTACATCTTGCATAATTTGGATTAGACAAATATCCACACAATTTGCAGTGTCATTGCTTTTGAAACTAGGTTCTCATGGACTAAATTATCAATTCCCTTTTTAGTCATTGTCCCTATTTGTGATATTTTTTTCCAACTCATAAGTCTAGTTAGGAAAACTCACTAGTCATTTTGACCTCTTCATCTTGTCCTTTTCAGCAAAGTCCTTTAGTAACCAAACTCAAAAACAAAGATTCAGTCTAGACATGCTTAGATATCCTTGTCTTAAATTGCATTATAGGTTTAGGCATTGCATATTTTATTCCCAAAAATTAAAAAAAAATGTATTCATCTTAGTCGACATTTTTGAACTTAGACCTTGCATAGTGTCATCCTTGTATTTAGTTGTCATCTCCATTGTGAACAATATCATTTTATGGTGGAAACTAGACTAAAAAAAAAGAGACAAATGGAAAACTTTTGACAAGACCCCACATCCACTATCAACAATCCCACATAGAACCCAAATTGGACTTTTGACAATCCATTTTCCAACACAAAGGATCAACCTCTCACAACAACACCACCCTCATCAAATAATCCATTTGAACCATTCTTATGTGAGGATGAATACGGTCAAATACTTGAGGAAAACTTAGAGGTAGCAGCACAAGATCCAAAGGCCTCTCGATTTGTGGAACAAATGGTCCTATATGATAGAGATAGATATTTGGTCATACTCTTAAGTTAGGGAGCCAAATTACATCAAGGTTTTGACATTGATACCTTGAGATCGACATCTCCTGCCAATAACGCCAATAGTTGTCAACCTCCAAAATCCACAAGCAATACCTTTTTTGACACTACACTGACTGTGACTACTACTTCCAACATTACTAACACCTCCAACTCAATAAACACAACATCCATTGGAGGATCACAATTTTCCACAATGCCCACAACATCCACAATACTGTCACAGTTGGCTGGAACCACCTATGGTTCCTCGACAGCATGGGAAAGTTATTCAAACCCTCACTATACTACGACAGTAAATGTGATGGGGGAATCATCAAGTCACAACAATCCCCCCTTGACAAGTACATCAAATACCATGAGTACACCTTCGACATACCCTTTCATTGGTATCTCACAAAATCCTTTGGGTGGGGGTAAACAACATATATTTATCCAAGGACAACAACAAAATGTGAACACGTCAACATTGTCAAATACCATCAAATCCGAAGGACAAAATTTGACCAATACCCTTGTGCAAACCCAACAATTTGGACAAGGTGGCCAAATAACACAACCCATGGCATCATTAGCACATCACAATATTCATGGTCACCATATTCCCCAAGTAACGAAACAAATGGATGGGGGACATATACCAACCTACTCGTCCCACTTTCATACTCACCAACATACACCCAACCCTAACTTTTAGTACCAACAACACACCAATCCACACACATCATACATGTCACAACAATCCATATCACCACAATACACCAATATTCATGCACAACAAATAGGGACCTATGGTGTACCAAGCAATCCAATGCACGGGACCACACATTAACCTATTATGGATGCCTTCCAAACAAGATTGATGGGTTTAGAGAAAACTATCCAAAACATATACATATTAGGTAAGAAATCAGAAATATCATATGATCTAAATGTATACCCATTCGACATGAGCTTATACATGCCTCCATTTCCTCTGGGATATGTGTCACCCAATTTCACAAAATATAGAGGCAAGACAAACCCCATTGAACATGTTCACGAATTTGCAACTAATTGTATGGACATCACTTATGAGAAAACATACTTGATGAGACTTTTCTCTAAAAGTCTTGCAGGTCCTTCCCTTGAATGGTTTTCCAATCAAAAGGATATCCAAACATGGGATGAGCTTAAACAAAAATTCATAAAAAATTATGCATACAACATCGACATGGATACCTCTATCACTAGCTTATGCAATCTCACACAAGAGGATGCTGGTGAGAATTTCATCCCATTCTTTCAAAAATGGAGAAGTCTAGCTAGTCGGTGTCACATTGATATACCCAAAAGGGAAAAGGTCGACATGTTCATGCAAACACTTCTTTGGCCCCTAAAATATGCATTGCAAGTACATTGTTGAATAAACTTCATGGACTTAGTAAAAAAAGGCATCTAGATTGAGAAAGCCCTTATCGCAAAGGGAAAACTAAGGTATGGTCCCAAAAACACAAACGCCAATCCACCTGCCAACAAAAACAAAAATTGGGTTAAAAATAAACACGTTACAAATGATGGTGTTGTTGACACCAAGACTGCAAATATAGTGGGTCTTGTACTGGCCCTAAAAGGGGATCAACAACAAAAAAGACAACAACGACATTGACACCCCTTACCAATGTCCCTTCAAACAACCAAAATGGCCAAAATAATCAGGGACAATACCGTCAAATGAGAGAATTTCCTAGAGGTCCCACATACACTTCTTTGGGTGAACCCATTGAGGAAGTCCTCAAGAAATGCCTCCAAACTGGCATCATCACAGTTCAGGAACCAAAACCATATGACCAGGACAATTCAAACCAGCATGGTGGGACGATAATGCATTCTGTGATTACCATCATACAAAAGGACATAAAACCTCTAACTATCGACAATTGAAAAACCTAGAAAAATATCTTATCGAAAGTCGTATCATTGAAGTAGGTGGATCTCAATTCACCTCCAATTCAGATCATACTATCCATAAGAATCCACTGCAGGACCATGGTTCTCATAATGCTTCCACCACAGGTCCACAGAATCAAGCTAACTTTGCCCGAGCCAAGTACGATTACTCCAGTGGACCTATTATAAATAATGTCCAAACTGATGATGAATACATAAATACCATTACGGTCAAGAGAGCACCTCAGTGCAATGCTACTACTCAAAGTGGCAAGGTCACCATAGCTGGTCCACCTCCCGCCAGACAACCCAAAATCACCATACTCGGCCCATCTACTAAACAGTCAAAACCTGTCCTGATCACAAATCAGTGGCAACCCAAAAGTCAGTTCAACCTTATTGACCAGCTAGGCAAGACTCCCGCACAAATCTCTATACTTGAGTTGCTTCGTATCTCTCCCGTGCACAAGGATATACTAGATAAAACCCTGCAAGAGTCGTCGGTCCCCAGGGACATTGATGTCAATCAATTTGAGACCATGGTGGGATACCTCACTACACCTCACCATGTCACCTTCTCGGATCAAGAATAATCATCACCTAAGACCAACCATAATGATGCATTGCACATAGAAACGTTTGTCCACAAGCACAAAGTCAAACAGGTTTTAGTAGATAGCGGAGCAGGATTGAACATATGCTCCCTTAAACTGGTTAAAGCTCTAGGATTCTCTAATGTATGCGTAGACCTGACAAAGAGCATAGTGATCAAAGCATACAATGATCTGGAACTATTAGGGTGGGACCAATCATTGTGGACACAACCTGCTAGGTCCTGGATCTGGAACTACCATATAACATCTTGCTCGATTGCCCATGGATTCATGCCTTAAAAGTTGTCCCATCCACATATCACCAATGCCTAAATTTTCCATTTGATGGCATAGAAACAACTATATATGGAGACCTTGACCCTTTCTAATATTGTACCAACCTGAGGGGTATTTCTAAAAATTGAGTGCCTATTAACCGAGAAGCACCTGGCTCCTCATCTTCTAAATACGTTGATCCATCCACACTCACTTCATCTTCCACATCCACTCCATCCACATCTTCTGCCACACCACCACCTTCCACAAACCCTAAGGCTGAATCCACTGTCAAAATTCATGACCTCGGCTGTGGACAATTCAAAATACACACAGTATACAACATAACAACAATACCCAAGTCTCCAAAGGTATATGGTCAGCCATATTTTAGAATGGAACCCCAAATAATTTTAAAGTTCCACCAAAAATAGTTTTCACCAAATCGGGAGACATGAGTAATAAGGACCTTGCTGACATCACAGGATGGATCTATAAGAATACTATCACACTAACCCCATTACCAATTCAAGAATATGTTAAGGGTTATGACATAATGAAGGCTAAGGGCTACGATGGTAGTAGTGGCCTAGGAAGAAATAAAGTTGGACGAAGAGATCCCATAGAACCTTTCAGAATACCAAAGTATCTTGGACTAGGGTACGGATTGCCCGATGATGATGACCAACATACTAATGGGCTTTCGAGTGAGTGAGTGCATGCTTTAGAAAGTGTCGAGACCACTAAGGAAACCCTCACTGAAACTAACTCCCAAGAGTGGGAATTTGGCTCCAAACGATCCTTAAGTGACTGTTGCCTCGATGATTTGTTTGTCGAAATAGAGGAACTCACCTCTGAACAAAATTTTTGGCAAGCATTTAAAATTGATTAGGCACCCAATAGTCAAGGTCCATTACCATTCCCCTTGACATACATGACCCACCATCTGAATCCCATCATTCCAACCCATTTGAATTACCAATTGACACTAACAATCACATCATTGAGTCCTTCATGCCTTATTTTGACAACGAATATGAGACTAGTGAAGGGGAATATTGGATAGAGTCTAATGTCAAATTGGATGATGATAATTTCATTTACAATATATCTGAATTCATCTGCATGATTTCTGCCTCTTACCCTCAATTCACCAACACTGATGATGGCATTTCCCTAGTCTATCCTCAACTAATCGATTGGGACCAACAAGGCCCGCCAGTCCTGGACACCTTTCAGAATGATGAGGCAATTGTAGAATTTATGGGATTACGTGTGGGTATACCCAGTGGTGATCACAAGGCAAGATTCTCTATCGACCTAGATAAAATAGTAAAAACAAAGGACGTATATGTGGGTGAAAACCTCTCTAAGGTGCCCAAAGATGGAGGACTGGACTTTCTTCCCGTACAACAAGAGAAATCAACTATTCTTATTGAAGACATAATAGAAGACAACATTGCAACTGTAGAAGATCCCAAGATGGTCCTCTTTGTTGCATCATTGACTGAAGAAGAGAGACTGGAATTTCATAAGTTCTTCGCAGAATGTAAAATCAACTTTGCATGGTCCTATGTAGACACGCCAGGATTAGACCCAGAACTGGTTCTACACTATCTGCCACTATTGCCTAATGCCAAACCAGTCAAGCAGAAGTTACGCAAAATGCACCCTCAAGTCGTGCTACTGGTCAAGGCTGAATTGAAGAAACTGCTAGACGTTGGATTCATATGGTCTATTGACTATGTTGAATGGATATCTAACCTGGTGCCAATAGCAAAGTCAAATGGGCTGATCTGTGTTTGTATAGATTTTAGAGACCTAAATAAGGCGTTCCCAAAGGATGACTTTCCTTTACCAAATATTGATATTATAGTTCACCTTATAGTAGGATATGAGATGCTTTCCCTCATGGATGGTTTCTCTAGCTATAATTAGATTCGTATTGCCCCTAAGGACCATCACAAAATGAAATTTACTTGCCCATGGGGTACATACTATTGGAATGTCATGCCATTCGGTCTCAAAAATGCAGGTGCCACATATCAAAGGGCTATGACCACAATATTCCATGACATGATGCACAAAATTATGGAAGATTATGTAGATGACATATTGGCTAAATTTGTAACCAGGCAAAATCATCTAAAGGTGTTCGACATAATTTTCAGGTGACTGGAAGAATACAAAGTCCTTCTAAATCCAAAGAAATGTGTCTTCAGTGTCACATCAGGTAAACTCATTAGATACATAGTTTCTCGAAGAGGAATTGAGGTCGATCTGACAAAGGTTAAAGCCATCATAGACATGCCTCTACCCAGGGGAATCAGTGAACTCAAAAATCTACAAGGTAGGGTGCAATCTATTCAGTGCTTCATAGCCCAATTGGCTGACAAGTGTCAACCATTCGAATATTTTTTGTGCAAGGGTATCCCCTTTGTGTGGACAAATAAATGTCAAGGAGCCTTTCAACAAATCAAAGATTACTTACTATCAACAATAGTCCTCATGCCTCCCATTCATGGAAAGCCATTGATCCTATACATCTTGACAACTAATTTAGCTCTAGGGGCATTACTAGCACAAAACGACCAAGAAGAAAAAGAAAGAGCTATATATTACATCAGTCGGATATTGGTTGGGTATGAACTAAACTACACACCAATTGATTGAGCTTTCCTAGCTGTGGTCTTTGCAACACAGAAGCTAAGACATTAAATGTTAAGCCATCGGATGTAGCTAGTAGCAAAGATCAACCCCCTCAAATATTTGTTGAGCAGGGCAGCATTAATAGGACGTCTGGAAAAATGGGTCATGATTATAAGTGAATATGACATTCAATATGTAGAAAGAAAGGCAATAAAAGGACAAGTCATAGTGGACCAGCTAGTGGGCACACCGTTACAAAGTGATCACCCGTTAGTGGCAGATTTTCCAGATGAGTTGATATTCCATATGGAACCTAAGGCACCTTGGCGAGTTTACCTTGACGGATCACACATAAATCATGGCTCGGGGGCAGGAATCCTGTTCATCACCCTTCAAGGAGACTCCATTCGTAAGTCTTTATGCATTTCCTTTCCTTGCACAAACAATGTGGCTAAATATGAGTTACAAGACTAAGAATGGCAATAAAGTGGAAAATCAGAGCACTACATGTCTATGGGGATTCTCAGCTCATCATCAACAAGGTTAATGATGACTATGAAACAAAAGATGAGAAGTTGATGCCCTGCAAATGAATGGTTGACAGTTTCCAAATGTACTTCCACATGGTAACTTTTAAACAAGTTCTGAGAGCACAGAACAAAGCGGTGGATGCAATGGCTACAATAGGCTCTCTCCTTGATATCCCAAGTAATATGCCTTAGTTGGAATTCCTCATAGAGAAATTGCTGGTCCCTACCTATGACATTCTAGAGTCAGAAATGGTCTATGAACTTGCTGGTCCCGACTCTCCCTGGTACCAAGATATTCATGACTACCTTAAGTCTCAAACACTTCCACCTAACCTATCTAATAACCAGAGGAAGTCCTTCATCTGAAAATCTGCAAGGTATTCCATTGTTAGTGACACCCTTTACCGCCGTAGCTTTGACAACACCCTCCTTAGATTTCTTGACACCAACAAAGCACATACAACCTTACATGAAGTACATGATGGTATATGAGGGTGTCATTTGAGTGGTCCTACTCTAGCCAAGAAAGTAACAAGACTTGGGTACTATTGGCCAACCATTGAAAAGGATGCATTAGAATATGTCAAGACTTGGCACAAATGTCAGATTCACAGTGATTTGATCCATGCTCCAGCGCAGGAACTTCAACCAATCACTTCTCCTTGGCCCTTCGCTCAATGGGGACTTGACCTCGTGGGTAAGATTCATCTGACCTCATCCAATGGCCACAAATTCATCATCACCGCCACTGAGTATTTTATGAAGTGGATTGAAGCCATTCTACTGATATATATAACCGGAAAACAAATATCCAAGTTCATTCTTAACTACATCATTTTCTAGTATGGCCTTCCCCAATCCATCATTACTGAAAATGGATGTTTGTTTAAAAACCAAGACGTTCATGGGTTATGTGAGTGATTTCACATCCAACACCAATTTTCATCTCCGTACTACCCATAAGGAAACGGTCAAGCTGAGGCGTCAAATAAAACCATTGTTAAAATCCTCAAAAAGACTGTCAATGATGCTGGCCATGACTAGCATATACAACTCAACTTGGCTCTATGGGCTTACCGCACTAGCATTCACACGCCTACAAGATCCACTCTGTTCACCCTAGTCTTTGGAGCTGAGGCCATCTTGCCCATTGAGATTGAAATTCCTTCCCTATGAGTCTCCCTGAAGTGTTTAACTGATGAGGAAGAGTACAAAAAGTCGTGCTTGCATGAGCTGGAGATGCTAGAAGAAAGAAGGAAAAATTCCATGAACCATATACAAGCATATCATAACCATCGTTGTTGCAGTTACAATAAGAGAGTCATGGTAAAGAAATTTTACATTGGTGATTTAGTCCTAATGCAGAACCCTAAGAACCAAGCTGACAGAGAAAAGCTAGGAAAGTTTGAACCAAACTGGTTGGGTCCTTATGTCATCATATCTTATTTTGGTTTTGGAGCCTATTAGATGGAAACTCCAGATGGAGAACAATTGACAGAGCCTATCAACAATCTACATCTCTTAAAGTTCTACGCATAGCATTAGGAGATTGAGGTGAGGAAAACCATAAAATACAAAAAAATTGAAAAATGATAAAAAAAATCATTACCTTGATCAAAACTTGGCAAACAGGCGTCTTGGCAACAACAAAAAAATAAGAAAAATGACAAAAATAGTAAAGAGAAAAATGATTTGTCCAATAGTGAAAACCTGGAAATAGGTGCTTTGGATAAGTACCATGGTGAAAACCTGGCAAACAGGTGCCATGTATAATCAATCATTGCCCTACCATCTACTGTCACTTTGTCTACCTTGGCCTAGGATGAAAGACATCTCACACCATTATCACACCAATCGACATGACATTATACCCTTACTTTCATGTTGATAAACGAATGACATCAAGTCCTAACAGTTGTCCATCTAGTAAACCAGCAGCATCCCGTCCATGTTCCTTAAAGTTGGCTAAGTCTTGGACCTGACTAGGGGAAAAATTTGTATCATATAATTGTAGTGGATGTCACATATGGCTTTGGAAATTGGAAAAATGTCCTGAAAAAAGACCAAAACATTGAAAAATGTCCTAAAAAAGGACCTAAACATTGAAAAATGTCCTGAAAAAAGACCTAAACATTGAAAAATGTCCTGAAAAAAAAAGACTAAGAACATAGCGAAAAGTCTTGAAAAAAGAAAAAAAACATAGCAAAAAATCCTAAAAAAAAAGACAAAAACATCACAAAGGACCTAAAAATTGAAATATGTCCTGAAGAAAACCACAACAAAATGTCAAACATAAGATCATCTCTGGTCAAAATCTGTCTTGTCAATCAGTCAAGTCTTTGTTGTTTGTCTGAACTACATTGTCTCTGTGCATTTTCTATGTAGGCAAGACTCATACTTGAGTCCCTGAGACATTAGGTCAGTCCTTTTAGGTTTGTCAAAATAAAATCATGGAACAATATTTGGTCATCAATACAAATTCATTGGTCGTGTCAAACTATGAGGTCTCTGAGTGTATGAAGTAGACAAGGCCATCTATCGATGAGCCTCTGAGGCCGCAGTAGGTCAATCCATTAGGTTTCATGGCATCACACTGGCACACACATAAAAAATTCTTCAAGATAAAGCAAATCTTTCCCAAACGAATAAAACTCATAAAGAAATTTTTGACAAACATTTATCGCAGCATGACAATCTCATCAGCACATATCATCATGAAAATAGTGACATATGGTCAGCACGAGTCAAACTCGATAAAAACAAGTCAAATCATCACAACCTATCAAACTAACAACTCTTGGTTAACCTTTAGATGTGTTCTTCTGAAAGATAACCTCTATCATTCATGCCTTAGGAGGTGTTCTTCCTAGGCATCGTCATTGTCATTCGACATTTTGAGCGATCCTCTTGACATCTAAGGATCACTCCTCTTGACATCAATTTTCTTCAGATGTTTCCTTCTAAAGAACCAACTCTGTCATCTATGCCTTAGGATGTGTCCTTCCTAGGCATCGTCATCATTTTGAGGGACCCCTTTCAACTATTAGGGATCAAATCCTCTACACATCAACATTATTCAGGATGTGTCCTTCCTGAATTCAACAATTCTTGACATTTTTCATCTAAAAATCATCAAGACTTTAAACATTTCGGCATCTCGACATTATCAAACATGGAATCTTGACATCAAAACAATGGATATCCAGATACACTTGGCAAACATTTGACACTTGTCTTTTGGCTTTTATCATGTTATTAGTTTTTCAGCAAGATCCCACTAAACAGGATTTAGAGAAACAACGATGTATCATGACAATTGACATGCATTACTACTAGTTTCTCAACGAGGTCCTGATTCTAGGATTTAGAAAAATAGTGACATATCATGATAAGGGCTCTATTTTTATATTTTGGAAATCATGTTGCTAGTTTCTCAAGGATGTCCTGGAAACAGGATTTAGAGAAGCAACGACGTTTCATGAATTGCCTTTATCTTTTTCTGCTTGTTGTTGATTATGACAGAGACTGGGGCAATTATGTTCTTAGTATGAGTCATGATCATCCTTTTCAGTGACTGCTTGTCTTATGTGATGGTATGACCTTGCACACCTTGATGTATGTCATATCATGGTGTTTGTGGGCCATTACAACAATCTACCCAGTGATGATTAAGAGCAATAAATATTAAAGTCTTATGGTCAGGCTTTGAAGGATTTGGTCTAGGAACTAACATGCATCTTCTTTAGTCTTTTCATCTTCTCTCGCTCATCTCATATAGGAATTACATCCATATAATCATCCACATCTTTTGCACTAACATTTCTTTGTCTCTTCATATTCTAGTCTTCTCATCAATTTCGAGAGCACACCCATGATCTTGGCACTTGTTTTTCCTCTTGAGGGTGCATACCGCTACCCTCCTCATCGTTCTTCCTCATCTTATTTTGCACTGGGGCATATTTTTTTATTTATTTTCTGTCACAATGCAACATGCTACATTATCACAAAGAGGGGCAAAATGTAGACACTTAAAAATGACCTAGGCCCACAAGCTCTATTTTTACCACTTTTGTCCTTGCATAATTATGACATTTAATTGTCCTTGGTCCACATTCGACTATTAATTAAATAATTTATAATTATTTAATTAATTCAAATCTCTTTTATTCTTCATGATTATTAAATAAATAAATTTTATTTATTTATTCAATAAGTCTTTAATTGTCTAAAGTCTTCCTTGAATTAAATAAATTTGTTAATTTGTTTAATTACCCTTATCCATTTATTCTTCCTAATTATTAAATAAATAAATTTTATTTATTTATTCAATATGTCACTAATTTCCATAATTAAATGAATTTATGAATTTATTTAATTATCAATCATAATCCTCTAAAATTAAATAATTATCTAAATAATTATTTAATTGCTCATTTTAACATTTCCATCATTTTTAAATCAGTTTATTATTTAAAATGATTTCATTTTATTGACTGTCACTTCATTTTAGTAAATTATCTGAAAAAGATTATTTATTGTCTCACAAAGTCCATATTTTGAGTTGATTTAACTTTGCGTCAGCAAAAGATCATTATAATCTTCGATGAAGGAAAATTAACGTGTGCCTGAAATAGGTCATCCTTAAATTTGAAATTCTCCTCAACAAGTGCATAGGATGAAGTGTGGACCAAAATTAGGGCCAAGGAGACTCCATGGAATAATTCGAGACACATAGTAAGGATCCACAACTTACGAGAAATATCCACAAGGGATGAAACTAGTTGTTATGTTTGAAATTGTTCTGGTGCCAGTTCAAGAAACTGTCACTTAATATGGGAGTGATAACTTTCCATAAAAAGATCCAATTAATCAAAAATCTTGGAATAAGGAAAATGAACATGTCCATGATGAAAATATAGATCCACAAGGTCTGATGAGAAAATATGTTGAATCCACCAACTTGAACTGAACAAGAACAAATATTGAAATGAAAATATTTTTTGTTGGTGTAGGATTGTAAAGAACCAAGGATGCTCCTGCATCAAAATTATACAATAAATAGAATAAAATAACAACACAAGGGTAGAAAATTAATTTCCATTCAACATAAACCACATATTCATGTATAAATATCCTACTAAAATCCTACCAAAGGGGTTCTATAAGAACCTCACCAAGGAGTAGAAAAAACATCCGCTCAATTTGGATATTATTCAACTATACTAAAGAAAGATTGGTCTACAAGAAAAATCTCTCCTATAAATTACTCCTCATATATAACCACACAACCCTAATGCACACCTCCAAACTCATCCCCATAAATAGAAAGTAGTAAATATTTAAACTTAACCCATATAGATATTGTTTCCCATTAATTTACTCGTCAAGGACCTCTACCTTTACAACCTGACAAACGAGTGATTTATCCTATTAGGCTATTTATGAAATAATACTCCCCTACCCCTAAAAACAATACATAATCCACATTAAAAAATAGAACAGTAAAAAAAAATCATCTATAAAACTAACACATGTATAAAAATCCAAACCATAATTTTAAATTAAAGAAAAAAATCTTTGTATCATGTGGCATTATTATATACTATTCATTAACAATGGAAAAAAAACTGTAGATGTATAATATTGAAAAACTTGTAGTGGATAAACTCAAGTGCACATATAACCTCTCCTTTTGGCTTCATAAGTTCTATAATAATCCTTTTCCTCTTCAAATTTATTTTTTTTGTCCAAATTTATTATCTTCAAGTTCCTCTCTAACTAGAATTTAGTAACAATCCCTAGAATTAAAAATTGATTCTCCAAAATAATTCATTTCTCCATAATAATATAGAATATAATTGTGATGCCAAACTTCCTAATTTTCAAGTTTGAAGGTTGTCACCTTCATAGTTGATCTTCCTTTTTCCTTATAGAAATAAAAACCCCTAGCAAACATTCAAATTTCATAACCTAAATGAAGGTTAAAAGGAGGGAACTCTTTTTTATATTAAACTATTTTTTGATGCCCCTAAAATAAGATTAAACCATAGCCTTGTGACCTATCAAATTAGGGAAATTAGGTTAAATTAACTATTACTTTTTAAAAATTAAACCTTCGAAATACCAAACTGAAAAATTCACACCTAAGAATTTAAATTCTTCTGCAAGGGTGTATTCCCACAATATTTACTTGCATTGACCTTACATTGGGTAAGTACAAGAAGTTGAGTCCACTTGTAGGATAATATTTTGGCTTGAAAAGAATTATAATAGAAATGGGTACACATTTCATTAAAATTGGGTATCATTTTAGGTCGAACTCTTGAAACTTATTTTTTTAAATGAGTACCTAATTCAGGTAACATAATATTATCATTGACTTTTAGAATGGGCATGAATTTTAGAGTGGGTATGAATTTCATAAATATTGAATTTAGATAATTAATTTATTGTATTTAGATGACCCAAATGATAATTAGTACAATGATTTGCATATATAGTCAAGGAAGGTGCAATATGCCTATGCGGTGAACTTAAAAGTGCCCCATGAAGTGGCACAAATGATTAGACAAGTGGCCTATAGGTGTAAACCTTAGGATCACTTAGAGTGTTCAAACTAAAAACATCTATTACCAGGCCATCTACCTTGTGGTCCAAGTGTTCAGTGTTTAGTGACCTTTGAGGTGAGATGGAATGTCTTACAACCTAAAAAGGTATGTGCATGAGGTGACCAAATAACTTGGTAACCTCTAGAGGCTTAAATGTTTTACATTTAGTTAGACAAGATTTTTTCTAACCTCATCAACCTAAGTAGATTTAAGTATTATGAAAGAATTATTTATTCACACTAACACCCCCCCTAAGTAATACTCGGGGAGATCATAAAAGTATAAATAGATAGAAATGGGTCTTGACTAGAGGCTATATTAGGTGCCAATGTACAATGCATTCTCTCATAAAGTAGATTAAAGGATAAAAGCTAGTGTGAACAAAAATCCTCTCCAAGAAAAATAATTAGAAGGATTTAGGACCTTCTCAAAATATGCCTCTTTATGACAGGAACATGATGATGAAGAACTCCTGAAGCATGTAGAAGCTATAAACTCTACAGAAAATGGATTGCTTTTGCTTGAATCAACGAATCTGTAATTAATGTAGACCAAGATGAGATCCATATAAAATAGTACATGAGTGAACTAGCGAACACTACTCAACCAATATACACAAAGTTATAAAACTCTATGAAGTCAATAATAAAGCTAGTATTATGATACAAAGTACTGGAATCTCAAAAAGTGTTCTACTAAAATAAACCTCCATATGAGAGATAAAGATAGAAGGTTCGTGGGGCCTCTCATAAATAAGATTCTACTTCATTGAAAGAAGAATTAGCATAACACATCATACTCCCCACTTAATGCTAACAAAATATAAGTAGAATCAACTGAGATTGAGAGTGTGTAAGGAATGTAGAGATGTACAAGGTGTGTTACAAGACACACTCACATGAGGTTAGAATCATAAGAATACATGTTGCGATAGCATAGCCCACAATTACACTGAAATTTAATGTATGTACAATAATTTACCAAATTCTCTTCACACATTCAGTATTTATGTCACTTTATCGAATGTATTTACATGCTTATTTGATATTTGAGTTCTACAATTTTATTGTCATTAGGAAATCATAGATTATTTTATGTCTTGCAAACCTTAATAAAATACAAAAAAAATAAAATTAAACCACCATTACGATGATACCCCTTTTACCAAATTTATTGCAAAAGAGAAATTTGACTCCACTTTTATAAATTTTTAACATAGGAAAGAAAATCAAAACCCCTATAAATACTTTCCCTTTTCCACATTCACTATAAAATAAAAAAGAAGATTCCTCTTTTACAAACTTTTATCTATGAAAAAAAATCACTACCCCTTTGCTAGTTGATTGAACCTAACAATTAATGCTTGCAATGATGGTTGATTATATTTGCATAAATTGTTAACCTTAAAGATTAAATGTAATTGTTAAATGATACCTTATCGAACAAAACACAAGTTATATGCAAGGTAAGACCAAGGGATATATATTTGACTAGTTCCTATGGTGAGAAGGGGTCATTGGGAGCCCAAATGGAAGACGTGTTATAGCCCCAAGAAAAACAAGGCAGACTATAATTTGAAACACCACATACGAGGGACTGTGGAAGCCTTAGCGAATGAAAGAATTGAAGTCAAGAGGAGCATGGACATTCAGAAGCTAATGAGCATCATTAATTCAACTCATGCCACCATACACCAAGATAAAAAAATCCTTGTCAAAATCTTGAAAGAAAATGGAAATAGTTGGCTATTGTGAGATGTTAGATATGTCCCTTAGCTAAAAAAAAATTTATTTTAGTTGGATAATTGTTATCTCAAGGATGTAACTTCAAGGAAGCTTTGACTCGTGCTCTTGTACTCAAAGGACCGAATTGGGAGCTTCCCTTCCACATCCACACTAATGCATCATACTATTTTGTAGGAGTTGTCTTAGAATAGGAGGGAGCTATTGAAAATGCTATTTACTTTGTCAACAAAAAATTGTAAGGAGCTTAATTCAATTATATAGTGATAGAGAAAGAGATGCTGGCAATAATTTATGCACTGAACAAATTCAAACATTACATAGCGGGCTACCAAATCTTTGTACACACTGATCATGCAGCCATTAGGTATCTCATGAATAAAACTTTGATCACAAGTAGATTGGCAAGATGGTTATTGTTGATGGAGGAGTTTGATATAACCATTGTAGATAAACTAGGGAAGACTAATATTGTTGCAGATTTTCTTTCAAGGCTAACTACATCAGAAGATAATCAACCCATAGATGAATCTTTCCTTGATGAGCATCTATTCTCTCTCAGTGTACAAATACCATGGTATGTTGACATAGCCAATTACTTGGTTACAAGTAGAATTCCTTTCCACTTCTCTCCAAAAGAAAAAAAGGACACTCATTGAAAAAAAATTCCCTTTCTCTTGGATTGCTAGATGTTTTTTTTATACTGGACCTGACCATGTCATGAGAAGATGTGTGAGAGAAGATGAGACATATGACATTTTTCATGCATGTCATAATGAACCATGTGGAGGAAACTTTGTAGCCAAGAGGACAACAATGAAGATTTTGAACACAAAATATTACTGGCCAACACTCCATAAGGATGTAGGATGGTATACCAGAAAAAGTGATAGATGTCATAGAATGAGAAGACCAACCAGATCTGATGAGATACCACTTCTCCCTTAGATAGTAATCACTCCCTTTGACAAACAAGGATTGGATTTTGTTGGACCAATTGAACCTCCATCAAATGGTAAGTATTATATATTGGTATGCACTGATTATGTAACTAAATGGGTAGAAGTTAAAGCCATGAAACATGTAAGAGATAACAAGGTTGCAGAATTTCTATATGAGGAGACTTTCACAAGATATGGAGTCTCGAGAGAAATAGTGACTGATCAAGGGCCAAAATTCACATCAACTCTTGTTGAAACACTAGTGAATGAGTACAAAATAAATCACATAAAGTCTAATCCTTATCACCCCTAGGCTAATGGATTGAGTTGAGGTGACCAATAGAGAAATTCAAACCATTCTAACTAAAACAATAGTTGTTCATAAAAAGGATTGGGCAAATAGATTACCAGAATTTGTTTGGGCCTAAAGGACCACATGGAAAACAACTATATGCTTCACCTCATTTGACTTACTGTATGGAAAGAAAACTATGATGCCAGTCGAATTTGAACATAAGACTCTAAGGAATGCAATAAATTTAGGGATTGATATTTCTAAAGCACAAAGAGAAAGAATTATATAGCTAAATGCTTTGGATGAGATAAGAAGATCAACGCTACAACATATAGAAGTAGTGAAAAAATAGAGAATCCAATGGCATGAAAATTTTATTAAGGACAAGAAGTTCAAACTAGGAGATTGGTCCTTTCTCTATGATTGAAGATACTAGGACAATGTAGGAAAATTGCAGAAAAGGTGGCTAGGATGTACGAAGTTGCTAAGATATTTCCTAATGGAGTTGTTCAGCTCGCCACCATTGACCCTGTAAGGTTTAAATTACTTGTCAATGGTCATCGCCTCAGGTTAAACCACAAGCCAACTTCTAAAGAATATTTTTTGCATCAATTCACCCAACACTCAAAGCTTCTTGTAGCTGAAGGCGGTGGACCGAGTGTCCCTCCTTCAACCTAATTGAGGTATGCACTTTCCATAATAAATACTTTCACTTACATGGAAGTCCATTTCTTTGTCATCCACCCATCCATCACCACCTTTCTCTCTTTGCCACCTCACTCAACTCCATAACCTCATTCCACCTCATCTTCATTTATTGCTCCATTCAAATTTTAAGAAGGTGAGCGTTACTTTATCTATGATCTTTGTGGAAAATCTTCCACACACTCAGGTATGCGCACATTAATTGATCTCTTTAATCATCCTTTAGTTACATTCATTTAACCATTGTATGTTAGTATATACATTTGCATAAAATGCCATCATTTCACTGCTCCCATCTTGCATGTGTGGTAACATGTCCAAATTTAGGTTGGGGGGAGGGGAACGAAAATATGCAAATATTTTATTGTCCATGTGTCAAATCATATTAGGATGTGTTAGAATTTTAAAACTGAGCCAATTTGAAATCCAAGGAAGGATGACTTGCATGTGTGAAGTGACAATAGTTGTATTTGCCATTTCTTCCTATCATAGTTTCCCTTCATCACTCCTTTTCTTTCCATTATTGCCCTATCATAATCTTGAGTTACAAGCAAAAAGAAAGGAAATTCAATTGGCGTTGGCAATAGAAATCTAGAAGGTTGGTCCTGATATTTTATAGACACTATAGGGAAGTGCATTTGATTTTCAGAAGGGCAATTGCAAAAAAAGAAGTTGTAGAGCATTCGTTTGGCTGCAAACAATGGGACGTGGGTTAATTTGAAACGAACCCATGGTGCATGATATTTTACTATAGGATGCACAATGCTTGGTAAAATTTCAAAATTGTGGATGGATAGATTACTTTTTGAAGTTGGATGATTTTAATGAATGAATTGCCGTTGAATTTTCCTAGACATTTTTAGAAGGAAAAGCCACAATAAGAGGGTTAGAAGTTGTGGCAATAGAGGAAATAATTGCAAAAGTTACAGGGTTACTTGTTGATGGTGAAAATTACCCTATTTCTAGAGATGCTAGGTTAGCTAGGGCCGAATTCACAGAGGCAAACGACCCCCCATTGAGCATTCATCTCTTGGGTGAAAAATGATATTAGTTAGGGAAAAAAACATGGTGCTTATAAAAATTTGGAGTCTGATATCCCTCTATTTGTTAGAGTTGAGTCAAGAGACCCAAGGGATATTTCCAAAGAATGGCATAGAATGTTGCTCATACCTAGTTATGGCAATAGGATTATGCCTTAGATTGAGGCATCTTACACTAAGTATGAGGTAAAGACAACAATAATTGAGGAAACCATGAGGAGATACCTATCACATAGTTGGAATAGTTTGACTTTTGAGCTAAAATAGGTTGAGCCCCATTCCATCCGCAATTATGTTGCAACATTAAAAATAATTGACATGCATAATCAGATTGGAAGAGCTTAGGGATGGTCCTGGATTCCCCTGAATTTTTAGCCACCCATGCTCATGTGGCCCATGCCAAATTTTAGATTCTACTAGTATGACACTACTTCAAAGAGGAAGAAATGGGACAAATTTGATAGATTGGGAGGATTTTATTGGGATCCTAATTCACGTACTATAACCAATAATGTCAGACAACTCTTAGTTGTAAATTTCAAAGCTTTAACCAAGTAGAAGAACAACTCTTCCCCTATTGGAGGACCAACAAAACGTTAGGTTGGGGGGAGTGATGAACCTAGTTTTTGGTCTAGTTTTGGGGAGAATCTATGGTCTATTTTCTCATTGATGTCATGGACTTAAATGCTTAAGTGTTGGTATTGGCATAATGTTTCCCTCAAACCATTGAAATTTGATATTACCCTATCTCTGCAAGCTTTAATGATATTTGGCATAATATGTTAACAATCTATATTGATTTTGCATGTGGTTATTGAATGTTTCTTAAGGTGATTATAGATGTGGAGTTATTATGCATACTGACCTTGCCATGCATATTTAACGTGCTAAGTTGAGGAATACATCGTCAGCTGAGCATGCACCATAATGTCTACCATGGGAGTCACTCCAAGTCAAAGAATACCAGCAACAAAAGAATCTCCATGCAGTCGAGTGTAACTTCCTTGTTGTAGTGGAATTTAATGATCGAGCATGCACAGGTGTTTTTGTTGTGCTGACTCTGCGTCTAACTTGCATGTCTGATCGGATTCCATGCATGCATAACCGTCATCACTTCACTTTCCTTTTTGTCCCTAATTGGTGACCTCCTAGTCATGGAGTTGACTACCTTGTTTAGATAATAGCATAAATAATAATTTGATGCTCCTTCCTTCTAGTTTTTAGTCAGTCAATTGATTAGTGAGAATAGAGGAAGAGGTTGTATGATTTGACATTGTACTCAAGTTTCAATACATTACTCTTTGTATTCATGATTTACAGTGAATAAAATATAGTTTTGAGTTCGAGCATCTAAGTTCTTGTTAGTTTAGAGGATACTTATCCAACGGGGCCCACTTGGTGAGTAATCTATTTTATTAGTTTAGCATTATTTTAGTATTACTTGTTGTTTAGTACTTGGTTGGAAATTTGGCATCAACTGTTCTTGCAACCATTAGAAGTCCATTCCATGTTTGTTCCTACAGCCAAAATAGACAAAGAAGTTTCCTGTTTGTTGCTCAAATCTTTTATTCTTGTTATGTATTTCAGTTCAACATAGTTGATTGGTTGATGTTGAACATTTTCTTTATTTCCTTTTCAAGCAATTTACTTCCACTATTGTGTGTTTCTTAGTTGTAGATTAGGAATGGCTAATTAAGAGTTCCTAGTGCACATATTGTGCTAGCCCATTTCAAGTTCATGTCTGTGGGTTGAAAATTTAAATGCACCTTCATGATGATTAAAGTAGTTGTTCAAGTTAGATGTCCAATCTCTGAATTGTGGTTGTAAAGGATTAGTTATGAAATCATTGTAGGAGGCCAACACCAAGCTTTCCCTTATATGTTAATGAAAATTTAATGAATAGTTAAAAGAGACAATGAGAAGTGACATACGAGGATAAGGCTTTCTAACCCTTTTCCCTAACTGAGTGCAAGATAAGGGTGGGCCTGGAATGGATGATTGTATGCTGCCCCTTGCAATGGATGCAAAACATGCAATAGTGAGTATGCTATGATCCTATAACTATTGCATGGAAAGGAGTAGAAACTAATGTTATTTATGTGGAAAAGGAAACAAAGTTTCTACTAGATACATGTTTAATGAGATATCTATCAATTTAGGATGTACTAAGGGTAGAGTTTGCTTGGAAGAATTTTGAGTGATAGTATGAATGTTGAGTGAAGGCTTGTTGGATGGGTTGATTTCTATGAAAGGACAATCACAAACACCATGATTTGGAAGAATTAGGTTGGGTTTATGGTGAACTTGTTGCTTGTGTAATGGTGAGTAAAGAATGATAGAATTCTTAGGTGTGTCCAAAATAAATTCAGCACACATAGGGGGATGATTAATGGTTGGAATTTTTTGAGTATCAATAGTGGTGATATATGAAGAAGGATTTATTTGGTTGTCTTCTTTCTCTAAGGTATCATTCTTATGTGCAATAATATCGACCCTAGGAGGAGAGCCAATGTGTTCATCACATGTCATAATTGGATTTGGGAAGATAGCTTCATTTCTCATAGGAGAGGCAGCAAGAGAAGGATAACTAGGAGTTTCATGGTTACTAATGATTGCACTCTTTTGTTCAAATAGATCTTACATCACAATATCTTCTAACACTAAACTATCTTCTTCATGTGTATAGAAGATATTAGGAGAAGAAAAGGGTTGATTGTCATGATAATCTATACTTTCAACATCATGTCCTAGAATTTCATCCTGAGTAGGAGAGGTAGGATCATCATAGCTCTTAATCATATCCTCTACAAAAATGTGTTTGTAATGATCATTCACAAGTTTATCCTTATTCACTAAAGTATTTTAACAAGTAGGGGAGGTGTTGGGAGATGAATGAGGACTAGGTAGGGTAGTGGCAATGATTTCAACTTTGTGTGTCATAATGTCTTTGCAAGGGGGAGGAGAAAGAAGACAAGCAAGAATTTCATGATCTTCAATGATTGTGTCTTCTTTCATCAAGATACCTTTATCACCAATGGGAGAGATATCAGGAGAAGAAAAATTGTGATTATCATGATTAATGATGCATGCTTCATATTGTGTCAAATATTTAGTGGATGATCTTAGTGAGAGGATGTCCTTAAGGGCTTCACCTAACATGTCTAAATAATCACTACTAAAGGGATTGGATGTTATGGTTTTTCCAAATTGAATCATTTTTTTAATAGGATTGTGTGATTTTTTTTAATTTTTGTTTTCATTTGCTAATGAATCTAATCTAAATGAACTAGGAACTAATGCTGAAAATTAAAATTGCAAAAGTATAAGTGCCATGAATGTAAATAATGCTTATTTATAATGATTTAAATGTAAGAGAAGCTATGCAAACTTAAAATGCAATGTAAAGACATGGGATGAAATGCAACTTTTGAAATTTTAAACAAAGTAATTTACTGATGACAATATGTAATAATCTGAAAGATGAAAGATTGGAAATGCAAATGTGAATTTTAACAATGCATGGAATGAGCTAATATATGCAAAATCTAGTGAAATGCATGATACAGAAAGTCAGCCAACTGATACAAATAAATGATAACAGCAAACAAAGGCATAAAAATAGGGTTTTCAACTTTGTAAAAGGCAGTTTTAGGGGTCAAAATGGACTGAATCACCCAAGGTGGCGAATGAGTCCTAGTGGATATTTTTTAAAGATTTTTCAAAATTTTTTGACTGAATTTTATGTTTTCTATGTTGTAAGATGCAAAATGTAATGAAGCATTCAATAATTGAGTTATTACCTTGCCATGAAGATTGATCTTGAATGTCCCCAGCAAAAGATGAAGAATCTTCCTTTGAATGTCTTTAGAAGCTTTCTTGATGACTTAGAGTGACAAAACCCTAACTTGCTTGACTTGAGAAACAAGATAAGTGATGAATGAGTTGTCAAAATGAGTTAGTGGATGAATGGGAGATTGAAATGGATGGAAAACACTTAGTTATACACACTTATTCCCTAATTACCCAATAATACAACATCACAGGCCAACATAAGGTGTTTTTAAATAAAAACCTAAAAGAAAATTTAAATTATTTTGAATTTGGAGCCAAGAAGGACTCATTCGCCACCCATGGAAAATGGGTCCCACCTTGGGCTTGTAAGTGGGTGTTAGGAATTGAGTCACATTTAATGTTGTTTTTCAAGTTTACATTCAAAAATACATCTAATTGATTCTTATGAGTGCATAAAGGGGTCAAAAAAAGGTGTAAATAGTGAAGATAAGCCTAGAAAATTGTGAAATCTTGTTACAAGACTTTACAACACTTTAAAATAGGACATGACAAGGGATAATAAGGGGATTTTTAGATGAATTATAATGAGAAGATTCTAGAAAAGTGTAGAAATGTGTTAGAAAACTTTAGAACACCTTCACAAGACATCAATAAATGCATTTTATAAGGGTCCATGACCTAGTGTGGATGTGCAAACTACCTCACAACAACAAATCAAGGCCTCATTAAGTCTAATTTATCACCAATTATTCCCAAATCAAGGAAGTTTCCTTTTCTCTACGATACATAAATAAAGAGTTTTCCCCTCATTTTTCATCTCATACAATATTCTAATTTCCATTTCATTATTCAAGGAATTATCAAGCAATTTCCAAGCATTCAAAGTGTCATCAAGCATCCATTGGAGCATCTTGTTGCATATTTTCATATTTCAACATGAAGGGTTTTGGTGAGTTTGTGACATTGTATGTTAATTTTTTATCATTCTCTTTCTATTTCATTCCATTATCTAGGAATTGATTACCAAATCAGGGTTTGATCAAGGAAAACCCTTATTATCTAACCCTTAACCCTTTTTCCCCTCTTTGCATGTGTGTTTTGTAGGTCTTGTATGTATATTTTTCATAAAGAAAGGTGTTAAAAAGTGGTCAACAATCCATCAAATTCATTCAAGTCAAAAAATCCCTAATTGAAGCTTGGAGACCTCTTTTAGCCCATTTTTTGTAGAATCTGAACCGAACACCTGTCAAAAAGGGAAGTGTAGACCGGAAGCTATAGATTCTTTTCTTAAATTTTGCAAGATTACTAAGTGGACTAAGTCACCAACTATGGTGAATTAGTCCCACTACTAGGCCTGAAAAGTGATTTTTACATTTATGAATACCCATTTGGTAGAAACATGTTTTGGAAGAATCTCCCTGAAATAGGACTAAGTCGCCTAGCTTGGCATAAGTGCCCCAGTTGGCTTCAACAAAAAAAATTGTAGGATTCCAGAGCCTCTCTGTATCATTTTTTTGTTTCTAGGTGCACCTTTCCAGTCTTTCTTATTTACATTCTTAGGTCATTTTGCATACATCACTGTATTTTACAACATCTTACATATCTTAGGTTTTGCATTAATAATTTATTCTTGAAATCACTTCTTTGCATTCAGGCATACTTGATCCATCCTTGCATTTATTTTGAGTGTATACATTGCCCATTTTTTCCCATCTTTCTCCTTTAAGGTGAAAAACCATACAAGTGCAAGAAAGCCATTGGAAGCCAAAATATTTGTCAACATTTTGGTGAACCGGCCTGACTTTTGAAAATTTTACTTCTGATTTCAAGTGCATTTGCATCCTAGGTTTAACTTGCATCAACGTTCCATTAGGTTTTGCATTATTTTATTTGCATCGTAGGGTTTTAAAAATTGCATTAGTGAAAAGCTCATATAGATTGCATTTTTGCATCATATCTCATTGGAAAACAAAAAAAAAAGCATCTTCACACTATATTTGCATCTTTACATCTGAAAAACATCAAATTGCTTTTAAATTTTTTAAAAAATCTGAAAAAATTATTACTGGAACTAATTTGCCACACTATGTGACTTAGTCCTCCTACACATTTTGCACTATAATTTTTGGTATTTTCTAAGCATTTTATGCATTTCATTTTTTTGTTATTGCATTCTATCACAGTTTCTAGATTTTTTGTTTTATCCCATTTCTTGCCTTTTTTTTTCTTGAATACATTTGTATCACAACTTTCTTTTTTAATAAGTTTTGGATCTCATTAAAAAATTTAGTTGACATGTCTAATTGTGCCTTTGGAACTGATCCTAATTACCTTGAGGTTCCTCATGCTTCTTCAACTCCTCATGAATTTCCTCCTCGTGATGTTGATGTCATTGGAGAAGATTATGACAACATGAATAAGTTCCTAAATGAATTTCTTAACAACCTTGAAGATAATGCATCCGTTTACCCATCCATAAAACAAGACCTTCCTATAGTTTCACATCCTAATATGTTTGGTTACTTACATCCTGAAACAACTGAAGGACTTAATTTCCCTCCATCAAGTGGACCTAGTTCATCTAAGCAAGCAAACCCTCAACCATTCTATGATAAAAAAAAGTTACAAATACCACAATCAACCTTGAAAAAACTTATGTCAAAGGTTTTACCATATTAAGCAAACAAGGATGTGACAAAACAATTGAACATGGCATTCATAAACTCTTAGAACAAAATCCAAACGATGAAAACACAACATGGTTAGGATATCAAGATTCTCCTCATGACATCAAGCCTACTTTAGAATATTGGATACTTTGTTATGATGGCAAGGTAATATTTGATTCCCCTCCTGATCTCAATGCCCTTCTTCCTAAAGAACAATAACTATCTCATAATGATAACAAGGAAAACAATTAAATCATCTTAGGACCTCCTTCCCTAATCTCCTCTCGAGAGGTTTGAGAATCTAGTAAACACAAGAGGCCTTACAAGTTACATACACTCAACTTTCCTCTCTATTGACCACCTTAATGTGAAAGGAAATTACAAATCCTTTTGAACAAAGGACTCATACTATTACTACCTATGAATAGGTTGGTGATCTACCCTAAATATGCTAATATTCCATATTATGCATATCATCATGTTCTTGGACATAGAAGTGATGAGTGTCACCAATTGAAAGAAATACTGAGCAAGTATCATTTTTATGGCAATAATTGCAATCCAATAAATCCATAAACCATTAACAAACACCTTATCATGTAATAGTTGTACAAAACTCTCTTCTCACTATTACATGACATCTCCCATCACCTATCTCAGCTCATTCTTGTCTTGCACTCAGTGGGATCAAGAGGTAGCTAGCCTTGTCCTAGTAATGCATTTTTTGTTCTCCCTTAGTTGTGTTATTCACCTTCCGCTTATACTGATTGAGATTGGGAGGTGAATGACTTGGTCAATGGTTGACTTGCATTTTCCTTACTAGTATTTTGCATTTTTCTTTTTCTTTTGTGTGTTTCCATGTGCGTAATGTGTTCCCCCGTAAAGTGACATTTGATGTTCTATCTCTTGTTGTGACATTCCTCTATTTGTATCTTCATTCTTCTATATGCCATACATCGCTTTCACCCTTTTCTTTTATTTTTTCTTTTTCTTTTGCTTTCCTTTCGGGAATGATGCAAGTCATTGAGACTATAATGTCTCTTTCATGTTGACCCAAAAGGACCCTTTTCTTTTTCTCTACATTTTTCTTTTTATCTTTTTCTTGTGTTTTCCTTTTGTGGATGACACAAGGCATTAAGATTGCAATGTATCTTTCATGTTGACCCAAAATACCCCTTTTCTTTTCCTTTTCTTTAATTTTTTCTTGTGTTTTCCTTTTGGGGATGACACATGGCATAGGGACCGCAATTTCTCTTTCATGTTGACCCAAAAGCTTTTCATTTTTATTGTTATTTCCTTTTAGGTATGATGCAAAGAGTTGACACATACTATAGCTCTTCCATGTTAACCCAAACAAATATTTCTTTTCCTTTTTTTCGCTCTCTTTGTGTCATTCTTCTAGTTCTACGTATTTGGGGAATGATGATAGTTTTGAGCTCTTTCAAAAACACTGTAGCAAAGAACATATTGACTACAAATCCATAGATCCTTTATGTGTTTGATTTTTTTATTTAGGGGGCAACTCCTTCCTTTCCTTTTATTTTTTCCTTTTCCTTCACATGACACAACCTTACTCGCAAATGTATGACTTGGCATAGTAGGTTTCCAAGTTGGGTCTCACGTCTTCCTCCCTATTTGCATTTTTCATTTGCTACTTTAAAGTAATTGCTCATAGTATGGTGTGTAAAAATTACTTTAAAGTGGGGGCATACATTGGCATTATTTCTTTTCATTTTTTCCTTTTTCTTGGTTCTTAGTGCAACCTTGTTACTTCATACGATGTTTCTGTTGCTTTATGGATGACATTGGTTGTGATGTAATTCATGAGTATGATTTATCTTAGCATACTACATTCCTCCCGGTGGCTTGATGTGATACACTGCATACCCTAAGTTGCAAATTTTCTATTCTTTGATTGGTCCTCTCTTGGATACATTAGACACAATGTTCCCTAAGTGAAAGACCTCACATGAATTAAGGAAGACTCCTTTGAAAATATTTTGCATGTTTCATTTTGTATTTGTTACATGGCCACCTTGAATAACATAGCTTGCATGCCTGTAATGCCATCACATTTGTTCATGAGCTCCAAGCATACAAATATTTTCTTGTCTCATGAAGCTCGAAATGTCATTTTCCACTGTGGTTCCTTATTAAAGTTATCAATAGGTATAAATTTGGTATGGTTGAGTGGGAAGTCCATTTCGAGGCATGACTTTTCCCCATAGCCACCTTTTTGGCCTTCTCACCCAAGGGACATCCATGAGTTTTGTCACCTCAGAAGTAGTACTCACTTTCTTTCTAGAAAAATAGCCTAGATCTAATCTACAATGACATGGACAAATGATTGAATCTTGATCTAACTCTATATTTCCTCTTTCCCTCTTTATTTATGTCATTCTCATGTGTGTTTCTTGTGCTCATGTTTGGTTTTCCATGGGATCTTCATCCCGAGGGCTTGAACATCCCTCTTGATCATCATTATCTCATCTTGCTAAGCATTAGTTTATTGAAACCCCTCTTAATATGCATGTTCATATACTTTAGTCTGAGTTTGGAGTAGGTTCATCCTCTCACTAAAGTGGGGGCTAATTGTGGACACGTGAAAAGTAACCCTTCTACTTTTTCTCATGTTTAGGCACTCCTAGTGTCTTTGTCTTGTTTTTTCCTAGATTTAATGTTGTAATGTGGCCAACACATTCATGTTAGGTCTTGGACCCTTAAGAATCATTAAGAATTCTAGGATGTCTTGTAAAAGTATTGTGAAGTGTTGTAACCCACTTTCATGCTTTTCTCGAGCCCTTTCATTATAATTCACTTAAATAACCCCTTTTTTTATCACTTACAAAATCTTATTTCAAAGTGTTACAGAGAGTTTTAATAAACAATCATGCTTTTCTAGGCTTGTCATCACTAATTCAACCCTTTTATATGTTTAAATGACCCATTAATGCACTTTCTAGGCATACTTAAGTGTATTTTTGAGAATATACCCATTAAATCTTATTAAATACACTTTAATTACTTACACCCAATAAAATTTCCCTGGTGGGACCAATTCGCCACCTGGGGTGACTTAGTCCCATAGGGCACACAAGTCAAAATGATTTTAATTTTTTTGTAGGATTTTCTTCTCTTGACCTTGAGATCGGCCTGCGATGTGTTATTTTTAGGAAATATTTTAAAATAAAATATAAATAAATGGTTTTCCCCTCATTTTTTATCTCCTATAATCTTCTAATTTCCATTTCATTATTCAAGAAATTATCAAGCAATTCCCAAGCATTCAAGGCATCATCAAGCATCCATTGGAGCATCTTGTTGCATATCTTTAGATTTCAACATCAAGGGTTTGGTGAGTTTGTGACATTGCATGTTATTCCTTCATCATTCTCTTTCTATTTCATTCCATTATTATTTATTGTTTGATTACCAAATTGGGGTTTGACCAAGGAAAACCCCTATTCTCTAACCCTTAACCCTTTTTCCCCTCTTTGCAGTTGTGGTTTTCACGCCTTGTATGTAGATTTTTTAAAGAGAAAGGTGTTAAAAATTAGTAAAAAATTCATAAAATTCATTCAACTCAACAAAGCCCTAATTGAAGCTTGGAGACCTATTTCTACCCGTTTTCTACAGAATATGAACCAGACATGTGTTAGGAAGGGAACTACTGAACGAAAGCTACATATTCTTGTCTCAAATTTCTTGAGATTCCTAGGTGGACTAAGTCACCATCTATGGTGAATTAGTCCCATTGCCAGGACTTAAAAGTGATTTTTACATTTTTGAGTACCTATTTCCCAAAAACCTGTTCTGACAGAATCTCCCCAAAATAGGACAAAGTCACGTAGCTTGGCATAAGTGTCCCAGTTGGCTTCAATAGAAAATATGAAATATTCCAAAGCCTTTCTAAATCACATTTTTTTTTGAGGTGGACCTCTCTAGTCTTTTTTATTTCTATTATTGTTTATCTACATTCTTAGGTCATTTTGCATACATCACTGTGTTTTCCAACATCTTGCATATCTTAGGTTTTGTATTAATAAGTCATTCCTTAAATCATTTCTTTTCATTTATAAATTTCATTTAGGCATACTTGATCCATCCTTGCATTTATTTTGAGTGTATACATTGCCCATTTTTTCCCATCTTTCTCCTTTTAGGTGAAAAACCCTAGAAGTGCAAGAAAGCCATTAGAAGACAAAATCTTTGTACATAGGTGTCATAGGAGCCTATTAATGACTATATAAAAGGTAATTAGGGCTAGGAACAAAAATTTGAAAGTGAAAGTGTGATTAAATACACTCTACAACATTAAAATGAGACCCACTTAGCCTAGAAAGGCACAAGATCCAATGTGAATGTGTAAAACACATTACAACACTAGATTAAAACTGAGTTTAATTCACAAGCCTTCTAGATTAATGTGATAATGTAATTTAATATATTTTACAATAATTAATTAAGGGAAAATATTTCCATTAGACTTAAATGCTTAATAAAAGTCTAGAAAAGTGTGAAAGTCATTTAGAACACTTTATACGAGATTGATAAATGCATTTTATTTAGTTTGCAAGGGTCCAAGACCTAATGTAAATGTGTTATTCACATTAGAACATTAAATCAAGGAAACATTAATCAAAAAATAGAAGGAAGATTAAGATTTAAAATAGTACTATGATCCTTGAAGTAACAAGGGATAAAATTGTGGAGGTATTTGGTTTGAATCCAAATTATATTGTTAGCATCAAGCATGTGGATTTATATAGTGAATATACATAAGACAATTTTTCATTCAAGAACAAATGGTTTGTAAGGAATATAAGAGCAAGGAAAGGTTTGGACCTAGGGATATAGAGCCCTTTGAGTGTGAATAATTTGTTGAATATTTCAAGAACACATATTATTGTTTTTATTCAATGGGTAATCGCTTTTGAAGTGGAGCTATGAACTGTAATACACCCATTTAGTAATACCACCCCAATGGTGTTTGAACCTTTATGGTAAGAGCAACAATGCCACCTTTAAACCAACACACCATGTGAATACCAGAAAGAACACATATTATTGTTTAAATCAAGTTTTGTCTCATAATTTTCACACTAGGATAGCCACTGACTTTCTTGTGATGGTAATGGATATATAGGGTCAAAATCAAAACACGAGTTTTGATTATGCTACTTATGTTGCAAAAAAAATACATAAGGATTTTATCAATCTAAAGTAGGTTCTCCCTGTATATTTTCCACACTATTCTCTATTGATCCATTAGCTTCTATTTCTGGGTTAGGAGAAATGCAAATAGAAGTTGAGATTAATGAAAAAGGACAATGAGAACAATGAATTGCCAATCCAAATGTGAAAACATATTTGGGACCAGGACTATCCCAATTCCAACTATTTGGTGTTTTGTAATGTCATCAGGTTTTATATTCTAGAAAATTTGGGTGTGGAACCCATTCATAGGCTTTGAAGATTAATCAAAAACATCATGCACCCAAAGGATATCGCATGATCAATTTAAAATAACAATTTGGTAGAATGGTTTCTACATTTAGAGTATATTCTAATAAGGGCTTATGGAGTCAAAGTAGCACCATATTGCTTGTTCCTATATGCCTCTAATAGGTTGGAATTTATGGAAATGATTTGGAAAATTTATTTTATGGACTTGGAGTTGTTTTGAAAATGTAGAAAGGGCATTGTGCTAGTGCCCCAATGTTCCTTTGCTTAATTCATAGCTACTGCCATGGAGTCGTATAAGAAATTTGGAATCATGGTGAATAACCTCAGGTTACCTATTGATGAGGTTAGGATTTTTGACCTAGAAGGTTTTGTGCATGCAAAGAGAAGAGAGAAGAAATTATCTAGGTACCCCCGCCATTTCTTGTACATAGATGATGTGTTGAGAAACTTGACTAGTGATGATGCTATTATATCTAGAAAAAAGGAATGGACAACCATAGTGAAATTAAGGAGAGTATTATGAGGATAAACTCCCTCTATGTGAGTCCCTATGATGTAATTGAGAGTCCTTTTTAAAGGGATTTCACAAAGATAAAGGATCATCAAAATGGTGACTTCAAGGCAAAGGTAAAGGATGTTGTTGAGATAGCACAAGATCTTTTAGGGTTTCAACCTTAGGCTATGGATATTATAGATTAGCCCGTAGATGGACAAGGAGAAGAGGTTCAATTAATTGAAGAGGAGAAAATGGTAGAGAATGTTCCCAATGATGAGGAAGTGGAGAAGAAATTCCCTCCCATGAATATTGATGATGCTCTCGATTAAAAATTTCCCCATGATAGAATTGTCCAATGGAATTATGATGAAAAGGTTGATGATGATCCTAGGATCAAGGATTATAATGATTTTCTTGTAGATTATTCATTTGCACAATATAAGGAATTAAAATAATTTATGGTTCAATAGAGAAGTAAATAAATAAAGGAAAGGCTTGAATGAGCAAGGGCTAATGCCGACCCTTCTCAACAAGAAGAGGTTGAGAAGGTAGAGGAAGAAAATATTATGGCTGAGATTGTAGCTATCACTCCTGTTGAGGCTAGGGAAATTTTCATGGTTGAATAATGTTACTACTAGGGTTAAGAGAGCTACAAATATGACTCTTGTCTAAGTAGCTAAGTTAATTATATATGATGTACTGCTTAGTGAAGACACAACACAAATTTCTTAAAAGAAATACAATTACTTGTTGAAGGAGTATAACAAAGTTTTCGATGAAATTAATAAGATGAGAGCCATTATTTAGGCTAGATAGTCAATAATGATATTTTATTTTCCATCCTCTTCCTCTTCAGACTTATATATGCAAGATAGGGAAACCTTAGCCTTAAGGATTAATGATTTGAATAATTAGTCAAAGAAAAAAAATGAAAAATGTCAAGAAGGCCAAATTTGAAACTGTTAAGGTGGCGAATGGCATTTTTTAGCATGTTTTGAAACATAGGGTAACAAAGCTTGTGAACTGAGCTAATGATGTGTGGGATACCTATCGAAATATCCATGAAGAAAACATAAGGTATTTTCAAGTTCAGGAAGCTTTTCAGAATGAATGGAGAAAATGAAGTATTAGGGTAGGGGCTTTAAAAGAGATGATGACTAAGATGCAATAAGATCTTGAAGCTCCTACAAATGTCCCTAAAGTATTACAAGCTATTGAACCAGTGAATCAAATAACAATTTTCATGGAAGGTTAGTAATGAAACTCTAGAAAAAATTAAAGATATTCAAAAAAATGGAGGATTCTGGATGCCTGTAATATTGAATTACAAAGGTGATGAGTTAAAGGAGTTTCATACATGGAGGAATCATCTGGGAGAGCTACTCACATAGGCTATAATGATATTCAAGGTAGTTAATTATTCCTCGTTGAATGCTAATATTGATATTATGGTGGGCATTGAAATGATAATGGAAATTTTGTCAAATAGGCTAGAGCCTTAATTTATGCAAGGTATAATCAACATAGTGCAAGGATAAATAGTTTATTGGATCAAAAATGGCCAACTGAAGATAAATACAACACCTGGTTGGAAAATTTTACCGAGTAAGATTGTATGTGTTAAGATGATGAAAACATGGTGAACAATGGATAGGAGAGAATCAATGCATAGCCTAGAAATAGTACAAATTAGGCTTTTGTTGAAGTATTGCAAAATATAGTTCTCTCCCTATTAGGAAGGTTGATGGAATAAATGCTGACCTAGATGAGTCAGTCTTCTTTCTTTTTGTTTCTTTTCATGCTTTGGGAGTATTTGTTGACTAGGTGTGCATGTGGTTAACATTTTGTCTCATGAAGAATATATTATTATGTTGTTGCAACAAGTAAAAGCTTCCTTTTGGAAGGATTGCATATCTTCTTCAATAAGGTAGAATAACTTTTGTCTTATTTTCTTTCCCCCCACTTTGAAAAGTGAGAATATAACTGTCTGGAGAATTTTTAAATTTAAATTGAAATGTATGTCAAATGCAAATGTGACTTTTTTTTTGTAATTTAGCCTGATTCTTGTTGCTCGCATGTTTCTATAAATTTGATTTCAAGGCCAAATATAGAGCTCTTTCGATGGTTAAGAAAATTTGAGCTCATGTATGAGTAATTTTGATAATTTCAAGCATATAGAAATAGATTAGTGTTACATCTTAGGAATGTATTTAGATTTATAATAGGCTTAATTTTTCTACTATAGCAGAGATATATGAATGATAATTGCATGTTCCTTGATTAGTTTCTCTCCTCTTTAATTTTTGCTTTCGAATTATGAATAAAGGAATCAAGGCTCATTTTTTTTCTTCAATCATTCCAATTGAATCTATGATTTTAGCTTTTGATTTAGTTAAAAGAGATAATTAAGTGCTTAAATGAGATCATAAATTTTCAAATGAAATTCAAGGACTATAAAGGAGTTTCTAATTCTACAAATATTGAGCTGTGTCTTACAATGTAATATACAATAGTCTGCAAACACTTGTTTCCATTTGCTAAATGTATTAATATTTATTGCATATGTTTATTTGTAGCCCTTATATAAGGCATTGGTCCTTTTGTTTGGCCACATTTGTTGTTAGTGAGTTGCCTATACTTGACAAAGAACATAAATTTTTACAACAATTTTTAATGCACCTATGTTTGTAGTATAGTAGTATGAAGTACTACTCATTCCTAGTTGTAGGTATAATTCACTAAAAGGTTTTCCAAATCCTTGGGGAATTTTTTCTATTTGTGCCTAATAGGGATGTATCAATTTTTTTCCAATTTATGTGATGAAATGGCACAAGAGTATCATATAGACATTGTTAGGATCACCTTCTTGGGTTTGATAGAGCCCAAAGAGTAGACGTCTAGCGTAGCAAGATAGTAATTGTTTTTTGGCCAATCCTTGTCTTTACTTATCATTGGATTCTGGAAAATTCATAGGTAAATGGTAAGATCAAGTTTGGCTCTTATAAAATAACCAACATTGTTGATTGTAGGTAGGAAAGGAACCTCATTGAGTTCAGTAAAAGACTTGATTGATGTCAGATGAAGAGCTATTATTTGAGGCCAAAAGGACTTCACAAGATTTGTAGGAAAAAATACTCATTTGCCTTAGGGTTTTATTATAGCAAGACTTGGAGAGTTCCAAAAGTTAGGACTGCGTGCCTCTGGATTAGTGAGTATCGCTTGCTAAAAGAGGAAGGATTTAGTCTTTTTCTAGCTAAAAAAGGCATCAAACTTTGGGCTTCAGTCATACCTTCTACTAAATTCCTTAACGAAATAAAGAAGTTTGAGTTAAAGTTCAAAAGGTATCAAGTTTTGCACTTTGCTCATACTGAATACCAAATCCCTCAAAGAAATGAAGAAAGAGTATGCCAAGTCTGAAAAGATTTTAGACCTCATACTTAGACCATACCTCATACAAATTGCATGACGGAAATGGAAGTTCACGTGTGTTAAGTTTGAAAAAGCATTTGGCATCAGGTTTCAGACATCGGACGTGGACCACACCTCGTATTGATTGCATGAAGGAAAAGAAAGTTTGCATGTATTAATTCTAGAAAGGCATCCAACATTGAACTTTGGAATTAAGGCTTACCATATGTTGAATTTATCAAACATCAAAATTAGGTGATATGGCTTACACCTTGGCTTTAGGTTAAGTAAGAGGTAAAAGGTATTAGTGAAGGCTAACACCTAAAAAAGTTTCAGGGATTGGAGCTCAGTCACAGGTCTTATTTCCTACCAATATCCTAATTGATGAAAGGGTTATGGAGGAGCCCTGACTCTCAAAAAGGTGTACATTCCTTAGCCTATTTACATATCATGGTGATGTGGTTGTAGGTAGATGATCACACTTACATTTTAAAGTTTTGTGTATAATTAACTATTGTTATGAAATCCACATAAAATAAATCTTGGGAAATCCTTTTGGGGATGTGATTATATGCTTGTGGTGTAAAAATAGGTCCTTGGATGGTACAATTATCAATGGGGAATATGAAATAATTTTACCTGTCCGGTGTGTGAAGGCTATTAGCGCTTTATTATTATCTAAAGGTTTGAAGGATTGAAGAACAATGTTAAGGCTTAAACCAGTGTGGCATCAGAGATCATCCTTAAGGATTATGCCTTAACTTAATGTTATGAAGGAAGGACGAGGGAGACCCAAACCCTGACACTAGAAATGGTGTTAGAGTTCGCGAGTCAGACTTAAGGTTTAGGCCTTGTTCGAAGTGTCAAGAAGGGGGTGTAAGGAAACTAAAAACTTCAACACCTGAAATGATTTTTGTGTTTGAGGTTTGGAAAGTTGGCTTAATCCTTAACAAAAGGGCGTGAAAGTGGTAAGGGGGAAAAGAGAACCATAACCTTCAACAACTTGAAGCATTGTTCAGAGCTTCACACTTCAACATTTTGGGGGTTAGTGTGTTTGCTTGGGATGGAGCACAAGGAAATGGTAAAGGGGAAGGCTGATGGTTGAACCCTGATAGGCATAAGAAGCTTCAAGATTGGGTACTCAGACTTTCTTCTAAGGTCATTATATACACATTAAACATGAGGTAAGGGGAATAGTAATCCTTGAACCCCAACAAGCATGACTGATGGATTAATCCTACCATTCCATGGAATGCTTGCATTGACTGGGGTTTATCATGTGGGTATAGTGGTGAGTGACAAGTGGCAAGAGGAGATTGCTTCAATTGATTCACATGATTTTTGTGAATCATGTTGATATGGTGATTTCGACATAAAGGTAATATCTACGACTAAAGTTAAAGAAGGTTAGAGACATGACCAAGATCGATAGCTTACATGCAAGGTTATATGGTGTCAATGACTAGGAAAAGGGAATGGTGGCACAAAAAATGAAGCAACAACTCAAACTACTTTCTATGAAGGCTTGCAGGAAAAGAATACCACAATTAATGTATAAAAAACTACAAATATGGAAGATGTGGATCACTAAAAGATACGAAATTTAATGTAAAACAAACCCTAGATTGTGAGACATGATAAATTATAGGTGCAATGAATTTGGTCAGGGGTGCACAACTCAAGAGGAGGAGGTTGGTCAATGAGGAAAAGAGAGTATATTTCCTTTCACTTCTACAAGAAGGATGATGTGAGCTTGGAGAATAGGGATAATGGATAGAGAAAGAGAAGGGAAAGGAAGGGCATCGTGAGCATGGTTCCAGCTCGTGGGTCTGCTGGCCACATTTTTGAGAATCAAAGCCATGATTTAAAACCCTAATCATTTACTGAGTATGTGAAAATATAAATCCTCTTAATGAATTTTTCCTTGACAAGTAAGTATTATGAAGTGGGTTTTACTTCCATAGGTAATACCCTTCAAAAATTTAGATATAGTTTGCAGTGAGCATTAGTGCATTGAGATCTAGTTAAGGTATTCTTAAAAAATTCTTTAATCTCTTTTCAATATACATGTTCAGACATGTCTTGCTATATTGCATTACATGATCCCTTAATGTTGTTTTTGATTGATAACATGTCCAACAGAGTTGTTAACATCTGTGAATTAATAGGAAAGCTCTTTGAAAAAAATATCTTTCTATTTTTCATGATTATAAACCACCCTAGAATCCATCCATTTCATATGTCAAGAGAATTACCTTAGATATTTTATTAAGCATGAGTTCATGGGTCAATAAGAGGTTCATCAAGGAACTAATGTGCATATAACATTGTATGTAACATGCAAGTTATTTCAATCCTAGGTCTGACCTATTGAGGATTACAAACTATTAGTTTTATTATCTTTCATTATGCATTGAATCTATCAAATTTTGTTGCATATATATACCTTCATATTAGTAATGAAGCCCCAATTATTTTATAAGGTATACATATAAAAGAAGTAGGTAACTATATGTTATGAGATCAAACCTATCCATCTTGAAAGAATTTGGAAGTAGAGTGTATGCTAATATTTATACAATGTATATTATATATGTGGTTGTTAAAAGTATACCTATAAGGAAAACATGTTAGGAGAGACCAAAACTTGACACCTATCTTCCTGTGGCTAAGTAATCTTGTCCAAGGTGACCTTATTTATACATTCAAGTGCACCGAAGTAACATATTTGATGCAATACTCTTTAAATTATTCCATTTTCATTATGTGGAATATTAATTTGTATTTATTCAAATTGTATAGCTGCATGATTAATTTTCCTTTATCTATGGCTTTAGTTAAGTGGATGGTAGCAAACTATATACTATGTTGGTGTAATTAATTAATTACACTTTATTAAGTTTACATAGGTTTTACTTAGGTAGTAATTAGTTTACTTAATTAATAAGTAATCTTTATTTAGTTGAGTTGATTTTAGGTCAACATTAGGGTTATGCATACATTGCTCTAATAAAGAAATTTATCCCTTATAATTTCTCAATTCCTAGATATTATTCATTTGCACATCTTCATGCAAATTGCTCTGCTTTTTATTGTTTTTCTCTTGTGGAAGGATTTTTCTAGTTTTCATGTCTAATCTTGGTTTCTAACATGGTATCATAGCCTTTATTTGTAGCCCCTTCTCATATTTTGGAGAATTTCATTGTAGAGAATGTTCAAGATTCCTCGAGGGTTTCATGCCTTGACCCTATTGATGCAGCATTTTGTATCAAATCAGGCATCTCCCTTGGATTCAGAGTACTGGAAAAAGTCAGCATTGGCTTTTGTTTAATTGATTTTGGTCATCATTGAAGGAATTTGTGAGGGTTTTAAGCTCAGTGATTTTTTTGAAGATATGGAGGTAACTGATTTTTTTGGGGCACTTTGGGCATAAACAGAGGTCACCATCACATTCGTAGCAGCCAAAAACCCTATGAAAACCTATTGATTCATTGATTTTGGAGTAGTTAGTTTATGAGGGAAATTTTTTTTGCGAGGGAGGCAGTACGGCCTCAACACGCTTTATGAGGCATTTTTTTCAAAAAAAATTATTTTTTTTCTAAAAAGTGCTTTACTAAAAGTGTAGTCTGTTCAGAAGCGGGTGCCGCCACCACAACACCCAACAACCACCAGGAGGGGAGGCCACCGAATGATGCCCACCCACTAGCTGCTCGGCCATTCCAGCCCCCGCGAGCCCCTTACGTAGAGTAACAGTCACATGGGGGACCGGGTGCTATGCGCCCAGCCCCCGACCACCCTCAATGCTTGCACGTAGGTCATATGGATGAACAGGGGCTCTGCCCCAACCCCCTACCCACTAGCCCTTGCTCGCATGCAATACCAGGGGCTGAAATTGTTTTAGCCCCCTGGGCTACCTATAGGCCAAACTGGCCATTTTAGAGCACCTTTACAAAATTAGGCGTAACTTTTGCGTATGATGTCCTTTTTTCCCAAACAAGATACCATTGGAAATTTGATTCCGACTCCAATCCAATGGTGAACGTAGTTTTTCTATATTTTAATCCAAATTTATTTTTCAGGTCTTTGAACTGAGATGAAGCTTTTTTTGCTTCAGAGGGCATATCTTTTTATTCGATTATCCTTTTTTTGCCTTTCTCACGACATTGGAGGCTAGTTCACTCATCTACATAGATCTGAGGTCCATTTTTATCAGGTAGGAAGATGTGAACAATGGCTTGTGCATGCACTAGGTTTTCATTTTCTCTTTCATTTATGCATGTTTTGCATTCTCTCCTTTTACAATCAGGGGTTATTGTAATAATTGAACGTATATAAAGTTCCATCAAGGAGGTTTCTTGCATAATAATCTGATTATAGTGTAGTTTCACTTTGATCTCATCTTCATTGTTGATGACAACTCACATGAGTTGTATCTAAATTTTGTAGTTTCTTTTGGCCACATCTTGCTCATAGCTTGACACATATTGGTTCACATCGGTTCACATTTTAGATTGAGAGCCTATGGTTAATGATCTTGAATTGTATTAGATTCACATTGGGTCACATCTCAGTTTTATGCCATTAAATTTATGGTTAATGTTCTAGAATCTTCATGCGACTTGCTCCTATGGATCAGTTTTAGTCATAGCTTCACATGGGCATCGAGATACACATAGCTTCCATATTATTTCATCATAACATTTCCTCTTATGGGGGGCATCTTTTAATCATCTACTGTTGCTTCACATATTCTAGGATTGTTCCAGTTTGTGATTTTTCTAGTGCTCTGTGGCATCAGGTCTACTATTTCTTTATCATGATTCCTTGATTCAATCTGTGATTCTCATCTAGTTTCAGTAGTAAATAGAAGTATCTTTCCTTTTTTATTGGATTTAGGTTCTAGTGTTACTCGACAGTGTTCTTCCAGTGCTTCTTTGTAGCAGGTCATCTTATTGATGGGGGGGTTTTGTCCCACTTGGTTTTCTCCTCTTTCTCATTCATTGCATTTGTACATGGGTACCTAATCAAGCCTTGTTGTTAGAACCCATTCATGCTTTCTTGCATTCATCCTACCATTAGGTACATGCTTTTTTAGTCTCCCTAAGTTACAATTAAGGGGGGCTGTTGGTGTCATTAATTAATTACACTTTATTAATTTTACTTAGGTTTTAATTAGGTAATAATTAGTTTACTTAATTAATAAGTAAGCTTTATTTAGTTGAGCTGATTTTAGGTAAACATTAGGGTTATGCATACATTGATTTTATAAAGAAATGTATCCCTTGCAATTTCTCAATTCTTCAATATTATTTATTTGCACATCTTCATGCAAATTGATCTGCTTTTTATTGTTTTTCTCTTATGGAAGGATTTTTTTGGTTTGGATGTCTAATCTTGGTTTCTAACAAATTGGATGTGGTAATGGACCCTAGAAAGGGTTGAATGTCCACTAATTTAGAGCTCAAAATATTATGTACAAAGTACTTCTACTCAATAATAATTGAGTAGTCTTCTTATTGGTCAAGGGTTTGGGTAGAGCTCACAAGGCTTCATAATGCCAATATGGTTTGGAGGAGAGCAAGTTTGATTCTGTGAAGTTATCCTATTGTTGTAAATTATCTTGTGGTTAGGGATGTCCATAAAACATTACACGTAACTAGAATTGTAGCCATGAAGTGAAATAAATATTAAGTATAGAAATTAAATTGTTTAATAAGTGTGATGTGTTTTGTTTATGAATAAATTGTCCTTTAAAATCATGTCTATCCATATCGATATTTTAGATCCTCGACTTCACCTAAGTGGGTGGTAGCTAATGGAGAAACTGTCTAGGGTAAGAGGACCCTAGAAAGGGTTGTGAACCCACTCTAATATTCTATAATTAAAGGGTTAAAAGCATAAAATTAATTTTTATAGAGTGATATTTGAACCTAAGGGTTATACTCCTTTTGCTAGTCAACCAAGTGCATGAAGGTTGAATTGCCACAAAAGATTCAATACGTGGCTTGTTTTGTTAACCTTTCACCCCTTAATATTATGAATGTTGTATGGTGACTTTTGTATGGTTGGATTAAAACTTTATCTTCAATTATAATTATCTATTCAAGATATTTTTTGGTTACTTTCATCCTAGACTGATTCTTGATTATCTATGTTAGAAAGTGGCTTTGAGGGGGTGTAATCAGGATTGTTAATCACTCCTTATAGTGGAAGGATCCCTTATATATTCACCGTGGTTATTCATACTTAGTATATTCTACCATTGTAAGCTAGTAGTGATTTAAAAATGGGTGTTATGTGTTATCCTTGTTCACTTAAATATGATTTGGGTGAACTCAAGTTATTGAACTATATTTCCTCTACAAAATATATACCTAGAAAATTCCATCAGAGATGAGCCCCCAAGGAATGAGGTCTAGCCCTAGGGTTTTCTCTTTTTCCTTAGATTGAGTTTAAATTGACACATTACAGTATGTTCATAGCTTTTGACTTGAATTAAGTTGTAATGAATGATGAGTTGTAGAGCTAATCAATCCTACCTTGGTGATGTGGATTCCATGTCTCCTCTAGAAACCCTAGTAGGATTGTCCAAACGAATTATTTTCTTACTTAATTATCATAGTCTATAATTTGACAATTGTGGTTATGATTTTTATGAAATGTGTGCTTGGAAGAAAAGTTTTGTGAGATAATCATGTGTTGTAATCAAAATTTCAAAATTTTGTTTTTCCCTTAGCTATATTTTATTACAAAATTTGTGGGCATTACATTTAGTATTAGAGAACATTTGTGACACTGAGATCTTGGGTTAGTGTTGTTTCCCTTGGGTTGTGCTTGTGTAAATTTAATTTGGGTGTTTATCTCCTTCTTGTGAGGGATGGATATAATTACCTTATGTTGTCTTTCCTTTCCTTATTCCTTGATAATGGTTGTTAGATTTGATCAAGTACTACATACCATATTGTGAATGACACAATTGATGGTGAAAAAATGATGCTATGTTCATATTCTTTATGTGGGAAAAGAGTAGTGAAATAAAAATGTCTCTTAAGGAATCATATATTCTACTCCCTAAAATCTAGATAGAAAAAGTAGTGGTTAAACTATGTTTGAGATGTGAGACCTTTCTCTATGTGTCTAAAAGTGAATTAAAAATGAAATTTCCTTCTTGTGTGTGGATAAATTAAATACTCCCTAAAAGTTAATTTTTCCTTCAAATTAATTAAATGCATGGTCTATGTAAAGCTATCTTATAGATATGGAGGAAATATGCATGTTTGGAAAAAGGCCATAGTTCCAAAACTCCAATTCCTACCTTAGGATGTATGTGTGATCTTGTGTATGGAATAAGTTAATGTTGAGACAAAAAAAAAAGTGAATACAATAAAAAAGTAAATAGATCATAATGGTGGAGAGGGAATGAATGTAGTAGTAAACCTACATTGTTAAATTTTGAATTGAGTGGTTCTTTCATTGCATGGCATGTCTGGAATATAGAATGGAATATGTGTCATAAAAACATTACTTTGACAAGAATTAAGGTCCCCAATTTTATTATTATTCATATAAATCCATATAATGTTAACTCTTTAGAGAGGCAAATGTTAAGTGTGTGATTAAGTGAATTTTGAATGAAAAGAATGTATAGTTGTGGTGCTAATAAACTGGACTATGCTTTTCATATTGTATGTTGAGTATGGGGTAGCCTTGTTTGAGAAGATGTTTTATCATGAATATTTTGCAATTTAATTATGTGCAAGGAAATGGTTTGTTTCTTTAAAATACAAAAAATGGAAAAAGAAAAGAAAAAAAGAAGTTATTTTGTATTCTCGATGTATTTGAATACCCCATAATGGTGCTTATGTTGTGCATTGTGGTATTTTTTGTAGATAGAACAAGTTGTAAAAGTAAGTTTATGTTTTGCATAATTGAATGCAATGGAATGACTTTATAAGATGCCTGATAGTTAAAGTAATTTTGCATGTTGAAACCAACATATGTGTTGTCCTCCAAGAATGAGATACCAAGTATCCAACTTGGGATAAGTGTGGTGGATATCTAGTATGATCCCATATGTGTTCCCTTTTGCGATGGCCTTTATGTAATCTAGCCAATTGTGAGTTTATGTAAAGGTGTTAAGTGCATAAGTGTCTATATTATATTAATTGTGATGTATTCCTTTTTGTTAGTCTTATTTTTATGTTAAATGTGTACCCCTAGTGCATGGTTCCTCTCTTATGGGAGTGAGATGCCAGCTAGTGTAAATAGGGATTAAGAGGCACATGTTCATCCATAGAGAAATTACGAGTTGAGGGTGTTATCCCTAATCCTGAGAAAGGATCTATGTCAAGTCATGGTAATCCTCCCATGGAAATTGATTGTGGCCTACTCACCCACATATGATAGCCACACTTGTTGGTTCATAGTGCAAACATATTCCTTGATGTTTATAACCCATGGGAAAATGATAAAATAACATGGACCACAAGTGGTTCATACTTATGTTGTAAGGGATCACTAGTTATTCATATTCATGTGATTAGGCACCATCAATGATTCATATTTATGTTAACAGGAACCGTCATTTATTCATATTCATGTGGTCAACGATCACCAGGGATGCATACTTATGTGGTCAGGGACCACTAGTTATTCATATTTATGTGGTCAGGGACCACAAATTATTACATGCTATTATACTTATGTGGTTAGAGAACCACCATTCCTCTCCCCCACTTAAGTGGCTTATCAAGTCATGTGGTGCTTGTAATGTGTAGATTTTATTGTTGAAATATGAATTATTAATAATTCTTGATTGATGTTTTATTTTATTATGCACTAGCAATATGAATTTTACATTTATTTAATTAGGCTATTTAGCCATTTGAAGGTTGTTATAGTTATATTTTCATCAAGAACTTGTTTAATTTCTCCTTTGAATTATGATTAGAATGTTGCAATGTAGCTACAATTGATCTTTATTTTGTTTCTCTCTTGAATTTATAGTTTTCTCTTTGGGAGATTTATTGAACTTTTGGTTTATGATCATATGTTACTCATTTTGAGGTTTTCTCCTTGTTTGCAAATAGCTAGCATGTATATTCTAATGTGAAATATTTAAACTGCCATATCCTGGGGGGTTCCCTAGCAGGTCGTATAGGGAAGTAGATGCACTGGGGAATTATTTTTGAAAGGGGTTGTAAATGGGACTGATATGAGATGATCATTAATTCATTATTCCTCTCATTCTATGATTATTCTTATTTTTATAGAGGAGTCCTTAGAGAGGGGCCTCGATACCATCTTTCCTAATTTTCTATGGTATCCAGGAATATCTATCCTTGTAAAACCCATTGTGTGAGGTTTATGTTGTAAATTAGGTGATTGTATGAGGAAAAGTGCACCCATCAGGAAGAGCATCCTTTTTATGAGGGAAAGTGCACCCATTGGGAAGAGAATCCTTTTAATAAGGACAAGTGCACCAAATTGCAAGGATCACCCTTGCTATTGTTTTGTGTACATGTGAAATTGCAAGTAAATGTGGTGCGTCAAACTTGTTAACTATGTGCAATAGTAATAAATGATGAAAGTTAATATTCCTTGATACATGGTATGAGTGCCATGATTGAGATATGGTATAAGTACCATAATTATAAGGTAAATTTTTTTCTTAAGAACATATTTGGACAAATGTGAAGCTGATAACTCTTGAGATATGATTCAAATTTTGTGATAAGACATTTTCTAATAGCATGGGTACTAATCATGTGAAAATTTTGAGATATATTAAAAGATACTTTCTTTTTTATATACTGTTATAATTCAACTAAAGATGGTTACATAGGAAATAATTTATGGCTCCACAGATAGTGTTTAACCTTTTAATTTTTTTACGTATATTGAGAATATATGGGTCAAATGTTTTGTTGGAAAGAAAATTTATTTTAAATATTGGATGTTAAACTCATGAAAGAGAGGTCTCTTATGTATGTCCTCTTATGCATGAAAGAGATTTCTCCTATGTATTTTCTTTTCAGTTAGCTCTTGTTGTCAGTCCTTTTCAATAGTTATTATCTATTTTGATACCTTGTATAGTTTATATGATTAGTTGTAAGTGTATACACTTCGTAGGCTTCTCTCTAGCTCATTATTTGAGAAATGGATGATCACTATGACTTTTTTTATGATTTGTGCCGATGTATAGATTTGTTGTGTGAATTATTGTAAATATTTCTTTGGTCCAATACAAAACAAAAAGGAAGGTTCTTAATTTAATGTTTTGATTTCCTTGATCATGAAAGAAGAATAATTAGCATGGCTAATCCTTTTCTTGAGTGTTACTATAATGTTATTAAGTTCCAACCCTAAAATATTTCTAGGAGGAATTCTATACAAGGGGGGAAGGATGTAAGGCCCCTCCCTTTATATCAATGTCATAGCCTTTCATTCTAAACTCTTGCAACAATGTTGTGTGGATTAAGGGTGCATCATTTAGATGATAGAGGACCCATATGTTTTTGAGTGACACTATACTTTTAGTCATTTGATTCTAAGAGTGGTTTAGTTAATTTCTTATGTGAATACTTATATTAAGGTATGTGACTAGATAGACATTGATAGATACTATAATTTTCATACTATACTAGGTTGCTAAGGTTCCCTAGTAATAAAACTCCTTTGTTATCATTTGACTCATGTTGCTTGGGAATGTCTCCTATAGTATTCACTTGAGCTTCATCATATCAAGTATTATTACTAAAGTCACTAAAGGAGCCTTAGAAATTTTAGTAAATATAGTAGGGAAGATTTGATCCCTATGGTACTGCCTAACTAAGCGAGATTAAGATAGAAATGAAAATAAGGATACAAGAAGAGTCTTAGATTCTTCTCTGCTTTTGGGTTGTGCCTTATCATGGAATTATGATGTGCTCTTAGATTAGAAAATCATCCCCATATTGATAGTTGAGATGTATGCTAATAAAGAGTTAACATGATAAGGATAACATAACTCAGCTATAATCAGATTAATCTATTGATAATATGATTGCCATTATTATCACTGAACCATAGATTTTTGGCACCTTAGTACTTTCTATCGATTCTATGATTTTTCACCTAAAAGGAGAAAGGAAGGGCCAAAGAATCTATCTAGTTAACTCAAATAAGGAAAAGTGTAATGTAATTGGAAAAAATGTAAAATGCAGAAGAAAAGTGTAAAAGGATGTTCAAAGGAGTCTTGTTAAGTTAATGCAAGGTCTATAACTTAGGGAAAATTGTTTCTAATGTCTCGAAGAGAGGACCAATCAAAGAATAAAAGATTTACAACTTAGGGGATGTCATGTGTCACATCAGTCCACTAAGAGGAATGCAATATGCTAAGATAGATCACACTTATGAAGGAAATCACAACCATTTTCATCCACAAAGTGACGAGCACATCATATGAAGTGACAAGGTTGCACTAAGAACCAAAAATGCAAATGAGCAATACCAATGTATTTCCCCCCAGTTTGAACAAATTTCTATACACTGGTCTAGGAGTAATTACTTTAAAGTAGTGAAGGAAAGAAGATGCAAAAAAGGAAAAAAAGACATCAGAGCCAAAATTGGAAATCCCTTATGCCAAGTCATATGTTTCTAATTTAGGTTGTTTCATGTAATTGAAAACAAAAACAAAAGAAAAGGGAGTTTCCCCCCAGAAAGGAACACAGAAAACAAATAAGGGATCTATGGATTTGGGGTCAGTATGTTTGTTGCTGCAATGTTTTAATGAAAGAGCTCAAAACTATCATCATTCCCAAAGTACATAGAACTAGAAGAATGACACAAAGAGTGTGAAAACAAAATAAAAAAATAAGTCTATTTTGAGTCAACATGGAAGAGACATTGCGGTCTTAATGCCTTGCATCATCCACAAAAGGAAAACACAAGCGTAAAGAGAAATAAAAATAAAAAAAGAAACGAAAATATTTTGGGTCAACATGAAGGAGACATTTCAGTCTTGCATCATCACCAAAAGGAAAACACAAGAAAAAATGAAAAGCTGAAAGGAAAAAGGGACCAATTAGGTCAACATGGAAGATACATAGGGTTTCTCAACACTTTGTGCCATCCCCATAAGGAAAACACAAAACAAAAGAGAAAAAGGAAAGGACCTTTTGGGTCAATATGGGAGAGACATTGCAGTCTCAACACTTTGCATTGTCCCCATAAGGAAAACACAAAAAAAAGTGAAAAATAACAATTCACGACATAGAGAAGAATAGAGCGATGAATAGAAGAAGTGTACAAAGAGAGGGAACATTAAGCATGTAGGGCGGGGGAGCACAATAGACACAAAACAAATGAGTTAGTAATGCAAATATAAGTCAACCATTAACTAGGTTATTGGTATCTCAACTTAAATAATGTAAGCAGAAAAGGAATAACATAGTTAAGAGACAAAGACAAGTGCATTACAAGGACAAAGGCTAGCAAGTACTTGTGTCCACAAAGGGGAAAAAAAGCATGAGCCAAGGTTGATGATAGAAAATATCATGCAATAGTGAGAATAAAAGATTTTGCAACTATGAAATGATAATGGAATGGTGTTTTAAGGGAAGATAGGAAAGTAGTCAGTATCAGTGAAGTGATAGTTGTCCAATATCTGATTCAATCTTAGACATTCTTCAGTTCAATGTTCCAGAACATAATGATATTTGCAATATGGTATGTTTGAATCTTTAGGATGAATAACCAACCTATTTGAGTAATTAAAGTCTCCTTTCACATTCAGGTGGTGGGTGAGTAGGAAAATTGAGCTTTTTAAATTTGTAAGGTCCTTTTTGTTTGCTAGATTCTCCTTGTTCATGAATGGAAGGAGGAGGAGGACCCATGGGGATCCTAGCATCCTTGTTATTAATGTTTAAGTTTGGAGGATAATCAAAAATCATAGTGCCATCATGTTGAAGTCTTCAATATTCAAAAGAAGGCTTGTCAACATGAGGAGGATTTTGATAGCCTAGTCTTGTTGTGTTTTCTTTTGTTGGTTTTTGCTCTAGAAGTTGATAAATTTCATGCTCATGTGATGTGTTACAACTTCGTTTGCTTAAAATAGTAAATCATTTACCATATGTTTTTTCAAGGTTGATAGGATTGTTTGTAACTTTATGATCATAACATGGTTGAGAATATTTTTTTCGAGAGGAACTAGGTCCACTTGATGGAGGAATCTTAGGTCCCTCTTGATTTTTAGGATGAAGATAGTCAAAGTGATCAGGAGGTGCAATAGTAGGAAGATTTGGTGGTTTCATGGATGGATAAAAGGTTGCATTGGCTTCAAGGTTATCAAGATAGTCGTTTAAGAACTTGTTCATGCTAGCATCATCTTCTCCAATGATGTCAACAACATGAGGAGGAAAATCATGAGGATTTGAAGGAGCATGAGGAAGCTCAAGGTCATTAGGATCACAACCAAAAGAACAATTGTACATGTCTACCAATGATTTCAATGAATTCCAAAACTTATTAAAAGAAAATTCCATGATGTAATGAAACTAAGAGGCAAGAAATAATGGAAAATAGTGAATCTAGAAAGAAAAACATAAAGCATCTACAAAAGACTGTAATGCAGAAAATACTCAAAAAATATTTGAAAATGTAGAATGAAATGTGTAGGACTGATTCGCCTAGGGTGGCGAATGAGTCCTAGTATGATTTTTTTTTATGTTTTTTCAAAAAAAATTTAAATGATTTAAATGATTTTCAGATGCCATATGTAGATGCAGTTTTTTAATTTTTTCAATGATATGCAATGCAAGAATGAAATCTAAATGAGTCTTTCACTATTGCAAGTTGAGAAACCCTAGAATACAAAAACAAAACAATATTCTAATTGAATGTTGATGCAAATGAAATATACGATGGAAGATGAATTTTAAATAAGATAGCTAATATGTTCAAAATGCAGGTTCACCAAAATGAACCATATATTTTTGGCACGTTAGCGCTCCCTAGCACTTCTAGGGTTTTTCACCTAAAAGGAGAAAGCAAGGGCTAAATAATCTAGCTAGTTCACCCAAATCAGGAAGTGTTTTATGTAATTAAGGCTAAATGAGATAATATTATTTCAACTAAACTATGAAGTTAAGCAAGTATGAATCGAAAACCTAAGATAAGTGCAATGTTGGAAAACACACTATGATATGCAAACAATAAATTAAAAATTGAATGAAATGCAAAACACAAGGAGAAAGGATGAATCAGACTGCACCTAGGCAAGACTTGATGAATCTAGAAGATTCTGGATGCTCTCTAAAATTACTGAAAATCACCAGTGGGACTCATTCACCACTGATGGTGAATCAATCTTGCTTCTGATGAAAATTGTCAGGAACTAGTTTCTGACTGTCAGGATCTGGAATTTGACAAAACCTACATTTCCATCCTTTAGGTGGGACTCATTTTCCACTGATGGAGAATAATTCCTCTCCCAAAATTTTGAGAAATTAGGAGACAACTCTGCAACACAAAATCTAAAAATGTTTGCTTGTCAGGTTGCCAAACTCAATTCTATAGGAAACAAATAGAAAGTCTTCTCCAAGCATGAAATATGGTTGATTTGACTTGAAGCATCTAGTTGACTTGTTCTCCACTTTTTAAAACATAAATTCTTGATAAATCTACATACAAAACACATGCACAAAGGGGAAAAAAGGTTGAGGGTTAGCAAATAGGGGTTTTACTTGGTCAAATCCCACTTTGGTAATCAAACCCTTAATGTAATAATGAAATGAAAGAGAAAGATAAACTAATAAAATGCAAATGTTATCAACTCACCAAACCCTTGTTGATGAAAGTCTAAAGATATGTCAATGGATTCCTTTGAATTCTTGATTGATGTTTGATTTGATGTTGTAAAGTGCTTGAATGCTTGGATGTGATGTATGATTGTAGAAGATTGCTTGAATGAATTAGGAGATGTAAAATAAGGTGAAAATCACTTATTTATACAATATTGTGCCTTAGTAACCCATTAATACGTCATCATAGGCCAACATCAATTGATTTTGAATAAAAACCTGAAAGAAAATTTAAAATATTTTGAATTTTCAGCCAAGGGGGACTCATTCACCACCCATTACGAATGGGTCCCACCTAGGACTTGAATGTGGGTGTTGGGAATTAAGTTATATTTAATGTTGTTTGTTTGGTTTACATTAGAGAACACACTTAATTAAGCCTTATAAGGGCATAAATGGGTTAAACAAAGTATAAGAAAGGTGTAAATAGTGAAATTATGCCTAGAAAAGTGTGAAATCTTCTTACAAGACTTTACAACACTTCAAAATTGGACTTGATGATGAATAGAAAGGTGATTTTTTGGTGAATTGTAATGAATAGAGTCTAGAAGAGTGTAGAAATGTTTTACAACACTTCACAACACCTTCACAAGATGTCATTATTTGAATTTTAAGGACCTAGTGTTAATGTGCAAGACAAAGTACATCAATAAATCAAAGAAAAATAGACCAAACATCAAGAGGAAAGGCATAAAAGAGCATAAAAATTAAAAGGGGGAATTTTTCTAGGACATAGTCATAAGGGAATCTTTTAGATTTTAGAGGAGAGGCTACTAGAAAGGAGTTGATTGTTGTTAGCAAAGGAACCTCATTGAGGTCAGTAAGAGATCTTAGTGATATCAGATGAAGAGCTATTGTTTGAGGCCAATAGTACTTCATAGGATTCTTAGGTAGAAGGAATCATTGGCCTTAGGGTGTCATTACATCAAGCCTTGGAGAGTTCAAAAATTTTAGACTTCAGACCTCAGGCTTACCTAGTAATGCTTGCTAAAGAAGGAAGTGGTTTGTCATTTTTTAGCCAAGTCCAAAAGGCATTAGACTTTTAGGCTTTGTTCATACCTTATATCGAATTCCTTAAGGAAATAAAGAATTTTGAGTTAAATTTCAAAAGGTATTGGGTTTTGGACTTTGTTCATACTGCATACCAAATTCCCTAGAGAAATAAAGAAAGAGTATGCTAAGTCTAAAAAGGTTTTGGACATCAGACTTGCACCATAAATCATATCGGTTGCATGAAGGAAAAGGAAGTTTTCATGTACATTAACTCTGAAAAGGAATCTGGCACTAGGCTTTAGACTTAAGGCTTACTATATGCTAAAGGAATTGGACATTAGACTTTGGTATTATGGCTTATGCCTTGGATTATGGTTAAGTAACAGGTAAAAGGTAGTAGCAAAGGCCAACACCCAATAGTTTTTTAAGGATCAGAGGTTGGTCATAGGTCTTATGTCTTACTGATATCCTAGGTGATGAAAGAGGTATGGAGGAACCACGACCCTCGAAAAGGTCTACATGTGTTAGCTTGTTTACATGTCATGATGATGTGGTTGTAGATAGAGGTTATCACTTATATCTAAAAGTTTCATGAATAATTAACCATACTTATGACATCCACATAAACTAAATCTAGGAAAATCCTTTTGTGGATGTGATTATATGCTTATGGTGTCAAAAGAGGTCCTCGGCTGGTACAATTATCAACAGGGAGTACAAAATAATTTTACCTCTTTGGTGTGTGAAGGCTATTAGCACTTTATTCTTGTCTCAAGGTTTCAAGGTGTGGTCACTAAAAAAGTAACCCTTCTACTTTTCTAACTCGTTTGGGCCCTCCTTGTGACTTTGTCTTAAATATTTCCTTGATTTAGTGTTGCATTGTGGATAACACATTCACATTAAGTCTTGGGCCCTTCTGAGCTGATGGAATTTTAATGGTGCCTTTCAAAAGTGTTGTGAAGTGTTGTAACACACTTTCACACTTTTCTAGGGTTTTATCAAGTGGCTAAGCATAATCAATAAAATTCTTTCATTATTTGGAGTGTTATAAATTTTTGTAACACACATTCACAAATTTCTAGTCTTATCATTAATAATTAGGATTTATTATGCTTTAATTGGCCACATTTTGCATCCACATGCCTTATTTATGTATTTTTTTAGAATAATCCTGACAAAAGGCATTTATAACATCAAAATCTTGAAAACCCACCTCAAATTACTAAGGTAGGACTTATTCACCATTATGAGAGAATGAGTCTCCTTAGGTGGGACCCATTCACCCAGGGTGGTGAATGAGTCCCCTTTAACTCAAAATTCAAATTTTACTTAAATTTCTAGCGGGTTTTCATTTTCAAGATCTAAGGTTGGCCTGTAGTGTTGTAATCTAAGAGCACATCATAATTACATGATAAGGCACAACCCAAAAGCAAAGAAGAATCTAAGACTCTTCCTCTATCCTTATTTCTTTTCTATCTTAATCTCGCTTAGTTAGGTAGTACCATAGGGATCAAATCTTCCCTACTATATTTACTAAAATTTGTAAGGCTCCTTTAGTGACTTTAGTCATAGTACTTGATATGATGAAGCTCAAGTGAATACTATAGGAGACATTCCTAAGCAACATGAGTCAAATGATAACAAAGGAGTTTTATTACTAGGGAACCTTAGCAACCTAGTATAGTATGAAAATTATAGTATCTATCAATGTCTATCTAGTCACATACCTTAATATAAGTATTCACATAAGAAATTAAGTAAACCACTCTTAGAATCAAATGACTAAAATTACAGTGGAACTCAAAAACATATGGGTCCTATATCATCTAAATGATGCATCCTTAATCCACACAACATTGTTGCAAGAGTTTAGAATGAAAGGCTATGACATTGATATAAAGGGAGGGGCCTTACATCCTTCCCCCTTGTATAGAATTCCTCCTAGAAATATTTTAGGGTTGGAAATTAATAAAATTATAGTAACACTCAAGAAAAGGATTAGCCATGCTAATTATTCTTCTTTCATGATCAAGGAAATCAAAACATTAAATTAAGAACTTTCCTTTTTGTTTTGTATTGGACCAAAGAAATATTTACAAGAATTCACACAACAAATCTATACATCAGCCAAAATCATAAAAAAAGTCATAGTGACCATCCATTTCTTAAATAATAAGCTAGAGAGAAGGCTACGAAGTGTATATGCTTACAACTAATCATAGCAACTATACAAGGTATCAAAATAGACAATAACTATTGAAAAGGAATGACAACAAGAGCTAACTGAAAAGAAAATACATAGGAGAAATCTCTTTCATGCATAAGAGGACATACATAAGAGACCTCTCTTTCATGGGTTTAATATCCAACATTTAAAATAAATTTTCTTTCCAACAAAACATTTGACCCATATATTCTCAATATACGTAAAACAATTACAAGGTTAACCACTATCTGTGGAGCCATAAATTATTTCCTATGTAACCATATTTAGTTGAATTATAAAAGTATATAAAAAAATAACCATCTTTTAATATATCTCAAAATTTTCACATGAGTAGTACCCATGCTATTAGAAAATGTCTTATCACAAATTTTCAATCATATCTCAAAAGTTATCAGCTTCACATTTGTCGAAATATGTTCTTAAGAAAAAAAATTACCTTATAATTATGGTACTCATACCATATCTCAATCATGGCACTCATACCATGTCTCAAGGAATATTAACTTTCATCATTTATTACTGTTGCACATAGTTCACAAGTTTGACACACCACATTTACTTGCAATTTCACATGTACACAAAACAATAGCAAGGGTGATCCTTGCAATTTGGTGCACTTGTCCTTATAAAAAGGATGCTCTTCCCAACGGGTGCACTTTCCCTCATAAAAAGGATGCTCTTCCCAATGGGTTCACTTTTCCTCATACAATCACCTAATTTACAACATATGCCTCACACAATGGGTTTTACAAGGATAGATATTCCTGGATACCATAGCAAATTAGGAAAGATGGTATCGAGGCCCTTCTATAAGGACTCCTCTATACAAATAAGAACAATCATATAATGAGGGGAATAATGAATTAATGATCATCTCATATCAGTCCCATTTACAACCCCTTTCAAAAATAATTCTCTAGCACATCTACTTCCCTATACGACCTGCTAGGGAACCCCCCAGGATATGGGAATTTAAAGATTTCACATTGGAATACAGATGCTAGCTATTTGCAAACAAGGAGAAAACATCAAACTGAGTAACATATGATCATAAACCTAAGGTTCAATAAATCTCCCAAAGAGGAAACTATAAATTCAAGAGAGAAACAAAATAAAGATCAATTGTAGCTACATTGCAATATTCTAATCATAGTTCAAAGGACAAATTAAGCAAGTTTTTGAGGAAAATATAACTATAACAACCTTCAAATGGCTAAATAGCCTAATTAAATAAATGTAAAATTCCATATTGATAGTGCATAATAAAATAAAACATCAATCAAGAATTATGAATAATTCATATTTCAACAATAAAATCTACACATTACAAGCACCACATGACTTGATAGACCACTTAAGTGGGGGATGGGAATGGTGGTTCTCTAACCACATAAGTATAATAGCATGTAATAATTTTTGGTCCCTGACCACATAAATATGAATAACTAGTGGTCCCTGACCACATAAGTATGCATCCCTGGTGATCCTTGACCACATGAATATGAATAACTCATGGTTCTTGTTAACATAAATATGAATCACTGGTGGTACCTAATCACATGAATATGAATAACTAGTGATCCCTTACAACATAAGTATGAACCACTTGTGGTCCATGTTATTTTATCATTTTCCCATGGGTTATAAACATCAAGGAATATGTTTGCACTATGAACCAACAAGTGTGGCTCTCATATGTGAGGGAGTAGGCCATGATCAATGTCCATGGGAGGATTACCATGACTTGACATAGATCCTTTATCAGGATTAGGGACAACACCCTCAGCTCATAATTTCTCTATGGATGAACATGTGCCTCTTAATCCCTATTTACACTAGCTGGCATCTCACTCCCATAAGAGAGGAACCATGCACTAGGGGTACACATTTAACATAAAAATAAGACTAACACAAAGGAATACATCACAATTCATTTAATATAGACACTTACACACTTAACACCTTTACATAAACTCACAATTGGCTAGATTACATAAAGGCCATCACAAAAGGGAACACATATGGGATTATACTAGACATCCACCACACTTATCCTAAGTTGGATACTTGGTATCTCATTCTTGGAGCACAACACATATGTTGGTTTGCACATGCAAAATCACATTAACTATCAGGCATCTTATAATGTCATTCCATTGCATTCAATGATGTAGAACATAAACTTACTTTTACAACTCATTCTATCTACAAAAAATACCACAATGCACAACATAAGCACCATTATGGGGTATTCAAATACATTGAGAATACAAAATAACTTTTGTTTTGTTTTCTTTTTTCAATTTTTGTATTTTAAAGAAACAAACCATTTCCTTGCACATAATTAAATTGCAAAATATTCATGATAAAACATCTTCTCAAACAAGGCTACCCCATACTCAACATACAATATGAAAAACATAGTCCAGTTTATTAGCACCACAACTATACATTCTTTTCATCCAAAATTCACTTAATCACACACTTAACATTTGCATCTCTAAAGATTAACATTATATGGATTTATATGAATAATAATACAATTGGGGACCTTAATTCTTGTCAAAGTAATGTTTTTATGACACATATTCCATTTTATATTCTAGACATGTCGTGCAATGAAAGAACCACTCAATTCAAAATTTCACAATGTAAGGTTTACTACTGCATTCATTCCCTCTCCACCATCATTATCTATTTAGTTTTTTATTGTATTCACTATTTCTTTTTGTCTCAATATTAACTGATTCCATGAACAAAATCACACATACCTCCTAAGGTAGGAAATGGAGTTTTGGAACCATGGCCTTTTTCCAAACATGCATATTTCCTCCATATCTACAAGATAGCTTTACATAGAACATGCATTTAATTAATTTGAAGGAAACATGCACTTTTAGGGAGTACTTAATCTATCCACCCACAAGAAGGGAATTTCATTTTTAATTCACTTTCAGACACATAGAGAAAGGTCTCACATCTCAAACGTAGTTTAACCACTACTTTTTCTATCTAGATTTTAGGGAGTAGAATATATGATTCCTTAAGAGACATTATTATTTCACTACTCTTTTCCCACATAAAGAATATGAACATAGCATCATTTTTTTCACCATCAATTGCGTCATTCACAATATGGTATGTAGTACTTGATCAAATCTAACAACCATTATCAAGGAATAAGGAAAGGAAAGACAACATAAGGTAATTATTTCCATCCCTCACAACAAGGAGATAAACACCCAAATTAAATTTACACAAGCACAACCCAAGGGAAACAACACTAACCCAAGATCTCAGTGTCACAAATGTTCTCTAATACTAAATGTAAAGCCCACAAATTTTGTAATAAAATATAGGTAAGGGAAAAACACAATTTTTAAATTTTGATTACAACACATGACTATCTCAGAAAACTTTGCTTCCAAGCACACATTTCATAAAAATCATAACCACAATTGTCCAATTATAGACTATGATAATTAGGTAAGAAAATAATTTGTTTAGACAATCCTACTAGTGTTTCTAGAGGAGACATGGAATCCACATCACCAAGGTAGGATTGATTAGCTCTACAAATCATCATTCATCACAACTTAATTCAAGTCAAAAGCTATGAACATATTGTAATGTGTCAATTTAAACTCAATCTAAGGAAAAAGGGAAAACCCTAGGGCTAGACCTAATTCCTTGGGGGCTCATCTCTGACGGGATTTCCTAGGAATATATTTTGTAGAGGAAATATAGTTCAATAACTTGAGTTCACCTAACTCATATTTAAGTGAACAGCAATAACACATAACTCCCTTTTTTAAATCACCACTAGCTTACAATGGTAGAATATACTAAGTATGAATAACCACGGTGAATATATAAGGGATCCTTCCACTATAAGGAGTGATTAACAATCCTAATTACAACCCCCCTCAAGGCCACTTTCCAACATAGATAATCAAGAATCAGTCTAGGATGAAGGTAACCAAAAAATATCTTGAATACATAATTATAATTGAAGATGTAGTTTTAATCCAACCATACAAAGGTCACCATACAACATTCATAAGATTAAGGGGTGAAAGGTTAACAAGAAAAGCCATGTATTGAATCTTTTGTGGCAATTCAACCTTCATGCACTTGGTTGACTAGCAAAAGGAGTATAACCCTTAGGTTTAAATATCACTCTATATGAATTAATTTTATGCCTTTAACACTTTAATTATAGAATATTAGAGTGGGTACACAACCCTTTCTAGGGTCCTCTTACCCTAGACAGTTTCTCCATCAGCTACCACCCACTTAGGTGAAGTCAAGGATCTAAAATATCGATATGGATAGGCATGATTTTAAAGGACAATTTATTCATAAAAAAAACACATCACACTTAAAAAACAATTTAATGTCTATACCTAATATTTGTTTCACTTCATGGCTACAATTCTAGTTACGTGCAATGTTTTATGGACATCCCTAACCACAAGATAATTTACAACAATAGGATAGCTTCACAGAATCAAACTTGCTCTCCTCCAAACCATATTGGCATTATGAAGCCTCATGAGCTATACCCAAATCCCTGACCAATAAGAAGACTACTCAATTATTATTGAGTAGAAGTTCTTTATACATAATATTTTGAGCTCTAAATTAGTAGACATTCAACCCTTTCTAGGGTCCATTACCACAGACAATTTTTTAGAAACGAAGATCAGACATGAAAACCAAAAAAAGCCTTCCATAAGAGAAACAATAAAAAGTAGATCAATTTGCATGAAGATGTGCAAATAAATAATATTGAAGAATTGAGAAATTCCAAGGGATACATTTCTTTATAAAAACAATGTATGCACAACCCTAATGTTTACCTAAAAGCAGCTCAACTAAATAAAGTTTAGTTATTAATTAAGTAAACTAATTATTACCTAATTAAAACCTAAGTAAAATTAATAAAGTGTAATTGATTAATGACACCAAAAACCCCCCTTAATTGCAACTTAGGGAGACTAAAAAAGCTTGTACCTAATGCTAGGATGAATGCAAGAAAGCATGAATGGGTTCTGACAACAAGGCTTGATCAGTTACCCATGTACAAATGCAATGAATAAGAAAGAGGAGAAAACTGAGTGGAACAAAACCCCCCATCAATGAGATGACCTGCTGCAAAGAAGCACTAGAAGAACACTGTTGAGTAACACTAGAACCTAAATCCAACAAGAAAGGAAAGATACTTCTATTTACTACTGAAACCAGATGAGAATCACAGATTGAATCAAGGAATCATGATAAAGCAATAGCAGACCCAATGCCATAGACCACTAGAAAAATCACAAATTGGAAGAATCCTAGAATATGTGAAGCAACAGTAGATGATTAAATGATGGCCCGCATAAGAGGGAATGATATGATGAAAGAATATGGAAGCTATGTGTATCTTGATGCCCATGTGAAACTATGACTAAAACTAATCCATAGGAGCAAGTAGCATGAAGATTTTGGAACATTAAACATAAATTTAATGGCCCTAAAACTGAGATGTGACCCAATGTGAATATGATACATTTCAAGATCATTAACCATAGGCTCTCAATCTGAAATTTGAACTAATGTGAACCAAAATGTGTCAAGCTATGAGGAAGATGTGGCCAAAAGAAACTACAAAATTTGGATACAACTCATGTGAGTTGTCATCAACAATGAAGATGAGATCAAAGTGCAGCTACACTCTAATCAGATTATTATGCAAGAAACCCCCTTGATGGAAATTTATATACGTTCAATTATTACAATAACCCATGATTGTAAAAGGAGAGAATGCAAAACATGCATAAATGAAAGAGAAAATGCAAACTTAGTGCATGAAAGAAAAAAAAGAGTGCATGCACAAGCCATTATTCACATCTTCCTACCTGATAAAAATGGACCTCAGATCTATGTAGAGGAGTGAACTAGCTTCCAATGTCGTGAGAATGGCGAAAAAAGGATAACCGAATAAAAAGATATGCCCTCCGAAGCAAAAAAAGCTTCATCTTAGTTCAAAGACCTGAAAAATAAATCTCAATCAAAATATAGAAAAACTACGTTCACCATTGCATTGGAGTCGGAATCATATTTCCAATCGTATCTTGTTTTGGAAAAAAGGACATCATACACAAAAGTTACACCTTATTTTGTAAAAGTTCTCCAAAATGGCTAGTTTGGCCTATAGGTAGCCCAGGGGGCTAAAACAATTTCAGCCCCTGGTCCTGTGTGCAACCAAGGGCTAGTGGGTAGCAGGTTTGGGCAGAGCCCCTGGTTGTCCATATGACCTATGTGCAAGCACTGAGGGCGGTCGAGGGCTAGGCGCATAGCACCCGATCCCCCATGTGACTGTTACTCTACATAAGGGGCTCGCGGGGGATGGAATGGCCGAGCGGCTAGTGGGTGGGCGTCATTCGGTGGCCTCCCCTCCTGGTGGCTGTTGGGTGTTGTAGTGGTGGCACCCGCTTCTAAATAGGCTATGCTTTTAGTAAAGCACTTTTTCCAAAATTTTATTTTATTTTTAAAAAAATGCCTCATAAAGCATGTTGAGGCCGTATTGCCTCCCTGGCAAAAAAAATTTCCCTCAAAAACCAACTGCTCCAAAATCGATGAATCAATAGGTGTTCATAGGGTTTTTGGATGCTGCGAATGTGATGGTGACCTCTGTTTATGCCCAATGTGCCACAAAAAGTCAATTACCTCCATATCTTCAAAAAAATCATCAAGCTTAAAACCCTCACAAATTCCTTCAACAATGACCAAAATTAATTAAACAAAAGCCAATTCTGACTTTTTCTAGCACTCTAAATCCAAGGGAGATGCCTGATGCAATACAAAATTCTAGATCAATAGGGTCAAGGCATGAAACCCTTGAGGAATCATGAACATTCTCTGCAATGAAATTCTCCAAAATATGAGAAGGGGTTGCAAATAAAGGCTCTAATACCATGTTAGAAACCAAGATTAGACATGAAAACTAGAAAAATCCTTCCACAAGAGAAAAACAATAAGAAGCAGAGCAATTTGCATGAAGATGTGCAAATGAATAATATTTAGGAATTGAGAAATTATAAGGGATAAATTACTTTATTAAAGCAATGTATGCATAACCCTAATGTTGACCTAAAATCAACTCAACTAAATAAAGATTACTTATTAATTAAGTAAACTAATTATTACCTGAGTAAAACCTAAGTAAACTTAATAAAGTGTAATTAATTAATTACACCAACATAGTTTATAGTCTGCTACCATCCACTTAATTGAAGCCATAGATAAAAGAAAATTAATCACGGAGTTATACAATTTGAATAAATACAAATTAATATTCCACATAATGAAAATGGAATAATTTAAAGAGCATTGCATCAAATATGTTACTTCGGTGCACTTGAAGGTATAAATAAGGTCACCTTGGACAAGATTACTCAGCGACAGGAAGATAGGTGTCAAGTTTTGGTCTCTCCTAACATGTTTTCCTTAAAGGTATACTTTTACAACCACATATATAATACACATTGTATAAATATTAGCATATGCTCTACTTCTAAATTCTTTCAAGATGGATAGGTTTGATCTCATAACATATAGTACCTACTTCTTTTATACGTATACCTTATAAAATAATTTGGGCTTCATTACTAATATGAAGGTATATATATGCAACAAAATTTGATAGATTCAATGCATAATGAAAGATAATAAAACTAATAGTTTGTAATCCTCAATAAGTCAGACCTAGGATTGAAATAACTTGCATGTTACATACAATTTTATATGCACATTAGTTCCTTGATGAACCTCTTATTGACCCATGAACTCATGCTTAATAAAATATCTAAGGTAATTCTCTTGACATATGAAATGGATGGATTCTAGGGTAGTTTATAATCAAGAAAGATATTGTTTTCAAAGAGCTTTCCTATTAATTCACAGATGTTAACAACTCTGTTGGACCTGTTATCAATCAAAAACAACATTAAGATCTCATGTAATGCAATATAGCAAGACATGTATGAACATGTATATTGAAAAGAGCTTAAAGAATTTTTTAAGAATACCTTAACTAGATCTCAATGCACTAATGCTCACTATAAATATATCTAAATTTTTGAAGGGTATTACCTGTGGAAGTAAAATCCACTTCAAAATACTTACTTGTCAAGGAAAAATTCATTAAGAGGATATATGTTTTCACATAATCAGTAAATGATTAGGGTTTCAAATCATGGCTTTGATTCTCAAAAATGTGGCCAGTAGACCCACGAGCTGGAACCATGCTCACAATGCCCTGCCTTTCCCTTCTCTTTCTCTATCCATTATCCCTATTCTCCAAGCTCACATCATCCTTCTTGTAGAAGTGAAAATAAATCTATTCTCTTTTCCTCATTGACCAACCTCCTCCTCTTGAGTTGTGCACTCCTGACCAAATTCATTGCACCTATAATTTCTCATGTCTCACAATCTAGGGTTTGTTTTACATTAAATTTCATATCTTTTAGTGATCCACATCTTCCATATTTATAGTTTTTTATACATTAATTGTGGCATTCTTTTCTTGCAAGCCTTCATAGAAAGTAGTTGGAGTTGTTGCTTCATTTTTTGTGCCACCATTCCCTTTTCCTAGTCATTGACACCATCTAACCTTCCATGTAAGCCATCGATCTTAGCCGTGTCTCTGACCTTCTTTAACTTTAGTCGTATATATTACCTTTATGTAAAAATCACCATATCAACATGATTCACCACAATGATTTCAATCAATTGAAGCAATCGCCTCTTGCCACTTGTCACTCACCACTATACCCACATGATAAACCCTAGTCAATGCAAGCATTCCATGGAATGGCAGGATTAATCCATTAGTCATGCTTTTCGGGGTTCAAGGATTACTATTCCCCTTACCTCATGCTTAATGTGTGTATATTGACCTTAGAAGAAAGTCTAAGTACCCAATCTTGAAGCTTCTTATGCCTATCAGGGTTCAGCCATCGGCCTTCCCCTTTACCATTTCCTTGTGCTCCATCCCAAGCAAACACACTAACTCCCAAAATTTTGAAGAGTTAAGCTCTGAACAATGCTTCAAGTTGTTGAAGGTTATGCTTCTCTTTTCCCCCTTACCACTTTCACGCCCTTTTTTTAAGGATTAAGTAAAATTTCCAACCCTTAAACACAAAAATCATTTCAGGTGTTGAGGTTTTCAGTTTCCTTACACCCCTTTCTCGACACATTGAGCAAGGCCTAAACCTTAAGTCTGACTTGCGAACTCTAACACCATTTCTGGTGTTAGGGTTTGGGTCTCCCTCATCCTTCCTTCATAACATTAAGTTAAGGCATAATCCTTAAGGATGATCTCTGATGCCACACTCGTTTAAGCCTTAACACTGTTCTTCAATCCTTGAAACCTTTAGATAAGAGTAAAGTGCTAATAGCCTTCACACATCGGAAAGGTAAAATTCTTTCATATTCCCCATTGATAATTGTACCATCCAAGGACCTTTTTTTACACCACAAGCATATAATCACACCCCCAAAAGGATTTCCCAAGATTCATTTTATGTGGATTTCCTAAGAATAGTTAATTATACACAAAACTTTGAGATGTAAGTGTGATCCTCTACCTACAACCACATCACCATGACATGTAAATAGGCTAAGGAATGTACACCTTTTCAAGAGTCAGGGTTCCTCCATAACCCTTTCATCACTTAGGATATTGGTAAGACATAAGACCTATGACTGACCTCCAATCCCTAAAACATTTTCAAGTGTTGGCCTTCACTAATACCTTTTCCCTCTTAACCTAAAGCCAAGGTGTAAGCCATATTGCCTAATTTTAATGTTTGATAACTTCAACATATGGTAAGCCTTAATTCCAAAGCTTGATGTTGGATGCCTTTCTAGAATTAATACGTGCATACTTTATTTTCCTTCATGCAATCAATACGAGGTGTGGTCCAAGTCCGATGTCTGAAACTTGATGTCGAATGCTTTTTCAGACTTAACACATGTGAACTTCCATTTTCGTCATGAAATTTGTATGAGGTATGGTCTAAGTCTGATGTCTGAAACCTTTTCAGACTTAGCATACTCTTTCTTGATTTCTTTGAGGGATTTCATATTCAATACGACCGAAGTGCAAAACTTGATACCTTTTGAACTTTAACTCAAACTTCTTTATTTCCTTAAGGAATTCAGTATAAGGTATGACTGAAGCCCAAAGTTTGATTCCTTTTCGACTTAGCTATAAAAAGACTAAATCCTTCCTCTTTTAGCAAGTGATACTCACTAAGCCTGAGGCACGAAGTCCTAACTTTTGGAACTCTCCAAGTCTTGCTATAATAAAACCCTAAGGCCAATGAGTCTTTCTTCCTACCAATCTTGTGAAGTCATTTTTGCCTCAAATAATAGCTCTTCATCTGACATCAATCAAGTCTTTTACTGAACTCAATGAGGTGCCTTTCCTACCTACAATCAACTATGTTGATTATTTTTTAAGAGCCAAACTTGATCTTACCATTTACCTATGAATTTTCCATAATCCAATGATAAGTAAAGACAAGGATAGGCCAAAAAATAATTACTATATTGCTAGGCTAGACCTCTACTCTTTGGGCTTTGTCAAACCCAAGAGGGTGATCCTAACAATGTCTATATGATACTCTTGTGCCATTTCATCACATAAATTGGAAAAAAATGGATACATCCCTATCAGGCAAAAATAGAAAAAATTCCCCAAGGATTTGGCAAACCCTTTAGTGAATTATACCTACAGCTAGGAATGAGCAGTACTTCATACTACTATACTACAAACACAGGTACATTAAAAATTGTTGTAAAAATTTATGTTCTTTGTCAAGTATAGGCAACTCACTAACAACAAAGGCGGCCAAACAAATGGACCAATTCCTTATCTAAGGGCTACAAATTAACATATGCAATAAATAGTAATACATTTAGCAAATGGAAACAAGTATTTGTAGACTATTGTATATTACATTGTAAGACACAACTCGATATTTGTAGAATTAGAAACTCCTTAACAATCCTTGAATTTCATTTGAAAATTTATGATCTCATTTAAGCACTTAATTATTTTTTTTAACTAAATCAAAAGCAAAAATCATAGATTCAATTAGAATGATTGAAGAAAAAAAATGAACCTTGATTCCTTTATTCATAATTTTGAAAGAAAAAATTAATGAGAGAAAATAATCAAGGAACTTGCAATTATCATTCATATATCTCTGCTATAGTAGAAAAATTAAGCTTATTATAAATCTAAATACATTCCTAAGATGTAACACTAATCTATTTCTATATGCTTGAAATTATCAAAATTACTCATACATGAGCTCAAATTTTCTTAACCATCGAAAGAGCTCTACATTTGGCCTTGAAATCCCATTTATAGAAACATGCAAGCAACAAGAATCAGGCTAAATTACAAAACAAAAAGTCACATTTGCATTTGACATACATTTCAATTTAAATTTAAAAATTCTCAAGACAATTATATTCTCACTTTTCAAAGTGGGGGGAAAGAAAATAAGACAATTTATTTTACCTTGTTGAAGAAGATACGCAATCCTTCCAAAAGGAAGATTTTACTTGTTGCAACAACATTATAATATATTATTCATGAGACAAAATGTTAACCACATGCACACCTAGTCAACAAATACTCCCAAAGCATGAAAAGAAACAAAAAGAAAGAAGACTGACTCATCTAGGTCAGTATTTATTCCATCAACATTCCTGATAGGGAGAGAACTATATTTTGTAGTACTTCAACAAAAGCCTAATTTGTACTATTTCTAGGCTATGCATTGATTCTCTCATATCCATTATTCACCATGTTCATCATCATATTAACACATACAATCTTACTCGGTAGAATTTTCCAACCAGGTGTTGTATTCATCTTCAGTTGGCTATTTTACATCCAATAAACTATGTATCCCTGCACTATGTTGACTATACCTTGCATCAATTAAGGGTCTGGCCTATTTGACAAAAGTTTCCATTATCATTTCAATGCCCACCATAATATCAACATTAGCATTCAACAAGGAATAATTAACTACCTTGAATATCATTATAGCCTATGTGAGTAGCTCTCCCAGATCATTCCTCCATGTGTGAAACTCCTTTAACTCACCTTTGTAATTCAATATTACAGGCATCCAGAATCCTCCATTTTTTTGAATATCTTTAATTTTTTCTAGAGTTTCATTACTAACCTTCCATGAAAATTGTTATTTGATTCATGGGGTCAATAGCTTGTAATACTTTAGGGACATTTGCAGGAGCTTCAAGATCTTATTGCATCTTAGGCATCATCTCTTTTAAAGCCCCTACCTTAATACTCCATTTGCTCCATTCATTATGAAAATCTTCCTGAACTTTAAAATACCTTATGTTTTCTTCATGGATATTCCTATAGGTATCCCACACATCATTAGCTTTGTTCACAAGATTTTTTACCCTATGTTTCAAAAAATGCTAAAAAATGCCATTCGCCACCTTAATAGTTTCAAATTTGGCCTTCTTGACATTTTTCATTTTTTGTCTTTAACTAATTATTCAAATCATTAATCCTTAAGGCTAAGGTTTCCCTATCTTTCACAGATAAGTCTAAAGAGGAAGAGGATGGAAAATACAATGTCCTTATTGACTGTCTAGCCTAAATAATGGCTCTCATCTTATTAATTTCATCGAAAACTTTATTATACTCCAACAAGTAATTGTATTTCTTTTGAGAAATTTGCGTTGTGTCCTCACTAAGCATTGCAGCATGAATAATTAACTTAGCTGCCTGAACAAGAGTCATATTTGTAGCTCTATTCACTACCATGGAACCAATGACCTCTTCAATAGGCCTGGAAACCTCATGCTTCCTAGTGTTGGGTATCATCGAACAAAATGCAAGAGTATGCAGCTTTGGACTATAACCAAATCTGAACACCTTGTCTTCAAAATTCACCTTAGATCTAGAAGCTTGAGGGTCTCTTCTCATTGCATCTAGTGCAATAGATGACATGATGGTGCACCCTAGTAGTACCATTATTCAACCTTCTATGAAAATTTCCCTAGCCTCAACAGGAGTGATAGCTACAATCTGAGCCATAACATTTTCTTCCTCTACCTTCTCAACCTCTTCTTGTTGAGAAGGGTCAGCATTAGCCCTTGCTCATTCAATCCTTTCCTTTATTTCTTTCCTTATCTATTGAACCATAAATTATTTGAATTCCTTAAATTACGCAAATGAATCATCTACAAGAAAATCATTATAATCCTTGATCCTAGGATCATCATCAGCCTTTTCATCATAATTCCATTGGACAATTCTATCATGGGGAAATTTTGAATCTAGAGCATCATCAATATTCAGGGGAGGGAATTTCTTCTCCACTTCCTCATCATTGGGAACATTCTCTACCATTTTCTCCTCTTCAATTAATTGAACCTCTTCTCCTTGTCCATCTACGGGCTACTCTATAATATCCATAGCCTAAGGTTGAAACTCTAAGAGTTCTTGTGCTATCTCAACAACGTCCTTTACCTCTGCCTTGAAGTCACCATTTTGATGATCCTTTATCTTTGTGAAATCCCTTTCAAAAGGACTCTCAATTACATCATAGGGACTCACATAGAGGGAATTTATCCTCATAATACTCTCCTTAATTTCACTATGGTTTTCCATTCCTTTTTTCTAGATATAATAGCATCATCACTAGTCAAGTTTCTCAACACATCATCTATGTACAAGAAATGGTGGGGCTACCTAGATAAATTCTTCTCTCTTCTCTTTGCATGCACAAAACCTTCTAGGTCAAAAAAACTAACCTCATCTATAGGTAACCTGGGGTTATTCACCATGATTCCAAATTTCTTATACGACTCAATGGTAGTAGCTATGAAGTAAGCAAAGGAACATTGGGGCACTAGCACAATGCCCTTTCTAGGTTTTCAGAACAACTCCAAGTCCATAAAATCAATTTTCCAAATCATTTCCATAAATTCCAACCTATCAGAGGCATATAGGGACAAGCAATATGGTGCTACTTTGATTCCATAAGCCCTTATTAGAATATACTCTAAGTGTAGAAACCATTCTACCCAATTGTGATTTTAAATTGATCATGCGATATCCTTTGGGTGCATGATGTTTTTGATTAATCTTGAAAGCCTATGAATGGGTTCCACACCCAAATTTTCTAGAATACCAAACTTGATGACATTACAAAACACCAAATAGTTGGAATTGGGATAATCCTGGTCCAAAATATGTTTTCACATTTGGATTGGCAATTCATTGTTCTCATTGTCCTTTTTCCTTAATCTCAGCTTCTATTTGCATTTCTCCTGACCCAAAAATAGAAGCTAATGGATCAATAGAGAATAGTGTGGAAAATATAGAGGGAGAACCTACTTTAGATTGATAAAATCCTTATGTATTTTTTCTACAACATAAGTACCATAATAAAAACCCGTGTTTTTTATTTTGACCCTATATATCCATTACCATCACAAGGAAGTCAGTGGCTATCCTAGTGTGAAAACTATGAGACAAAACCTCATTTAAACAATAATATGTGTTCTTGCTGGTATTCACATGGTGTGTTGGTTTAAAGGTGGCATTATTTCTCTTGCCACAAAGGTTCAAACACCATTTTGGTGGTATTACTGAATGGGTGTATTACAGTTCATAGCTCCACTTCAAAAGCGATTACCCATTGAATAAAAGCAATAATATGTGTTCTTGAAATAGTCAACAAATTATTCACATTCAAAGAGCTCTATATCCATAGGTCCAAACCTTTCCTTTCTCTTATATTCCTTACAAACAATTTGTTCTTGAATGAAATTTTTTTTTATGTATATTCACAATATAAATCCACATGCTTGATGCTAACAATATAATTTGGATTCAAACCAAATACCTCCACAATTTTATCCCTTATTACTTCAAGGATCAGAGTAATATTTTAAATCTTAATCTTCCCTATGTTTTTAAATTAATGTTTCCTTGATTTAATGTTCTAATGTGAATAACACATTTACATTAGGTCTTGGACCCTTGCAAACTAAATAAAATGCATTTATCAATGTCGTGTAAAGTGTTCTAAATGACTTTCACACTTTTCTAGACTTTTATTAATCATTTAAGTATAATGGACATATTTCCCATTAATTAATTATTGTAAAATATATTTAATTACATTATCACATTAATCTAGAAGGCTTGTGAATTAAACTCAGTTTTAATCTAGTGTTGTAATGTGTTTTACACATTCACATTGGATCTTGTGCCTTTCTAGGTTAAGTGTGTCTCATTTTAATGTTGTAGAGTGTATTTAATCACACTTTCAATTTAAAATTTGTGTTCCTAGCCCTAATTACCTTTTATATAGTCATTAATAGGCTCCTATGACACCTATGTACAAATATTTTGGCTTCCAATGGCTTTCTTGCACTTATAGGGTTTTTCACCGAAAAGGAGAAAGATGGGCCAAAATGGGCAATGTATACACTCAAAATAAATGCAAGGATGGATCAAGTATGCCTAAATGAAATTTATAAATGCAAAGAAATGATTTAAGGAATGACTTATTAATACAAAACCTAAGATATGCAAGATGTTGGAAAACACAGTGATGTATGCAAAATGACCTAAGAATGTAAATAAACAATAATAGAAATAAAAAAGACTAGAAAGGTGCACCTCAAAAAAAAAAATGATTTAGAAATACTTTGGAATATTTCATATTTTCTATTGAAGCCAATTGGGACACTTATGCCAAGCTAGGTGACTTAGGCCTATTTTGGGGAGATTCTGTCAAAACAGGTTTTTGGGAAATGGGTACTCAGAAATGTAAAAATCAATTTTTAGTCCTGGAAATGGGACTAATTCACCATATATGGTGACTTAGTCCACCTAGGAATCTTAAGAAATTCGAGACAAGAATCTATAGCTTTCATTTTGCAGTTCCCTTCCTAACATGTGTCTGGTTGATATTCTGTAGAAAATGGGTTGAAATAGGTCTCCAAGATTCAATTAGGGATTTTTTGAGTTGAATGAATTTGATGAATTTTTGACTAATTTTTAACACCCTTCTCTTAAAAAAATCTACATACAAGGCATGAAAATCACACTGCAAAGAGGGGAAAAAGGGTTAAGTGTTAGAGAATAGGGGTTTTCCTTGGTCAAACCCCAATTTGGTAATCAAATAATAAATAATAATGGAATGAAATAGAAAGGTAATGATGAAGGAATAACATGCAATGTCACAAACTCACCAAACCCTTGATGTTGAAATCTAAAGATATGAAACAAGATGCTCCAATGGATGCTTGATGATGCCTTGAATGCTTGGGAATCGCTTGATAATTTCTTGAATAATGAAATAGAAATTAGAAGATTGTAGGAGATAAAAAATGAGGGGAAAACCATTTATTTATATTTTATTTTCAAATATTTCCTAAAAATAACACATCGCAGGCCGATCTCAAGGTCAAGAGAATAAAATCCAGCCAAAAAATTAAAATTATTTTGACTTTTGTGCCCTATGGGACTAAATCACCCCAGGTGGTGACTTGGTCCCACTAGGGAAATTTTACTGGGTGTAAGTAATTAAAGTGTATTTAATAAGATTTAATGGGTATATTCTCAAAAATACACTTAAGTATGCCTGGAAAGTGCATTAATGGGTCATTTAAACATATAAAAGGGTTGAATTAGTGATGAAAAGCCTACAAAAACATGATTGTTTATTCAAACTCTTTGTAACACTTTGAAATAAGATTTGGTAAGTGATAAAAAAGGGGTTATTTAGGTGAATTATAATGAAAGGGTCCGCAAAAAGCATGAAAGTGGGTTACAACACTTCACAATACTTTTACAAGACATCCTAGAATTCTTAATGATTCTTAAGGGTCCAAGATCTAACATGAATGTGTCGGCCACATTACAACACTAAATCTAGGAAAAATAAAGACAAAGACACTAGGAGGGCCTAAACATGAGAAAAAGTAGAAGGGTTACTTTTTACGTGTCCACAATTAGCCCCCACTTTAGTGAGAGGATGAACCTACTTCAAACTCAGACTAAAGTATCTGAACATGCATATCAAGAGGGGTTTTAATAAACTAATGCTTAGCAAGATGAGATAACGATGATCAAAAGGGATGTTCAAGCCCTTGGGATGAAGATCCCATGGAAAACCAAACATGAGCACAAGAAACACACATGAGAATGACATAAATAAAGAGGGAAAGAGGAAAGAGAGAGTTAGATCAAGCTTCAATCATTTGTCCATCTTGTTGCAGATTAGATCTAGGTTGTTTATCTAGAAAGAAAGTGAGTACTACTTATGAGGTGACAAAACTCATGGTTGTCTGTTGGGTGAGAAGGCCAAAAAGGTGGCTATGGGGAAAAGTCATGCCTCGAAATGGGCTTCCCACTCAACCATACAAAACTTATACCTATTGATAACTTTAATAAGGCACCACAATGGAAAATGACATTTTGAGCTTCATGAGACAAGAAAAGATTTGTATGCTTGGAGCTCATGAACAAACGTGATGGCACTACAGGCATGCAAGCTATGTTATTCAAGGTGGCCATGTAACAAATGTGAAATGCAACATGAAAAATATTTTCAAAGGAGTCTTCCTTAATTCATGTGAGGTCTTTCACTTAGGAAACATTGTGTCTAATGTATCTAAGAGAGGACCAATCAAAGAATAGAAAATTTTCAACTTAGGGTATGCAGTGTGTCACATCAAGCCACCGGGAGGAATGTAGTATGCTAAGATAGATCATACTCATGAAGTATATCACAACCAATGTCATCCATAAAGCAATAGAAACATCGTATGAGGTAACAAGGTTGCACTAAGAACCAAGGAAAAGGAAAAAATGAAAAGGAATAATGCCAATGTATTCCCCCACTTTAAAGTAATTTATACACACCATACTATGAGCAATTAATTTAAAGTAGCAAATGAAAAATGAAAACAAGGAGGAAGACATTAGACCCAACTTAGAAACCTACAATGCCAAGTCATACGTTTCTGAGTAAGGTTGTGTCATGTGAAGGAAAAGGAAAAACGAAAAGGAAAGGAAGGAGTTGCCCCCAAAATAAAAAAATCAAACACGTAAAGGATCTATGGAGTTGTAGTCAGTATGTTCTTTGCTACAATGTTTTTGAAAGAGCTCAAAACTATCATCATTCCCCAAATACATAGAACTAGAAGAATGACACAAAGAGAGCGAAAAAAAGGAAAAGAAATATTTGTTTAGGTCAGCATGAAAGAGAAATTGGGTCAACATGAAAGAGAAATTGCAGTCCCTATGCCATGTGTCATCCCCGAAAGGAAAACACAATAAAATGAAAAAGAAAAGGAAAAGAAAAGGGGTCTTTTGGGTCAACATGAAAGAGACATTGTGATCTCAATGCCTTGTGTCATCCACAAAAGGAAAACACAAGAAAAAGATAAAAAGAAAAATGCAGAGAAAAAAAAGGGTCCTTTTGGGTCAACATGAAAGAGACATTACAGTCTCAATGACTTGCATCATTCTCGAAAGGAAAGCAGAAGAAAAAGAAAAAATACAAGAAAAAGGTGAAAGTGATGTACGACATATAGAAGAATGAAGATACAAATAGAGGAATGTCACAACGAGACAGAGAACATCAAATGTCACTTTACGGGGGAACACATTACGCACATGGAAACACACAAAAGAAAAAGAAAAATGAAAAAGACTAGTAAGGAAAATGCAAGTCAACCATTGACCAAGTCACTCACCTCCCAATCTCAATTAGTATAAGCAGAAGGTGAATAATGCAACTAAGGGAGAACAAAAAATGCATTACTAGGACAAGGCTAGCTACCTCTTGATCCCACTGAGTGCAAGACAAGAATGAGCCGAGATAGGTGATGGGATATGTCATGTAATAGTGAGAAAAGAATTTTCTACAACTATTACATGATAAGGTGTTTGTTAATGGTTTATGGATTTATTGGATTGCAATTATTGCCATAAAAATGATACTTTCTCAGTATTTCTTTCAATTGGAGACACTCATCACTTCTATGTCCAAGAACATGATGATATGCATAATATGGAACATTAGAATATTTAGGGTAGATCACCAACCTATTCATAGGTAGTAATAGTATGAGTCCTTTGTTCAAAAGGATTTGTAATTTCCTTTCACATTTAGGTGGTCAATAGAGAGGAAAGTTGAGTTTATGTAACTTGTAAGGCCTCTTGCATTTACTGGATTCTCAAACCTCTCGCGAGGAGATTAGGGAAGGAGGTCCTGAGATGATTTTATTATTTTCCTTGTTATCATTATGAGATAATTATTGTTCTTTAGGAAGGACATTGAGATCAGGAGGGGAATCAAATATTACCTTGCCATCATCACAAATTATCCAATATTCTAAAGTAGGCTTGATGTCATGAGGAGAATCTTGATATCCTGACCTTGTTATGTTTTCATTGTTTGGATTTTGTTCTAAGAGATTATGAATGGCATGTTCAATTGTTTTGTCACATCCTTGTTTGCTTAATATGGTAAAACCTTTACCATAAGTTTTTTCAAGGTTGATTGCGGTATTTGTAACTTTTTTTTATCATAGAATGGTTGAGGGTTTTCTTGCTTAGATGAACTAGGTCCACTTGATGGAGGGAACTTAGGTCCTTTAGTTGTTTCAGGATGTAAGTAACCAAACATATTAGGAGGTGAAACTGTAGGAATGTCTTCTTGTTTCATGGATGGGCAAAAGGATGCATTATCTTCAAGGTTGTCAAGACATTCATTTAGGAACTTATTCATGTTGTCATCATCTTCTCCAATGACATCAACATCACGAGGAGGAAATTCATGAGGAGTTAAAGGAGCATGAGGAACCTCAAAGTCATTAGGATCAGTTCCAAAGGCACAATTTGACATGTCAACTAAAAATTTTAATGAGATCCAAAACTTATTAAAAAAGAAAGTCATGATGCAAATGTATTCAAGAAAAATAATGGAAGGAAATGGGATAAAACAACAAATCTAGAAATTGTGATAGAATGCAATAACAAAAAAATGAAATGCAGAAAATGCTTAGAAAATACCAAAAATTATAGTGCAAAATGTGTAGGAGGACTAAGTCACATAGTGTGGAAAATTAGTTCCAGTAATCATTTTTTTAGATTTTTTGAACATTTTAAAAGCAATTTTATTTTTTCAGATGTAAAGATGCAACTATAGTGTGAAGATGCAATTTCTTTTTGTTTTCCAATGAGATATGATGGAAAAATCCAAGCTATATGAGCTTTTCACTAATGCAATTTTTAAAACCCTAGGATGAAAATAAAATAGTGCAAAACCTAATGGAATGTTGATGCAAGTTAAACCTAGGATGCAAATGCACGTGAAATCAGAAGTAAAATTTTCAAAAGACAGACAGGTTCACCAAAATGTTGATAAATATTTTGGCTTCCAATGGCTTTCTTGCACTTCTATGGTTTTTCACCTAAAAGGAGAAAGATGGGAAAAAATGGGCAATGTATACACTCAAAATAAATGCAAGGATGGATCAAGTATGTCTGAATGCAAAGAAGTGATTTCAAGAATAAATTATTAATGCAAAACCTAAGATATGCAAGATGTTGAAGAATACAGTTATGTATGCAAAATGACCTAAGAATGTAAATAAACAATAACATAAATAAACAAGACTGGAAAGGTGCACCTAGAAACAAAAAAATGATGCAGAGAGGCTCTGGAATCCTACAATTTTTTTTGTTGAAGCCAACTGGGGCACTTATGCCAAGCTAGGCAACTTAGTCCTATTTCAGGGAGATTCTTCCAAAACATGTTTCTACTAAATGGGTACTCATAAATGTAAAAATCACTTTTCAGGCCTACTAGTGGGACTAATTTTCCATAGTTGGAGACTTAGTCCACCTGGTAATCTCACAAAATTCAAGAAAGGAATCTGTAGCTTTTGGTCTACACTTCCCTTCCTAACCAGTGTTCAGTTCATATTCTATAGAAAATGGGATAAAAGAGGTCTCCAAGCTTCAATTAGGGCTTTTTTGACTTGAATTAATTTGATGGATTGTTGACCACTTTTTAACTCCTTTCTTTGTGAAAATTATACATACAAGACCTACAAAACACACATGCAAAGAGGGGAAAAAGGGTTAAGGGTTAGATAATAAGGGTTTTCCTTGATGAAACCCTGATTTGGTAATCAATTCCTAGATAATGGAATGAAATAGAAAGAGAATGATGAAAAATTAACATACAATGTCACAAACTCACTAAAACCCTCGATGTTGAAATCTGAAGATATGCAACAAGATGCTCCAATGGATGCTTGATGATGCCTTGAATGCTTGGGAATTGCTTGATAATTCCTTGAATAATGAAATGGAAATTAGAAGATTGTATGAGATGAAAAATGAGGGGAAAACCCTTATTTATGTACCTTAGAGAAAAGGAAAATTGCTTTATTTGGGAATAATTGATGATAAATTGGACTTAATGAGGCCTTGATTTGGTGTTGTGAGGTAGTTTTCACATCCACACTAGGTGTTGGACCCTTATAAAATGCATTTATTAATGTCTTGTGAAGGTGTTGTGAATTTTTCTAACATTTCTACACTTTTCTAGAATCTTCTCATTATAATTCATCTAAAAATCCCCTTATTATCCCTTGTCATGTCCTATTTTAAAGTGTTGTAAAGTCTTGTAACAAGATTTCACAATTTTCTAGGCTTATCTTCACTATTTACACCTTTGTTTGACCCCTTTATGCACTCATAAGACTCAATTAAATGTTTTTTTGAATGTAAACTTGAAAAACAACATTAAATGTGACTCAATTCCTGAAACCCACTTAAAATCCCAAGGTTGGACCCATTTTCCATGGGCAGAAAATGAGTCCTTCTTGGCTCCAAATTCAAAATAATTTAAATTTTCTTTCAGTTTTTTATTTAAAAACACCTTATGTCGGCCTTTGATGTATTATTGGGTAATTAGGGAATAAGTGTGAGTAACTAAGTGTTTTCCATCCATTTCAATCTCCCATTCATTCACTAACTCATTTTGACAACTCATTCATCACTTATCTTGTTTCTCAAGTCAAGCAAGTTAGGGTTCTGTCACTCTAAGTCATCAAGAAAGCTTCTAAAGACATTCAAGTGAAGATTCTTCATCTTTTGTTGGAGATATTCAAGATCAATCTTCATGGCAAGGTAATAACTCCATTATTTCATGCTTGATTACATTTTGCATCTTACAACATAGAAAACATAAAAATCCCTCAAAATTTTTTGAAAAATCTAAAAAAATATCCGCTTGGATTCATTTGGCACCTTCGGCGAATTAGTCCCTTTTGACCCCTGAAACTGCCTTTTACAAAGTTGAAAACCCTATTTTATGCCTTTGTTTTCTTTCATCAGTTATCTGTATTAGTTGGCTAACTTTCTATATCATGCATTTCAGTAGATTTTGCTTATATTAGCTCATTTCATGCTTTGTTAAAATTCACATTTGCATTTCCAATCTTTCATCTTTCAGATTATTACATAGTGTCATCAATAAATTGCTTTGTTTAAAATATAAAAAGTTGCATTTCATCCTATTTCTTTACATTGTATTTTAAGTTTGCATGGCTTCTCTTACATTTAAAACATTATAAATAAGCATTATTTACATTCATGGCACTTAGAATTTTGCAATTTTAATTTTCAACATTAGTTCCTAGTTCATTTAGATTAGATTCATTAGCAAATGAAAACAAAAAACAAAAAAAATCACACGATCCAACTCAAAAAATGATTCAATTTTTAAAAACCATAACATCCAATCCCTTTAGTAGTGATGATTTAGACATGTTAGGTGAAGTCCTTAACGACATCCTCTCACTAAGATCATCCACTAAATATTTGACACAATAGGAATCTTGCCTCAATAATCATGATAATCATAATTTTTCCTCTCTTGATATCTCTCACATTGGTGATGAAGGTATCTTGATGAAAGAAGACACAATCATTGAAGATCATGAAATTATTTCTTGTCTTCTTTCTCTTCCCCCTTGCAAAGACATTATGCCACACAAAGTTGAAATCATTGCCACTACCCTACCTAGTCCTCATTCATCTCCCAACACCTCCCCTACTTGTTAAAATCCTTTAGTGAATAAGGATAAACTTGTGAATGATCATTACAAACACATTTTTGTAGAGGATATGATTAAGAGCTATGACGATCCTACCTCTCCTACTCAAGATGACATTCTAGGACATCATGTTGAAAGTATAGATTATCATGACAATCAACCCTTTTCTTCTCCTAATATCTTCTATACACATGAAGAAGATAGTTTAGTGTTAGAAGATATTGTGATGGAAGATCTATTTGAACAAAAGAGTGCAATCATTAGTAACCATGAAACTCCTAGTTATCCTTCTCTTGTTGCATCTCCTATAAGAAATGAAGCTATCTTCCCAAATCCAATTATGACATGTGATGAACACATTGGATCTCCTCCTAGGGTTGATATTATTGCACATAAGAATGATACCTTAGAGAAAGAAGACAACCAAATAAATCCCTCTTCATATATCACCACTATTGATACTCAGAACAATCCAACCATTAATCATCCCCCTATGTGTGCTGAAGTTATTTTGGACACACCTAAGAATTCTATAATTCTTTACTCACCATTACACAAGCAACAAGTCCACCATAAACCCAACCTAATTCTTCCAAATCATGGTGTTTTTGATTGTCCTTTCATAGACATCAACCCATCCAACAAGCCTTCACTCAACATTCATACTATCACTCAAGATTCTTCCAAGCAAACTCTACCCTTAGTACATCCTAAATTGATAGATATCTCATTAAAAATATATCTAGTAGAAACATTGTTTCCTTTTCCACATAAATAACATTAGTTTCTACTCCTTTCCATGCAATATTTATAGGATCATAGCATACTCACTATTGCATGTTTTGCATCCATTGCAAGGGGCAGCATACAATCATCCATTCCAGGCCCACCCTTATCCTACACTCAGTGAGGGCAAAGGGTTAGAAAGCCTTATCCCTGTATGTCACTTCTCATTATCTCTTTTAACTATTCATTAAATTTTCATGAACATATAAGAGCAAGCTTGGTGTTGGCCTCCTACAATGATTTCATAACTAATCCTTTACAACCATGATTCAGAGATTGGACATTTAACTTGAACAAATACTTTAATCATCATGAAGGTGCATTTAAATTTTCAACCCACATACATGAACTTGAAATGGGCCAGCACGGTATGTGCACTAGGAACTCTTAAGTAACCATTCCTAATCTACAACTAAGAAACACACAACACTAGAAGTAAATTGCTTTAAAAGAAAATAAAGAAAATGTTGAACATCAACCAATCAACTATGTTGAACTAAAATGCATAACAAGAATAAAAGATTTGAACAACAAACAGGAAAATACTTTGTCTACTTTGGCTGTAGGAACAAACAAAAAATGGGATTCTAATGGTTGCAGGAATAGTTGATCCCAAATTTCCAACCAAGTACTAAACAACAAGTAATACTAAAATAATGCTAAGCTAATAAAATAGATTATTCACCAAGTGGGCCCCCTTGGATAAGTATCCTCTAAACTAAAAAGAACTTAGATGATCGAACTCAAAACTTTATTTTATTCACCGTAAATCATTAATACAAAGAGTAATGTATTGAAACTTGAGTACAATGTCAAATCATACAACCTCTTCCTCTATTCTCACTAATCAATTGACCGACTAAAAACTAGAAGGAAGGAGCATCAAATTATTATTTATGCTATTATCTAAACAAGGCAGTCAACTCCATGACTAAGAGGTCACCAATTAGGGACAAAAAGGAAAGTGGAGCAATGATGGTTATGTATGCATGGAATCTGATCAGACATGCAAGTCAGACACAAAGTCAGCACAACAATAACACCTGTGCATGCTCGATCATTAAATTCCACTACAACAAGGAAGTTGCACTCGGCTGCATGGAGAATCTTTTGTTGCAGGTCTTCTTTGACTTGGAATGACTCCCATGGTAGATGTTATGGTGCATGCCCAGTTGACGATGTCTTCCTCAACTTAGCACATTAAATATGCATGGCAAGGTCAGTACGTATAATAACTACACATCTATAATCACCTTAAGAAACATTCAATAACCACATGCAAAATAATATAGATAGTTAACATATTATGCCAAATATCATTAAAGCTTGTAGAGATAGGGTAATATCAAATGTCAATGGTTTGAGGGAAACATTATGCCAATACCAACACTTAAGGATTTAAGTCCATGACATCAATGAGAAAATAGACCATAGATTCTCCCCAAAACTAGACCAAAAACTAGGTTCATCACTCCCCCCAACCTAACGTTTTGTTGGTCCTCCAATAGGGGAAGAGTTGTTCTTCTACTTGGTTAAAGCTCTAAAATTTACAACTAAGAGCTATCTGACATTAGTGGTTACAATACGTGAATTAGGATCCCAATAAAATCCTCCCAATTTGTCAAATTTTTCCCATCTCTTCCTCTCTGTGCTAGTGTCATACTGGTAGAATCTGAAATTTAGCACGGGCCACATGAGCATGGGTGGCTAAAAATTCATGGGAATCCAAGACCATCCCTAAGTTCTTCCAATCTGATTATGCATGTCAATTCTTTTTAATGTTGCAACATAATTGTGGATGGAATGGGGCTTAGCCTATTTTAGCTCAAAAGTCAAACTATTCCATCTATGTGATAGGTATCTCCTCATGGTTTCCTCCATTATTGTTGTATTTACCTCATACTTAGTGTAAGATGCCTCAATCCAAGGCATAATCCTATTGCCATAACTAGGTATGAGCAACATTCTATGCCATTCTTTGGAAATATCCCTTGGATTTCTTGACTCAACTCTAACAAATAGAGGGATATCAGACTCCAACCTCTTATAAGCACCATGTTGTTGTCCCTAACTAATATCATTTTTCACCCAAGAGATGAATGCTTAATGGGGGGTCATTTGCCTCTGTGAATTCGGCCCTAGCTGACCTAGTGTCTCTAGAAATAGGGTAATTTTCACCATCAACAAGTAACCCTGTAAGTTTTTCAATTATTTATTCTATTGCCACAACTTCTAACCCTCTTATTGTGGCTTTTCTTTCTGAAAATGTTTGGGAAAATTCAAGGGCAATTCCTTCATTAAAATCATCCAACTTCAAAAAGTAATCTATCCATCCACAATTTTGAAATTCGACCAAGCATTGTGCATCCTGTAGTGAAATATCATGCACCATGGGTTCATTTCGAATTAACCCACCTCCCATTGTCTATAGCCAAACGAATTCTCTACAATTTTTTTTTTGTAATTCCCCTTCTAAAAATCAAATGCACTTCCCTAAAGTGTCTGTAAAATATCAGGACCAACCTTCTAGATTTCTAGTGCCAACGTCAATTGAATTTCCTTTCTTTTTGCTTGCAATTCAAGATTATGATAGGAAAATAATGGAAATAAAACGAGTGATGAAAGGAAACTATGATAGGAAGAAAGGGTAGATACAACTATTGTCACTTCACACATGCAATTCATCCTTCCTTGGATTTCAAATTGGCTCATTTTTAAAATTCTAACACATCCTAATATGATTTGACACATGGACAATAAAATATTTGCATATTTTTCGTTCCCCTCCCACCAACCTAAATTTGGACATGTTACCACACATGCAAGATGGGAGCGGTGAAATGATGGCATTTTATGAAAATGTCTATACTAACATACAATGATTAAATGAATGTAACTAAAGGATGATTAAAGATATCAATTAATGCACACATACCTATGTGTGTGGAAGATTTTCCACAAAGATCATAGATAAAGTAATGCTCACCTTCTTAAAATTTGAATGGAGCAATAAATGAAGATGAGGTGGAATGAGGTTATGGAGTTGAGTGAGGTGGAAGAGAGAGAAAGGTGGTGATGGATGGGTGGATGGGTGGATGACAAAGAAATGAACTTCCACATAAGTGAAAGTATTTATTATGGAAAGTGCGTACCTCAATTAGGTTGAAGGAGGGACACGGTCCACTGCCTTCGGCTGCAAGAAGCTCTGAGTGTTGGGTGAATTGATGCAAGAACTCTTCTTTAGAATTTGGCTTGTGGTTTAACCTAAGGTGGTGACCATTGACAAGTAATTTAAACCTTACAGGGTCAATGGTGGTGAGCTAAACAACTTCATTAGGAAAGACCTTAGCAACTTCATACATCCTAGCTACCTTGTCTACAATTTTCCTACATTGTCCTAGTATCTTGAATCATAGAGAAAGGACTAATCTCCTAGTTTGAACTTCTTGTCCTTAATAAATTTTTCATGCCACTAGATTATCTAATTTTTCACTACTTCTATATGTTGTAGGGTTGATCTTCTTATCTCATCCAAAGCATTTAGTTGTATAATTCTTTCTCTTTGTGATTTACAAATATCAATCCCTAAATTTATTGTGTTCCTTAGAGTCTTATGTTCAAATTCGACTAGCATCATAGTTGTCTTTCCATACAGTAACTCAAATGGGCTGAAGCATATAGTTGTTTTCCATGTGGTCCTATAGGCCCAAACAACTTCTGGTAATCTATTTTCCCAATCCTTTTTATGAACAACTAATGTTTTAGTTAGAATGGTTTCAATTTCTCTATTGGTCACCTCAACTCAATCCATTAGCCTAGGGGTGATAAGGATTAGACTTTATGTGCCTTATATTGTACTCATTCACTAGTGTTTCAACAAGAGTTGATGTGAATTTTGGCCCTTGATCAGTCACTATTTCTCTTGGGACTCCATATCTTGTGAAAGTCTCCTCATATAGAAATTTTGCAACCTTGTTATCTCTTACATGTTTCATGGCCTTAACTTCTACCCATTTAGTTACATAATCACTGCATACCAATATATAAGACTTACCATTTGATGGAGGTTCAATTGGTCCAACAAAATCCAATCCCCATTTTTCAAAGGGAGTGATTACTATCTGAGGGAGAAGTGGTATCTCATTAGATTTGGTTGGTCTTCCCATTCTATGATATCTATCACAATTTCTGGTATACCATCCTGGATCCTTATGGAGTATTGGCGAGTAATATTCTGTGTTCAAAATTTTCATTGTTTTCCTCTTGGCTACAAATTTTCCTCCACATGGTTCATTATGACATGCATGAAAACTGTCATATGTCTCATCTTCTCTCACACATCTTCTCATGACATGGTCAGGTCCAGTATAAAACAAACATCTATAAATCCAAGAGAAAGGGAAATTTTTTTCAATGAGTGTCCTTTTTTCTTTTGGAGAGAAGTGAAAAGGAATTCTACCTGTAACCAAGTAATTGGCTATGTCAACATACCATGGTATTTGCACACTGAGAGAGAATATATGATCATCAAGGAAAGATTCATCTATGGGTTGATTATCTTCTGATGTAGTTAGCCTTGAAAGAAAATCTGAAACAATATTAGTCCTCCCTAGTTTATCTACAATGGTTATATCAAACTCCTCCATCAACAATAGCCATCTTGCCAATCTACTTGTGATCAAAGTTTTATTCATGAGATACCTAATGGCTGCATGATCACTGTGTACAAATATTTGGTAGCCTTTTACATAATGTTTGAATTTGTTCAGTGCATAAATTACTGCCAGCATCTCTTTCTCTATCACTATATAATTGAATTAAGCTCCTTGCAATTTTTTGTTGACAAAGTAAATAACATTTTCAATAGCTCCCTCCTTCTGTTATAAGACAACTCCTATGGAATAGTCTAATGCATTAGTGTGGATGTGGAAGGGAAGCTTCCTATTCAGTCCTTTGAGTACAAGAGCATGAGTCAAAGCTTCCTTGAAGTTACATCCTTGAGATAAAAATTATCCAACTAAAATCTTCTTTTTTTTGAGCTGAGGGACATATCTAACATCTCACAATAGCCAACTATTTCCATTTTCTTTCAATATTTTGACAAGGATTTTTTTATCTTGGTGTATGGTGGCATGAGTTTAATTAATGATGCTCATTAGCTTTTGAATGTCCATGCTCCTCTTGACTTGGATTCTTTCATTTGTTAAGGCTGCCAAAGTCCCTCCCATGTGGTGTTTCAAATCATAGTCTGCCTTGTTTTTCTTGGGGCTATAAAACCTCTTCCATTTGGGCTCCCAATGACCCCTTCTCACCACAGGAACTAGTCAAATATATATCCCTCGGTCTTACCTTTCATTATAACTTGTGTTTTGTTCGATAAGGTATCATTTAACAATTACATTTAAAAATATAATCAACTATCATTGCAAGCATTAATTGTTTAGTTCAATCAACTAGAAAAGGGGTAGTGATTTTTTTTCATAGATAAAAGTTTGTAAAAGAGGAATCTTCTTTTTTATTTTATAATGAATGTGGAAAAGGGAAAGTATTTATAGGGGTGTTGATTTTCTTTCCTATGTTAAAAATTTATAAAAGTGGAGTCAAATTTCTCTTTTGCAATAAATTTAGTAAAATGGGGTATCATCATAATGGTGGTTTAATTTTATGTTTTTTGTATTTTATTAAGGTTTGCAAGACATAAAATAATCTATGATTTCCTAATGACAATAAAATTGTAGAACTCAAATATCAAATAAGCATGTAAATGCATTCAATAAAGTGACATAAATACTGAATGTGTGAAGAGAATTTGGTAAATTATTGTACATACATTAAATTACAGTGTAATTGTGGGCTATGCTATCACAACATGTATTCTTATGATTCTAACCTCATGTGAGTGTGTCTTGTAACACACCTTGTACATCTCTACATTCCTTACACACTCTCAATCTTAGTTGATTCTACTTATATTTTGTTAGCATTAAGTGGGGACTATGATGTGTTATGCTAATGCTTATTTAAATGAAGTAGAATCTTATTTATGGGAGGCCCCATGAACCTTCTATCTTTATCTCTCATACGGGGGTTTATTTTAGTAGAACACTTTTTGAGATTCTAGTACTTTGTATCATAATACTATCTTTATTATTGACTTCATAGAGTTTTATAACTTTGTGTATATTGGTTGAGTAGTGTTCACTAGTTCACTCATGTAGTGTTTTATATGGATCTCATCTTGGTCTACATTACTTACAGATTCGTTGATTCAAGTAGAACCAATCCATTTTCAGTAGAGTTTATAGCTTCTACATGCTTCAGGAGTTCTTCATCATCATGTTCTTGTCATAAAGAGGCATATTTTGAAAAGGTCCTGAATCCTTCTAATTCTTTTTCTTCGAGAGGATTTTTGTTCACACTAGCCTTTATCCTTTAATCTACTTTATGAGAGAATGCATTGTACATTGGCACCTAATATAGCCTCTAGTCAAGACCCATTTCTATCTATTTATACTTTTGTGATCTCCCCAAGTATTACTTAAGGGGGGGTGTTAGTGTGAATAAATAATTCTTTCATAATACTTAAATCTACTTAGGTTGATGAGGTTAGAAAACATCTTGTCTAACTGAATGTAAAACATTTAAGCCTCTAGAGGTTACCAAGTTATTTGGTCACCTCATGCACATACCTTTTTAGGTTGGAATACATTCCATCTCACCTCAAAGGTTACTCAAAACTTGGACCACAAGGTAGATGGCCTGATAATAGAGGTTTCTAGTTTGCACACTCCAAGTGATCCTAAGGTTGACACCTATAGGACACTTGTCTAATCATTTCTGCCACTTCATGGGGCACTTTTAAGTTCACCGCATAGGTGGATTGCACCTTCCTTGACTATATATGCAAACCCTTGTACTAATTATCATTTGGGTCATCTAAATACAGTAAATTAATGATCTAAATTCAATATTTATGAAATTCATACCCACTCTAAAATTCATGCCCATTCTAAAAGTCAATGATAATATTATGTTACCTGAGTTAGGTACTCATTTAAAAAAATTAGTTTCAAGAGTTGGACCTAAGAGTATACCCAATTTTAATGAAATGTGTACCCATTTCTATTATAATTCTTTTCAAGCCAAAATATTATCCTACAAGTGGACTCAACTTCTTGTGCTTACCCAATGTAAGGTCAATGCAAGTAAATATTGTGGGAATACACCCTTGCGGAAAAAAATAAATTCTTAGGTGTGAATTTTTCAGTTTGGTATTTCGAAGGTTTAATTTTTTAAAAGTAATAGTTAATTTAACCTAATTTCCCTAATTTGATAGGTCACAAGGCTATGGTTTAATCTTATTTTAGGGGCATCAAAAAATAGTTTAATTTAAAAAAGAGTTCCCTCCTTTTAACCTTCATTTAGGTTATGAAATTTGAATGTTTGCTAGGGGTTTTTATTTCTATAAGGAAAAAGGAAGATCAACTATGAAGGTGACAACCTTCAAACTTGAAAATTAGGAGGTTTGGCATCACAATTATATTCTATGTTATTATGGAGAAATGAATTATTTTGGAGAATCAATTTTTAATTCTAGGGGTTGTTACAAAATTCTAGACAGAGAGGAACTTGAAGATAAGAAATTTGGACCAAAAAAAAAAATTGAAGAGGAAAAGGATTGTTATAGAGTATGAAGCCAAAAGGAGAGGTTATATGTGCACTCAAGTTTATCCACTACAATTTTTTCAATATTATACATCTACAATATTTTTTCCATTGTTAATGAATAGTATATAATAATGCCACATGATACAAAGATTTTTTTCTTTAATTTAAAATTATGGTTTGGATTTTTATACATGTGTTAGTTTTATTGATGATTTTTTTTTACTATTCTATTTTTTAATGTGGATTATGTATTGTTTTTAGGGGTAGGGGAGTATTATTTCATAAATAGCCTAATAGGATAAAGCACTCCTTGTGTCAGGTTGTAAAGGTAGAGGTCCTTGACGGGTAAATTAATGGGCAACAATATCTATATGGGTTAAGTTGAAATATTTACTACTTTCTATTTATGGGGATGAGTTTGGAGGTGTGCATTAGGGTTGTGTGGTTATATACAAGGAGTAATTTATAGGAGAGATTTTTCTTGTATACCAATCTTTCTTTAGTATAGTTGAATAATATCCCAATTGAGCAAATGTCTTTTCTACTCCTTGGTGAGGTTCTTATAGAACCCCTTTGGTAGGATTTTAGTAGGATATTTATGCATGAATATGTGGTTTATGTTGGATGGAAATTGATTTTTTACCCTTGTGTTGTTATTTTATTATATTTATTGTATAATTTTGATGCAGGAGCATCCTTGGTTCTTTACAATCCTACACCAACCAAAAATATTTTCATTTCAGTTTTTGTTCTTGTTCAGTTCAAGTTGGTGGATTCAACATATTTTCTCATCAGACCCTATGGATCTATATTTTCATCATGGACATGTTCATTTTCCTTATTCCAAGATTTTAGATTGATTGGATCTTTTTTTTGGCAAGTTATCACTCCCATATTAAGTGATAGTTTCTTGAACCGGCACCAGAACAATTTCAAATGTAACAACTAGTTTCATTCCTTGTGGATATTTCTCATAACTTACGGATCCTTACTGTGTGTCTCAAATTATTCCATGGAGTCTCCTTGACCCTAATTTTGGTCCACACTTCATCCTATGCACATGTTGAGGAGAATTTAAAATTTAAGGCTGACCTATTTTAGGCACACGTTAAATTTTCCTTCATCGAAGATTATAATGATCTTTGGCTGACGCAAAGTTAAATCAACTCAAAATATGGATTTTGTGAGACAATAAATAATCTTTCTCAGATTATTTACTAAAATGAACTGACAGTCAATAAAATGAAATCATTTTAAATAATAAATTGATTTAAAAATGATGCAAATGTTAAATTGAGCAATTAAATAATTAAAGATAATTATTTAATTTTAGAGGATTATGACTGATAATTAAATAAATTTATAAATTCATTTAATTATGGAAATTAGTGACATATTGAATAAATAAATAAAATTTATTTGTTTAATAATTAGGAAGAATAAATGGATAAGGGTAATTAAACAAATTAACAAATTAATTTAATTAAAGGAAGACTTTAGACAATTAAAGACGATTTGAATAAATAAATAACATTTATTTATTTAATAATAATGAAGAATAAAAGAGATTTGAATTAATTAAATAATTATGAATTATTTAATTAATAGTCGAATGTGGACCAAGGACACTATTAAATGTCATAATTATGCTAGGAAGGAAGTGGTAAAAATAGAGCTTGCGGGCCTAGGTCATTTTTAAGTGTCTACTTTTTCCCCTCTTTGTCATAATGTATCATGTCACATTGTGACAAAGAAAATAAATAAAAAAATATTCCCTAGTGCAAAATAAGATGAGGAAGAACGATGAGGAGGGTAGCAGTATGCACCCTCAAGAGGACAGACGAGTTCCAAGATCACTGGTGTGCTCTCGAAATTGATGAGAAGACTAGAATATGAAGAGACAAAGAAATGTTAGTGCAAAAGATGTGGATGATGATATAGATGGAATTCCTATATGAGATTAGTGAGAGAAGATGACAAGACTAAAGAAGATGCATGTTAGTTCCTAGACCAAATCCTTCAAATCCTGACCATAAGACTTTAATATTTATTGCTCTTAATCATCACTAGGTAGATTGTTGTAATGGCCCACAAACACCATGATATGACATAGATCAAAGTGTGCAAGGTCATACCATCACATAAGACAAGCAGTCATAGAAAAGGATGATCATGACTCATACTAAGAGTGTAATTGTCACAGTCTCTTTGTCATAATCAACCACAAGCAGAAAAAGACAAAGGAAATTCATGAAACGTCGTTGCTTCTCTAAACCTTGTTTCTAGGACATCCTTGAGAAACTAGCAACATGATTGCCAAAATATAAAAATAGAGCCCTTATCATGATATGCCAATTTTTTTCTAAATCTTAGAATCAAGACCTCGCTGAGAAACTATTAGTCATGCATGTCAATTGTCATGATACATCGTTGTTTCTCTAAATCCTGTTTAGTGGGATCTTGCTAAAAAACTAATAACATGATAAAAGCCAAAAGACAAGTGTTAAATGTTTGCCAAGTGCATCTGGATATCCATTATTTTGATGTCAAGATTCCATGTTTGATAATGTTGAGATGCCGAAATGTTTAAAGTCTTGATGATTTTTAGATGAAAAATGTCGAGAATTGCCAAATTTAGGAAGGACACATCCTAAATAATGTTGACGTTGAGAGGATTTGATCCATAATAGTCGAAAGGGGTCCCTCAAAATGATGATGATGCCTAGGAAGGACACATCCTAAGGCATAGATGACAGAGTTGGTTCTTCAGAAGGACACATAAGAAGAAAACAGATGTCAAGAGGAGTGATCCTTAGATGTCAAGAGGATTGCTCAAAATGTCGAATGACAATGATGATGCCTAGGAAGGACACCTCCTAAGGCATGAATGACAGAGGTTATCTTTTAGAAGGACACATCTAAAGGTTAACGAAGAGTTTTCAGTTTGACAGGTTATGATGATTTGACTTGTTTTGATCGAGTTTGACTCATGTTGACCATATGTCACTATTGTCATGATGATATGTGCTGATGATATTTTCATGCTGCGATAAATGTTTGTCATAATTTTCTTTGAGTTTTATTCGTTTGGGAAAGACTTGCTTTGTCTTGAAGACTTTTTGATGTGTGTCCTAGTTTGATCCATGAAACCTAATGGATTGACCTAGTGCGGCCTCGAGGGCTCACCGATAGATGGCGTTGCTTATGTCATACACTTAGAGACCTCGTAGTTCGACACGACCAATGGCTTTGTATTGATGACCAAAGATTGCACCATGATTTTATTTTGACAAACCTAAAAGGATCAACCTAATGTCTCGGGGACTCAAGTATGAGTCTTTCCTACGTAGAAAATGCGCAGAGACAACATAGTTCAGACAAACAAGAAAGACTTGACTGATTGACAAGACAGATTTTGACTAGAGATGATCCTATGTTTGACATTTTGTTGCGGTTTTCTTCAGGACATATTTCAATTTTTAGGTCCTTCTTCAGGACATTTTGCGATGTTTTTGTCTTTTTTTTTAGGACTTTTTGCTATGTTTTTTGTCTTTTTTTAGGACTTTTCGCTATGTTTTCGGTCTTTTTTTTTTTAGGACATTTTTCAATGTTTAGGTCTCTTTTCAGGACATTTTTCAATGTTTAGGTCTTTTTTCAAGACATTTTTCAATGTTTAGGTCCCTTTTTTAGGACATTTTTCAATGTTTTGGTCTTTTTTTAGGACATTTTTCCAATTTTCGAAGCCATATGTGACATCCACTGTAGTTATATGATACAAATTTTTCCCCCAGTCAGGTCCAAGACTTAGTCAACTTTAAGGAACATGGACGGGATGTTGCTAGTTTACTAGATGGACAACCATCAGGACTTGATGTCAATCATTTATTAACCATGAAAGGAAGGGTATAATGTCATGTCGATTGGCGTGATAATGGTGTGAGATTTCTTTCATCCTAGGCCAAGGCTAAGAAATGATTGATCATGCATGGTGCCTGTTTGCCAGGTTTTCACCATGGTACTTATCCAAAGTGCTTGTTTTCTAGGTTTTCACTGTTGGACGAATCATTTTTCTCTTTACTATTTTTTTCATTTTTCTTATTTTTTTATTGTTTCCAGGACGTCTGTTTGCCAACTTTTGATCAAGGTAACAATTTTTTTTATCATTTTCCAATTTTTTTGTATTTTATGGTTTTCCTCACCTCAATCTCCTAATACTATGCATAGAACTTTCAGAGATGTAGATTGTTGATAGGCTCTATCAATTGTTCTCCATCTGGAGTTGCCAGCTGATAGGCTCTGGAACCAAAAGAAGATATGATGAAGTAAGGACCCAACTAGTTTGGTTCAAACTTTCCTAGCTTTTCTCTATTAGCTTGGTTCTTAGGGTTCTGCATTAGGACTAAACCACCAATGTCAAATTTCCTGACCATGACTCTCTTATTGTAAGTGCAACAAAGACAGTTATGATACACTTGTATATGGTTCATGGAATTTTTCCTTCTTTCTTCTAGCATCTCCAACTCGTGCAAGCGCGACTGTCTGTATTCTTCCTCATTAGTTAAACCCTTCAGGGAGACTCGTAGGGAAGGAATTTCAATCTCAATGGGCAAGATGGCCTCAGCTCCAAAGACTAGGGCAAAAGGAGTAGCTCTTGTAGGCATGCGAATTCTAGTGCGGTAAGCCCACAGAGCTAGGTTGAGTTGTATATGCTAGTCACGGCCAACATCATTGACAATATTTTTGAGGATTTTAACAATGGTTTTATTTGACGCCTCAGCTTGACCATTTCCTTGTGGGTAGTACAAAGATGAAAAATGGTGTTGGATGTGAAATCGCTCACATAACCCACAAATGTCTTGGTTTTTAAATAGACGTCTGTTGTCAGTGATGATGGACTGGGGAAGGCTATACTGGAAAATGATGTAGTTAAGAATGAACTTGGATATTTGTTTTCCGGTTATATATGTCACCGGGATGGCTTCAATCCACTTCGTAAAATATTCAGTGGTGGTGATGATGAATTTGTGGCCATTGGACGAGGTCAGGTGAATCTTACCCACGAGGTCGAGTCCCCATTGAGAAAAGGGCCAAGGAGAAGTGATCGGTCAAAGATCCTACACTGGAGCGTGGATCAAATCACTGTGAATCTAACGTTTGTGACAAGTCTTAACATACTCTAATGCATCCTTTTCAATGGTTGGCCAATAGTACCCAAGTCTCATTACTTTCTTGGCTAGAGTAGGACCACTCAAATGAGACCCTCATATACCATCATGTACTTTGTGTAAGGTTGTATGTGCTTCGTTGGTGTCGAGACATCTAAGGAGGGTGTTTTCAAAGCTACGATGGTAAAGGGTGTCACTGATGATGGCATACCTTGCATATTTTTGGATGAACGACTTCCTCTGGTTATTAGATAGGTTAGGTGGAAGTGTTTGAGACTTAAGGTAGTCATGAATATCTTGGTACCAGGGAGAGTCAGGACCAACGAGTTCATAGACCATTTCTGACTCCAGAATGTCATATGTAGGGACCAATAATTGCTCTATGAGGAATTCTAGTTGAGGCATATTACTTGGGATATCGAGGAGAGAGCCTATTGTAGCCATTGCATCCACCACTTTGTTCTGTGCTCTCGGAACTTGTTCAAAAGTTACCATGTGGAAGTACATTTGGAAACTGTCAACCATTCATTTGTAGGGCATCAACTTCTCATCTTTTATGTCATAGTCATCATTAACCTGGTTGATGACAAGCTAAGAATCCCCATAGACATGTAGTGCTCTGATTTTCCACTTTGTTTTCATTCTTAGTCTTGTAACTAGTGCCTCATATTATGCCACATTGTTTGTGCAAGGAAAGGAAATGCGGAAAGACTTAGGAATGGAGTCTCCTTAAGGGGTGATGAATAGGATTCCTACCCATGAGCCATGATTTTTGTGTGACCCATCAAGGTAAAGTCGCGAAGGTGCCTTAGGTTCCATATAGAATATCGACTCATCTGGAAAATTTTCCACTAACGGGTGATCACTTTGTAATGGTACGTCCACCAGCTGGTCCGCTATGACTTGTCCTTTTATTGCCTTTCTTTCTACATATTGAATGTCCTATTCACTTAGAATCATGACCCATTTTTCTAGACGTCCTGTTAATGCTGCCTTGCTCAATAAATATTTTAGGGGGTCGATCTTTCCTACTAGCTGCATCTGATGGCTTAACATATAATGTCTTAGCTTCTATGCTACAAAGACCATGGCTAGGCAAGCTCATTCAATTGGTGTGTAGTTCAGTTCATACCTGACTAATGTCCAACTGATGTAATATATAGCTCTTTCTTTTTCTTCTTGGTCGTTCTGTGCTAGTAATGCCCCAGAGCTGAATTAGTTGTCGAGATGTATAAGATCAATGGCTTTTCATGAATGGGAGGCATGAGGTCTAGTGTTGACAGTAAGTAATCTTTGATTTGATGAAAGGCTCCATGACATTTATCTATCCACACAAAGGGGATACCCTTGAGCAAAAAATATTGGAATGGCTGACACTTGTTAGCCAATTGGGCTATGCAGTGCCGAATATATTGTACCCTACCTTGTAGAGTTCTGAGTTCACTGATTCCCCTAGGTGGAAGCATGTCTATGATGGCTTTGACCATTGTTGGATCAACCTCAATGCCTTTTCGAGAAACTATGTATCCCAAGAGTTTACGTGATGTGACACTAAAGACACATTTCTTTGGATTTAGCCCGACTTTGTATTCTTCTAGTCGCTTGAAAATTATGTCTAACACCTTCAGATGATCTTTCCTAGTTATAGAATTAGCCAATATGTCATCTACATAATCTTCCATAATTTTGGGCATCATGTCATGGAATATTGTGGTCATAGCCCTTTGAGATGTGGCACCTACATTTTTTATACCGAATGGCATGACATTCCAATAGTATGTACCCCATGGGCAAGAAAATTATGTTTTGTGCTGGTCCTCAGGGGCAATGCGAATCTAATTATATCTAGAGAAACTATCCATGAGGGAAAGCATCTCATATCATGTTGTGAGGTGAACTATAATATCATTATTCGGTAAAGGAAAGTCATCCATTGGGAACGCCTTATTTAGGTCTCTAAAATATGTACAGACACAGATCAGCCAATTTGGCTTTGTTACTGGCACCAGGTTAGATATCCATTCAACATAGTCAATAGACCATATGAATCCAACATCTAGCAATTTCTTCAATTCAGCCTTGACCAATAGCGTGACTTGAGGGTGCATTTTGCGTAACTTCTTCTTGACTGGTTTGGCATTAGGCAATAGTGGCAGATGGTGCAGAACCAGTTCTGGGTCTAATCCTAGCATGTCCGCAAAGGACCATGAGAAGTTGATTTTATGTTCTACGAAGAACTTATGAAATTCCAGTCTCTCTTCTTTAGTCAATGATGCAGCAAAGAGGACCATCTTGGGATCTTTTGCAGTTGTGATGTTGTCTTCTATTATGTCTTCAATAAGCATAGCTGATTTCTCTTGTTGTATGAGAAGAAAGTCTAGTCCTCCATCTTTGGGTGCCTCAGAGAGGTTTTCACCCATAGATACATCCTTTTTCTTTTACTATTTTATCATCAAAATATGCCTTCCGGTTTTCACCTAGAGATGTTTCATTTTTTATTTTTACTTTTGCGACTGGAGGATGGAACAGTCTCGCCAAGTAGGCTGCACAATCTAGGTTGATAGAGAATCCTACCTTGTGATCACCACTGGGTATACCCTCATGTAATACCATAAATTCTACAATTGCCTCATCATTCTAAAAGGTGTCCAGGACTGGCAGGCCTTGTTGGTCCCAATCGATTAGTTGAGGATAGACTAGGGAAATTCCATCGTCAGTGTTGGTGAATTGAGGGGAAGATGCAGAAAGCATGCAGATAGATTCAGATATATTGTAAATGAAATTATCATCATCCAATTCGACATCAGACTCTATCCAATATTCCCCTTCACTAGTCTCATATTCGTTGTCAAAATAAGGGGTGAAGGACTCAGTGATGTGATTGTTAGTGTGAATTGGTAATTCATATGGGTTGGAATGATAGGATTTAGATGGTGGGTTTTGTATGTCAAGGGGAATGGTAATGGGACGTTGACTATTGGGTGCTTAATCAATTTTAAATGTTTTCCAAAAATTTTGTTCAGAGGTGAGTTCCCCTATTTTGACAAACAAATCATCGAGGCAACAGTCACTTAAGGATCGTTCGGAGCCAAATTCACACTCTTGGGAGTCAATTTTAGTGAGGGTTTCCTTAGTGGTCTCGACACTTTCCAAAGTATGCACTCGCTCACTCGAAATCCCATTAGTACGTCGATCGTCATCGTCGGGAAATCTGTACCCTAGTCGAAGGTACTTTGGTATTCTGAAAGGTTCTATGGGCTCTCTTCGTCCAACTTTATTTCTTCCTAGGCCACTAGTACCATCATAGCCCTTAGCCTTCATTATGTCATAACCCTTGCCATATTTTTGAATTGGTAATGGTGTTAGTGTGATAGTATCCTTATAGATCCATCCTGTGATGTGGGTATCTGCAGGATCATTATGGAAAAAATAGGCCCTTAAGTGGCAAAAAATTCAAAAAAAATAGTGTTAGGAAACTTGACGTAAAAATTTGAATAAGTTATCTATATTATTTCAAAAATATGTAAGAATAGAATCTGTAGAAAATTGAATGTAGTTTCTAAACTACTAGGTTTATTTAAAAATAAATAAAATCTATTTGGTGAAAATTTGAAATTTCAATGTAGTAGTGCTTAAATGTTAGGGAAAAAATAAGAAGTAGGTGTCTGTCTAACCACCCTAACCATAATAAAATGATAATATTTTTTTATAAGATTTTATATATAAGTAAATGACTCATGTCTAGATTTGATACATACTTTTTTTTAATTTTTTTCCAAGTAAATAATTAATTATGATTTTTTATTACAACTTTTAAAAAATATAAAAACTTGTATGTCTGACCACCTTAACTTGGTCAAAACTTCATGAAATTTATTTTTTATTTTTTTAATCCTATAGTATGTGAAGCATAGAATGTGATGCATGTTTGAGATTCCAAAAATGTTATACCATTTGAAATTTATAGATTTTTTTCAATCATCCTATCGATCAGGACTTTAGTCATAATTCTAATAGAAAATGAATAATAATTATTTATTAAATGAAAATTAAAGCATAATTTATATTGGTGGAAAGCTGAGAATCTCCTCTAAAAACACTTTTTGTTTCATCAATTTTGGGTAAAAAAAAGTCATCAGCCACATACCCTACAAATACCCATAATATTGCCACTTTTTGGCCCATCATGATCCTGCACATACCCATGTCAACAAGGTCCTCATTACTCATGTCTCCCCATTTGATGAAAACTATTTTTGGTGGAACTTTAAAAATTATTTGGGGTTCCATTTTGAAATATGGCCGACCATAGACCTTTGGAGACTTGGGTATTGTTGTTATGCTATATGTTGTGTGCAGTTTGAATTCTCCATAGCCGAGGTCCTAGATTTTGACAATGGATTCAGCCTTAGGGTTTGCGGAAGGTGGTGGTGTGGCATAAGACGTGGATGGAGTGGAAGTGGAAGATGAAGTGAGTGTGGATAGATCAATGTATTTAGAAGGTGAGGAGCCAGGTGCTTCTCTGTTAATAGGCACTCAGTTTTCAGAAATACCCCTCAGGTTGGTATAATATTGGAAAGGGTCAAGGTCTCCATATATGGTTATTTCCGTGCCATCAAAAGGAAAATTTAGGCATTGGTGATATGTGGATGGGATGGATTTTAAGGCATGAATCCATGGGTGGTTGAGCAAGATGTTATATGGTAGTTCTAGATCCAGGACTTGGCAAGTTGTGTCCACAATGATTGTTCCCACCCTGATAGGGAGAGAGATAATGCCATGTGAAGAGCATTCTTCGTCATTATATGCTTTGATCACTATGCTCTTTATCGGGTCTACGCATGCATCAAAGAACCCTAGAGCTTTAACCAGTTTAAGAGAGCATATGTTCAATCTTGCTCCGCCATCTACTAAAACCCGTTTGACTTTGTGCTTGTGGACAAATGTTTCTATGTGAAATGCATCATTGTGGTTGGTCTTAGGTGATGAGTAGTCTTGATCTGAGAAGGTGACATGGTGAGGCATAGTGAGGTATCCCACCATGGTCTCAAATTGATTGACATCAATGTCCCTAGGGACCGATGACTCTTGCAGGGTTTTATCTAGTATATCCTTGTGTGCGAGAGAGATACAAAGTAGCTCAAGTATAGAGATTTATGTGGGAGTCTTGCCTAGCTAGTCGATAAGGTTGAACTGACTTTTGGGTTGCCACTGATTTGTGACTAGAACAGGTTTTGACTGTTTAGCAGATGGGTCAAGTATGGTTATTTTGGGTTGTCTGGCGGGAGGTGGACCGGCTATGGTGACCTTGCCACTTCGAGTAGTAGCATTGCACTAAGGTGCTCTCTTGACCGTAATGGTATTGATGTATTCATCATCAGTTTGAACATTATTTATAATAGGTCCACTAGAGGAATCGTACTTGGCTCGGGCGAAGTTAGCTTGATTATGTGGACTTGAGGTGGAAGCATTATGAGAACCATGGTCCTACAATGGATTCTTATGGATAGTATGATCTGAATTTGAGGCGAATTGAGATCCACCTACTTCAATGATATAGCTTTCGATAAGATCTTGTACTAGTTTTTTCAATTGTCGACAGTTAGAGGTCTTATGTCCTTTTGTATGATGGTAATCGCAGAATCCATTATCATCCCACCATGCTGGTTTGAATTGTCTTGGGTCATATGGTTTCTATTCCTGAAGTGTGATGATGCCAGTCCGGAGGTATTTCTTGAGGACATCCTCAATGGGTTCACCCAAAGAAGTGTATGTGCGACCTCTAGGAAATTTTCTCATTTGACGGTATTGTCCTTGATTGTTTTGGCCATTCTGGTTGTTTGAAGGGACATTGGTAGGGGGTGTCAATGTCGTTGCTGGTTTGTTTTGTTGTTGAACCCCTTTTAGGGCTAGTACAGGACCCACTATATTTGGAGTCTTGGCGTCAACAACACTGTCATTTGTAACATGTTTATTTTTAACCCAATATTTGTTTTTGTCAGTTGTTGGATTGGCGTTTGTGTTTTTGGGACCGTACCTTAGTTCTCCCTTTTCGATAAGGGCTTTCTAAATCTGGACCCCTTTTTTGACTAAGTCCATGAAGTTTGTGCAACAATGTACTTGCAATGCATGTTTTAGGGGCCCAAGAAGTGTTTGCATGAACATGTCAACCTTTTCCCTTTTGGGTATATCAATGTGACATCGACTAGCTAGACTTCTCCATTTTTGAAAGAATGGGATGAAATTCTCACCAGCATCCTCTTGTGTGAGATTGCACAAGCTAGTGATAGAGGTATCCATGTCGATGTTGTACGCATAATTTTTTATGAATTTTTGTTTAAGCTCATCCCATGTTTGGATATCCTTTTGATTGGAAAACCATTCAAGGGAAGGACCCACTAGACTTTTAGAGAAAATTCTCATCAAGTATGTTTGTTCATAAGCGATGTCCATACAATTAGTTGCAAATTCGCGAACATGTTCAATGGGGTTTGTCTTGCCTCTCTATTTTGTGAAATTGGGTGAAACATATCCCAGAGGAAATGGAGGCATGTATAAGCTCATGTCAAATGGGTATACATTTATATCATATGATATTTCCAATTTCTTGCCTGATATGTATATTTTTTGGATAGTTTTCTCTAAACCCATCAATCTTGTTTGGAAGGCATCCATAACAGCTTCATTTGTGGTCCCGTGCATTAGATTGCTTGGTACACCATAGTTCCCTATTTGTTGTGCATGAATATTGGTGTATTGTGGCGATATGGATTGTTGTGACATGTATGATGTGTGTGGATTGGTGTGTTGTTGGTACTGAAAGTTAGAGTTGGGTGTATGTTGGTGAGTATGAACGTGGGATGAGTAGGTTGGGATATGTCCCCCATCCATTTGTGTCGTTACTTGGGGAATATGGTGACCATGAATATTGTGATGTGTTAATGATTCCATGTGTTGTGTTATTTGGCCACCTTGTCCAAATTGTTGGGTTTGTACAAGGGTATTGGTCAAATTTTGTCCTTGGGAATTGATGGTATTTGAAAATGTTGACGTGTTCACATTTTGTTGTTGTCTTTGGATAAATATATGTTGTTTACCCCCACCCAAAGAATTTTGTGAGATACAAATGAGAGGGTATGTCGAAGGTGTACTCATGGTATTTGATGTAGTTGTCAAGGGGGGATTTTTGTGACTTGATGATGCCCCCATCACATTTACTGTCATAGTATAGTGAGGGTTTGAATAACTTTCCCATGTTTCCAAGGAACCATAGGTGGTTCTAGCTGACTACGACAGTATTGTGGATGTTGTGGGCATTGTGGCAGATTGTGATCCTCCAATGGATGTTGTGTTTATTGAGTTGGAGGTGTTAGTAATGTTGGAAGTAGCAGTCACGGTCAGTGTAGTGTCGAAAAAGGTATTGCTTGTGGATTTTGGAGGTTCACCACTATTGGCGCTATTGGCCGGAGATGTCGATCTAAAGGTATCAATGTTGAAACCTTGAGATAATTTGGCTCCCTGACTTAAGAGTATGACCAAATATCTGTCTCTATCATATAGGACCATTTGTTCCACAAATCGAGAGGCCTCTGGATCTTGTGCTGCTACCTCTAAGTTTTCCTCAAGTATTTGACTGTATTCATCCTCACGTAAGAACGGTTCAAATGGACTATTTAATGAGGGTGGTGTTGTTGTGAGAGGTTGATCCTTTGTGTTGGCAAATGGATCATCAAAAGTCCAATTTGGGTCGTATGTGGGATTGTTGATAGTGGATGTGGGGTCTTGTTAAAATTTTTCCATTTGTCTCTTTTTTTTGTTGGAGTCTAGTTTCCACCATAAAATGATATTGTTCACAATGGAAATGACAACTAAATGCAAGGATGACACTATGCAAGGTCTAAGTTCAAAAATGTCGACTAAGATGAATAATATATTTTTTTGGATTTTTGGGAATAAAATATGCAATGCCTAAACCTATAATGCAATTTAAGACAAGGATATCTAAGCACGTCTAAACTGAATCTTTGTTTTTTATTTTGGTTACTAAAGGACTTTGCTGAAAAGGACAAGATGACAAGGTCAAAATGACTAGTGAGTTTCCCTAACTAGACTTATGAGTTGGAAAAAAATCTCACAAATAGGGACAATGACTAAAAAGGGAATTGATAATTTAGTCCAAGAGAACCTAGTTTCGAAAGCAATGACACTGCAAATTGTGTGGATATTTTGCTAATCCAAAGTATGCAAGATGTAAGACCTATGGACAAACTAATTCCTAATGTATGCACCTAAAAAATAATTAAGGGTGAAGCCTATGGTGAAGAATGCAACTAATGGTAAAAAAATTTGAGCAATTTTAAAGTTGGTTTCTGATAGAATCCTTTTGGAACAATGTTTGACAAATGATTGACAAGGTGGTGATTTCAGATTTGACTTTGTATGAAATTTTTACTTGTGACAGGCGAATGCATCACGGTTTTGAGAATGCGGCTCAGTTTTAGTGAATGTGGCATTGGGACTGACAAATGCGACTTAGTTTGGTAGATGCGACTTTGTAAGTTTCAGATATGTCACGACGCAGATAGATGTGGTGTTTAAGATGTCAAATGAGGTTTAACAGAGAGATTTCATCTAAGAAACTTGAATGCGGTTTGATAGATGCGGCATAGTTTGACAAAATTGAGTTTCTTCTCATTTTGATGGAAAATTTGGTTTGTCTGATCGTGAATGTTTTGTTTAGAACTATAAATGTGATGAATCTAGAAAAAACTTGACAAACACAGTGTTTTTAATGTAAGAAAGTGCACATAAGACAAGTACAATCCTAAAAGGCCAATAGGCCAAGGGTTTGTATACTTGATATAGCCCACCGATATACCCCGGATTGGTTTTAAACACATTTCCTTCTTGAGAGCGAATAGCTTAGAATTTTGGTGGCATTGGCTCCCCTCCATAGCTCATTAACATCATTCAAGCACACAAAAATTGGATTCTTTGGGTAATGACATCCCAAGAATTGCTATCTCTACTCAAGGGGATCAGTAGTGAGTGTCTTCGGGCATGATACTGTACCCTACACTATATCAAGCAACGGCCAATAGAATGGTTGGACACTATGACAAAAGGTTATTAATACAAGCATTCCATTCATGGAGCATGATCCATGCAGCAAGAGTCCCCTTTCGGATCAATCTCGTTGTAACCACACGCTCTTGGGCTTTCCCCAAGAATCCACTTTTATATACTAGTTGGAAGTCCCTCGGTGTCAAGGTGCTACCGGTCTAAGTCATCCTGGGGTGAGTACTTTTTCCCACTAGAATAGGCCCAAGTTCTAGAGTTAGTAACCATTTCTCTTACACCTAGGATCGCTTGAAAGTGCAAGGGGAGAGGATACTTCGATTACCAAATAGTAAGGGTGAAACAAAAAAATAAGGTGGGTCTGGTTTTCTGATCACCTAGTTTTCACAAGGTGAGAGCATAATCACCTACCACCTTCAAGCACAATCAGATAGAATCAAACACACATCCATTTTAAAGCACCAAATGAAGTGTTTTCTACACTAGAAATTGCAAACATGTTGTTTGAGAAATGAATCTTTGACTAACGAAGCTAAAAAACCAAAAGTTAGCAGTTTCATCCACTAGTCTTGGACCCATGAAATGTAACCGCCACACACTATGAAATACGATTAGTAACACGAAAGCCTCTACTAGGCAGAATGCAGAAAATAAAATCAGAGTGCTAAATTTTTTTTGGAAGAACAGAAAACCCTCAAAAACCTAAATTCAAATGAGAAGAAAAAATTACTAGGTGAATACATCACATCATAGCAAATGCATCAGAGAAGATCAAATGCATCGTTATTTACTGTGAATGCGGCTTAGGAATTCATATGCGGCTTTCTAGGATTTGATTGCGTCACATCAGATCAATTGCAGTGTTTTAGTCTGCGAGTGCATCGCGACACATCAAATATGTCACAATTTTTTTTTTAAATGACTACATCGCTCCGTACCTGTACCTACAAAAATGAAAAAAAAACACATGAAAACCATATGAAAATAATAGCAAATAATAGAGTCATGTTCACGTCAGGTTCACCAAATGTATCAATGGGTAAATTTCATAAGCTTTGAGGTTAGCAAATGATTAAATCAATAATATAAACCCAAAGAAGTTATGAAGCACAATGGAAGCAAATAATAACGTAATGATTATACCAGATTCACGAAGCTCCCATGAATCACCTCCATAGCACCTCCTAGCTTGCAGCGTATGATTTTATGCCCTCAGATCGAGTGTGTGAGCAATTTGACTATGCCATTGTCCTATGCAAGTTTTAAAGGATTTAAGTAAAATTATGCCTATGCCTATGATAAATGATAAATGACTATAATGCCTCTAATGATCAAGTGGTCCCTAAATTATGAACAAAATTTCCATTTTATAGAAAACGTAATTTTGAATGGATGGACAAGATCGACTCTTGACATAAACCTAAAATCAGAGGACGAGATTCAATCTGATAATCCGTAATCAGGGTTAGGGAAAAATCCTTAGACAAGTGGTTGAGATGTCATCTGAGAAAATCAGATCGGTGGTGGAGAAAAGATGAGATAATTAATTTCAAAAATAAAGATTTTCAAAATTAAGAAGATAAAGATAGCCTACTTTGTGAGATTTGAAAAATTAGAAAGATAAGAGGTGGACAGAAAAGCAGCTTTGAAAAATAGGAATCTGCTTGCTTTTTTTTTATTTTGGAAGAAAGCTACCAATTTGAATTAAATCAACTCAAAATATGGATTTTGTTAGACAATAAATAATCTTTTCAGATTATTTACTAAAATGACGTGACAGTCAATAAAATGAAATCATTTTAAATAATAAATTGAATTAAAAATGATGGAAATGTTAAATTGAGCAATTAAATAATTAAAGATAATTATTTAATTTTAGAGGATTATGACTAATAATTAAATAAGGACAAGTGTAAGCCTTAATTTTAGGTGTCGGGGTTTGGGTCTCCCTTATCCTTCCTTCTAGCGGGTCTCTGCTTTTGAGTTAAGGTTTAGGCCTTATTGGGAGTGTTAAGAAAGGGGTATAAGGAAACCTAGAACCTCGACACTTGAAATTATTTTGGTGTTGTAGGGTTATCAAGTCAACTTACACATTAACATAAAGGAATGAAAGTAGTGGGTGATCCCACAATACTCGTTTACAACTTTTAGCCAAAATTGATACCGAAATATTTTTTTCTAACTAAATCTTCACTTTCCGGCACCTATAGAGGCTAAACCATGAGGAATTTGAAGATGATGAAAACTAGTGATTTGTGGAATTTTTTCTATAGATTCTAAATATATATTTTTAAAAAAAATTGGAATCAGATTACAGTTCATTTTCAGTCTCCTTCGAAAACTAGTTTTTTTCAGTAAACACCATTTTTAAGGAGTGATGCTCACCGTATAACACATAATTTTTTTTCCATGAAGGATAAAATTATATTTTTTCTTTAATTTATATTTGTAACTATGATATCTAGTGCTCCCAATTGTTTTCATAGTGTTTTATTGAATATTTTTTCCTTTTTCAAGTTTTGAAGTCAAACCAATTACAACTCAGACATAGGCAGACAATATAACACATAACTTTCTTTGTATGTATCAATTTTTTTTTTTGTTAGATCAAGGACTTCTATATTTGGAGATCTCATTTTTTTTTTTTTTTTGATAATCTTCTATTTTTCACATGTGCAAAACAAAGAGCTTGATTTTTCAGTGAAAACCTACATTCACAAGAAATAAAAAATAAATATAATAATAAAATTGAATTTATTTAAAATTATACTTTTTGGGAAGCTTATAATAAGGACTACATACTTACAAAAAATATATTTTAAATCAATTCATTTAATCCCCCAAAGGTAAATCAAAAATGGTTTTTTGTCAACATTTTGATAGGTGTACTCTGTTATAGGTATGGTTTAAAACTAGTTAGGTTCTATCCAAGGGGGTTTGAACTAAGGTAGTTTGATCAAACTCTCTTCAATTGGAATGCTTTAAATGTAACTTTTTAAGGCTTAAATCATTATATTTTCTAAAAATATGTGATTTAAGAATAAATATGAATCTCCCATAAATTGTAAACCAACTTTCTGGGATCACCCCGGTAATGGGGAAGAGAGAACCCCATCCTTCGACAACTTGAAGCAATGTTTGGAGTTTCAAACTTTGATTTTTTTAGGGTTAGTGTGCTTTCTTGCGATGGAGCATATGAAGGAAATGGTAAAGGGGAAGGTTGATGGTTGAACCTTGATAGGCATAAGAAGCTTTAGGCTTGGGTGCTTGGAGTTGCTTCTAATGCCCTTCTACACACATCAGGCATGAGGTAAGGGGGACTAGCGATCCTCAAACAATGACAAGCATGACTAAAGAAATAATCTAGCCATTATGTGCAATGCTTGCATTGAATGGGGTTGACCATGTGGGTATGGTGGTTGGTGAGAAGTGGTAAGAGGTGATTGCTCTACCTAATTCACATAACTATTGTGAATCATCCTAATAGGGTGACATCAACATGAAGGTAAGGTCTCCAATTGAAGTTAAAGCAGGTCAAAGGTGTGAATTCCAAGATTGATGGCTTGCATGCAAGGTTAGATGGTGTTAGTGACTAGTCAAGGGAACGGTCGCATAGAAAATAAAGCAACAAATCCAACTAATTTCTATGAAGGCTTGGAGGAAAAGGACACCAAAAGTAATGCATAAACAACTACGAATCTATGAGAGGTGGATAATTAAAAGATACAACATTTAATGCAAAATAAATCCTAGATTGTGAGACACAAGAAATTTTAGGTACAATGAATTTGTTCAAAGGTGCACAGCTCGAGAGGAGGATGCTAGTCATTGCAGGAAAGAGAGGGTCCAATTCTTTTTTCTTTTGTAGGAAGGATGATGGGAGCTTGGAGAAGAGGGACAATGGATAAAGAAAGAGAGGGGAAAGGAAGGACATCATGAGCATGGTGTGAGTTTGTAGGTCTGTTGGCCACATTTCTTAGAATCAAATCCATGATTTGAAACCTTAATCTTTTATTGAGTATGTGAAAAAATAAATCCTCTTAATGAATTTTTCTTTGATTGGTAAGTATTCCGAATTGGGTTTTACTTTCATAGGTAATACCATTCAAAATTTTAGATATATTTTGCAATGATCATTAGTGCACTGAGATCTCACTTAACTTATTAAAGGATGTTAATCGAAAAAATTGTTTTATTCGCAATTATATACTATAAATTTTCTCAAAATAAAGTTGTAGTAAAAATAAACCTTTAATAATTCTCACAAAGGTATTAAATGCACACACATAGGCATTTTAATACATTCAAACAGGTTAATCAATCAAGAGATCATTGCAAAATAAATATATGACTAATTTTTATTCTAATATTTTTATTTTTAACTCGACTATATACAATTGTATATCTAAAATGGAAGAAAAATTTGTTTTGTAATGTAACACTAAAATACAAAGAACTTATCATTGTTTCAGCAGTATTACAATAATATATGAAAGGATTTGACACATTTCATGGAAGAAATATATCAACTTGACCATGAATCCAACTATTGTTAAAAATTTCAAGAAGCTAAATACAACTAAGGATAGTCATTTAATTTTATTGAATCAAATAATTCTTAGGGAGAATTGTTGTTTCATACATGAGATCATAAATAAATTCAAATCATAATTATCATAGCATATTAACTTTTACAAAAATATTACAAAGTGGAAATGAATGTTATATTAACAACCCTCTAAGGGAAATTTCTTAATCTAATTTTCTATAACACCACATTGACAAGATGTTACTTGTGAATTCAACATCAATAAGTGCTTCAATTGAAATCACAAAGCATGAACCTATTAGGGACAAATGAGGAGATAAAATCTATCTTTCCCAAAAAAAAAAATCAATCATACAAAAACACATTAATAATTGAAAACCATATTTTCAAAATGAGTTCATAATAATATATCTCTATTCAATAATTTAAATATAGAAACATTAAAAAAATACTTCTCAACATTTCATTAAAATTGATAAGGGTGTTGATGAATATGCTCAAGAAAAACCTATCAAAAAAAATTTCTCCTCAATCTAACTTGCTTTATTCAATAAAAAAAATGAAAAATATCCATTTTGATACAATGTGAGGGTGACACTTTTGCGCTTCACAGTTGATCTTCTAAAATTAATCCTAAGCATGAGAACAAAAAAAATGTGTAAAATATCCAAGGGACCACTTCTTCAATTTTTATTTTTGAATTGTGCAAGAAAGGTTGTGAGAAAAGCTTCCTCTCCTCGATATTCCATGTGTCCCTACTAAAGCATGTTCAGTAATTAGAATTGAAAAAAAGTGCTAAAAATTTGTCACATTTAGAAATGGTCATAGAAAGGGGTTCAAAATAATACATGGTTTAATTTGTTCACTCTTAAATAGCACCAACCCTTAACATTATGACCTAGGACCCTAGGAAAAAAATGAGATGATACTTAAACAATCTTAAACCTTCTAAAATATAAAATCAAATTTCATACTTAGGATGACATATTATTCCACTATCACTATCTCATATGACAAGGATAATAGCCCTAATAGTGACTTGATGCCCCCTGGTGGATGAAGGTCGACTTTCCTGGATATTGCTACTTCTAAACATTTAGAGGCTAGTAAAATGGGTAAAAAAAGTGGTGAAAGGGAGAATAGGGTCTCTTGTAATGAGGATGACAAAAAAGGAAAAAAGGTGGTGGTCATGGAGAAAAATGGTTCTTAAGGTGAAGAATAGATTCCTGAAAGTTTAGGGGATACTAAATTTTAAAAGGAAGAGGAAGCCTCTGATTCTAAAGAGAAAGATGAAGATAACCAAGATATAGAAGAAGAAAATAAGGATCACGAAGAGAATACTAGAGTGGGAGAAGGGTTTGATTTTGGAAAATAAGATGGGAAGGAGAATGCTACTTTTAGCCCTATGGACATGAAAGTTTTAGAAACCCTAACTCATACCTTTCAGGATCAGGAGAATTTTAAGTAGAAAAAAAATATGTTAATGATAAAATTGAAATTCTTACTGAAAGGATGGAGAAATTTGGAAAAAAAATGGAGAAAGCCAATAGTTCTGAGAGGATACCAATTATGGAAGATGCTATCAAGAACATGTGGAGGGTTATGGATGGAATAATGAAAACAGAGGTTATGGGAACCATTTCTAGACAATGAAAATTTTCAAAAGAACAAAGGAAAAAGGAAAAAGGAATGGTGTGGATTGATGTGAGGTGATGGAGCTCAACGAAAACTTGGTGTAAATGGTGGAATATCTTCAAGAGAACTAGAGCTTCATTGAAGAATCTTAATCTAATTTTATGTTTCTAGCTAGAGACTTGGATATTAGGCATTGGTGCCTCTTTTTGATCTTCTTGTTTAAAAACTACTATATTTTACGTATGGTTGTTAAGTTTGTTATTGGCTCTTTGTGGCCTAAAACTTTAAATCTTTGCTCTCTATTATATATTTTTATCTGGTTTTTTGTTAGCTATGAATTGTATGCCTAGTTTGTTTCATGGTTTAGTAATGGGGAATGGGTTAATGACTTGTTTGGTAAGCTTAATTTTTTAAAATGGATATGGAATGGGCTAATTGCTATTTTTTCATGGTATTTTTTTATGTTGATTGTTTGATTTTTTATTGTGCTAAGGGGTGTGCGAAAAATGCAAGTATCTCTAGGTTTGTTTCTTGTGTGTTATTTTTATGGTTCTTAGCTATTCTAGATTGGTTTTTCTTTGCTCCAATTTATTTTTTTATCCTTTTTTGTATGGGATCAAGGCCCTAACCTTTCTTACTTATTCAAAAACATAAAATTGACATCACAAAATACCTTAGCCTCTTCATATAGACTATGGTAAGGAAAAAAATATTATTCACAATAGGAGTTCCAAAATGACCTCTAAAATATTTATTGGCCATAGAGTTACTTAAACATTCAATTATACTATTAAATATGTTCATCATATAGAAAAATAAATTTTAAATGTGATCAACATAATATATAATAATTTTTCATTCAGGTACTAACCTACTTTCAATTTACTCATCATAAATCACATTATTGATATGATTTCATTTACACATCACATATATTATTGTTTAATCTGTCTAGTGTTGATAATTTTATTCATTACCATACAACTAGTTTAATAAATCAAGATAAATTCATAAAATATAAAGAATATTCTTATGACTTAAAATTTTGAACCATAGATTTTTAGACCCAATGGACTCTCTAACTCTTATAGGGTTTTAACCCAAAAGGAGAGAGATTAGATACAAAAATGCTAACTAGTTCATTCAAACAAAGGATGTGTGTGACATTATATGATGTAAATGGACTGATCTAAGTGTTACTAAACTATAAAATTGATCAAACATGCATGTAAAATCTAAGAATTATGACTTTTTTGAAAACACATTGTGTATTGCAACAATAAACTAGAAACTTAGACAAATGAAAACATAATTTAATGAGATTGAAAAGAGTTCACTTGAGGAAGAATGAAGTCACAGGAAGGTTCTGGAATGTCACAAAAATTTTAGTTAATGGCCACTGGGACTCATTCGCCAAGCATGGTTAATTAGTCTCGCTTTTGCTAAAATATTCTAGAAACCTATTTCTGATTGCCAAGAATTGAAATCTCAGAAAATTAATTTTCAATCCTATAGGTGGGACTCATTATCCATAGGTGGTGAATCAATCCACCTACAAAAATCTAGAAAATCAGAGGAAGATTAAGAGGAGTTAGATCTGTACTTCTGCCTCCTACAGGTCTCTGCTTCTGAAACTGCCATAATTAGGTATGAGAATGACTTTTTGTTGATGATTTGACTTGAATGATGAAGATATGAATTGAGTGAATTTGATATGTAATATTCAATGATTCTCAAGCTTCCAAAGGACTTAAATCTACATACAACCAAGACAAGAAGAGAGATGGTTGATTGTTAGGGCATGGGGGTTTGCCTTGGTCAAACCCTGTTTAGGTAATTAAACCAAATGATGAAATACATGAATAAGACATGCATAAATGGATTATATTATGTTGCAATGATAATTGATCTTGGACTCCTGCTGCAATACATGAAAAACCAGCCCTTGAAAGCTTTAGAATGCTAACTTGAAGGCTTCTAATGGAGAAATCTCAACTTGCTTGACTTGTGATGAAGAATGGATGCTTGGATTGATAAGAGATAAGATATTGTTGATATGTGGGATATTTAAGAATGAGGGTAAAAATACTTATTTATAGACAATTGTTCCTTAGTACATGTTTATACTACATCACAGGCTGACATGTAGTGAAAATAAACTTTAAATTTCACCTTTTCCCACTCAAGGGTCAAAATGGGGGCCAGATAGGACTCATTCACCATACATGGTGAATGGGACCCACTTGGATGGGACTCATTTGCCATGCTTGGTGAATGGGTCCCTCAGGGGCCATTGTGACACCTATGAAGCTTAGGAGATAGGAAATAAGGTTTAAAATGCTATCTTGTTGGGTGTTTGATCATTTAAAGCTTTGGCATGCACAATATGGATAAAATAGGACATGTTAGGATGATGTAAATGTTGAATAGAGCTTGGGACACATAAATCAATGTGAAAGTGTAATTAAATGCACTTTACAATACTAAGATTAGGTCCACATAGCCTAGAAATGTACAAGAACCAAAGTGAATTTGTAAATCACATTACAACACTATTTTAATGTTATGTTTAAGCTATAAGCCTTCTAGATTGATGAAATAATGTTATTAAATATGTTTTATAATGTTGAAATAGGGAGAAATAAGTTAATTAAGTATAGAAAAGTGTGAATTTCCTTTACAAGACGTCATTACAAGCATGTTGTTTGATTTGCAAGGGTCCAAGACCTAGTGTGGACACATAAAATGCATCAACACTAGATTAGGGCCTCATTAAGTTCAATTATAATGAATTAATCCCATGTCAAGCAAAGGGTACAATTTTTGATGGAACATTAAGCCCCCACTTTAGTGAGTGAAACTTGATTCCTCACACTAAAGTAGCATTTCAAGAGAGATCCACATGTATGGTAAGCCCCCAAGATACAAGATCGTACAAAGGAAAGGGAGAAGGAGGAATGGGATGGAAAATTTGTACTCACTCTAGGGCCAAAAAACTTCAGGTTGTCCATAGGGTGAGAAGGCCCAAAACATAAAAAAAGAGAGGAAAAGAGTAACATATGCTAGTTGTCGTGTACTCACAAATGAACAGAAAAGTGGTTATGGGGAAAATTCATGCCACTAATTGGGCTTCCCGCTCAACCATGCAAAATTTATACTCATTTGATAACTTTAAAAAGGTCCCACAAAGCAATGAACAAAAAGACAAAAGTACCACAGTCATGCAAGTTGTGCTATGCAAGGTGGAAAAAATGTAAAATGTAAAATAATGTACAAGAAATGTAAAAATGTAAAAGATGTTCAAAGGGATTTTACTTAAATTCATGCTGTCTCTTCTTAGGGAACATTATGCCCAATGTCTTCAAGAGAGGAAAAAGTGCAAAAGGTCTCATCTTGTTTCCAAGAGAGCATGTCACACGAAAAATAAAATCACATAAATAAATGTGAGTGGTGATGTATACTCCCACTTTAAAGTAGTTGTGAGAACCCGTACTATGATAAATTGATTTAAAGTAGACAAAGAGAAGAAAGAAGACATGAGATCTTATCTGGAAAGCCCTATTGCAAGTCACATGTTTCTGAAAGGATACATCATGAGAGAGAGAAGTATGTCAAATGAGAGCCAACCTTAAGAAATGTCAAATGTTCACATCTCAAGATTTCTTTTATATGTTCATGAAAATTTAACGACAAGTTAAAGAAGGAAACAATAAGTTACACACAAGGACAAGGTTGTCTAACCCCTTGCCCCCATTTAGTGTAGGACAAAGGTGAGCTGAAGGGGTTGGTGTGATGTATGCTAGAGTGAAAATTAATAATAATTAGAGGAATTAGATGCACCTACATAGGGAAGCATACCAAATTCCTGAAAGTGTTGAATTTTATGACTCAAAGCCTTACATTCAATAGTTGAATGACCATGGATTCTATGATATGCACAAAATAAAGTCTTGGAATAGAATTCCGTTCTAGTTCAAGGAGGGAGTGTGATCAAATTATCGTGAAGAAGTCTTGACAAGATATCTTCTTTATTAAGAGGAGAAAATGGTTGTGTAATTGGGATCAAAGATGTATCTTGCGTAGATGTCATACCTACGCAAGACTCTATAGATTGCAAGATTTTGTCTTCTTCATTATAAAAGGAAACAAAATCTAATGCATTTGGATCATGAGAGTGTTGCGAGATGATAGTGTGAATTTTGTAATGTTCAAGACTAGGAGCTTGGAAGGATGATATGGTATTATTGAGGTTGAATGAAGGTGGGTAGAGATTGTGTGAATGTCCTACGAGATATGTATGATATTCTTTGCATATTTCTATATAAGGAAAATCAAGAACCAAATGTATTTCATAATGCAATGCCATAATATTCTCCCTAGGAGAAGAGTGATGAGGAGAACTACAAGTCATATGTGCTTGACAAAGAGGACTTGGTTCTTTTAAAGTAACATCATCACCAATAGGGGAATGATCAATGATGGGAGTATGAGGAGGACTATATGGGAATTGAATGTCCATTGCCATTAATGTTTCATTCTCTTGTTCTATATTATCTATCCTACAAGGAGAGCATGTAATATGTTCATCTAAGGTTAAAGTAGCTTCATCACAAGTGGAGGAGGTATCAAAAGAAGTATCACTATGGTTTTCAAATAAATCTTCCCATAGGATAGGGAGATTAGGGAAGGGAAGAGCAAGAGTGTCATGATTTATGATAGATATATCTTGTAATTCAAATCTTTCCTCTTTACATGGAGGAGGGATATTAGGAGATGGGAAAGGTGGAATATCATGACTATGAAGATTTGGTAAAGTGATGTGGAGAAATGTGTCTATAATTTCATGCCTGTGTTGTGTAAGATTATCCAAAGGAGAATAAGGAAATGGAAAATCAATATTTTCAAGGCTTGTGACTTCTTGCATCACAATACATTTGTCACAAATAGGAGAGGTATTGGAAGAAGAATAAGTATGTGTGTTATGATTGTCAACATTACCATTCTCTCCAATGGGTAAATTAAGAATTGCATTGATGGATTGTTTCTTAAAGTCCCTAGTATGGTACTTGAAAGGAAACTCATAAAAGGGAGTACTATGTGTGGTAAATACATGTTTAATTAAATAAAGAACACATCGTGTGAAAGAAAACACATTGAAATGAAAGAAAATACTATGTGATGCAATTTTTAGTTCAGAAAATGAAATGTGGTGAGTGCAAGAAAGTGATATTAAGCAATGCATGAAATGAACTAATTAAAGCTAAATTTAAGAAAATGCATGGTACAAAAATGTTACTAACTGATATATGCAAGTTAAGGCACTAGTTAGAAGCCTAAAAACAAGGTTGTAAATTCTAGAAAATGTTGTTTCAGGGGTCAAAAGGGATTGATTCGCCCAAGGTGGCAAATGAGTCATAGTATGGACTTTTTTCAAAATTTACTTAAATTTTAGAGTAATTTTTATGAATTCTAAGAGCCAATACACATACCTACATGAGAAATGTAGAATCTATATGAATTTAGATGCAACAAATGCAACCTAACTACACTTTTTATGAATGCAAAATTTAACACCTAGCAAGCAAACGAATCATACAAATCCTAATGCAAGCTAGATCTATAATGAAAGACACCAAATCAGAAATAATAATTATTCGAAGAGTTGGCTTCACCAAAATGAACCATACATTTTTGTACTGAATGCACTCTCTAACTCTTATAGGGTTTTCACCCAAAAGGAGAGAGATTAGATCCAAAAATGCTAACTAGTTCATTCAAATAAAGGATGTGTGTGATATTGTATGATGTAAATGGAGTGATCTAAGCACTACTAAACTATCAAATTGATCAAAAATTCATGTTAAATCTAAGAATTATGACTTATTTGAAAACACATTGTGTATTGCAATAATAAACTAGAAATAGACAAATAAAAACAAAATTTAATGGGATTGAATAGAGTGCACCTAGAGGAAGAATGAAGTCACTGGAAGGTTTTGGAATATCTCTAAATTTTTTGCTAATGGCCACTAGGAATCATTCGCGAAGCATGGAGAATCAATCCCGCTTCTGCTAAAATCTTCTGGAAACCTGTTTCTAACTACCGGGAGTTGAAATCTCAGAAAATTAATTTTCAGGCCTACAGATGGGACTCATTCTTCATGGGTGGTGAATCATTCCACCTATAGAAATCTAGAAAATAAAACAAATCTGATTCAGAGGAGTTAGATCTGTACTTCTACCTCCTACAGGTCTTCGCTTCTGAAACTGCTAGAATTGGGTCTAAGAATGACTTTTTGTTGATGATTTGACTTGAATGATGAAGAGATGACATAAGTGACTTTGAAATGAAATACTCAATGATTCTCAAGCTTTTAAAGGACCTAAATCTACATACAAACAAGACAAGAAGAGAGATATTTGATTGTTAGGGCATGGGGGTTTGCCTTGCTCAAACCTCATTTAGCTAATTAAACCAAATGATAAAATAAGTGAATAAGAAATTAAAAAATGGAGTAGATTACCTTGAAATGATGATTGATCTTGGATTTCTGCTGCAATACATGAAAAACTAGCCCTTGAATGCTTTATAATGCTAACTTGTAGACTTCTAATGGAGAAATCTCAACTTGCTTGACTTGTGATGAAGAATGGATGCTTGGATTGAAGAGAGAGATGAATATATGAGAGATAAGATATTGCTTATATGTGGTAAATTTAAGAATGATGGTAAAAATACTTATTTATAGACAAGTATGCCTTAGTACCTGTTTATACTACATCACAAGCTGATGTATAGTGAAAATAAACTTTAAATTTTCCCTTTTCCTGCTCATGGGTCAAAATGGGGGCTAGATAGGACTTATTCACCACACATGGTGAGTGGGTCCCACTTGGATGGGACTCATTCACCATGCTTGGCGAATGGCTCCCATAGGGGCCATTCTGACACCTACGTGAAGCTTAGGAGATAGGAAATAAGGTTTAAAACGCTATCTTCTCAGGTGTTTAATCATTTAAAGCTTCGACATGCACAATATGGATAAAATAGGACATGTTAGTGATGATGTAAATGTTGAATAGATCTTGGGACACATAAATAAATGTGAAAGTGTAATTAAATGCACTATAAAACACTAAGATTAGGTCCACATAGCCTAGAAATGCACAAGAACAAATGTGAATGTGTAAATCACATTACAATATTGGTTTAACATTAATTCTATGTTATAAGCCTTCTATATTGATGAAATAATGTTATTAAATATGTTTTATAATGTTGAATTAGGAAGAAATAATTTAATTAAGTCTAGAAAAGTGTGAAAGTCCATTACAAGACTTTACAACACCTTTACAAGATGTCATTAAAAGCATGTTGTGTGATTTGCAAGGGTCCAAGACCTAGTATGGACACATAAAATCCCTCACAACACTAGATTAGGGCCTCATTAAGTTCAATTATCATGAATTAATCCCATGTCAAGTAAAGGGTACAATTTTTGACAACACAAAATCAAATATAAGATAATCTAGATATTTGTAATCATCCTAGTATCATTAAAAGATTGAAAATTTTATAATTTAAATTTGAATAAAATATAATTCACATGATTCAAGACACAAATTTATGATATGAGAATTAATAAGAATAACACATATACCTCTTAGTAAGATTATTACCATCAACACATGTAAATCAATTTACGTACATTAAACATCCATTTGATTAAATCAACTAGTAAGAATGGAACCCATTATTGAAGAAAGAGTAAAAATAGACACATAAAAGACTAGGCCTTGCAACTTACTTTGGTTCTTATTGATACTGGGGATATTATACATCATCCCTCAACTCTTGGTACACATTACTGCTACTGTCATCCATTAAGATTCATTTTGTTCGTTATTTTCTATGAACCAAACTTAATTTTACAATTTACCTATGAAATTTCCAAAACTCAATTATTAGTAAAAGTAAGGATTGGCCAACAAATGGGAGATTTGATATGTAACCTTTTCTCCCCTACACTTTGGGCTCTATGAAAACTAGGAGGGTAATTCCTAACAATGTGTTTATAGATACCAGTGTGTCTAGGTGTCAAACATAGAGTAAATAGATGATTCTACTTAAATTGTTTAAAAGACCCAATACCCTGAAGTTTTGGCTGACCTTTATGGTGGTGCTTAACTCAAACAAGAGAAATTGTAATTCTTTAAATTTCATACACACCCACAATAAGATTGATAATTATGTTGATTTAAATTTTGTGATCAGGTGTTGAATTGGTCACCACAATTCCAGCATAATTACTTTACTCAAATGAGTGCCATATTCTTGGAACAGAGTGATACCTAATACCCACATAATTAGATAACAATTTCTAAACACTATGATAACACCCAAAGCCTTGAAAAAATTGTATTACAATATTCCCACTTAACATCTCCACCATTTACTTCGTACTAGCATTCTCATACATGAATTATATCAAACTTTACTGTTATATTCAAGAATTTACGTCAATTCATTGAACTAATAAGCAAGAATAGAGAAATACATACATTCAAAACCACATAGAACAATAAGATAACCATTGATTATATCATTTATAGTTTGTATAATATGTACATAGGAGAGCAAACTATAGAGAATTTATATCTTTACGTTGTATATGTTATCACTATCATTATCAAAGAACTATATATATATATCAAATTACTTCATCCTAAAACATAATTACCAGAGAGTTTAGTATTCTCTTTCATCTTTATGTGTGGCCCCTTCGAAGAAAAAACTACCCACTGACCCCCATTTGTAATAAGCCTTGAAATCCCTTTCATAAGAAAAAAGAAAAACCACAAAAATCGTTAGTTGGAGAAGACCCACTGACCTTCCAAAAGGCGTCACTATCACAAAATCAAAGAAATGCAAGTTCACACCAAACCAAGAAGTGTCACCATCAATACCAAAGACAAAAATAAATATAAACCCACTAGCCAAAGGAAAGAAGTCAACACAAAGGACCAAAAACTGAGCACCAGCTGAGAAAGGAAACAACGTACTACTTCTCCTTGTCATTAGCAAAGTAAGTATGCCTGCTTGTTGTCCTTATTGAAAGTGAACTATCCATTACCACCTCATCCCCAAAATCAATAAAATTAATCATGGCCATGAGATATTGGTGATAGCATGAATTAGTTTCAACTACACTATCAAAAGAATCATTTGAGACTTCAATGGGAGAATAATATGTCCTATATAAGCCTAGTGATACTTATTCTTTCTCCCAGCTTCCTTCTCAGGCCTATCAATTTTCTTCTCCTTACCCTTGACCAATTCCCTCAAAATAATTCAGCTTCTTAGATGATAAGCACACTTGAGAACACCCTGTGCAGAATTCTTATCATCCCTTATTTTCTTCTTTGGAGTCATAGGGACTTCAAGCATATGTGGTTCATTATGGGAAAAATCACATTGAGACTCAAGAGGGTTGAGTCTTCTAGACCTTCGAACTAGGCTGACAGACACACTTACCTTACCAATTCTTGATAGAGAAACTTATCAAATTTCCTCACGACAAAGACACCACCCTTAACATAAAAATAGCTAGCTCAAATTCTGCAATTACAAAGAACACTTCACACACTTACTCCCAGACTCTTAATTCTTGTAAACAACAAATGGTGAGAATAACAAGCATGAAAAAAATCATTAAATAGAGAAACTAGATATTGTCTACATCAATGTTCCAAGAAAGCTTGTGTGAGAGCACTGGAAATTAATTACTTTGATTTTGAACCTCATTCGTTGATCATAATTTGATATAAATCAATAGATAATCAATCTACATGATTAATTCGGAAAAAATTAAATGCATGCACTTGATGCTTCTCCATAATCAGAAAAATCAAGTGAGATATTCATTCACTTATGTTACACATTAATCACACACTTAGCATTTAAGAAAACCTATCATGTCACAATTAACCACTCGCATGTGGGAATTAATTCACTTGAAATTCATCACAGTAAGATAGTAGGGAGAGATCATGATTTAACATCAGAATATCAGCCAGTACTCTACCTTACTTCAATTTCACCTTCTCATGTGTACCAACACCTGACAGATTTAACAGCCATAATCAAAAGTATTTCCCAAATCTCATATGTGTTCCCAAGAATTGGTTCAGATTTGGCACCATTTTTATCTTAGAACAGCCTCAACCAATATTTTGGTAGTACCTTATCTCTACTAGAGTCCATCGGATCCTTTGAAATGTTCCATGTGCCAGTTTCCTGCATACTCATTGAGAAACAAGAGATACAAGTGGGCCCCTCACAGGATGGGGAGTGGTTAGGATTGACCCATGTCACCCATCATCAACTGTTGATCTTCATCCTTACAAAGCATACATCATCCCCAAAGCTTGGTAGGTCCCTCATGAAGCAACAGGTGTCATCATTCCCACTAGCCCATTATATTTTATAAGTATTAAATAATACCCGGCAGGGTGGCAGGGAGTGGTGGAGATTTGGCCATGTCACCCAAAAACCACCTTAGATTTCCTTTAGATACCATTTCCAATTACAAAAAGATATCGAGCCCACCACATAAAGGTAACACGTGTTTAGTGCCTGCTAGCCCATGTAATTAATTATCCTTAATGTACAGAATGGATGACCACATGGGGAACGACTCAGATGAAGACGCGTGTCGAAACATCTATCGTTGATCTTTCTCCAAGCATCACTTGCCCACCTTGTAGGAGCAATGGTTCCACCATTTTACATAACACATGACAACTTCCTGCTAGCCCGTTCAAATATTTTAGTGAACAATAAAATGAAACAGGCACATAAGAAATGATGGAGATTCACATGCAATGATTTAACAGTCATCTCAAAAATAAAATTTGCACATGCCAAAAATGTTAACTTTAAAAAGGGGGACATTACTAGGCCAATGGAAATTTGACCCTTAAGTAAGAAAACTTAAGACTTAAGGTGTTAAAAATGAAATTAAAGACCAACCATATGAAAATTTAAGCACAAAAAGGGGCTTTTGGAGATCAACAAACCTAAACCTAGGGGGTGGTGAAAATAATTATTCTAGTGGAATAAGAGGTTACTTAGACAATTGGAGACCAGGAGCAACAATTCAATGCAAAAATAGAGTCCCAAGGGTTTTTAAGACTCGTAGGTCAATTTTGAAGGGCTTTTGCAAGACAAACCCTTAAACAATGATGAGGACCATGACCCTAAGCCTAAAACAAGAGTAAAATCTGAGTATTGCAAGTGTAAACATGGAACCAAAGAAAAAAAAATTGAGGGTTTCCATCAAATTCCATTATTATATCCTCCTCTAAAGTTTTTAATATAATCCTATTTCTCTTAGTGTTATTAACACATCATCTAGAAATTTCTAATTATTTTTACAAATCCTTATACTCATTGTAATAGCATATTTCTTAGACTCTGTAAAACTACTTATAGTCAATTGTCCACCCACAATAGACCTTGTAACTAAAAATAAGTTTAAAGTAGTCTATTGATGTGTTTCTTCTAGGTGAACTTAGTTATATAGTTTTTCATAACAAAATATCAAATTACTCACTTACCTGAGGTCCTTAATATTTAAACCATAGGCTGTGATACCACTTGATGTTGTCAAGGTAGGAGGTTCCAATGAAGGATTACTTTTCCATATAGGTAATAGTAATAAATACATATAGATAATAAAATCAAAGAATAATTAACACTAGATATTACTTGGTAAAATCATTAGTGAGGGAAACACCAGGCTTTTGATATTATTTATGATATTTATTTTCCAAACACAATTACAATAGTCCATAATGGATTCTTACATGCATTAATAACTAACTTTGAAAAATTGCTTCCAAATATGTTGTATGGGCAATAAAATAGCACCAAAACATCCTCACATGAATCAATTTTATGATTGCACTCAAAATCATACTCCATATTACATTAATTTCTACTCCATTGTCACTTGTTCACTACTATATTTTACTCTCACCATTCTCTTATCCTTGATCATATTCTCTTCATTAGAAATAACAAAAACAAAATATTGTACCTTTCTATAGCTTCACAAATAATATATTTTATCATTCGGATGTTGTAAAGATGAAAGTTACATGAAACTAGGATAGATAATTTCTCTGTATTTTAATTTACAACATTCAACACTGTTTAGATTGTTGATAACTCTCATTAATGAAAGTGGAATTGATGACCTATAAAAACCAATTTTATTACATACAAGAAAACCATAATTCAAAATTTTTCTCTTGATCCATGTCCTACACACAACCCTATATCAAAAATTTTCTCTTTATAGATCGTCTCAACCATCACATGAAAGCTATTATGACTAACTTTCCAGTAATGCCAAGAATATTCTCATCACCCCTATTTATGTACCTTTAGACATATTTTTTTCATATAATTACATAACACATTATGCTACATTGCATGATTCTTTAAAAAATCCATAAGAAAGGGACACACTAATTTTTTTTATTTTTTCAATAGACCAATGATGAACAATAATTAGCGTTAAAGCTAGTGGAAATCACATAAGTACCAATGTAAAGGTGCACAATATAATTTTTCCCACTTATACATTTTTTCCAAATACCTAAGAGAAAGCTACCATATAACATGACACCTATAAAGAATACTTAGAATTGAAAGTCATTGAGAAAATTTTAAAAATAAATAGATACTTGAAAGTGATTGGCTAGGAAATTATGGCTTATTCAAACCTAGATAAACCACTAAAAATTTTCACCAATGAATCACTATAATTTATGCAATTATGAGAGGAAAAAGATGCAAAGAACAATCACAAATTATACCTAACTATTATAGAAACAATGAGGGAAGGTTTTAGAGCTGAAAGAGGTGTGTACCTTGCTGAAAGAAGCCTATTTTCTAGGCACAAAGGACTTATTTTCCTTTAGCAGTGAATGGGTCCCTGTTAGGGTTTTTGAAACTAAGATCTGGGTTATTTTCCTTGATGTCTTCACTCTCATAGTCCTAGTTGTCAACTCCCGAAAACCTGTACTTAATTTTTTGGCTTCAATTATTCATTCTTGCAGTTTAAAGGTCAACTTTGAAACTTGACAACTTGGAAAAAATTTCTTCAATCCTCTTCTCCACTTGATCTTCAACCTATAAATCTCCAAACACACATTCAAGGGAAGAAAAAATTATTGATTGTTAGTGAATAGGGGTTTTCCTAAGTCAAATCCCTTGTAGGTAATTAAACCAATTGATGAAATAAGGAAATTGAAGCATGAAACTTGAAATGATGTGATGTAGATACCTTGGATGTTGTCTTGCAATGAAAATTCATAGTCTAACATGTAGTGGACATGAAGAATGTAGATCTTGATCCTTGAATATGATGTGAACAATGCTTGCAAGTAGATCTTTAATGCTACAACAACTTTCTTAGCTCAAAAACATGCACGAATGCACTAAAATTTTGACATGATGATATGATCTTGAATTTCTGCAATAAAATCTTAAAAATCTACATTGAAATGCCTTTCAAAATTCTCTTGTAATGCTCTAATGTTTGTAAACTTAAATTCTTGGAGACTTAGAATGAATTACTAGGATAAACAATGTGAATTAACCCCTTATTTATAGTAATTTAAGAGATTAGCCCTAAAATTCAAACAATTGAGGCCAACACCATATTTGGAAATAAACATTATTACATTCTTGCCATAATGAAATTCAAAAAGGGGGTCCTCACTAAGGGAGGACCCATTCACCACCTAGGGTGAATGGGTCCTGGCTCAGTTTTCCAGGGCCTAACCTCAAGGGATGGAAATATTGTCAAAAACCTATGTCAAATTAGTAAAGAAAGGGGGGTTCTATTACGTGAGGACCCATTTTCCAGGACCTCAATGGTTCTTGGCACCATTTTCTAGGACCTCAATTTTCCCAACTAAATGTTATGGAATTTGAATTATGGCTGTCAGGATAGATGTTTGGGAAGTGTCATTAATAAGGTTTAAATTTGAATTAAAGGGGTTAATTAACTCCAATTAGCCACTGTAGTCAATGGAAATAGTACTCCCCACATTGGAAGAATCAAGCACAAGGATAGGGTTCCTATTTCATGATTACTACACTCAAGGACACCTTAGAGATCTCAATCCAATAAAGAATGGATGGAGAGATTGAACAATAAGATATCCTAGGATATGATTTTAGATTACAAGAGGGGTTCACCACTAATTTTAAACATGGAAAATACAATGACATGCAAGATCAAATATAAAACACTACTTTGATGCAATGACCTATAAAATGACCTAGAGAAGGATGTAAAACAAAACAAAATGTGTGCACATGGAAATTTGTAGTGACTTGAATGGAGACTGGAAGTTCTACAAATCCCAAAATTTTGGCCTATTGGGACTCATTTTCCATTCTGGGCGAATCAGTCCTAGTTTTGGATTTATGCACAGAAGCGAGTTTCAGGAAAATCGGTATCCAAATCTACAAAAATATCTACAAAATACCCATAGTAGGACTCATTCACCACTTGTGGTGAATGAGTCTAGTTTGGATTTTTTTGAACTTCAAAGTTATGATTTTCACCTCTTAGTCTTCTCTTTGTGTTCCTTTGTGTGTCCAGATCTGAAACCTTGATTTCAGGGTTGTAGGTGACTTTTTGGTGAAGATTACAACCTTGCAAATGGGGAGAGAACTCCAAAAAAATTCTTCAATCTTATAGCCTAATCTTCAATTATATTCAATTCTTCAAAAAACCTAGATGTGCATTCACACATGCAAAGAGAAGAAAATTTGTTGATTGTTAGTGAATATGGGTTTACCTTGGTCAAAATTTGTTTAGGTAATTAAACCAAATGATGAAATAATGGGAGATGAACATGAAATAGTACATGAAACATGAGTAATGATACCTTGAATGATGTCTTGTAAATCTACAACTCAACATGAAATGGCCATGAAGGATGTAGATCTTGATCTTGACAATAGGAGTAGAACAATGCTTGATCTTGGATTTTCAATGCTACATCATAGCACTAGCTCAATAACATGCTTGATGCTTGATAATATTTTACATGATGATGGATCTTAAATTTCTGCAACAATTGATGAAGAATTCTTCCCTTGAATGCCTTAGAAATGACCTTGAATGCCCTCTTGATAATATTGTGAAGTCTTGGAATGCTTAACTCTTGCTTGCTTGACTTGATAACATGCAGGATTATGTTGATTGATGAAATAATGATTTTAAAGCTTTTTTATGTATGAAATCCACTCAAAAGACCATTTATGAGATCCCCAAGGCCAAGATAGAAGAAATTTAAACTTAAAACCTAGCTTTTCTTGCTGAAACCTTAAAAATAGGTCAAATGGGACTCATTCGCCAAGTTGGGAAAATGAGTCAGACTTGGATGGGACTCATTTGGTCAAAGTGGTGAATGGGTCCCACAAGGGTTATTTTTCTTGCTAAAATGTCAGGGAGTGTGTAAATTAAGTTTATATTTTGATCTTGTCAGGTTTTTGATTGAAATATGCATTGGGATGCACAATATAGGGTCATATGGGCCTATTAATGATGATATAAATGTTATAAATGCAAGAGGGCCAAAAATCCAATATAAAAGTGTAAATAAATACACTTTACAACACTAAATTAAGGGAAAAATGGGTCAATTTAGCATAGAAGGGCCCTAAATCCAATGTGAATGTGTAAAACACATTACAACACTATATTAGGTCCACTTAGTTTACAATCCTCCTCAATTTAATGTGAATATGTAAATAACTACACTTTACAACATTAAACTAAGGCAGGGTTAAGTTAATTTAGCTTTAAAAGGGCCCAAGACCTAATGTGGATGTATGACACACCTCACAACACTAGATCAAGGTGATATAAAGTCTAACTTAGAAGGAGGGACCAAAAAAGCCAAGAAAAGTAGAAGGGATACTTTTTTTCTAACTCCAACCACAAATAACCAAGTGGAGCCTATATAAAAGTGAATATGTGTACAACACTTTGCAACACCTAAATAGGATACACATTAGGTGCATTTCATTAAAAGGGGCCCAATAGGCTTAATTCATTAAATAATCCCTAGAAAAGTGTGAAATTGTGTTACAACACTTTACAACACTCTTGCAAAGCATAATTTAAGGTACATTTTAATTAAATAAGGACCCTAGAATGATGTGAATGTGTACAAAAAATTGCAACACTATGCCAAGATATAATTAATTCAAATTTATGTGAATTATCTAAATTAAGTGTGAAAAAGGATTAATTTTTTTGACCCTACATTTTTCCCCCACTTTAGTGAGAAGATGACCCAATGTCAAACTCACACTGAAGTAGAAATTCAAGACACTTAAGTATGCAAAAATAACAATGATATATCATTATACCCTATCAAAGGCCAATAAAAAAAGGATCAAGCACAACCATCCCAATGGGATGTGGAACATGGCTATTTGTCTAAGAAAAAATAATCAAGCTTTGGTGGTCCAATGCAATGTGGAACACATCTAGGCTATTATTACATAAAATATGCTGCTCACTCTGGGTAGTGGAACCTTAGTCTATCCACTAGGTGAGTTATCCCAATGAAGTGGAAAATGAGAGAATCATATTAGCCTCTCATACCATACTGAATTTATCCTCTTGAAAAATTTGATAAGGAACCAAAATTTAATGCTTTTGTAAATGCTTTTGTAATGTCATGTAAAAATTTTGTTAAAGGGGATTTTGATTTGTTCATGTAAATATCTTCTTCTTAGGGAGCATTGTACCTAATGTCTCCAAGAGAGCACAAGCCAAAGGTTTCAGATCGTCACTCACGGGATGTCTCATTCACATCATTCCATGATGGTAGATTGTACACTCTTGGATGGCATCAAACCGAATGAAACCACCAAGAAGAGGACATATCACAAGAAAAAAGAAAAAACATGCCATGAAATTTTGTCAAAAAATTCCATCGATGTATGCCCCACTTTAGACCAATTGTTGCACCATTACAATGTGCAATTTATTTAAAGTAGCCAAATATTTTTCCTAAGATATGATATATTTCCTCGAAAAACCCTATGCCAAGTCATATGTTTCTGAAATAAGCTATGTCATAAGATAGGAAGGAAGGGTTTCCCCCACAAATACATAACGGATCTATTGATTCAAGGTCAGTATTTCTTTGCTACAATGTTTTCATAGAGCATGAAACTATCATCATTCCCCAAATACTCATAGAACTAGAAGAATGACACATAGAGAGCGAAAACAAAGAAAAATCATTTTGGGTCAACATGGAAGAGACCTAAATGTCTAGATTCCTTGCGTCATCCCCAAAATGAAAACATGAGACAATTGAAAATGATAAGAGGAAAGATTTTGGTTCAACATGGAAGAGACCTAAATGTCTTGATGCCTTCCATCATCCCCAAAAGGAAAACAGAAGACAAATGGAAAAATAAAGAAAATCTTTTGGGTCAACATGGAAGAGATCTAAATGTCTCAATGCATTGTTTCATCACCAAAAGGAAAACAAAATACAAATGAAAAATATAAAGAAATGTTTTTTGGGTCAACATGGAAGCGACCTAAATGTATCGATGCCTTCTGTCATCCCCAAAAGGAAAACACAAGAAAAATGAAATGATTATGACATATAGAAGAATGAAAGATACATATAGAGGAATGCAGAGAAAGAGAGAGGTACGTCAAGTGAAACAACACAGAGGATCACATAACTCACATGCAAAAACAAAACATGAAAAAAGGAAAAGACTTTTAAGGCACATGTGAGTCAACCTAAAGTAGTTCATTCACATCCCAATCTTGTTTGGTATAAATGGAAGGTGGAAAACTAGCAAAAAGGACAACAACAAGTGTCAAACTAGGAGAAGCTATAGGTTCAACGCTCTTTTTTGGAGATTTTTCATTTAAGCTCATAGAAGAAGAAAACAATGTATTCAACTCATCATGCACTTCTTCATCAATCTTTGCGATGTCAATGTCATCATCTAGATTATCACAATAGGAGGTTGAATAGAAATTTTCATGCAATGTTCTTGTTTATGTTGCAGCAAAGGTATAGGATCATCATGCTTTGCTTCAGGTAAGTTTGGATTCAGAATTTCTATGTTGTTATTGCCTTCTTCAGTTTGTAATCTATGAGTAAAAGCACTTTTCCTATTCCTATGCTCTCTATCACTTCAATTTTTTTTCAATATATTATCAATTTGTGTTTTTGTAAGAGTGGGTTTGTCAACCATGGGTTTGTTATCTTGCTTGGGAGAAGTAGAAGAAACAGCGATAGATTGTTTGACCACTTTCTCTTTGCCTTTCTAAACTTCCTTGACTCTAGGAGGGACAATGGGATTTTTTGTGTTACCTCTTGGTCTCTTGTAGGAAATCGCAAGAGGTTTTTCTATAGTTATTTTATGTTCAAAAGTGCTTTTGGTTCAATCATTGCTTCGTCAAGGATAGGTGTTTCATTTATAGTTTGAGGCATGTTTTGAAGGGATAATTTTTCTATTTTCTTTTCCTTGAACTTTTGATATGATTGAAAAAAACAAATCCTCATGAGGCTTGATAGGTTCCATAGGCTCAGGCCAAAAGTAATCTAATAAAAAAATCCCTTTTTGTGATGCAAGATTAAATCCACTATGATGCACATTAAAGATATCATTGCCAAATGGAAACTTTAGACATCTATGCACAACCAAAGGGATGAAATTCATGGAGTGAAGCCATGGATAGCATAGCTTCACACAAAATTGGTCCAAATGCATAATGATGAATTTTTTTACAGTTAATATTTTGGGTGCCACTTTTAAAAGCAGATCTATCAAGCGTATCATAGGGAAAGCAAACCCATTGTCAGTCTTGATCCATGCTTTCAGTTTGTTATATGTATCTTGATATAATTCATGCACATATAGGAATTCTTTAGTTATCACATTCTCTCCATAGATGAGATCAATGAATATCCCATTAGTGGGCTTGTTATTGATTCAACTAGCTCTATAAAGAGGACCGTCAAGTGCATGCTTAGGTATGTCATTCTATGATTAATCAATGTCAAGAGGCCTTTTAGCTGAGCCCTTATGAGGGATGGCTTTGATAAATGCTACCACTTTATTTATAGGATGTGGTTTCATATGATTATCATCTATGTTAGCATTGTCCTTAGTTTTAGTAGGAGGATCGACTATGGCATGTATATTGTTATTTTCTTGTTTGTTCAAGTAGTCATGGAAGAAGCAACTAAGGCTATAGATGATTTGTGTTTCATTCTAATATTTAAGCAATTTCCTTAGATTTTGTATAATGGGAACCATGATAATATCTATGCATTCACTAAGGATATAGGCTTGTAAGTTTTCTAATTGTCCATCTAGATTGTCAATAATATCATGCACATTGATTGTAGGAGGTGAAGTCATGGGTAATAAATTATGCAAACTATGAGCCATGGAGGGTCGATTCTCAACACTATCAGAAAGAGAATTAGAAATCCTAAGATCCACGACAAGTGAGATATCATAGGATGACATGAATCTTGAACTACATCTTATAATAGTATTATGAATAGGACACCAAGTTATAAAGCTCATACAAGTTTTACAAACCTATTTTTCAAACCCTAAAATGGAAAAGAGGCAATGCAAAAACCTATAATGAAATACAATTTCTAGATTCTAAGTAATGTAATTTACTTATTACACAATGTAATAAACTAAAAATGAGATAATGAATGCAATTTTGAATTTTAAAAATGCATTGAAATGAAGCAATTTAAGCTAAATGCAATGAATTTGATTAAACAGAAAATTAGGAAACTGAAACAGGAAAGTAATAGCACCAAACATAAGCATAAAACTCAAATTTTAATGTCTAAAAAATGTAGATAACTGGCTAACAGTGAATCATTTTCTAGTAAGGGCGAATGGGTCTTAGTTAAGTTTTTCTAAGATGTTTTTGTATATTTTAGGGCAATTTTTAATTCTTTTTCAAATGCTAGAAGGTTAATCTTTGAACAAATCAAGAACTCATTCACTAACAAGGGTGAATGGGTCCTAGTTAGGTATTTTTAAACTATTTTTTAATGATTTGCAAGCTTTCAATAATTTTTTTTAGTTCCAAGTCTGAGGCAATGAGTTTTAGTTTTAGATTTTCCAAAATTGCAATGTGAAAATGCAATGAAAAGATGAATTTAAGGAACTATGTTGAAATGCAATTTTGTTTGATTTTCAAATGCAAATAAATGAGATCTAAATGAGATGCACAATGACTAATTTGTTTTTATATTTTTCAGATTTAGTGAGATGCAAAACAATGCAAATCTAAACTCTAAATGAGATGCAATTGTAAATGCAATGCAAGAAACCCTAAATGATATATTTATTCAATGTAAGTAAGATGCAAATGGATGCAAGAAATAACCTTAGGATTCGATGAAAGACTTAAAAATAAAAATAATTGCAATGTCCAATATGTCAGGCTCACCAAAATGATTGGTTGGGAAAATTAGGGCTTATCAAGACCTAGATAAACCACTAGAATTTTTTTACCAAACAATCAATATAATTTATGCAATTATGAGAGGAAAAAGATGCAAATAACAATTAGAAATGATACCTAATGTTATAACAACTATGAGGGAGATTTTTAGAGCTCAAAGAGGTGTGTACCTTGCTACAAGAAGCCTATTTTTAGGGCATAAAGGAATTATTCGCCTTTAGCAGTGAATGGGTCCGTGTTAGGGTTCTTGAAATTAACATTTGGATTATTTTCGTTGATGTCTACATTCTTAGATTCCTGATTGTCAGCTCTTGAAAACTTGTACTTAATTATATAGCTTAAATTCTTTGTTCTTGCACTTTAAAGGTTAACTTTGCAACTTGAAAACTTTCACAATTTTGCTTCAATCTTCTTCTCCACTTGATCTTCATCCTATAAATCTGCAAACACACATTCAAGGGAAGAAAAACTTATTGATTGTTAGTGAATAGGGGTTTTCCTAAGTCAAACCTCCTTTAAGTAATTAAACCAATAGATGAAATAAGGAAATTGAAGCATGAAACATGAAATGATGTGATGTAGATAACTTGGATGTTTTATTGTAATAAAAATATGCAATCTAACATGTAGTGGCCATGAAGAATATATATCTTGATCCTTGAATATGATGTGAGCAATACTTGCAAGTAGATCTTCAATGCTACATCAACTTTCTTAGCTCAAGAACATGCATGAATGCACTAAACCCTTAACATGATGATATGATCTTGAATTGCTGCAATAAACTCTTGAAAATCTACCTTAAAATGCCTTTGAAAATGCTCTAATGCTTGTAGACTTGAATGCTTTGAGACTTAGAATGAATTGCTAGGAGAAACAATGTGAATTAACCCCTTACTTATACTAAATTAAGTGATTAACCCTGAAATTCAAACAATTAAGGCTAACACTAGATCTGGAAATAAACATTATTAAATTCCAGCCACAATGAAATTCAAAAAGGGGGTCATCATTAATGGAGGACCAATAGGCCACCTAGGTCGAATGGGTCCTGGCTCAGTTTTCCAGAACCTAAACTTGGGGGATGGATAGAGGGTCAAAAACCCATGTCAAATCAGGAAAGAAAGTGGGGTCTTATTAAGGGAGGACCCATTCGCCACCTTGGGTGAATGGGTCTTGACACCATTTTCAAGGACCTCAATTTTCCCAATAAAATTTTATGCAATTTTAATTATGGGTGTCCGGATAGATCTTCCATAAGTGCCATAAATAAGGTTAATTTTGAATTAAAGGGGTTAATTAACTCCAATTAACCACAATTAACTAAGGGGACCCTAGATAAATGTGAATGTGTGTTACAACACTTTGTAACACCTAAATAGGGTACACATTAGGTACATTTCATTAAAAGGGGGTCATTAGGCTTAATTCATTAAATAAACCCTAGAAAGGTGCGAAAGTGTGTTACTAACGCTTTACAACACTCTAGCAAAGGACAATTTAAGGTACATTTTAATTAAATAAGGACCCTAGAGTGATGTGAATGTGTACAACACATTACAACACTATCCCAAGGTACAATTAATTCAAATTTATGTCAATTATCCACATTAAGTATGAAAAGAATTACTTTTTTCAACACTAGAAAAAATCACATAATGACGATAATAAAACTATGTGAATAAGATTGCTTATTCAAACATGTTTGATAGCTATTAAATACAAAACCAAGATACAATGATATACACACATCCACGGTCACAACATAATGCTAATGAGTTTGGTAATGGCTAGTGTGTACATAAGTAAACTAACGGAAAATTGACACCAAAATATACTGCTATACTTAAATTGCTTACCTCATAATAACTATTTGTATAATTATTGTGCGCTTGGAGATTATGAGTTCGTGTACGACATAACTAAAAATAATACCCGAACCCCTGCTATTTTTCCACCAGAAGGACAATAGCCACTTTATAATTAGAATATAGCTATGGAGAGTCAACATACAATTATAATTATAAAAAGAGGTTAATAAGGATAATAAAAGTCTTCAGAAAATACATAGGACCACCACGAGCACGAGTTTAATCAATATTAATGAAGCACGCGATTTAAATAACTTTTGCTAGACTTTAATTTCCATATACTAAGACACCATACAAGTTCAATAGATTAATTTTCACGAGAAAAGGACTAATAACTATCATAGTGATAAAGGAAAAGAGCTTCCTTGAACGCTTATTAACAATTGTGCATTCTCTTACAAGACCATAAAGACAGTGTATGCAACTGCGTTCCTTTCCACCCTACAGATATAGCAGATCTGTTCGCCTCAATAGTAAAGCGTTCTGCACTATCATATGGCTTGAGCAATAATCTTGCCTGATACCAAGCCTGATAGCTGAAGTTCATTTCTCTAAATCCCGCTAGTCTGAAGAAAGACCTCCACTTATCCATGTTAACGTGTCTCACCCTCCTGTACTCCCCTTCGTAGGCTATCATATTTTTAATTGGACTCCCACAACAGACTTCTTCGATTATGACCCTATTTAAATAATTTCTGCTCGGCAACACAACCTCCAAACTGTCAAAGTAACTGCTGGAATAGAAAAGCACCTCAATGAACCGATTCACGAAAGAGGGGGAATTATGCTGCCCTTCTACTTCCGAATTCACCAAAATGTGGGGCTTTAATTTCTTGATAACATTAACAGTCTTCCAGAGAAGAGTAGTATCATATAACAAACTTCTGAAAACAGTGGGAGAATTCACTGCCACGAACCCTCCGGCTTCAACATTGAATAAATCTTCCTTAATCTCATCCAAGCTTGAGACCTTGACCGAACAGTAGGAAAATCTAATTGCCATAGCTTTAGCAAACTCTGTAAGCCTTCTTCCACTGCCTTCTAGCTCATAAGAATTCACTCCAACACCTGTGATCCTGAAATGCATGACGGAAGAAGAACAAACTCCTAGAGCGACAGACTGAATTAATGTTGTCCATTGGCACCCAGTTCGAATTCCCAGATCAATCACATGAATTCTTTTTTCATGCGTCACACCATCAAGGATAGCCTGGACTGCCGTGAATTGTAGCACTTTGGCATAGGGAAGTACCCTATTACAGAGAGCGGTACGCCCGCCGCTTTAATGATTTCCCCAGCCGAGAAGGCATTTTCATGACCACCTTCAGCCGTCGCCATAGAGAATTCATGACTGTTCTTGATATTGGGCAGTGTAGGAAATTCCTCAAGCTGGCCAGACAAAATTTTATTATTCATGTCTTGATCTAGTTGATCCTTTGGTGTGTTTGTACATGAATACGCTTGACACTCTAAGATTGTCACTCTCCCTTCCATTGCTGGGTTCACGTAGTACTCTAGCAGATCAGGGACATTTCCCTGCTGAAAGGGCTGTCAAGTGGGTAATGCGATACAGATGAAAGTGGAGGTCAATCTGGTAATACTTTCATTTTTAGCGATTTCTATGTAATGGATAAGAGACATAATGAAATGAAGAATTTAACTGTCTTGGTGCATAAGAATTGCACCCAACCTAAAAGAATTTTCTGGCCTTTCCATTCCTTCCAATTACTTACGAACAAATACCATATCTGAAAACTTCGAAATACCCAGTAAAGCTTTTGTTTGATGTAATAACCAGATGTCAATGTTGTAGATATCGTCAAATCAACGTATCGTAAAATATTGTTCTGTCAAGCTCATGTTAGTCAAGTTAAAATATTTAGATACAGTTTTATCAGAGCTAAATGTATTATCTGAAGTTTTAGCGCACCTCACTTAAACAATAAGAAAAAAACAAATAATAACGATTTCTTTATTTTAAGAAATCCACTTTTCATAAAACAACAAATTTCATAATTGCATATGAGGATAGATGTGTTCAGTTTCGAAAATATCAATGAAGGGTTAATGTTGATGTTTCATAGAAATGAGGTGATTCATTACATAAAATTGTGCCTTATCATGTCCATTCATATGGTATTAAATAGTATTTCTATTTTCATTTTCAGGTTATAATGTTTGATTAATAATACCCCTCCCAATATACAATTTTAGCTTTAATACTTCTCGTTTTACAAGTATATGAACTACTCATCTTTTCTAACAATTTTATTCTTCTTTTCATTTTTAATTCTTTTATTATCAACAAATTGATATCTATTTTCTACCATGTATCTAGAATAGCCATTTAGAATTTAATTTCACAATATTATTCATGTGTATTTAGATCAATAAAATACTATACCTATTGGTATGAAAGCATTTTTCCATGTCCAAACATGTAAGATAAAAATAGCAATTCCTTGTTGGTGTAAATAGGTATTTTACTTATCTAGTTCACTTATAGGTCCTATTTACATGTTAAGTTTACTTAGGTTCTAGGAATCTTTCGAGATATCTTAGTTGTCACATAGATCTTATCTTATTCTTTTGGCACTTAATTCTCGAGTCCTAGGTCATTTAATAATAGTTGAGTTACTTGTCTAATTGTATAGGATTAAGACAAAAGTCATAATCTTGTCTAATCATATCCTTGACCTTGTCTATATAAAGAAGACTCTTGTACATTTGATTCATATCATATAAAGAAATATATTATATTTTCATACTCTCTTGTGGAAAGGTTATCATTTTGTTTTGCAAGTGATCTTGGAGTGTGAGCTAATTTTCAGCTCCTACATGTTATTAGAGATTCAGAGTTGCAAACTCATTCTCATAATTGCATATATTCTTTTTTCATGATCTACAACTATATTGAAGATTATAGTCAATCATGTAAATTTGAATATGATTTTCTCTTTCATCATATCAGGACCTAGGGAATTAAAAGACCTTCAAATAAACACTATATTTGGTGGTTTCCTCTTTCTAGATTTATATTGTAGGTTAATTTTAAAGCTTGTTGGTACAAATTTGAGCTCACCATTGAGTTGAGGAAGTTAAATAAGGTTTATTTTTCCCTTCGCTTCATCCAAGTTGGGCTTATAGGGCTAGATCTACAAGGGTTTGAACTCAGGAGGTGGTTGCTAGATTTGAGAGGTAGCCAATATTTTGGAGGATACATCACATATAGAATGCCAAAAACCCCTAAGATTGATTGTCTAATCATTGAAATTGGAGACTTTTTCCCTAGACCCTCAATGAAATTTTTTAGATTCTTGTGAATATTTTTGTTTGTATTGTATGGATCCATACAAATCCTTACCCTAAATATATGATGTCATTAGGTCATAATTTCTATCAATTGGCATCTTCTATTAGTATTTTGTGGCTAGTGTAGGTCTGGTCCATGTAGCTATACTTCTACGACATCAACTTGCATGATCTATTCATCAAAGGCCTATTTTTTTCTTTTGTTGCTTTTTCTTTAAAAAATCATATAAAACATTCTATTTTGTCACATTTGAAATTTGTGATTCCTTATTAAGTGATCAGTTCACCAACTAATTTCTTTAGGATAGCACTAGATAGTACGCCTTGGTGGCATGTGGAGCTAACACTGGTTGTGCCATAGACACTTAACTACTATTTCCCCTATGGGTTGGTAGGTCTTTTATTTCACTTGTGCAACACCATAGTAACATCAATGACTAACAAGTAGCCACAAGGAGGCTTGCATTTTTCCAATAAGGCCCTAATTGGGAAAATATTTTGTCGGGGCAATATATTGTCATCCAAGAGTTTATTTTTCAAATATAAGATATCATCAAAAAGCTAGTTTCAATCACTTCATAGTGATGCAAATCATGTTTCTAGATTTTGATGTAGATGAAATTTACTTTTGTTTGAAGTTAAATCTCTCTTTTGGACATCTAACCTTGTATGTTTTCCCTAATTTATCTGATTTTTCATGATTCTAGTGGCATTTAGAAGATATTTAAGAGCTATTTAGTCCTATTCATGCATTTTTTATAGATTCATCTCCAAGTATCTTTTTATTCAAATTTGTGCATATTTATAGTATATTTGATTACATGGAAAACTTGATACTTCGATAGTTTCTATTTTTTTTATGGAGCTTCATGTTCATATTGATTTAGATTTTGGATGTTTCGTATCAAATTTGTGTAGTGTATTATCTATTTTCTCTTTTTGTGCTTGTTTCTCTCATGGTTAAAGAAGGTCCATTTGAACTACTCTCTTCTCATAATTCTCACACATGGAAAGTAAGAATAAAAATAATATTCTAGTCTAAGGGTTTGATGTCTACCTTGGGTGATAATAAACCAAAATTTACTAGGGAATATGAGGTATTTTTTTATATGAACAAATGTGATGAGGTTATGAACTTAATTTCATGGTCTATTTCAAAAAGTTTATTCTTTCATATTGAGGAGTGTACTAAACCATAACATGTATGGGATAAGTACAAATAATGTTTATGTTAAATTAGTGATTTTTATTCTTCGTAATTATACGTAGAATTAGTATGTCTCCCTATTGATTAATTTTCTAGAATTGAATACTATTTGGTTTGATTTAAATCCTTAAGACATCAATTTTCTAGATGTGGAAAACATAAATCTGATAAGGATTGTATATTCTTGATTTTTTTAAAGTTGAAGGTACTATTTTATTTCTTTTCTTATTAATTTTATTTCACTATGGTTGACCTAGGTGAATATTTTAACATTCCTTCTTTTAAAAAAAATTGTTATTGATTGACCAGAGAGCAAGAAAAAATAATTTAGATAGATGTACACTTTCTAAGAATTAGGAATAGTTAGCACAATCACATAAAGGAAAATATAAGAAGAAGTCTAAGACTAAGATAAAATCAAATGAGACTCCCACCTCTATCAAAGAGGATAAAACTAAGAAGGAGAAACTGAAATGTGCATATTGCAATAAAACAAGGTATGGTGAACATATTTTTTACAAGAAAGAGTTAGAAGAAATCAATCAACTTCTTAAGGGGCATAACATTTATATTCCTTCAAATTATTCTAGCCAACATTTTTCATAATGCTCATCATTCACAAGTTAAAGATCATTATGCCATCCAAATCGAAGTGAGAAGATGAAAGGAAAAGCTCTTGTTTTAATTGTAGTTGGTGAGTCTGTTGGATGGATTCATGACTCTAGAGGTTCCAATCACATGGGAATGTTCACCTAATTAGTTCTTATTATTTTATCCTAACTTTGTAACTAGGATATTTATCCCTATGTAATGCAAAAAAATGTAACCTATGTAATTTTCAATTCTAGAAAACTCCCCTTTAGATTAATGAAATTCGATAATGCAATATAATATTTTCCTAGAATTAATTTTGTCCTTAACCCATTTTTTCTTGATTGTTCAAGTGATTTTTTTCTAATGGATGAGTGTGTGCTACATAGACATCTATGCACCACATGAGCATCCCAAAAATATTCCTGATGGAATAGCCATTTAGACATTACATTTCTCATATACCCACAAAGTTTAATATCTCTACAGCTTGTAGGCATGCTGAAATCGTGGCTCATTACATGCATACACTCTTTCCAAACTCCCACTTTTACATTCTATTCAGTCTCATTTGATCTAGCTCTCAAACTTCTCTCATTATTTCACTCTCATTCTCTCATTATCTCCATTATTTCAGGCTCTCTTGCACCTTGTCTATCTACATCAACACTTTGGCACTCTTGGAACATCTTGGAGGTTCCATCCTCTTAATTTCAACATTTCACATTTTCAAAAGGAGGGTAATTGTAGCTTTCTTATTGCATTATCATTTTTACATTGATACCATATTGTTCTAATACATCTATCTATTTATTTATCTCTTGTATATAATTTTATCTCTTTATACATCTAGTGATCGAATATTTAGCTAATTATTAGCAATTTTATTCAATAAAATCATTTTTTTAGTCCATACAAGACTATACCACATCATAGGGATGTCCACACATCATGCTATTATCTAAGTTGGATGAGATATTTTTTGTTTTTCCAGAGAACCTCTACAACTTACTCTTTTAGTTCCTAACAGTCTCTGATTTTAATCCTACATAAGTTATAAAATATTAGAAAGATACTTTGTCTTTCCATCCTATCACTTAAGTTCTTATCCTTGAGGTAATTGAGGAACATTTTCCCTTCAAGATCATGCCATTTTTGGGTGTGAATTTTTGTCCTCTACATTTTGGTGAAGCTAACATGAAGTATTTCCTACCTTAGTCTTTTGTTGAAAATTTCTTCTCTCCTATTAGGCCATCTATTAAACTGAGTGTTGTGACACTATTATGAGTTTCACAACCTAGTCTACAACTTTTAAGCACATAGTTAGAACAAGTGTTCAATATTTAGATATGGGTTCAAGATGATGGTTTAGTCATACTTAACAGGGTCCCAAATTTGAATAGTTCACTACAAGAATGTCTCTTGGATATACTTCACCATTTTTTTTTGTTAACATTCTCAAAAAATGTTTAAACTAGTTCTCAAAATAGTACTTCATTCGAATCCTCTCTTATAGATCACGAGACTACTCTTAGGGTCCCCTTCAAGTAGGTCCAATCTCTAGAGAGGACACTTAAAAAATTAGAGGAATTTCTAAACTGTGACAAAAATATACTCAGGCTTCTTCTATTCTTTGTGGTATGAGGAATCTACTTATCTCAGACTATAAATATCTTGAAGTGCTTCATGCGATAGCTAATATAGTAAAGACCAAAGTACCTTCATATATGATAGTTTTCAGCCACTATTAGGATACCTCATTGGAGATCACTAGCACATTGTTGAATCTTTCGATGCCTGAGTTGTTTGTGCACATGTTGGATACAAATAATTTTGTACCTTCTTTCACTTCAACTAACAATGAAAAATATAATCCTTGATTCAATGTGAACCACATTCCTTTGGGGTTTAAGGTTACTATTCCTAGATCCACATCTTGAACCTTTGTTTCCATGACTAGTGAACCTCCACCACCTCCACCATTTGATCCCATCCTAAATGATTTGTTACAAAACATGAGATGGATGCAATCACAATTAGATAACTTAACTACCACTACTTCCTAATCCATGTTCCAACACTATTATCACTGTAGTCCCTTAGCCCTCGCCATTATAATTTTGCAATTTCCCAAGGGGTATAAATTGTAAATTTGATAAGTATAATGGTGGGGGTGATCCGCTGACCCATGTCTTGTCATTTAATATCATGTGTAGTGACTTCCTTTATTAGGATGCTTTTCTATGAAAGCTATTTCAACAGCTGCTAAAGGATGTTGCATTGGAGTGGTATTTCTCAATTCATTAAAATTCCATCTTCTCCTTTGATAAACTACTTAATCAATTATTATAACAGTTTTGGGAAAGCATTGGGCCAAAGATCACTTCTATTCATCTCATCCATTGAATGTAGGGGACTCATGAGAAGGTAATGGATTTCAATTCCTACTACAAATCCTTATTTCATAGATCTCTTATGCCATACCTAATTCCTATTTCTAGCATGCATTCATTGGGAATCTATAGCCAATATTGTTAGAAAGAGTTCTCTTGATGAATTATTCTTCATTTGTACACCTTTGTTTTATGATTTGTGACAACAAGTAGATAGTGATACAATACAAGGATTCTTACCCATCCTCTCATCTTGATATTTGGACAACTATGTCTATTTCTAGAGAGTCCAAAAATAACAAAGTATCGAACATGGTTTTTGTTCCTACTAAAAAGAACACTACACAATGCAGCAAAGTTTTAAAAAAACTATATGAATCCTATGAAATTGTTCTTGAAAAACTATTGAAAGATGGTTTAATCACTCTCCTAGAAATTAGACCACTACCTGATGATAAACCATATCCCAACTAGTATGATGCACAAAAATTTTGTTAGTATCACTGAGTCCTTGGTCATGATACCAAACATTGTGTCCATCTTCGATATTTAGTCCAAGACTATATAGATAGTGGTTCCATCAAACTCATGGTAGGAAAAAAACCTAACAAATTCTATAACCAAGGCTAACAATCAACTATAGATCTACACAGATTCCTTTCTTTGTCATTGTGCTAATCTAATAATATTTTCTTCTTCATCCTATGATCTTATCCCTTCTAAGTATGTGAATATTTTTTCTTTCACTCCTCTTTCTCCTTCAAGTTATCTAGAAAAGATTCCTAACATAACCTTTACACCACATTACTTTCCTCTTAAATTGGAACCTTATCCACTTTACCTCCCTATTTAGGTCAATGGTAACATTATGCCCCATGATATTGTTAACCCTACTAGTTGGGTTAGTATTACTATAGAAGAGAGAATTTTTTCAATAATTTACACAAGGAGAAATATGAGGATTTGAAGGGAAATATCCTTACTCACGATACCCTCTCTATACTTCCCATTGCTTTCATTTATTTGTTAGTTCTCATTGTGCCTAAATATTTTGATGTTCTATTTTTCATGATTCCTGAATCTAACCTATTTAGAGTAAGAATAGGAATTCCATGGAAAGTCTTTGTTAATTTAGTCACATCACTGGTCCAAAAATGTCTAAAATTCTCTCATGAAAACATAGCCCATATAATATATATGATACTATATATATACCACTTGTGTCGCATGGGGGATTTTCCTTAGATCATTCCTGGCTTTTCCCTATTGGACCCTTATCTCCCTATGAATAATTTTTCTATAAAGAATACTTCAATTACAAGACAAGAGTTGTGACCCCCTAATTCTACCCTTCCACCTTCTTCTCATGCCATTTCCGTGAACACTTTTATGCATGCAAAATTGTCTGATTTGTCTTCTATGCCTTTTTTCTCAAAGGTTGTAGGAAACCATGTTCCCACAAATGGACTTTATTATTCTTCTAGGATTTCACAACCTTTATTCATATCATGTGTTCCTTCTACTATTCCTAGCATAGGAAAAGGACATGCACCCATGCTGAATAAATCTAGACCTCAAGTATTTCAACTCTTGGTATTGCTTATGATCCCTATATCTACCTTGTACAATAAGGGAGAGAATGTAACTAGAGTTGGTAAATCCCATATATTTCCTACATCTCAGCTCCTAAGGCCTCCTCCCATTTGGTGTAGGAGGATCCTTAGTTCTTGGCAATCTTGCATCAACCAAAAGTATTTTCTTTCAAATTTTTTTGTTCTTGTTTTGTTCTTGCACAATTCATGTTGGTGAATTTTTCATCTTTGCTCAATAGACCTTGCGGATCTCAATTTACATCTTTGACATGATCATTTTCCTTATTCCAAGATTTTAGCGTGATTGGATCTTCTTCCAAAAAGTTATCGATTTTGTATTTCATGGCAATTTCTTGAACCAACGCTAGAATAATTTTCAAAGTAAGAAGCGAAGTTGACTATTGGAGGATCATTCCCATGACTTGTGGATCTTAATGGTGCAATTTTAAATGTTTTTTGGAGTGATCCCGACCTTAATTATAGGTCCACACTTTGTCCTATTCATTCACTAAGGAGTAATTCAAATTTGAGGCTGACCTATTCATGCACACCTTATATTGTCTTTCATTGGAGAATGTAATGATTTTTGGCTGACGTAGATGCTTCCAGAATTACAGATCTGATATAAAGAATGTAATAGATCAATAGAAGAGTAGATTTTGATCTAGAAGAATAATATAGATTATATCTATAAGTTTTCACTAGTATATAGGAGCATATTGGAATGTTGTATCAAGCCTGTGAGCCAAATCTATATGTTTGGATGTTGTCGACTGATTGTAACTGAGATTTTTGTTAATGAGAATATTTTCATCTACATTTTCCTCCATATTTTGTGTTGCTTCTATTGTGTTACTCTTGTTGCACAGTCTGGATTGTTCTCCTTGATGACCCTCCTATCGTGGTTGCACCAGATTTGTATTAGAGTGAGATTCGATTTGTGTGAGGTCATCAAAATTTGTAGTCTTGTTGAAGAATTTTTATGGGGTGGCGGATTGGGGATCTGACTTGCAACTATAGAGGACTTGTGTTAAGATGGTGGAAAGAAGAAATGTTAGAGGAAATGGATCTCGTGGAAATGCAGACCAAGCTTTAATGGAGATGGTGAGAGGAATTGTTGCCAGATTAGATGCAGTCAAAATGGCCCAAAGGAGAGATCGACCAGTTGATGATGTGAGTGACGAAAAGGTAGAAGTATAGGAAGAAAGAGGAAGATGGCCTAGATAAGGGAGAAGTGAGGTTCATAAGAGCCATAACTAGAGCATATAAAAAAACCCCATTTCAATCCACCAGATTATAATGGTAAGTTGGATTTAGAATAATTTGTTGATTGGATTACAAAGATGGGAAAGTATTTTGAATTTGAAGGTACCACTAAATATAAGAAGGTAAAATTTTCTTGTATGAAGTTGAGAGAACATGCATCCTTTTGGTGGGAACATTTGCAGACAGATAGTAAAAGAAGAGGAAAAGAAAAGATAAGATCATGGGATCAGATGGTGAATAAGATGAAAACAAAGTTTATGCTTATAGATTATTAGATTAGTTTGTTCCAAAAGTCTCAAAATTTGAAACAAAAGGAATCAAGTGTGACAGAGTATAGTGAAGAGTTCTATAAGTTGAATATCAGATCTAGACATTCGGAGGATGAGATCGAGCAAGTAGCTAGTTATGTGAATGTTTTGACATCATCTATATAGGATTATATTCGTTTGATCAAGTTGAAAGTTGTGGAGGAAGCATATCAATGTTCCTTAAAGGCAGAAGAGAAGTTGAATAAAAGACATGAGAAGAGACAAAGAGGAAGAGGTGGAAGATTTCAAAACGGGATAAATTTTACTAGAGGAGAAAGAGGATCTTTTCTAGATCATAATAAGCATAAGAAGGTTAGTAAGAATGATAATGCATATCATAGAGGTGGTGGAAAATATTACAAAAGAGGAGGATATGGTGGTTATCAGAATGAAGGTTATAGAAGAATTGATAGAGGATAGGAGAAAATAACATTCAAGGGAAGTTGTTATAAATGTGGTGGATAAGGACATATAGAATTTGAATGCAATCAAGGACAGACAAGTAGAAAGACAAAAAAAATAGAAGAATAACCTTTGTTGAGGAGGATCATGTTGGATAATCTAATAAATTAGAAGATGGAGAAGTGTTGGTGAACATGAGAGTATTATGTCAAAGTGGGATAGAGCAAGAGCCATTGTAGAGAAAGAATTTGTTTCGGACTAGATACAAGGTAAATGGTAAATTTTACAAAATTATTGTGGATAGTGGAAGTTCTGAGAACCTGGTTTCTGAAGAGATGGTCATCAAATTAAAGTTGGAAAGGTCGAAGCACCTGAAGCCCTATCAAATAGTTTGGATTCAAGATGAGCATAATATTTTGGTAAGTGAAAAATGTTTGGTGAAATTGAACGTATGAAATTACCATGATGAAGTTTTGTGTGATATCATGCCTATGGATATATGCCATGTTTTGTTGGGAAGGCATTGGAAGTATGGTAGATAGGCTATTCATGATTGGAAGAAGAATATATAAACCATTGTTGCTAATGGGATGAAGCAAACTTTGTGTCCATTGGAAGATGTCCCTAAAGTTGATTTTTTTACAAATGTTAGGGTTTGTCTAGTTGATAGAAGGAGATTTCTTGATGGACTGAGACATGAGAACATGTGCTATGCCTTGGTTCGTAAGAAGGCTGAAGATTTGAAGCATGTAGAAGAACACCTAGAAGAGATAAAGGAGTTGGTGATAGAATATGAGGAGATCATTTCATATAATGTACCTGATGGATTTCAACCTATGAGGAGTATTAGTCACTATATGGATGTAATTCCTAGAGCTAGTTTTCCTAATAAAGTAGCACACTAGATGACACTGACAAAGAATGAGGAGTTGAATAGAAAAGTGCAAGAATTACTTAGGAGGGGTTTGAACAGAGAAAGCTTAAGTACATGTGCAATACCCACTGTGCTAGCACCTAGGAAGGATGGATAATGGAGGATGTGTACAAATTATAGAGCTATAAACAAGATCATGGTGAAGTATAGATTACCTTTACCCTAGATGGATGACATTATGGATTGTTTGAGTGGAGATAAATACTTCAAAAAGATAGATTTGAAGAGTGGATATCATTGTATTAGAATTAGAGAAGGGTATGAATAAAAAAAACATTCAAGACAAATGAGGGATTGTATGAGTGGTTGGTGATGCCTTGTGGAATAACAAATGCACTGAGTACTTTCATGAGGTTAATGAATGAAGTATTGAAGAAATTATTGGGTAAGTTTGTGATTGTATATTTGGATGACATTTTCATTTTCAGTAAGAGTAGAACACATATGTTGCATATAAGACAAGTTTTGTAGAGGTTGAGAGAGGAGTAGTTGTTGATAAACATTAAGAAAGGTAGTTTCATGAAGGAAGAATTGGTATATCTGGGATTTGTGATATCTGTGGATGGATTGAAGATGAACCTTGAGAAGGTAAGATCAATTGTTGAGTGGCCTACACTAGATAGCATTGGAGAGGTAGGATCATTTCATGGATTCACTAGTTTCTATTGAAAGTTCATTTTGAGTTCCAATTCTATTTGTAGTTCGATGACAGAAAAAATGAGAGGAGATAAGAAGGATTTTAGGTGGACATTTGGAGTAGATCAAAGTTTTGAGTTTTTAAAGAAAAAGGTGATTGAGAAACCTGTGTTGGCTTTACTAGATTTTAATAAGGTATTTCAAGTAGATTGTGATGCAAGTGGAAATACAATTGGAGTAGTGTTGAGTCAAGAAGGGAGACATGTAGCTTATTTCAGTGAGAAGTTGAATGATGCTAGGAGAAGATATTCAGTGTACGATCAAGAATTTTATGCCATAGTTCAAGCCTTGAAAAAGTGGAGACATTACTTGTTGCCTAAGGTGTTATTATTTTATACAAATCATCAAGCATTGCAATATTTGAATAGTCAAGGTAAGTTGAATCAAAGACACATGAGAGGGGTAGAATTCTTATAGAGCTATAGCTTTGTTTTGAAACATAGGAGTGGAAAGTCATATAGAGTTGTTGATGAATTGAATAGGAGAAGGAATTTATTAACATCTATATGAGGGGAGGTATTAGGCTTTGATGAATTAAAGAACTTGTACGAGGAAGACCTAGATTTTGCATAACCTTTGAGAGCTTGTAAAGAACCCATTTTTGAGGATAGAAGTCAATGGTTGAATTATTTCATTGAAGAGGATATGTTGTTTAGAGGTAATCAATTGTGTATACCCTGGAGCTCAATGATGGATAACTTGGTGAAAGAAAAACATAGTGGAGGATTGTCAGTACACTTTAGAATTGATAAGACAATAGCATTGGTAAGTGATCATTACTATTGGCTACAGATTCATAAGGATGTTAGGAGATTTGTGCAGAGTTGTAGAGTGTGTCAAGTTGCAAAAGGAAGTAGTCATAATGTTGGATTGTATAAGCCTTTGAAAATCCCAAAGGGACCTTGGGGGGATATCATTATAGATTTCATACTTGGTTTACTGAAGACACAAAGAGGTAATGATTTTTTAGTTGTGGTGATAGATAGATTTTATAAGATGGCACATTTCATACCTTGTAAGAACACAACAAATGTAGTACATGTAGCAGATTTTTTTTTCAAAGAAGTGGTCAAATTGCATGGATTACCTAAGATTATTGTTTCAGAAAGAGATGTAAATTTTGTTGGTTACTTTTGGAGGAAACTTTGGAAGAAGTTAAATACAGAGCTAAATTTTAGTTCTATGTTTCTCCCATAGACCAATTGATAGAAAAAGGTAGTAAATAGGAATTTAGGGAATTTGTTAAGATGTTTGGTTGGAGAGAAGACTAGAAGTTGGGATTTAACCCTTGCACAAGCAAATTTTTCTTACAATAATTTTGTGAACAAGAGTACAAGAAAGACACCTTTTGAGATTGTTATTGGAGTTCATCCTAGAGGTATATTAGAGTTGAGAGATATCAACATGGAAGATAAGAGGAGTGTATAAGTAGAAGAATTTGTAGAACATATGAAGAAAGTGCATACTAAAGTGAAACAACAATTGGAAGACATGAACCGAAAGTATAAGGAGAAATCAAATGAAAAGAGGACACATAAGGAGTATGAAGCTGGAGATGAAGGTTCGTATATTTGAGGAAGGAATGATTTCCAGTTGGCACATACAACAAGTTGAAGATCGGGAATTTTGGACCTTGTAAGATATTGAACAAATTTGATTCAGGAAATGCATATGAATTAGAGTTACCAAGTGGCATGGGTGTATCACCTATATTCAAGATTGCATATCTACATCAGTACCATGAAGCATAATTCAGTGAAGAAACTAAAGAAAAATTGGAGAATCACTTTCCTAAACACCAGTTAGATGAGACTAAAAAGATTCTGGATATCAAAGATAGGAGGAAAACTTGTGGAAGGAAGTACAAAGAATATCCTGTGAAGTGGAAAGGTAGACCACTGGAGGATTCTTCTTGGATTTCCCAAGCTGAAGTAGATAATCTTGGTTTTCCTTTAGCCCTAGCAAAGTGAGGGACTCACTTTACAGTAACTCTGGATGTTTGATGCAAGAGCATCCTTGGTTCTTGGCAATCTTTCATCAACCAAAAATATTTTCTTTCATTTTTTTTGTTCCTATTTTGTTCTTGCTTAGTTCATGTTGGTGAATTCATCATCTTTTCTCACTACACCTTGTGGATCTTGGTTTACATCATGGACATGATAATTTTCCTTATTCCAAGATTTGAGCATGATTGGATCTTTTTCTGACAATTTATTGATTCTGAATTTCACAGTAGTTTCTTGAACTGGCATCGGAATAATTTTCAAATTAACTAACTAATTTGATCATTGGAGGATCATTCCCATGACTTGCAGATCTTAACGGTGTGATTTTAAATGTTCTGTGGAGTGACCTTGACCTTAATTATAGGTCCACACTTCATCCTATGCATTTCTTTGAGGATTAATTCAAATTTGAGGCTGACTTGTTCATGCACATGTTATATTTGATTTCATTGGAGAATGTAATGATTTTTGGCCGACATGGATGGTTCCAAAATTATGGATGTGATATAAAGAATGTAATAGCTCAATAGAAGAGTATATTTTGATCTAGAAGAATAATATAGTTTATATCTATAATATTTCACTCACATATAGGAGCATATTGGAATGTTGTATTTTTTAACATGTTGTATCAAGCTTGTGAGCGGAATCTATAAGCCCAAATTTTTTTGGCCGATTGTAACTGAGATTTATATTAATGAGAATATTTGCATCTACATTTTCCTATATATTTTTTGTTTCTTCTATTGTGTTACTCTCGTTGCATCGTCCAGATTGTTCTCCTTGAGGACCCTCCTACCATGGTTGTTCCACCATTCCCCAACCTACCACCAAAATAAAAAAAAGGGAAATGATCCTATGGTTAAGACCTGGGACCCTATTTTTGTGTCTCCTCTTGTTTCTCCTTAGGAGCTAGCTCTTTTTCCAATGAAAGCTATAAATACTATTCATTCGATAGAATAAGTAACCCCAGAGTCTTCTTAACCTACTATTCTTGGTAGTCATAACCATCGAGATGGACTTGTGTGTGAGAATAAGCATCACCACGGAGCATTTTCCTGAGAGTGAGAGGCCTTGCAAAATATTGAGGGGGATCCCTCTACCTCTGCTTCTACCTATGTTTCTCTTTCCTCCTCTTCCTATATTTTAAATTACATTCCTACTTCCATTCTTATCGCTCCAATCTTTCTTTCGACTTCTTTGACATACCCCGATGAACCTTACCCTAATCAGGTACAAGTGTTCATCGCTCCTTGTTTAGAGCCTCCCCTAATAATATCTTTGCCTAATCTTCCTCTTTTTTTTAGCACATAAATATGCCTAAAAATAAAGTCATTTCTAATATGGCTTCTTCTACCCCTGCCCCCACTTCTTCTTTTGACATGAGGACCCCACACCCTCTACATAAGCATAAGTAGAAGAATAAAATTTTCTTGAATTTTGGTCACAAAAATTCATCCTTATCTTCTTTATCTTGTTTTAATTTGGTTTGTATCATCCTTATGATGGATAAGTCACCTCGTTCCATAAAATTTCTCACTACCCCTCTTTCAAATTTTGGTAATGAATCTCTAGTTTCTCATCCTCCTCCTATTTCGTCACTACATTTCACTCTAGAGAATTTTATATTTGACTCAATGGAGGATATTATGAATTTTTCATCTAGCTTTACTAGATCGATGTCATTGACCTTGTATGAGCTTGTGGATGGGGAAATTGAGGAGATCTCATCCTTAGGTCTTGCTAAAGGTGAGTCAATTGGTACTACCCTTGCTATCCTCCCTCTTCAAGCTCATCTTCCCTCCCTTACAATGATCTAGATTATGAGAAAGATGTTTAACTAGAGTATCATTTCTTCTTATCTTTAGAGTAGATTTGTGTGCTTCTTTATGTTCCCTCATATGTGTGTGTTTATTTTTGTGCTTGTTCATAAAGAACCCTTGATAACCTTATAGGTATTTTGATACAAGAGAAAAAAATAGTCATAAAAATTCTTCTATGTATTTCATCATTATTTTATTTGTTATAAAAATTTATTTTCACATGGACAATGATGCAAAGTATCAAGGTATTCGGGACTCTTCCATGTTGACCCAAATCTTTATTTTTCTTCATGTTTTCTTCTTTTCATTCCAATATTTTTAGGGGGTGATGAAATTTCATATAATTAAAAGTTTGTACATCTATGTACATTTATGATTGATTCTCATCCCAAATAATTGTATCCACTTGTGTTTCTAATCTCTTTATATCTTCTTTTGATATTGTCAATTCTATATGCTAACCCTTGTCAAGATAACATTCCATGAATACATCACATCATGTATGTCATGACACATCATCTAAATTTTTGTCTCTTCTCGTTAGAATGACTTGTGATCCTCTATGTAGCACATATCATTCTAAGGGTGAGATATCATATCTAGATTATTTTAATTTTTCAAAAATATGTCTTATGACCTAATCATCTAGATTTGGGGTAACCTAACTAGACTTTCCTTTTATATCAATTTCATCATCGAGTGTGGGGGAAACCTAAAAAAACTTGTATTTTTTGTGACTATCCTCTAATGCATTTTACAACAGCTACAAGCCTATCTTCTTTTTGTATAATATCTAGAATAAAACAGCTTGCTAACCATACCTATTAGTGTTGTCTGTTTTCTAATCATATTTTTATCATTTCTACTTTTTTAGTTTTAACCTAACCTTTTTTTCTATAGATAACATTTTTGTGTTGACATTTTAGTCATCTTTGCAAGATATAAGACCCATGTCCTCTTGGTGTCTTGGATCAACTTTTCAATTACATATACCAAATTGAAGACCTATACTTTATTCATCCTAGGTATATTCTCTTCAACATATTTTTCTCTACTATACATCACATATATTAGAATATATATTCTTACTAATGTGGGAGAAAAATACAATGCCAAAAATTTTATCCCAACCAATTTCGCATTTCATAAACCTCCCCTTCTAATTAATTAATTTTGATACTAGAATATCACATTTTCCTAGCCTTAATTTTGTTCTTAACCCATTCATTGTTAACCATTGAAGTGATTTTTTGTCATGGACAATCGTGTTCCATATAGATGTATACATATTGTGTGAATGTATCAAAATTATTCCTGACTATATAGACATTTTGATGTTACACTTCCTTCCTACCCATGAAGTGTAACATCTCTAGAGATTGTGGACATGCCCAAAAAATAATTTGCATGCTTATGATCCTTCCAAACTCTCATTTTTTAATTCTATTCAATCTCATTTGATCTAGCTCTAAATCTCCTTTCATTGTCATGTTCTCTCCATTCTTTTGAGCTCTCTTGCACCTTGGCTCTCTACATCAATACTTTGGCTCTCTTGGCACACTGACAAGGTTGGATGCTCTTCCTTTTTGTATTTCACATTTGCTAAAGGAGGGTAATTACAGCTTTCTTATTGCATTTTCTATTTTAATTTGATATAATATTTTTCTAAGATAATAAATCCATCTATTTATTTATCTCATGTATTTAATTTTATTTATCTTTATCCATTTGATTTTCCATGGAGGTGGGAACACCTACACATGGGGGTTTGACTAAGGTAAGCCCGTAAAATCACCCAATCAATTTCCTCATCTTCATTTGTACAAGTTTTGTGAGTGTCACCATTATTTTTTTTATTCTCATCATTTCCTTTCCATCTAGCTTACTTTACATACATATTTCCATTATTCTATTAATTTCTAACATTATATTATTTTATGTTCATTTTCCTAAGATTCTAGTGATTGAATAGTTAGTTATTTCTTAGTGTTTTTCTTTGGGAAACTCCCTTTTTTTCTATATGAGAATAAATCATGTTGTAAGCACATCTTCACCCCACAATATCATCCTTGGCCAAGAGCTTGCTAGCTTGTCCAAAGAACCTCTATAACATGTTATTTTGGTTCCTAAAACTCTTTTATTTTTATCCTGTATAAGTTATTAAATATTAGCAAACTCTTTTGTCTTCCTATCCAATCAGCTGAGGTTTGATACATCAAGTAGTTGAGGAACATTTTCCCTTCAAGATCATGTCATTTTGGGGTGTCAAGTTTCCTCCTCTAAAGGCTAATATTAAATACATGGTTATTTTTTCTAAAGGAGATGTTGACTAGGTTACTATTAGCTTTAATGATTTCATATATTTCTAAGATTTCCTTAAATATTATATTTATAAATGGGTATGTGTAGGATCCTCGTGAAAAAAATAGGCCCTTAAGTAGTGAAAAGTTCAAAAAAATAAAAGTTAGGCGACTTATAGTAAAAATTTGAATAAGTTATCTATAGTATTTGAAAAATATGTAAAAATAGAATCTGTAGAAAATTGAATGTAGTTTCTAAACTACTAGGTTTATTTTAAAAAAAATATTTGGTGAAAATTTGAAATTTCAATGCAGTAGCACGTAAATTTCAAGGGAAAAATAAGAAGTATGTGTCTATTTGACCACCCTAACCACAAGAAAATGATAATATTTTTATATAATATTTTAGGTATAAGTAGAGGACTCATGTCCTGATGTGATGTATTTTTTTTTGTAATTTATTTCCAAGTAAATAATTAATTGTGAATTTTTTATTAAAAATTTAAAAAAATATAAAAAACTCGTATGTCTGACCACCTTAACTTTGTCAAAAACTTCATGAATTTTTATTTTTTTTCGTCCTATAGTATGCAAAATATAGAATGTGACACATCTTTTAGATTCAAAAAATGCATTACCATTTAAAAGCTCTAGATGTTTTTCAATCAAACTATCAATTAGGACTTTAGTCATAATTCAAATAGAAAATGAATAACATTTATTTATTAAATTCAAAGTAAAGCATAATTTATATTGGTGGAAAGCTGAGAATCTCTTTTAAAAACCCTTTTCATTTCATCAATTTTGGGCTAAAAAAAAGTCACTAGCCACATAGCCATCATATCACCACTTTTTGGCCCATCATGATCTTGCACATACCTAAATCTCGGGCCACACATACTTGTACAATGAAGAGTATCAATTTAGTCTATATTTAGTGCTCATGAGAGATTTGCATACTATGCAACTTGTTGTAGTGGGTAAGGATGATCAGTATTGAAATGTTTGTATGTTTTCATATTTTAGTTCTAGTCCTAATTATAATTATAGTGCTCCTAATCCTACATTGAGTGTGGATATTTCTTTAGAGGATCATATTGTTCACTTGATCCTTTGTGTTAAGGTGCCTCTCACTTCTTTAGATTATATTTTTTTTATACATTCTAGTACTTTAGTGTAGCAAGATGATTTTGGTCTTTTATATTTGGCTTTGTGGGATGGTTACTTGGCTAGTATATGATATTTCATCTATTCATTATCATATTTCAGATTTAGAAGAGAAAATTGAGGAGGTACCTCTCCTCTTTGATTATATTTTCACCCCAATTTTTTTCTCATCATCATTTTAATTGTAGATTATTCTTGCATTTCCAAATAGTTTTTATTTGTCCTTTGTTGGGATAAAACATGTTTTTAATGAGAAATATTCTTGCATGTAGAGACTTGATCATTTTTTAGAGAAATTTTTTTAGACTACTTCCCTCATCTCTCTTCATGGAATTGGAGTTTATTCAACATTGTCCATTGGACTTGTTTCTTCCCAAAGGGACACATGTTTTTTGTAGGAAATGTATTCTCTTATTTCATCAATATTTTTTCTTTTCTTTGGAGATACTTCATTATGAGGGGAGATATAGTCTCTATCCTTATCTCCTATGGGTGGGGAAATCAATTATATCTTTGTGATGGATGTAGTCTGTAGGGGTATTTGTAGTGTAAAAAAATGCATCCCTTTACATTTTGACACTTTTTTGGGTTCTCCCTGCTAAAATTGGGCTTATTTATTCCTTATTTGGTCCTATTTGGCATCCACAAGCCTTAATACATTTCTTTGAGGATAATATTGATAGTCATTAAATAACCAACCATAATTCATGTGTTTGGATTGTGTGTTCTAGATCTAGTGATTTGGGACTCATACGCCACCTTGGGCGTATGGGTCCCACCCAGGGTTCGTGGCCTGATACAAAATATAGCATTGAACTTAACATTTCTTGAAATTTATGTCCCAATTTTAAGCTACTTACACTCATATGCTACAATTGGAGTATGAGTCCTACTTTTGCTTCGACCTATTTTGAATTCAATTCTTGGTAGGATATTATTCTCCTAGATCTAAACTTGGCTAGTAGTGTTGTAATTGTTAGAGTAAATAATTCATTATTTGATAATTAATTCATAATTAATTAATTATTAGAGGATATTTTACTTTAGTTCACTTAAGCTAAACTTAAGAGTTTCTTTTTAATATTTATTTTAACTCTTTTATTAGTTTGTACAAAAGTTGATAAGTCGTCTCATTGCATGAGATTACAACACATCTCTAACTTGTCAAACCACATGTAGGATTTTCTTGTGCAATACTTTTATAAAGATTGGACGTTCATTTGTAATATTCATGAAATTTATTTGAATCAATACAATTCTAAATTTATTGAGCATAATCTTGTTTGTTGATCTTCTCTATTGTGATAGTTAATTTCTTCCAAGTGTTTCATGGGAGCTGTGGATTGAGTCTTCAATTCTAACATGGTATCAAAGCCTAGATGTCCAACCCCCTATTCAATTTATGAAGAGATCTAGCCTTGAAAAAAAATTTGGTGAGTCTTGGAGCAAAACGGGCCACACCATCATGTCTAGAATGGACAAAAACCCTAAGATCACCTATCATATTGCTCAAATTTGAGCAGTTATAAAAAAAATTAAAAAAAAAGTAGTAGAGCCTTTTGTATGGAATCTATATGACCATGCAACCTTGCTGCATCATTTTCTATGCAATAATAAAATCAATAGGCATGAGTTCATTTAAATTTGGTTTAAAAAAAAAAATTACATTGATCAAATAAAAAATTAAATTTGTAGGCTTTGAATTTTTTCCTTAAGCATTCAATAGTTTTTTTTCACATTCCCAAAAAAACACAATAAAAAAAAAAGAATCATAAAAAAGGACCTCTACAAACGGTACTATTCCTACCTTGCACACATAGGCTGGTAGTAGGTTGTAATAGTCACAATCCCTACTGGCGGTGCCTTGCAAAACTCATTGGCAACCATTGAAATCCATCACCCAATCAAAGAATTCTGGCTTGCAAATTAAAAATTGGGGAGCCCTCTAAAATTTTCTAGTAGAAAAAATCAACAACCACCCAATAAAATCTAGCTACCCAATATCAGTGATCAAAATCTCTACAGATTCCACGAATATTCCACCAATCAAAATATTATGATTTTGAAAGGAATATACCAGTGACTGTAAAAAAAATTCAGCAACTAAGGGATTTTTTTTTCTGTTGATGAGTAAGAGGCTGTCAAATTTAAGAGTGAGTTCAATGACCTCATCATGATGTCATGCTCATGTCATTAGATCATATGACCACTTAGCCCCCTCCAAACCATTGTTTTCCCTAAAGGATTAATTTTTATCTTTTTAGCATAACTTGGACATATGGTGTGAAAATCAAGCAAAGGAGATATCATCAGAAAGATGGTTTTGAGTACTTTCTAGTGGTGCAAGTATCATTATTATATTTTTTTTTGGTTCTTGATATTTTTAGGAAAAGTGAAATCTTGATTTTTTGCTTCCAAGCTCATAACTCTTTTCTTGTATCTGCGAGTTTCATGATTCTAATGGCATTGGAAAGGTATTTCAAAGCTCTTCTTATCTATTGATACACTTTTTCAGGAATTTTCCCTAGGTACATTTTATTTAGCTTTTCGTGTTTTCACAATTCTATCAATTACTTCAATGTCTTGGCACCTAGAAAGGATCTATTTGCATGAGATGACATCATTTGATCTACTTTATTAGTATTGAGGGTTTTTAGACTCTAATTTTTTTATTTGAGTGAGTATCACAGATTTTTCTATTCATCCTTCTATGATAAACTTGGATAAGGATAACTATGAGTCTTGGAAAGATGGAATCATGACACATATTAGTTGTCTTGATATTTTTCCTTATTTGTATGGAATTATACCTACACCAAACACACTAGGGAGTTTATCAGCATGGGGTATCATTAGAGATCATATTGTAGGGGTTATATATTCTAGTGTTGATCTTGACACTATGTATATTGTTTATAAAATTGAGCATCCCCACATACTTTGGATAAGACTTTGGGAGATCAGTGGAGACCCTCATATCTCTCCATACCCAAAGGATCCTACTGCAGATTGTCTCATCCCTCTTGTAAATCTAAATTCTATACTCTTTGATGATGATACTTTAGAGGAGCTTGAGTATATCATAGTTCTTTCATGTTTCAATGGTTCAAAGACTTGTATTCATATTCCCATTCTTTTGATAAAAACTACATCATTTTCTATTGTTTTTTATCAGCTTCGAATTGCCACATATTTTTCCCGTATTGATTCATTGTAGTAGGATATCATACATCTTCCAGACATATCTACTTGGGATTTGTATCTTGCAGACATATCATCCTTGTTTGTAGAGTCCTATATTGAAAATCTAAAGGATTACTTTAAGGAAATTCATCTCCTCTTTGTTGATAGCCAAATCACTATTGTTTTTCCACCATCTTCATCACCTTTGTAACTTGTTCTATATTAGTCTTCACAGGATTCTCGATAAAAATCATTGATTTCCTACATGTGGACACATGAGAACTTCTTCAGAGGAACATATCATTTGGATTTGGATTCTTGATTCACCCACTCTTTTGGATTGCATTCTCTAATCACTAGTTGATCTACTTCTTCCTAAGGGAATAAATGTTGTTTGTAGATAGTGGATCATATTCCATCTTCAGGCATTCATCATTGGCATGGGAGCCACTTTTTTATGGGGGGATTTTTATCCACATTTTCTCTCTCGTATTAGGGGGACATCAATTATACTTACATGATAGAAGAAGTCCTTGGGGGGTCACATCGAGTCTTTCTATCCTTCTTAGATTAGTACACTCATTTCTTTTACTTTGCATAGGATTTTTTCCGATGTGGTTTTCTCCTATTCTCTAGTTATAAGAGTTTAATTAATGTGCATGGGTACCTCATCAGACATTATAGATGAGATCCATTCTACATTCATTTAGCTTCCTTTACCAATTTTTTAGTTTCTCCCTAAGTTGATCTTAAGAGGGTGTTGGAGTAAATAAGTCATTATCTGATAATTAATTAATCATTAATTAATTATTAGATATTTTCTTACTTTATTTCACTTAAGTGAAACCTAGGATTTTCTTTTTAATCTTTAGTTTGACTCTTTTATTAGTGAAAGAAACATGAAAGACAAAAATATATATTGATAGAGAGTTAGTGGTCTCCTTATCAAGGAGAAATACCCAAAATATCCAAGTGCAAGGAAAAATATCAGGAAAATATCAGCAGGGAAAAATATTAGGAAAATATCAACTTGCACAATAAATGCCTAAGTAGGCTTAGGTCAGCCTATGTGTAGCATGCAATTAATGAATACACTGAAAGCCCCCCTTAAGTATAACTTAGGTGGGAATGGATAAAATGGCTCACAACTACTAGCCTATTAAGGTACCCATGTATAATGCAATCTCTCTAAAAGAATAGAGTAATATAGAAAACCCAATGGGAAAAAACTATCATTCAAAAAGAGAGAAGATGTGAAGAAGACTAGAAGTGAACCCCCCCAAGGATGATGATGATGCTAATATAGACCACATGCCAAGAAGATCTCATAGATGAATGAAATTTCTCTCAGTGAAGGGTTTGGTGAAGATATCAAGAACCTGCTCTGAATAATGGAAAAAGACTAAGTTGATGATCTGACCATGAATCAACTCTTGAATGTAATGCATATGAATCTCTATGTGTTTGGTGTGTTGATGCTAAACCATATTCTTGCATACCTGAATAGTATTTTGGTTGTCACAATAGATGACTATAGGCTTCCTAAAAGGAGTACCAAACTCAGAAAGAATTCCTTAAAGCCATATATCCTTAGTAGTTGAGTTAACAACTCCCGTGAACTCTTCCTCTATGGATGATATAGCAATGGAATTCTACTTCTTTCTATACCAAGTGATAGGACCTGAAGCAAGTGAAAAGTTGTAACCTGAGGTGGAATTATGATGCTCAGTGTCACTAGTCCAATCTAAATCTGTACAAACAATCAAGTCAAGTGATGAACCAAATATGTAGTGAATCCCAAACCCAAGAGTACCATGAAGACAATGAAGGATCCTCTTAGCTGCATTCCAATATAGCTTATGAGGTTTCTACATGAATCTCAAAAGCATGCCTACTACATAGGAAATGTCTGGCCTAGTATGAGTCAAGTATATAAGATTTCCATCAAGTTGTTGATACAATGTAGCATCAACCAATGGTGTAGTACAGGAAATATCGAGCTTGACTCCAGAAAGAAAGGGAGTTTGTGATGGTTTGCAAGTAGTCATATGAAACCATGCAAGTAGATCAAAAGTATAATTAGGTTGTGCAAGAGTAATCTCTGAAGTTGACTATGAAATCTTGATTCTAAGGAAGTAGTGCAATAAACCCAAGTTTTTCATGTCAAATATATCCTGAAGTGATGTCTTCACTACTACAATGGCAGATGAAGTACTCCTAGTAATCAAAAGATTATCCACATATAGAACCAATATCAAAACTGAATCATCCTATTGGAGTAGATACACATTTGGATCAAAATGACATCTAGTAAAACTTGAAGATACAAGGTAGGAGTCCTTCTTGGCATACCAAGCTCTAGGAGCTTGTTTAAGGCCATAGAGATATTTCTTAAGTCTACAAACTAAGGATGAATCCCAAACGTTGTTCCATATAGATTTCTTCCTTAAGGTCTTCATGAAGAAAATCACTCTTCACATCCATCTGATGCACATTCCATCCATGTGATGAGCTATAGCAAGTGTGAGTCTGATGGAAGTCATCTTAGCAACTAGTGCAAAGTTTTCTGTATAGTCAATCCCTGTAACTTGTGAAAAACTTTTAGATAGCAAACGTGCTTTGTACCTTTCAACTGACCCATCTACTGAAAATTTTGTTTGATATGTCCACCTACATCAAATTATCTTCCTTCCCTTAGGAAGTGAAGCTAAATCCCAAGTGTGATTTCTAATCAAGGAATCATATTCCTCATCCATAGCAATATCCCACTCTGGTATGCCTGATGCCTCTTTAAATGTCTATGGATTAGAAGCTAAAGTGAAGGAGGCATGTGGACCCCCTAAATATCTACGTGAATCAGTCTATCATCTATTGAATCTTGTACCCCTATATATTTCCTATGAATAGTGGAAGATGTGGGTGAGTCTAGTGCAAATATATCAACATCTAATGCAATCCCTAAACTAGATGAAGATGAACCCTCATCACTATGAGAACTAGAAGAAGAATATACTACACTAGGAATCTAATAAGAATGATCTGAATCATCGGTACTATAATTAGGATCTGGAGAGTCTATAATATGTTGAGAAGTGTCAAGTATAGTTTCAAGAGATGTTTCTTGAAACTTAATACTTCTCTCAATAAACAACTAATGTGTGGTAGGGTGGAGTAGGCGATAGCCTTTTACACCATCTAGATATCCCACAAAGATGCAAGGTTTGGATTGAGGATCCATAGCCTTGTGTTACTCTTTTGGAATGATCAACTGCAGGTGTCCATCCTTTCCAAGCTTCAAAAGAAGTGATACCCTTTAATGCTTTATTTGGAACTCTATTATGTATGTAACATGCACAATTGATTACTTCTTTCCAATATGATGGTGTGAGGATTTTAGAGTGAACCATACAATTATCCATCTCTTTTAAAGATCTATTTTTTTGTTCTACAAGACCATTTTGTTGTGGGGTATCAAGAACTGTAAAATGTAGATCTATCCCCTCTGATATACAAAACTGCTCAAAACTAATGTTGACATATTCCCTCCCATTATCTATTTGAAGAACCTTGGTGACTTTCCCTAATTTTTTTTTGACAAGAGCTTTGAAATCTTGAAAAGACTCAGAAATGTCATATTTTTTCCTAAGAAGGTAAACCAATGTAAAACATGAGAAATAATCAATGAAGGTGAGAACATATCTATCCTTTGTAACAGATGGATGGGGAAAATCCCCTGAAACATCACTATGAACAAGTTTTAAAACTTGTGTTTCCCTCCTTGATTTAGCTTTGTCAAATTTTGCTTCTGGATGCTTTCCAGGTGCACAACTTTTACAAAGAACTTTAGAAAATTTAACCTTAGGTAATCCCTTAACCATATTCTATTGACATAGTTGTTCAAGATAGTAGTAGTTAAGATGGCCAAACTACTCATGCCATATTTTTCTAACTTCATCTAAATGAGTTAGTAGTGCTTTTGAAGAAATATCTATGGAAAAGTTAGAGAAGGCATATAATCTAGATTGGTGATTTTCCTCTCCTATTGCTACCAAATTGTTTCTTTGTAATTCTCTTATCTCAACTAATTCTAGAGAGAACTATACTCTCATGCCCTTCCCTAAATGAGTTATTTGATACACTAAAAGGAGATTAGTTGAGAGCGAAGGGACACTTAGAACATTGGAAAATGTTCCTCCTTCAACTTCAATAGACCCTCTCTCATTTACCAATGTTGGAGTATCATCACCTAAGGTGATTGTGGACATACTTGATGGTTCTAAGGATGAAAAGACAACCTGTGAAGCACCGGAGTCTAGAATCCATGATGGAGATAAAGATTCTTTAGCAACTAAGGATTTTCCCTTTGGTTTCTATCTCCTTAGTATTATTTTTATTTTATGAAGATGCCTTGATAGAATCAGGTAGCCCTATATTATTCTTTTTGAGAATTTTTTGTGGAACTTCAAAAATTTTCTTCATGCACTATTTTTCATCATGTCCAAGACTTTTACAAAAGGTGCATGCAAATCTCTTTTTACCTTGAGAGTCATTTTTGGAGTTGTACATTTTTCTTTCTTTCTTAACTTCCTTGTCCTTTTTAGTGTTCTTCTTCTCTCCTTTTGAAGTTTTATGAGTTTCATTCCCTGCAAGTAGGGCTTGAGGTTTTGTAGACTTCAAAGTACCCATTTGCAATAACTTTTCTTGCTCCCTTGTGAGGTCAACAATAAAGTTATCAAGTGTGGGCATTGACCATGAGGCTCCAAGAGCCCTTTTAGTAGAGTAGAAAGTTGATAAAAACACAAAAAATTCTAGACCTAGTTTGAAAAGTACAAAAAGGATTAATTGATCCTTTTTCTTGTCAATTCCACAATATTTTAAGTCCAACTTCAATGAATTAAACTTAGTAAAAAATTCTTGTAAAGTTAAAAAATTCCTAGGATTAAGACCTAAGAGTTGATTTTCCAACTCATTGCTTCTAAGTTCATCTATTTTCCCAAAAAAAAATCCAGACCTTCCCAAATTTGGTTGGATTTTTTTAGGTTCTCAACATGGAACAACAAATTAGGAGATAAATTTAAGCATAGAAAGCCAAATGCTTGATCACAATTATTATAAAACTTTTCTTTGTCTTTAGCTGCATTAGGTTCTTTCTCTATTCCCATAGTTACCCTATATAAGCCTTTGTTCTCAAGTACAAGAATTACTTTCACCTTCCAATCATGATAATTGAAAGGTGTTAAGGGCACTATAATAACATTAGATTCCATATTGGTTTGACTAAGATAGTTGTAGAAATGTAGAAAAGAAAAGATAGAAATGTGTGCATACGTCAAATTAAAACACAATACACACAAGAAATTCTAGGAAGTGTGAAAATGAACCACACAACAACCCCCTTAAATATCCCCCCCCCCTCCAATTTGGTACTTTATAGAAGTTCTTATCAATCATCCAAAAAAGGCATAAAAATGCACTTTATAGAATGAGTGCGATAAATGCTTTATGGAGTCATGGTGAAAAGAAACACTTTTTAAAAAACATAACTCAAATCTTGAGGTATGATGCAAAAGTCATCACAGATTAAAATTTTTAGCCTTTACAAAATATTTGACCCTCCTTATAAAAATATAATTTCAGATTTATTTTGGAAAAAAAATGTAGTGCATCAAAAAGTCAAAATATCAAGAATTTTTTTAAAAAGAAAGCTCCCTTGGACTAGAAGGAAGGAGGAGCTTAAAATTCATAAAACTAGGGGCTTAAAAAGAAAAAGGCTCTTGACCTGTGCCTCTTTGCATTTCAATGCAAATGGTGAGAACCTTGATAGGGTATGAAGGGAGTGCTATGAATTTCTTCCTTCAATTTGCAGTGACTTTTCAAATGAATGGTAGTAGTTCTATGAACTAAAAAACCAAAAAAAAAAAAAAAAGTAAAATCAAGATATCACGCCCAAATAGTGGCCTAAGAAGAGGAAACCAAAAAGGAGCTACACAAAATCCGTTGTCCAAGCTAAAAGTTTCCTCGTCTAAATGACAAAGTGTGGGAGTTGTACTAATGTTAAGATTTTGCTAATAGTAAAAATAGACCCTACTTTTTAAGAAACTCATCGTTTCTATGACACCTACAAGCACCTTATTGTATGCAAAATTTTTCCCTTTCTACAAGCCTACAAATATTGGGTGGGGGCCTCTAGGAATATCTAGGGCCTCTCAAATGTCATTGTAGCTTGGATGGGAAAGGAAATCATGCCCCTCCCTACCACTCTTGTAGAGATGGAGACAAAGGATACCTCAACTCCACAAAAACACATGACGACTCTTCTCTAAGAAATCCTAGCAAAGATAGGGGAGACTCATAACATTCATGGAAGGAGCAGGGGAGTATTTCACTAGAATAAACTGTGCACCCACCAATAAACTTCTTTTCAAACTAAAATCCAATCCAAGTCATAGGTCACTCCAAAACATGCATAGCCTCCAAAATCAAAATCGTGTTTGTACCGTTGTTGTGGTGCCTTCAACATGGAGAGGTCTCTATGAGGCGAGCTTCACCAATAAGGAGGGAAAATGTCATCATAGAACCATGTCATGGGTGCCAGTAAGGATGGTTTTCACTATGGATGCCTAACGAATGAATGAAGACACCTTTTGAAGGCATTTAAAAGTGAGCAGACTCCTTTCTGTAGGATTATAGAGCCTCTATGTGAGGTGTGGCATATGTGAGATCAAGGTGTTAGATCTCTACTGGTAGATTATGACTCAAATTTAGTGTACAAATTGCTCGCCTAGGTATAAAACACCCTCAATAAAATAAATATGTAGGAAAAGGAACCCTCAACACAAGATCACTGTGGCAACACATAGGGAAAAGATTGGTCGAGTTTCCTTTCCTACAAATTGCAAGTGTGCAGGGACGAAAGGAAAAAAATTAAAGAAATTCAAACACTATGGTCTGCTAAAATACTGAGTGGATTTGATACCATGAAAGAATGATGAAAGACAAATATTTTGAACAAGCATAGTGGAGATAGAATGCATACAATGAATAATGTCAATCTATATTGATAGACAGTCATGGGTCTCCTTATAAAGGAGAAATATCCAAAATATCCAAGTGTAGGGAAAAATATTAGGAAAATATCAATAGGGAAAAATATCAACCTACATAATAAATGCCTAAGTAGGCTTAGGTCACCATGTGTTTACAATGCCATTAATGAATACAGTGATAGTTAGTTTGGACTAATGTTAGGACAAGTTGTCTCATTGCATGAGATTACAACACTTGTATCTATCTTGTCAAACCACAAGTAGGGTTTGCTTGTGCAATGCTTTTATAAAGCTTGCACATTCATTTGTAATATTCATCCAAGATATTTGCATCAATACAATTCTTAGGTTAGTGATCACAATATTTCTTTTTCATCTTCTTTATTGTGATAGGTGATTTCTTGCAGGTGTTTCATGGGAGTTGTGGATTGAATCATCAATTCTAATAGTAATTTTAGGAAATTTGGCATAAACAAGTATAAATATAAGGTTCTTTCACATATTTAATCCTAGCAATTTTCATGAGCAAGTGTGATCTAGCAATTCAAGTGTTGAAGAGTATTCAAGAGCATTCAAGAGTTTATTATCAATCATTTGGAGTAGCATTCAAGATTCAAGCATCATGTCAAGCTCTTTATGCATCATGGGTGTTTTTGAACTAACATTTTTTATGTAGGTTTTCGTGATTCAAGAAAGCATTCACAAAAAATTTCTCATATCAAGATCAAGAGTCAAGATCCACATCGATGGAGCCATTTCACACAAGATTGCATTATTTGTTACTAAGGTTTGGTGAGTTGCAACATTACATATTGTTTATTCATTATTCATCTATTTCTATTTCATTTCATTTCAAGATTTAATTACCCAAATGGGGTTTGACAAAGGAAAACCCCTATTCCCTAACACAAGAAAATTTTTCCCTATTCATGTGTGATTGTAGATCTAGGTGATTTGGAGTTTGAATATCCTTTGAAGATAAAATTAAAAGATTGAAGAAAGTGTCAAAGTTGTCATCTTCATAGAAACTCACCTTCAACCCGCAATTCACACTTTCCAAACTTGGATATTAGACAAGATGAAAGCCACAAAAGATCACTTGAGGCTAAAAAAGTTTTAGGCAAACTCTAATACTAGGACCAAATCACCACCTTGGTCATATGAGTCCTATTATACACATTTTTAGTATTTTTTTGTAAATCCTAGTTTTCTAGTAGTAGATTTCATATTCAACCCACAAACATTAATTAGGACTAAATCAATGAGTTTGGAATATTAGTCCCAGTGAGCAGCAAAAGTCAAAATTTCTGAGTTACAAAACTTTTTTTGGACATGTCTAGTCTTCTAGGTGCTTCTATATTTATCCTCATTCTATTATTTTGATTATAAGTTTCATTTTTAAGGTAACATAGCTAGATTTACAGATTTCCTTCATTTCCTTCTTTTTAAGGATTAGTTTAATGGTGGACCCCTTTAATCACACCTAAAGAAACCCCCTTTTCCTAGTAGTACTTCCCTTAATTGAATCATTGGGTGGAAGTCTCTAGGGTTTCCATTAATGAGCTAAGAATGAAATAGGTACCCCCTAGTTCCATCTCCTATAAGGTGGAACCCTACTTCCTATGATTCATTTTGGTGAATTCGATGTTTGAACCCTTTATTTCTAATTTGGAGTGCATAAAATTCCTTGATTTATTTTACATTAACTTTGAATTAGATCTTACATTAGTTAACTTGCATTTATGGCTTCTAAACATTACATTAGTCAAAAGTGCATTTAGGTTGCATTTTTACATTTTAAATCATTCAATTTCAATAAAAAACTATACTTGCAAACAGTCAAGTCAAAATAGAAGTTAGAAACATTATAATCAACTTAGAATTTGATGAATTTAGTGTGAAAACCCTCATCTAACACTAATTTTCCCATCTAGGTGATTTAGTCCTGGTACAAGTATTTGCTCATGATTTTTGGGAACTTTGTGTTGACCATTTTTTAGTGCCTAAACCTTGCAAAAACCATTTTACCTTTTAGGTGGTTTATTGTCATATCAGATTTGAACCTACATTTTATAACATTTAAAATTTCATTGTTGCGCTTCTATTTATTATTCTTAGATATTTGTCTCATTCTACTAAGTTTTTGTTTCATCCATTTCATTAGACCTAGCATAATTTGGTTTCATTTTAAGTGCATTTGTAAACATAAGAATTGGAATTAAGGAATATCCTTTATCTTGTGTCCATTGCATTCATCTTACATTCATTGATTTTCTCTTTCATGAGCTTTACAACTTGGTGTCCTATTGCTAATACAGTCCAAATAAGTGAGTATAGGTTTCAAGATCTCGCTGATCTCACTAGTCATAACCACCCTCCATTTTAATCTAGTGAGCCAGTGGGGAACAATGAAGATTGTTCCACCAAATTGATATCGGCCGCTCGTTGAAGATGTCAGGCCATGGGAGTAGTAGTGGGGAATGGTTCCCACACTGTACCCTGGACATGTGTTAGCTTCTCACCAACCTCACTACATTTATCTAGTTGGCACTTAACTCCCATAGGCTAGCGGGGTACAATTCAAATCTTCTCCCAGATCTTTGAATCTTGAAATATGCACATCAAGTGGTTTTAGCATTTAATGGATGGGACTTGGTCTAGCTGACAACAACATGACCACTGGGATTAATGACTTAAGGTTTAAGTCACCAGGTTAAAATTTAAAACTTGACTTTAGGAAAAGACTTGATATGGTTGGAAGAGGACAACTGGTTCTTTGGGCTAATGGATCGGTAGACTAACATGCCAGATGGATCAAAAGATCACTTAATATGTTGACGATCAACTGAGAAGGTCAACCTAAAATTAGAATGTTTGTATGCTTTTGAAAAAAACCCTACTCACTTTTGGGACAAGGTTTTAAAATGGGAACCAGGTTCATGGGAATTGAGCTAAAATTCTTTATAATTTTATAAGCTCCATAACCATATTTCAATGTCAGCTTGTAATGTTTAAATTTTGGTAAATTAAGGATACATACCTATAAATACAAAGTTATTTTATCAAATCAAGTCTATATTTTTAAGAATACATCTAGAATTTTGATGAGAACATTCCTAAAGCTATTAATGTAATCAAGATCATTCAAGAACATATTTATTAAGAATTTTTTTGCAGCAATGAATATCCAACCATCATGTCAAGTCCTTAAAAATCATGCATGTTTTTGGAGCTAGCATTGTGATGTAGGTTTCAAAAATTCAAGCAAGAACTCAAGTCATATTTCAAGCATCAAGATCCACATCCATTGAAGCCATTTCATGCAAGTTGTAGATCTCCATGATTCAATTTTTTATTCAAGGGTTTGGTGAGTTGTAATATATCATTGTTCATTCATTTCCCTATTTTATCATAATTTATATTCAAGGTTTAGTTACCCAAATGGGGTTTGACCAAGGAAAACCACAATTCACTAGAAGAAGAAAAAAATTTCCCTCTTGTGATTGTATTGTACATTTAGGTTGAAGAAGGATTGAATACCTCTTGAAGTGCACGGTTGGAAAGGTTGTTAAAGTTGCAAAAGTTGTCAAAGTTGTGAAATCATGGAATCTCACTAGTAGATCTGATTTCCAAACTTTTGACACTAAAACTCAGATCAAATAGAAGCTACAAATTGGTATCAGAGACTCCCAAAAGTTCTCTGAAAACTCTAAAAAATTACACATTTACCCATTGGTGAATGATTCCTTGTTTTCCTCTTGAAGCTACCTTCTACTAATAGTTAAACACCATTCAAACCTTCTCGTATATACTAAAAGTTTGTTGTTTCTCTTTGTGATATTCCTTAAATTGATTTTTCAAATTTGAATTGGAATAATTACTGTTGGTTATTTTTAGTGAACCAAGATGGTCTCACAATATGTTCTATGGAATTTTCATCTTCTAATGGTTAGCTAATTGGAGGGATTGGCTAACGAACAAGTAAAAGCTTGTAAAGGATTTCCTCATGCACTTTGGGCTCTATGAAACCCAGGAGAATGATCCCACACAATTTACCTTAATATTCTTTGTTCCAATTAACCTTGTACACTACAAATAATAGAAAGGCTCTACATGAAATGTATTGAAAATTGAATAAGTTCAAAGATTTGGAAAACCCTTAAACTAGTTGCTTAGAAAGTAATAGAGAATGGTAGATTTCAACTTAACATACATTTCAATAATAATTTCAAAAGAATAAGTGATTTGAATGTTTTTTTATGAATTCTCAAGACAATTGCAACACAAATACAAAACTCAGAAAAGTTCCTTAGGCTAGGTTACTAAGTCTAATCAAATGCAAATAAACTTCATAACAGGTTAACACTTATCATTACAAAGCTTTCATAAGGTTGTAGTACAACATCCTTCTCAATTACTTAAAACTAGAACTCACTAAATTATCCCAACACTCAAATAATTTAAACCTATGATTTCATCAAATAATTCTAACAAATTCCTTGAATTTGGAAAAAGACATAACCATACACTCATCAGAACACAATAAGGATTGTTGAAATAACCATTGATTATTTCATTAGTAGTTTAAAAGATGAATGTACATGAAGATAGAATTGGCTTTCAAGATATCCCATTCTTCATATTCAAATTCTAGTACTATTATCAAAAGTGTTTACATAAAAAAATGACTCATAACCTAGAAATGTAGAATCTATTTCATTCTCTATATTCACTCTTTACAAAATTTACTCTCTAAGATAAATCAACAACCCATACAATTGGCCCTGAATTCCCTTTTATAAAAAAAGGGGAGAAAAACAAGCTCCAATCCAATGTACACATATCACATTTTAATTTGGCATTCACAATTATATTGAAAAGGCAGTTATATTTGTCAAAACTTGAGGGATATGTTCATATGAGATAAAAACCATTTCTCATTCATTGATGAAGATATCCCCCACCTTCCAAAAAGAATTTTATTCAGTAAGCCTATTCATTCCAAGAATAGAACATCTTTTCCACGTTCTTCAAAAACTTGAGGATGGAAAACATGAAAATAAGAAGAAAATAATATACTTAGAAAGTATTTCCATGTTAGCAATCCATGTCATCAATTTTGAATTGAGGAAGTACAATATCTGAAAGTTGATATATCAATGGCCTAATCTATACTAGTTCCAATCCATGTATTGTATTTATCCCACTACAACCATCATTATTCAAGACATAAGATAAAAATTCTATCACAATCCTACCTCCGCAACAATGTACAGGTCCAAGATATCAACATATTTGGTCTTTCAAAGATTGAAATCTTCCTCAAAAGTTCAATCACATGTCATAACCTCATCTATATTTTTTCTCTATGGAATACACTTTATGACCACTTGGTTTGCGTCTTTATCAAACTCTTCAAGGGAGATACTTATGTGAGTAAGCTTGTCTATACTATTCTTTAACATTTCCACATCAACTTTTATTATAGATTAGTGTTGCTTGAGTTGCTATTACTTTGCTTGCTTGATTATTCCACTATTGCAGAGGCTTGACTTCACCATTCTCCTTCAAAATATCTAAGAGTAGACTAAAACAACATTCATCAAACCTTCTTACCAGCTGTCTAATCTTCTTTTCAAATGGTTCATTTAACCCTTGAAATTCCTTAATTGCATTTACAATCTTAAGGGTTGGGAAAATGTTGGATGGCTTATTTGCATCATGTTTTGACCCAATGTCCTTATTCCTTAGTTGTTAGGGTCTATGGATGTATTTATCCATCAATGGTATGGAAAATTCCCTATCCCTATCAAAATTCCTCATAGCATCAAACATGGAGGAATAGTTTGAATGAGTACTATTCAATCAGTTCTCAATCCCTTTATTCAAGTGTTCCCATACCACTATCACAATCTTCATGTTACTCAAATGAATTAATTCAACAAATTTATAACACCTCTCCTCATAATTCTTTACTTTCTCCATTTATTCCTCATTGGTGATTTATTTTGTAGGAGGTACATCTAATGTACTTAGAGTTTATTATGCAATGGAGACATGCTCAGAGCTATGAGGTAAAACTTTTGTTGGGACTGGAGGATGTCAAAGAATAGGAGAAGATGGAATTTTCTCTTCTTGAAATGGGGAAGAAATAATTGTTGCTTGTGAAGGGACTGGTGTAGAATTTGATTGAAACTTTTCCTTTAATAATGCAGATTCTAATTGCATCTAAGCAATTTTTTGTTGTCTCATATTGTACTCAGCTATCATGTCATTGTATTGTGTCATAAATTTGTCCGTTTACTTTTTTAGGGACTCCGTTGTAACTTTGGTGAATTGAGATACATTAAAATTCAATGTAGCTACCTCAATAGTCAGTGTATCGAAAACTCTCCTGATTATCAATCCTCCTCTGACACCTATAGTTGGCTCTACAACCTCTAGCTTCTTATTATCTGGGGCTAAGGCCCAAGTAGCCAATTTCTCCCATTGGGCATTGAATTTTGATCCTTGTAAAGCTAGTTTTTCTTCCTCTTTAGTTGTAAATATTGGGTCATCATGCCTTCTGACTATGTTAAAGGCAATTGTTGATACAACGTCCCATTGGCAATAGTTACACCACTTTTTTCTAAACAAATCTCTTCCCTTAGCTACTATGATGTCTTGACACTTAGCCCTCATTTATCCTAAGACCATGGCCTCTTTGACCTCACTGGGCAACTATGAATTTATAATTCATCTCATGTCTACACTTTCAACATATTCATCTTTCATATCTCTTTAGATATACACTTGAAATTCTCGTGTTTTCACAAATGCATCATCATTGATAAACTTTTCACAAGCTTCTACCCTTACATCATCAAAGTTGTTTACCCCCATTAAATTTTCTTTATTCAATCTGAGACTTAAGGTTTTTGGAATTTTTTCTCTTTGGGGAGAAGGAATACATTGCCTCATCCCATCTTTAGTGACAAAAATCACTTCATTGGATTCATCAATGCAATAGTCCATAAGGCCACCTAACTCAACCTCATGCTTCTTTACTCGTGGTTCCTTAGGATGGGATCATCCTTTAGGAGGGGAACCCAGTTCAATTATTTGTGGAATGGATAATTGTGGGGGGAAAGGTGGTGGTAGTTGTTGTTGAGGAGAGGATTCCCTTGACTCCTTTGATTGGATATGAGTGACAATTTTTAATTATTTCTTTACAATCACAACCCTCTTTCAAGAACATTTGAAAAACAAACTTTTTATTATTATTCAGTTAGTTTAAAAATAATTATTACTTTTATTATAATGAAATTTAAAACTTAAGGAAAAATAAAATTAAAATTTATAAATTAAATTATGAATTCAAAATAATAAATGAATTTTATTTTATTTAAAAGTTGTCATTTTCCTTCACTTCAACTTTCTATTCTTCTTTCCAGTCAACATATCATATCCTATTAGTTATCTCCACTTCTTTTTAGAATTTAAATCTTCCCCTTATCAATGAACTCCTCTTCTTTTGTAAATTTCATTTTTAAACTGCGCATAAAGAAGGAAACCTCATGTGCAGCATTATCCATCTTTTAAAATTAAAAATTCAATATTATCGTCTCACGAGACAAAATAGAAACATTTCTATTCACTTCCCTAATCTCGACCATTCATTTAAACTCTCAAATCTACATCAATTTTCTATAAATATGACTCCTTAGCCTCTTTCAAGGGAAACGATAAGATTTATAATCCTTCATATTCATTATTTATTGTCTTTATTTTTCTTTTCATTCTCATGGTTATAATTTCTTAGGAAAAGATAGGGAGTAGGCAAAGAGGTGTTTCTTATTCTATTAGAGAGGAGCAAGGGCTTGGAAGGATCAAAAAGGTTGGATTCAATAGAGAAAGGAGTTGGGAGAATTGTGTTATAGGTAGGTATCATTGAATCTCCCATTTATCATTAATAAATTTAGATTTATGGATATTATCTTTTATTTCATACCAATTTTGTTTTCAAAAGGAAATTTATAAGAGTTTATTAAATAGAAAACTTATAGCATTAAATATACTAATAATAAAAGTTTTTTGTTTTTACAAAGGTAATTTTAAGGGAAGTTAGTTGTTTTTAGAAAGGAAATTTCTAAGAGTTTATTAAATAGGAAATTTATAATGTTAATAAAGTTTATGAAATAATTTTCTTATTTATCGAGAAATGAAATTAGATGTTCAAATTTGTTCTCTTCCTTTTATTTAGCTACTTGAAAACTATTATCAAGAATTAGTTAATAGTTTATTGATTACTTCAAGGTTCTTTAAAAAAAAAAATTATCCCTCAAATAATTAATTAATTAGAAATTTAATACTTCTTTAAGCAAAAAATCTTATGTTAATAAATAGTTGACATCAAACATAGACTAGAAAATAGAACCACATTTTTATGCCTTCAACCCGTTTGGAAGCAGTGTATGTAGACAGTACGGGAAATGAAGGATGCTCCCAGTACCTCAGGTGTTAGGGGATGTGGCTTAGGAATGTTTAAGCTAATAATAAATTAAAATATAATATTAATAATTCATGAGAATTGCTTGTTCATAAGGGGCTAAAAATATCTAATATAAAGATAAGATAAAATACATTCTTTATGTACTTGAAAGTAATCATAGATGGATTTTCTTGACTCCTCAAGGCTTTAAGCCAAATTCCGAGGTGGGAATCAAGATAAAAATTTATTTTTACATACTTCGAAGGATGATGACCTTAGTGAACTTCCAAGGGAGGTGTAGTCTTTAGTGAGTGACTTAGGACCTAGATGGTCCTGATGAATCTATGTCTTTAGCCAAAGCACACTCCAATCCTTTATGGATAGATGTCTACCCCATTTTTGTAGATCCCTATCCTGAATGGATAGATGAATTATTGTCCTGTATGGAGAAATTCCTAACTTGTATGGTTGGATTCCTAACCCAAATTGATGGACTCCTATCGCGTATGGATAGAAGTACCTAAGTATGCAAGTGAATGAACACATAATATGATAATAATCAAGGAAGAAAAAAAATTAGTGGTAATTTTTTGGTTATTGGTTGCATTATGAAATGTGGTATTAAAGAAAGGTTTGAAACCTAGGCCTTGAGCCTACTATGACTTGCATAAATTAAAATTTCATAATATTTTTGAACTACAAATTAAGCATTTTCCAAAACTTATTTTTAATTTTTTTTACAACTTGTCTTATTGTATCATTTCTTGTTTGTGTATGTGAACTTGAAATTTAAATACCTTGATAGATTTCTAGATATTTTTGAGGGGTTTGTTTGACTTTTTTTTTACTATTTTGATATACATTTACTTTATGGCCTTCAATTTAATGTTTAAATTTGATATAATTTAAAATTTACACATTAATTTTTGGATAAGACACTTTTATACCTTATTGATATCACTTGTTAATTGGATTGGTATGTTTTATTTTACACCTTATTGTTGAAGACAACACATTTGATGGTTTTTTATTTGAATGAAGTATGTTTTATAACTTATTGATGAAGAAAATAATTATTTTTGACTTGTTTTTGGAATGAATATGGTTTTATACACTTTAATAATTATTGTGGAATGAATATATGTGTGTGTGTGTGTGTGTGTGTGTGTGTGTGTGTGTGTTATTGTTGAAAAAAAACATTTAGTTTAATTGATGTTGTTCTCATCTTTGAGATGATTATGTTTGAATATTTTAATATCTTTTTGAAGATAAAATTATAGCCTATGGAATAATACTTAATAAAGTAAATTAGTGGGATAATTTTTTGTGGATGAATTATATGTTGGAGTACAAAAACACTAAAAAGGGGGCAAATCAATGTTTTAATAGCCAAAATCAATTCAGTTGTTTCCCATTACATTGTTTCTTTGTTATAATTGGATGTTCAATTACTATAATCTATTCAAATGTGATAGCCAAGAGAAAATTATTGAATAACATGAAATTTAAAATGTGTAATTTCCTTTTTTTTGAATTTTCTAATAATAGAAAATTACTATTTTTAGTAAGTCAAGCTTCCAAAAATAGCAACTTAGGTCCTACAATGGAACTGAGAATGTTGGTTTCACAAGGTGAATTAATTAAGATAATTTGGGAGGTTAAATATCAAAATTTTATGAAATATTTAATTGATCCAAGTTGGGTGTGGCTTTTTGGAAAAAGGAAAAATGGATTTTTACCGGTTTATGAAGTGGTATAGGAAATGGAAATATTTAATTATTTCCAATGGGTGCACTTGATTTTTTATTTTTACAATTTGTGGTGGGAGTTACAACTTTGCATACAAGATTGTTCTCTTCCATTGGTCCTTATTTTGGGTCCCCCAACTTGGAAATTGAATATTTTCCAATAAAACATGAATTTGGATTCATTCTTGCATCATTCACTTGGTAATTTTTCTGAAAAGTTGTTGCTCTCTTCAAGGCTGATAAAATTATGAAGAAAGTTCTTCATGGCTGATAAACCATGGAGGAAAAATACTCAAGGGAAGTGGTTCCAAGGGTCTATTAGTACAATTTCACCAAGAAATTTCCATCATGGTGAAGGCTTCCCATTTGTAGTGTTTTGCTGCCAGATTGTAGGAGATTTTTAGGAGTTTTTGGGTGAATAGTTTTAGATTTGATTGTAGTTTGTTGCTGCTCGTATAAATAGTATTTTTTGGCTATATGTTGTTGTTTTTAATCATTTTAGACCTATTATTTCATGCATATTTTATTTTTTGTACCTTTGGTGAAGTTTGGTTTTTGATAGTGTAGTTCTATAGTGCATGTTGGCACCTTGTTTGGGAGTATTTTGGATTTTCATGAAATATAAGGTTCAGGAGTTCATTTTAAGTTATAAGTCTATGGTTCTACTTATTTTTTTCTATGAAAACTCACTATTTTATCAATAAATAAGTTTCCTAATGTTTGGTGGGTTTATCCTAAAGTTTGTGAGTTTGTAGTGCATTTCAAACTTCAAATTTGCTCATTATTTTGGGGATTATTTGTAGTAGAAGTTTTTGGTTGATTATTTTATCCTCGATGTCATGGAATTTCTGAAAATAATATGTATTTTCATGTTAAGTTTGGTGATGTTTCAAATTGATTTGACAATGAAATTTCTATTTCGGGTGCATAGTTTGTGAGATTTCTTGTTAATTCTTTGAGTGTATTTCAATTTATTTGAGAAATCAAGTTTATGTGGGTATTTGAATGAGAATTAAATTTCACTTGCTTTCACTTGCTACAAATTTAAGTTATTTAAAAAATATATTTCATTTTGGACATTACGGTGGTATTAGAGTTGTGATCTTTCCATCCTGAGGGTTTCCAAGATGCAACCCACTAAATCTAATTTCTTTCCTAAAGGTATTTACTTTAGGTTCATTCAATCTTCCAACCCCATGGAAGAATTGGTTATGGATCCAACTTCTATGAGGGCTTCATATAACAATCTGGATGAAGGTTTCAAAAATCCAATCCCCTATAATGATTTATTAATTCACATGCTAGGTATGATGGCATCGAAAGGATATAAATTGTGCCCAAGTTCAAGTGATAAAAATAAAAAGGAGGAGATCCAGGAGCATGGAGTAAACAAAATGTCTCTACAAAAAGATGAAGAATCAAAGTCAAAGGTTGAAGGTAATGAATTTTTAATTGAAAAATATATTTCAATACATGAAATCTCACAACAAGAATGTACATTCCTTTTGATGAAGTTAATGCAAGATCCAGATTGCATGTTGATTATGGAGATAATTTAAAGGTTTAGAATATTTTCAATGAGGTACCCTTTGAAAATAGTGAAGAGGAAACTCTTTTTGTACAAAAGGAGGATTTATTTAACATGCAGGATGATGGAAGAGGGTCACTTATTCAAAGTGAAGATTTTGACAAAATGGAAATGATAATAGAACTTGGCGATCCACTGAGGCAGTTACAATGTAACTATTAGAGCTCCAAAATTCCTTGAATTTTTTTGAAAAAATCATGACTTGGATCATGATTGTTTTTCTTTGTGTTAGAGGATGGGCTAAAGCTTTTGGCTTCAAAACCCTAACTTTATAAACATTCTATTCCAAAACACTTCATCATTATAATTTTGCATTCATTGGTTCCCGCCGATCACCAGTTGAATTAGTCATCACTCAAGCCATTGAATGCATTCGTTTACCAACCCCTCCAACCTAGAAGAAATGGTAACCCCGTGCATTGTCGTGCACCAAGTTTTTATAAATTTGGGAGAAACATTTCATTTTTTAAAGAATCTAAGTTATTTCCCTCAATGGTTTTATTTCCATCGTCCTAGTCATGGCCCTATCTAAGAATTAACATTTGGAATGTGTAGGAATATGGCCCATTGGATTTAAAGGTTCAATCCTTTCCACCCATCGCACACCATGTGGGCATTAATGGATATTCATCATAAGACATTCGAGGTTTGTGAGGTTCTAACACGTGTCCTTTCCACATGGAGCCCAAACCTTGTATAAGCCCTTGGTGATCGATGATGGGGAGATAAATGACTACTATGCAACTTTAGGATTTAATACAAACCATTCATCCCATACCTCACAACATTTAATTAATTCATGTTTGGAAACTTTTGAGGTACACAAAGGGGTGATGTATGGAGTTTCTTGATCACCGTGCAGAGTGTGGTAGAGCCTATGGAATGAATGACATGGCTCCTAGTCAGTGGTTTCTTATTCTCCAAAGGATGACAAGCTATAGTCTTGGGTTTTCAAACCCAATTTGACTTCATCTTGGCTGCTCAATCTTTCATCACATTATGAGATCGATGAATGATATTCAAAATCAAAACCACACATGTGTTAGCCATTATTATTTTCCATCTTGGCTATTATCAGGAATGATATGTAAATATCTAAGCACCTGGGTGATTAACGGTGATGAAATTCATGCCATTGATTAATTGCTTCCTCGAGCGTGTGATGCCAAAATTGATGATCGAACACTATCAAAATTGCTTGATAAATATGGATGGAGTGATTTCCATTTTCACCATTGCAATCAATAGTTAGTATTTTTTTTAATTTGTGTAGAGTGAGGAGTGTTCCATTGTGAGTTTGAGAAGATGCTAGGCAATGAGGATGAGTAAGCCAATCACTTCTACAATACTAGTAAGGAGGTCTCTATGACTCAACATGCAGAAGCCTCATGGTGATGTCTTTATACATGAGCATAGTGTCCTTGAACACATTTCATCTATGGAGGATAAATCCCCTGGTAAGAAGTATTCATGTGCTCCTACTAGATTCAGTAGTAGGTTAGTATACCATGGTGTTGCAATCGAGAAGGCGGAAGAGAAACGAAAATAGCCCACACCATTCACACTAGGAGTATGTAGAAAGATATGGCCACGACTCTTATGGAAGATGAATTTCCACAATTTCCATCATGTATATCCCTTCAAATAGTGCAACAAAGGTAGACTCAGGCTATCAACAATATCTTTAGATATTGAATCAACCGGTCACCTTGAGATTGGAAGTATTTTTTGTTCCGATGAAATCTATGAAAACTTTGAGTGGGCGTGATGGTTCTGTGATGGTTAAAAATAAAGATGATGAAGGATCGGAAGTTTTTTCCCAGCTTCCTATAAGGATGTGTAGTGGGCATGTGTACCATTGGTCAGGTTCCTATTTTATTCCTTCTTCTAGTTAAAAGAATTGGTGTTTGGGTGTTCATTTTTTTGTCTTGGTTGATAAAGTAGTCATGGTGTTTTCTTTTGTTCCTTGCATGTTGTGTTGGTTTTTTTTTTCTTGCTAACTATGGAAATTCAAGGCAACAGGGATGCAGAATGCAAGGCCTAGTTAGCGGTTAAAAGGATTTTTTTTTGCAGTATTTGCATTTTTCTTTCACAAGTGGTTATCAATTTTGTCTTCCTATATTCCACAAATGATTGTAGCTCACCATGTGGGGAATTTTGAAATTAAATTCAAATTGGAGCTGAAATCAAACATTTAGAAATGTAATTGCATTAGTTGGATGCTTGTTCCCACCTTGTACTATAAAAAGGATTTCATGGATCATTGCAAGGGGTTTTGTTCTAAACAAATTTGAGTCTTGTATAAGGTCAAGGTAGAACTTATATCTAGAAAGGATGTCAATGAATAGATTCATTGGATTTTCCTTGTTTTGAATCGTACATGTAATGATCTTAAAGTAGTTTTATATAAATTACTAATAGATCGAAACAAATCTTATATCCAAAATATTTACTCTCTTCTTGTAATTTTTTGCAAATTATGAATCAAATATCAATGTTATCTTTGTTTATCACCAAATCCTTATTTTAATGTGTTTCCTTGTTTCCTCCTTGACCCAAAGAGTTAGTTAAATGCTTTAATAGGGTCATATATTTTTGGTACTTTGCAAAGGATTTGGCATGAAGGCATGTTTTGAGAATTGTGGGTTTTCATGACATAAAGCATTATAAGAATAGTCCATTATTGTTAGAATTATTTAAATAATTTATGTATTACTAGTTATTATATGTTTGAATCCATTTCTCAATTGATAAAAAATTGGTTTATTTCTTAAATATATTTACAATTCAAATATGTTGATGGTCAGCACGATCATGGACTTAAAATTAGGACACAATTCATTTTAAAGTTGTTAATCATGAGGCATGTACTAGAAATATTTCCTTGTTCCTTGTGAATAAATGACTATTTTCTCAAAGATTCGTCTTTCTTTTAGTGGGTTATGTTTATTTACCCTTCATAGGAACCAATCTATGCATTGATGTGTTCTTTACTAAATAGATCGAAATGAACACAATTAGGAACACCCTCCTACATCCCACAGAGCCTGAAATAAAGGAGTAAAGTATTTCAAGCATTTAGTCAAAAAAAAAATTGGAAACTCAAGGGAAGAGAACAAAGAGGGGGGGTGAATCAGTTGTCACTGAATTTCAAACTTATTCAACTTATTAGCCGTATTCTTAGATCTGATCATTAATCATAAGAGAATATTTGAACAACACATTAGAAGTAGAAACTCCATTAAGAGAAATAAGACCAAGATTTTTATGTGGAAACCCTATTAGGAGAAAAACCATGGTGGATGTTAGTCCACAAGATTATACCTTGTTAAAAGTATAAGAAAATATGAATTGGGAATGCACATGCATTCAGGCACACTTCCTCGAGATCATTGATCAATTACAAAGGAGGACACACTATCTTATAGAAAGGTTCTAATTAAATCCATCAGATCTTGAACTGAGAAAATATCATTTGCTAATTCCTGGTTATAGTTTCGATTAAGAAAATGAACACTTCTTCACTCTTCTTCACTCTTCTTCACTCTTCCTCACTCTTCTTGACTCTTTGCTCTACCTTTGAATGATCTAAACAATATTCACACACAAGAATTGCACACTTCACACACTCACACTCAGTCACACTTCCAAATGATAAAATAGTCGCTCTTATTTATTCACAACATGAGATTACATCACTATAAGTCAACTTCAACAAAATAGCAAGGAAGATTATGAACAATCAGCTTAGATAAATAAATAATATTCATGCAAACAAACCAAGATTGGCCACAACATAGTGAAGATTGAAAATAACATCGTCAAACATGAACCACTTCAATTAATAACTCCATGAAGATCCACAACATGCTTCAACACCTTATCAACCAAGAACATGAAAAACATGAACACACAAGAGAAAATATTGAATCACGAGCACAACGATCAATGCAAACATGCAACACAGATAGAGAATGAACTAGAAACATCCAAAAACATCATGAAACACTAGAGATGCATCCACAACAACTAAAGTAACTAAAATCATATGATCTTCATTTAGGAACACAAACTGAAGTAACCAAAAAATTATTAGAATACAAATATTTATAACATTATCAAATATTTACGTAGATCTCTAAAACTTGATGTGGATAAACTAGATAGACTCAACAAGAAACCCTTTAGTCCACAACCTTTGGAAAAGAATGTACTGATCACACTGACATAAGAAACTTCACTTCACCAGTGACATCTTGTAGCACTTCTTATTACAATTTTCTTTATATCCTTGACATATACAGATTCTAATGCAACAATGCTAATAATGTTGAGATCAATGAAAACCACATATCAGCAACACACCACAACATTCAACAATCTCCCCCTTCGACATTGATGGCAACACATGATGTGAAAAAAAATTACCATCAACACAACTACTCTTACTCCTTAGGTTCTGACTCTTCTCTCCTCAACTCTTCTCCCCCTTTGACATCAACGACAAAGATCTCTTCTATACAAGCTCTGAAATACATATCTAAATACGTAAACATCTGACTACTCCCCTTGAGTAGCAGCCACCACAACATCAATCTAGATAAAAATATGATCATGAAATAGACAGATTGATGCAAATCAATGCATCCTTAGTTCTTACTAGGAGGGGTTATCACCCATACCTTCCCTCTAAGATACTCAAAAGTATCCTTAGGAAATGTCTTAGTAAATATGTCTGCAATCTTCTCCCTAGTAGGCACATACACCAATCTAACTTCCTTTTTAGTAACTTTCTCTCTCAAAATGGTAAACTTGATAGATATATGCTTGGTCTTGGAATGTAGCGCCAAATTCTTAGAAATGTTAATAGCATTTGAGCTATCACTGAATATAAAAATAGGCTCATCATACACAATTTTGATATCACTTGAGTACAATTATTAGTAGCAACAATGTATTCCTCCTCTATAGTAGATAAGGAAATAACATTCTTCTTTTTTCTTTACCATGAAATTGATTTATTTCCCAAGAAAAATGCTCCACCACTAGTACTTTTCCTATCATTCACATCTCTTGCCCAATCAGCATTAGTAAAGGCACTCAAATTAATAGCATCATTTTTACGATACCATAGACCAAAATCAACTGTCCCTTTTGAGTATTTCAAAATCCTCTTCATAGCAGTCACATGAGATTCTTTATGATCAACTTGAAATATTGCAACAATACATACAACATTCATAATATTAGGCCTAGTTTGATTCAAATAAAATAATCCACTAATCATTGATTTGTATCTATTTTTATTTTCCTTTGAAGAATCATTATCAGTTGTCAACTTGCATCTGGCCACCATGGGTGTACCAACTAGCTTTGAATCTTCCATACCAAATTTCTTCAACAATTATTTCACATACTTGGACTGAGATACAAAGATCCATTTGTCTAACTAAGTAATTTGCAATCCCAAGAAGAATTTCATCTCTCGAATCATTGACATCTCAAACTCATTTTTCATCTCATCAACAAACTTCATGCACAAGCTATCATCTCCTCCAAATATGATATCATCAATGAAAAATTCCATAATAAAATATTTATCATGATTCTTGAAATACAAATTACTATAAAAAATTCCTTTGTTAAATGTAAGCTTCACCAAGTACTTATTCAATCTAGCATACCATGCTCTAGGGGCTTGTTTGAGTCCATACAATGCTTTGTTCAATCGAAAAACCATATATCCTTGATTAATCAACTGGAATCCATCTGGTTGTTCAACATATACCTCTTCTTCCAACTCACCATTTAGAAAAATTGACTTGACATCCATTTGATAAACCTTGTAGTCTTTGTAAGCAACATAAGCAAGAAATAATCTCACAACTTCAATTCTATCAACAAGGGAAAAGGTTTCTTCAAACTCAATACCTTCCATCTGTGAATATCCCTTACATACCAGTCTTGCTTTGTTTCTAACCACTTCACCTTGTTCGTTCAGTTTGTTTCTACAGAACCATTTAGTTCCAATTACATTCTTATCCTTAGGTTTGGGAACAAGAATCCATGTATCATTCTTTTCAATTTGTTGCAGTTCCTCTTTCATTGCTTCAACCCAATGTTCATCTTTACATGCTTCATTCACATTGTTAGGATCAATCTTTGAAATCAAACAATATTCTTCTACAAATATTCTCCTAGTGTGGACACCTTTGTTCTTATCACCTATGATCTAATTTTTTGAATGATTCAATCTTACATACCTTAGAGTCTTCTTAGAATGTTCATCAACTTTAGGCTCTTCCGATCTCTCTTCTTCTCTTTCACTAATTTCACCATCCTCTTGATCTTCTTGATTCACTAGAATGACTTGAACTTGACTTGAAGGCTGATCTTTGATTTTACTAACATTTTGATCATCAGAATCATATCCCATAGGTTTTGGATAGTGCAACTATGTCTTCATCAACCTTAACATTTTTACTTTCAACCATTTTCTTCAATCTTTTATTGTAACACTAGTAGGCCTTACTTTTAGTAGCATAACCTAGAAAGATTTCTTCATCACTCCTAGCATCAAAATTTCCTATAGCTTCATCTCTTTTGATATAACACTTGCTTTCAAAGATATTGAAATGTATAACAGTAGGTTTTGACCAGTCGATAGCTCAAAAGGAGTCTTACCAATATCACCTTTGATTTGTGCCCATTTAAGTGTACACAAAAATACTCACAACTTCTCTCTAGTAGATATGAGGTACATTTCCTTCCATCATCATGGTTCTAGAAACATCTAGAACTATTATGTTCTTCCTTTCCACAACTCCATTTTGTTGAGGGGTCCTCAATGTAGATAACTGTCTCTTTATTCTATTCTCTTCACAAAAATAATTAAACTCACCAAAAGTGAATTCACTACCTCTATCTGATCTCAAACATTTATTCTTTAGACCTCTCTCTATCCCAACCATAGCCTTAAAGATCTTGAACTTTCCTAGAGTTTCATATTTCTCCCTTAAGAAAGTAACCCACAACATCCTTGAATAGTCATCAATAAGCACCATTAAGTATTTGTATCCTTGTAAGCTTCTAGTTCTAGTAGGATGACAAAAATTAGTATGCACAAGATACAACAATCCATTTGAATTTTGTTGTTTACTACGAAATGAAGTTCTTGTTTACTTTCCTAATTGGCATTCCTTGCATATGGAATTAGTAGGTTTCACCAACTTAGGAAGATCTCTCACAGCCTTAGTGGAACTTATCTCGACAATAATATCAAATTTAACATTACACATTCTCCTATGCCACAACCAACTTTCATCAATTTGAGCAATCAAACAACTTTTACTAGAAACACTCGGGTGGAAAATATTACCTTTTTTTTATACCTAATGCAATCACATTTCTAGAATTTCCCAATATTTTGCACTTACCATCCATGAATTGAACTTATCAACCATCTATCCAACACTTAAAATATTATGCTTCAAACATTCAACATACAAGACATCATCAGTACTATGCTTACCATCAAGAGAAATGCATCCTCTTCCACAAAAACCACCAACATTGTCATCACCAAATGTCACAACACCACCGTCATACTTTTCCAAACTCACAAACTTACTTTTATCTCATGTCATATGATGAGAACAATCATGCTGTCAATTACCCATTCATCTTTCTCTTGAACTTGAGCAACTAGGGCTTTCTCCACATTTACACAATTAGTAGATTCAATAAACACATGATTATTTTCCTTGATAGCAATAAACACAAATTCATCTTCACTTGCATTTCCTTCATTAGATTCATCATCTGTCACACCTTCATCAATAGCATAGTAACACTTCTTTTGGAATTTAGGCTTGTTAAATATTTGATGCAACCATGGTTAAAGGTCCTCTAAGAGAATAGCATGGACCATGTAGAAAGAGCCACACAATGGAAATAACCTAGAAAATGGAGGCGAATACAAATTCAAACATTCTTATTATTAGAAAATTTTAGTACAACTAGCCAAAAACATCCAAACTTAAAGATTGGGTTTGCAGGCCTGATTACAACATGCTCAAAATACCACCTTCCTACATGCTGCTCAATGCAAGTGAAATTACTACAAAGAAAATCTTTCTTTCTCTAATCTCTAACTCTACTACCTTCTAATGATCAATTACAATGCTTTATATACATTCACAAATATGAAAACATCTGCGTCAACCTAAAGATTACTACAATCTCTAATTAAAGAAAATGTAATGTGCATGCATATGTCAGCCTCAAATTTGAATTACTCCTTTGTGGTTTCATAAGATGAAGTGTGGACCTAAACTAAGGTCAGGGACATTCCATAGAACAATTTGAATCACACCATAAATATCCACAAGATACAAGAATGATCCACAAGTGATCAAACTCGCCGTAAGATAATAAAATTATTTTGGAGCCAGTTCAAGAAACTTCCACATAATCCAGAAGTGATAAATTTCCAGAAAATGAAACAATCACGCTTAAATCTTTGAATAAGGTAAATGAACATGTTGACAATGTAAACATAGATCCATAAGGTCTGGCGAGAAAATGTGAAGAATTACCAAATCTGCCAACTTGAACTGAACAAAACTAAAATGAAGACAAACTAGAACAAAAATATTTTTGGGTGATGCAAGATTACCATGACCCAAGGATTCTCCTACATCAGAAACCCCTAGTGAGAAAATATGTACTGTTAGAGGAACTCATGAACATCAGATTGGGTTCGAGATGTAGATCCCATGCTCATTCTTGATCCAAATGTCTTCTCTATTTGCACTTCTCTTCCTCCTAGCCTCTCTTCTTTCCTCTATTAGATCCTGCAACTTCTTCTTCTCTTTATCTTCCTTTCCCTACCTCATACCTATGCAAGGTAGTAAGGGAAATTTATCACCACTCACCTTCTTCCACCCATTTCTACCTCTTCTAAAAAAATTCATCTTATTTGCTATTTTATCGGTAACCCGCGTATTCAATTGCACAATTTTTCCTTTACATTCTTATGATCCCATCTCACTCTCAGGTTTAGCCACATGAATCCTCTAAAAATTCATGCCATCCTTCAGTAAAACCTTTGCATCTCTCTTCTCAACTCTGCAACTCTTTAAAAGACTCAAGTTCCTCACTTCCTCCTGCTTATTCTTCAAGGAAGCCAAACTATTTTTTTTTCCATCCTTCTCTACAATAACTAGATTCCTTGTGCAATCCTATATAGCTCCTCTATCAAACTACCAGGGTGTACCCAAAAACCATGACAAGCACTCATAGTCAAAACATCACACAAGACATCATCTTTGAAGAGGCCAATGTTAAAGTTCACCTAGCACTACTCTTTCACCTCCTTTACATGATCATCTTGTAACCAACTTATCCTAGAAGGAAAAGGATGTGGAATCCTCCTCAAACCAAGTTTCTCCACCATCTCCTTAGATAAAAAGTTATCAGTACTTCTAGTTTCCACAATAACCTTACAACACTTACCACCTAATTTGCACACAGTCCAAAAAAGATTCCTCCTTTGTGAACTCTCAACCAGTTTCCTGCTTTACCTCATCAAGACTCTCCTAAGCATAAGAGATTATGCTTGCTCTGATTTTATCCCATCTTCAGTTACCTACTCTTCATGCGTCATACAATTTTTTGTACTAGTTCCTTTACATGATCCCTCAAGACACTCAAAGGAATGATGTCTAGTTTCTCCACACTTGCAACACTATCCCAAGAATTCCTTGTTGCCATTCCCTCTCCTTTGTACCCTCTAATCTGATTCTTTACTCCACTTAGATCTGGATTGTCCGTCACTTGTCTACTTCTCCTTATTGTTGTTTATCTATTTGTCTTTCCCTCTAGGGTTATTCTACTATCTTTTCTTCACTTTTTCTTCTTCCTTGAGAGCATATTGGTATGCATCTTCAACTATGGAAATCCTCAACATACTCATCTCATCCTGAATATTAAATGTAGGGCCATTTATATACCTTTCCACCTTGTCCCTAGTCATCTCTCAGTGCCCAGATTTAATTGTTGTCTTGTAAAATTCCTCAATATACTCTTTTACACTCATGTACTTCTACCTCAGGTTTTGGAAATTCTTCAACATTTCTATCTCATAGTCTCCCAGAATGAACTTAGCCTTCAACCTTGCAACCATCTATCTTCATCGAGTGATTCTTTTTTCACCATTCCCCATTCCATCCTTCTACAATTCTTTCCACTATAAGGTAGCATGTCCTTTCAACTTAGTTTGTTCCAACCTACCCTTCAACAAGTCTCTGATATCCTTAAGCTCAAAATAGTCTTGCAACTGTCCTATCCAGTCTATCAAGTCTTTTAGATTTAATTTACCTAAGAAGTTAGAAACCTCCACCCTACGACTTTTACTTGCTTGTGCTACTGCTCTCAATAATCTATCTTCTCCCTCATATGTCAGTCCTTTAGCCTCTTCAGCCTCAAGGTCTTCTGCAACTTCTTCATATTCATCCTCTAGATTAGGATTTCTCCTCAAACCACCTAGGAAATTCTAGATCTCATTACTCATCTAATTTTTAAAATCCTCCATCATTTACTCCATTCTTCTAGGGTTAATGCTTCTTGGCAGCATTTCTCTCCCTGCTTGGTGCAACTACCTCAATTCAGTGATCTAACTACAAGGGTTCAATTTCCTCTCTTAATGATCTATTGAACACACTTACAACCTACCTCAAGTCAAAAATTTGTTCACCCAAGGAATGCCACAAGTACCACAACCCACTCAAGGTTCGCAACTAGCTCTCATCTCAAGATTCACAGGTTCGTAACCAACTCTCATCTCAAGATTCAAAGGTTTGCAACTAACTCTGATACAATTTGTTGTAGCCACGGTCAGAGGGTACTCAAAGAGAATAGTCTGGACCATGTAGAAAGAGTCACACAATGGAAGCAACCCAAGAAATGGAGGCAAATACAAATTAAAACATTCTTATTATCAAAAAAATTAATTACAACTGGTTTGCAACATGTTGAGTGGGAATACTTTGATGCCACGTTTAGGTACATTTAAGAAGTTCCACTTGACATGCCAAAAAAAGAAACTGTTGAAGCAAAAAATTTACATGGTAACACCCTTATGGAAACTCAGTTAATGGGGGGGCCAATTGCGCTTAAAGTGACTAACCTCTGGGTTTTTAAAGAAGTCGGTTTCTTAGTAATTGGGGTTATAAAATGAGAAAATGAAGCAAATATAAAAAATAAAGATCTAACTAAGATGATTTGCAAAGATGTAGATATTGGCACAATAAATATATCTTTTGGATGCAATTTAAGGGCCCGTTCAACAATATTCTAAGTCCCAAAATAACATAAATCAAAGGTGAAAACTTGAATAATTTATACAATAACATAAAATAACTCCCGTACACATTCACTAAAAAGAAGATTCAAAGACATGGTCTAAATCATCAAATTTATATGGAAATCATAGAAGTTCTATAAATAAACAACTCTTACAGTAATGGCACAATATAATGTTTTATCAAATAGATTAAGAAAATAGAAAGGTCAAACAATGGCACAATCTATGAGTCTTGTACAATAATCTAAAACAATAGAAAAGTCCTTTTGTCTTTCCCAAATTTTCTATATCTTCTGAACTCATTTTCAAAAGGAAGAAGTACTATTTATAGAAAATAATCCCACCACCTAGGAGGCCAAATAACAAAAAAATTCCCTTATTATGAGCAATGATTCCTAGAGCAATGATTTCCCTTGGTCGTTGCAACAAAAAAATATTTGGTTCATAGAACACAATCACCCTTGAGCTAGATACATCACCTACAAATGATGGTGGTGGTCCTAGTAGAACCTCATGCAAACATGTATCACTTAGCCATGGAGGTAGTTAGGACACCTGGAAATATGGTAGGGATATTGGTTCATTCCTCACTCATTGTGATGAAATTCCATGTGGGGAAGACATGTGGAGAAGTCTTCATTGTTAGCGTTGATTGTGAGGTCCACCAAAAAGTGTATGTGGACCGATGCTACGTAGCACTTGAATGAGGCCCCATTGAAAAGAAAAGGCAAGTAGTCTTCGAGTTTCCATAGTGTTGACACATGGAAGCATAGTAGGGGCTGAAAGAAGAGCAAAGGAAGAAATCCTTGTGAGAAGCACATATCAGAATATCGTGGCAATGGATGAATTTTATCAAAGAGGGGCCCAAGGATATTCAAATATATAAGGTATGTGCTGGACTTAGCAAAATAAGAATAACCTGAAGGGAGCTCAAGGAAATTTATATCCACAGGTCCCACTATATGTGTTTTTTAGAACTATTTACAAATTTAGATTATTTTTTTTCCTAAAACTAGTTCCTATGTAGAAATCTAGATCTGGGTATGATTCACCTAGATTGGCTAATGAGTCCCAGTAGGTCAAAAAGTTAGGTTTTGTAGCATTTCATAGCTGCTTCTATTCATCTCTATATTTTTCAGGTGCACACAATTCATCTTATATCTTTCTATTATGTTCCATTTACATTTCCAGGTCATTTTGTAGGTCATTGCATTGAATTAGGGTTTAGTGTTCCATCTTGCATTACATTTGTCTTTCCAAGTTCTTACTTGGTGGTGAACCCCCTAATAGTTTGCAAATAGCCCGTAGGACAACCCTATTGCAAGATATCTTCTCCTTCGAATTGAGATCTATAGTATTACCCTTGAATGAAATTGGAGAAGTGGTTGTGCTCTATGTGCTACAACCATATGATAACACCATACCACTTTTGTTAGACTTCACCAATGGAAAAAAGATACTTTTTCTATTACTAGATTTTTTCCCCACTTTAGTGAGATTATGACCCCATGTCAAACTCACACTAATGTAGACATCCAAGAAACTTAAGTATGCATCAATAACAAAGATACATGATCATACCCTATCAAAGTACAAGAAAATAAAACAAAACCAAAGGATCAAGCACAATCATTCTAACATGATGCAAAACAGGGTTGTTTGTCCATAACATATGTTGCTACTATGGGGTAGTGAAACCTTAGTTTGTCGACTAGGTGAGTTGTCCCTATATACACTGAAAATTGGTCTAGAAAATATTAATTAAATATCGATTATTTAATTAATGAAATTTGTATTCTTATAATATATAAATAAATTACAAATTTATTTACATAGTTCCTATTCTCTTAATTCCTCTATTCTAATTCACCCTCTTCATGATTTAATTGAAATAAACAAATCAAAATAATTTGTTTTATTTTAATTGATTCCTTCTCATTTAATTCAAATTTTTAAATTTTAATTTCATCACATTTCTACATATTTCTCTAACTACCTTCCACCTCACCCTCCAACTCACCATATGTCACATGAAAATAATTATCTTTATTTTCTAAAATGGATATTTGTTCTGATCAATTTAACCACCTTGAAGACATAGAGCCACTTCATTCAAATGATTCCTTCTTACACTTGGTAAGATGGTTTTACTAAAGGGAACAATTTCCTTTTTTTCTCCATCCTTCTATTCTTCACCTTCGGTTTCTCCAGATCAAATCTCAAATTTTCATGGTTGCCAACTCACCCAATGCCTTGAAAAAATCTTTAAATTGAGGCCCATTTACATCTTTTTCATAAGGAGCATTTTCATAATATTACTCTGCAGGAATTCATTCAGCATTTTGAGAGCTTAGTTTGGAATTCCCAATTCAGTATTTAGCATACTTTATCAATTTAGATTTGAATCATGGATTCTTTAGATGTTTCTTGGATTGTTTCAATTTAGCATTTAGAATCATTTCCACATCATTTTCTTTAGTTTAATTCTAGTTTTCATCATTTAAATATCATTTTGTATACAACAGTTCATTCATCATGTCATTTTATCATTTCATGTAGCTAAATCCTTCAATCATGTAGATGTAGACTTAGATTTTGCATTATAGATAAATAGGTTACTCATTTCTTAGATGGCATCCTCGTAATTTATGCATGAATAAGATCTAAGAGCATACATACAAGGACATTTGAGATTAGAGGAAGATGGGATGTTTTTGGGGAATTCTGTTATCAAATTGTGTTTGATTAAGTTAGATTTTATTACTATAATACTTTCCATCTAAGTGTGTTGTTAATTTGATATAATTCATGTATATTTTCTTACACACATAAAATGGCACCCACCATGGGGCCTAGCCCATATTATTTTGATATTTTCTAGAAAGTTTCTTTTACAGGCTCAAATGAGTAGTTTTCTGGCACAACCATGTAATTCTCTAGTATTTATAGGAGATTGTATGACACATCAACCAACTATTTTAGTTCTTTGAAATATTTCTTTGGCACATCAAAGCCATTTTGTGGCATATCAGGGAGTTTATGTGGCACTTTACCCTTTTTTTGTGGTGCTTTGGCCATTTTCTATGGTGCTTTTAATTGATTATGTGGTGCTTTTGTCTTTTTGGTGCTTTTGCTTACTATTATGGTGCTTTCAATTATTTCTGTAAATTTTCCCAAGAATGAAAACTGATGTCTTTTTTTTCTTTTTGTAGATTGCATAAAACACTGCCAAAGAACTTGTTGAAACTCCAGAATTCTTTTCAAAGAAAATATATGATAAAATATTAATAAATATGATATAGGGGTTGGATTTTATGTCTTTCCTTCTTGCTTATTTATTAGGAACATATATTAATTGACAAGGAAATAACACCATGTTTGCTACATGTTTGGAATGGTAGGCATATGCTCTTCCCTTAACTAGGTGACCAAAAATTCTAGACCCATTCCTTTTCATTTATTTGTGGTGTGTTTTGAATGGTACGCATATGCTCTCCCCTTAATTGGGTGACAAAAAAGCCAGACCCATTCTTGTTAATCTACAAGTGTGAGTAGGGAATACAATGTGGGTTCTCTCTTTATTCATGTGTAATAAAAATTGATCAAACTATGGGTATATTCTCTCTCTCTCTTTTTTATCCTAGAGGGCTTTCCTTGGGGAAAAAGTACTCACCTAAGGGAACGACCCAACAGGTAACACGGTAAAGCGAAGTACATTTCCAATCAGTATATAAGTGACAATATTGGAACAAAGGCCAATATCACACAGTTGGTTCCGACGAGAAGGGAAACAATGGTCTCTCACCACATGGATCAATCCCTATGAACAGAAAGTCCATACTAGAATCCTTATTGTATAATTGGCCAATAACTTTATCTATTATCTTGGTACAACAACGGTCATTGTGAAGGCATCCACATTCTCAAAATCTTTAGTCAAGATGATCAATTTTCCATGGGAGTTTCATGGAGGCTGGAAAATTGGTTGACCTAAGAAGTGAGTGGAATGTAAGGGGGAGCCCGTGTGGCCAATCTTCTAAATTCATCCGCTAAAGATAAGTGTGGTTGGGGTAAAACCCACATGGAATCCAAGAGAATATAGTCTTTCACAACCCTAGGGAATGTACATTGTGCTTGTTAAAGTGTCCTCAAAATGAACTTGAAAAAAAACCTTACACACTAGAAAAAATATAGAAACTATGATTCAAAATACATCATCTAGAACAATCTGTCCTCTAATGAAAAACTAGAAAAATCAAGTAAACTAGAAGCAAAATGTTGCATACCCTGTTCAACACTTCTACTACTTTTTGTAGTGCTTTCACTAATTTTTCCAACGCATCCACCTTCTATTACAACAATTCCACCTTATTTTCCAATGCATTTGAGATTTTTTGTGGCACATTTGCCTAATTCTGTGGCACATCCCATCCATTCTGTGGTACATCCCAACCATTCTATGGCACATATGAGTTTTTCTATGGTGCTTTTTTTCCTTTTAGCATTTTCGCCCACTGTAATGGCGCATCACCAAAATCCATAAACAAAGAACTAAATATAATTCTTATCCATCATTTTGAAACCACAATTCAAACATCTTTCCAGTTAAAATTCATTTTTCAACTTTGACAAGAGTCTAAACATGATCTTTATCCAATGACTTCATGAAACATTAAAATCCAAATACCAAAACCCATAGCTCTTAGTCCAAAGGATCCTCAAAAACGTCTTGCAACACTTTTTGACTTTAGGGATAGATTGCTCTTCAATTTTTACAGAAAATTTTCTGAGAACAACCCTAGTTGTATTTGTTTTATTATTTCCAAAATCCAATACTCTTCCAAAGATTCAACATCTTTTCTAAACAGGAAATTTCTCACCATTTAACAATTGGAATCAAAATTTCAAAATCTCTTCAAGTTTGGAATTATCCCTTAGAGTCTAAAACTTTGTTAAAATTGAATTATCCAAGTGAAACACTTTACCTAAATTTTTATCAAACATCTAGAAGTTCCCATCATCAGCAACACCCAAATTTGATCAAGTTGAGTTTCCCTATCGAGGTTTTTATCCTTCATCTTGAAACAATACACTTTGTATCAAATTCCATCACCTTAGTTACATCAATAGAATTCATCATTCTATTCAACCTAGGTATTTCCTTGGCACTCTCGAATAATAGTAAAAATTTGGTGAACCTTAGTCACTTGTGTGCCCATTATAACAAGGTCCCATAAACAAAAAAATAAGGACAAAGAAATTGAACCTCCAAATACTATGGATCAACCAAAAGAAAATCCTTTTCATAAGATTTCTCAAAATGAAATAGATGAGATAACAGAAGAAGAAATCGAACAAGCGAATCAAGACCCCAAATTCCATAAAATTCGTAGAAAAACTATTTGAAAAGGATGGGGAGAAATACCTTTTGATGTTAGCCAACCAAGGGGTTAAGTTACCAAATGAATTTGATGTTAATAAATTGAAGAGTATCCCTAAGAGAACTAAAAATGAAATGCCTACTGTAGATCAAATGGCGACCTTGACAAACCAAATGCAAAACCTTCAAAAACATCTCTAAGATATGCAAGGAGGGACTCCAAAATGATACCTCTTGCAAGACATTTTTCCTTATCCCTTTAATAGAAGGTTAAACATGATACCATTTCCCAAAAATTGTGACTTACCAAAATACAACAAATACAATGGGAAGTTTGATCCAATAGATCATGTACGAGAGTTTTGAACCATGAGTCTCGTGTTCGCTCATGAGGAAACATACTTAATGAGACTCTTTCCTCGTAGTCTAGTGGGACATTGCATTGAATGGTTCTTGAAGTTGCAACCAGGCACAAAATCCTTCGAAGAACTGGTTAACAAATTCATCACACAATATTCCTATAACATCACACATGAGATAACCATGAAGGATTTTTGTAATACCAAACAAAAACAAGGAGAATATTTTCTCGTATTCCTCCAAAGCTATAGAAGGTTATTCACTCGTTATGCTCATCCCATACTCGAACAAGGAAAGATGGAAATTTTTATTGATAACCTTAACAATGAAATGAGCTATAGATTGCAATTACAATGTCCCCCTAGCTTTGAGAAGATGGTATAAAATGGTGTCAAAATAGAAGAAGCCTTACTAAAAATAGGGTTATTGAAGGTTTACAATGAAGGATTAAACAATGCTAGTTAATCTAACCATCATAATAATGAAAAACCCAAATTTTGGACAAGGAATAAAAATTCCAATGATGGTACCACTGAAACACATAGTGCTAAACCAATATTTAACTTGTCAGGAACCACAATCAAGATGGATAAAAATATAAATCAAGGCACTAATCAAAATGTCAACTCTTCCAATAATCAAAGCAGCCACAATCAAGGTAACACCCCATCGAAACCTCCACAGCATCAAACATAATCAAACCTTAGAAAATTCACCCCTTTGGGTCAATCACACAAATCTGCATTGATAGAAATTCTTGAAAATAACCTCATAACACTACCTGACACTTGAAGCTTTGAACCTAAATTAAAATCATCATGGTGGAATGATGCCTATTACTGTGAATTTCATTGATGCGAAGGTCACCAAGAAAATAGTTGCATGCAATTGAAACATAAAATATAGGACATGATAAATAGCGAAATCATACGAGTAGAGGGACTCCAAACAAATGTAGATCATGGAGCATTAAAAAATCCCTTACCAAAATATGAAAAATGAGAATCCTCTATGATGAATAACAAGGAAAATACTATAAACTATGTCCATGATACTGTCATAAATCATATCCCAGAAATAGAAAATAAAATGAATACCTTTGAAACCCACGATTGAAAAAACATTACTACAAATGATAATTTGATCTATGACATTCCAATCAAACAAGAAAAAGACATCGTTATCCTTGAAAATAAAATCATTAACACCAAACCAAACATGAATGAAAATCATACTCAAATCAATTTCATCAAAATCAATGGGAAACAAGACAACATACTAGTGAATGCGACCACAAGAGCATAGGCCAAATATGTCTTAACATGAAGTTCATCTAAAACACTCGTAGCCTCATCCAACCAATACAACATAGTGGACCAATTACAAAATATCCCTGCACAAATATCAATATTGGAATTGCTCAAGATTTCACCCATCCATAAAGAGATTTTGGAAAAATACCTAGTGGACACGACTGTGCCATAAAATCTGGATGTTTGTAAATTTGAAGCCATGGTGGGATATTTAACTGCACCACATTGCCTATCATTTTTCCAAAAATGATGATCCATCCATTTCTCATCCCCAAAATGTTTCTCTCCATATCAAAGTTCTAATGCATAAACATCATGTGAAACATGTCCTAATAGATCGAGGATCTAGCATGAATATATGTACTTTAAAAGCTTGTTCATACCTTGGGATTTTTTGAGAATGCAATGGATTCAAAGAAAAAGATTACAATAAAAGCATATGATGATGAGGAAAGTGCTTCATAGGGGTTAACCATCCTACCTATTTAAGTGGGACAAATCCAAAAATATGTAATCTGCCAAGTCTTAAAAAAGGATCTAACCTATAACATACTATTGGGTCGACCATGGATTCATGAAATGCAAGTGGTCCCTTCAACATACCACCAATGTCTAAAATTTCCTTTTGGTGGCCAGGAAATTGCCATTTTGGTTGATTCAAATAGTCCCTAGTATTGTAATACACTAAAATATGTCCAAGATATCTTGGTGCCTCATAATAGAGAAGCTTCCACTCCCACTGCTTCCAATGATTAGAGGTAGTCAAGTTCTTCATCCAAACCATTGATCATTTCCACAAATCATTAAATTCAATCCAATTCCATGTCTAAACAATCTGAGAAGAAAGAAGAAGTTGCTCCATCCACCTCCTCAAATCTTGAAGCCCAATTGAATTCCATGTCAAAGCAATATAACAAAAAATTCAAAATCAAAGACAAAAGTGTTGGTGAATACTTCTTTGAATGGTTCATATGTATTTCACACTTTTCTTCTCCAAAATTTTATAGACAACCATCCATGTCAATGTAGTAGACCACACAACCAATTACCAAATTTGATGGATGGTTTATAAAAGAAAGCACTAGGTTTGATGAAGCAGAAGACAATGATGTTCTAAATTGGCTTTATAAAGAAGAGGAAGAATCCCAAGCAACAATTGCAAATGTACAAACAACGTAATATGGAAAAGGTTTCACTATTATGGAAAAGATGGGATATGAAGGAAAAGGTCCCATAGGAAAAACAAAAGAGGGAATTTTAGAGCCAATTCAACCCATTTTAATCAATCCAAAATACAAGATAGGGTTGGGCTATAAAGAGGACACAAAAGAAAACGTGGTTGAAAGAATCCTACAATTACAAGCTAACAAAGAGCATGAGACTAATTCCAATGAATATGAGTGGGATTCACTGTCAGAAGAGTCATGTCATTACAAGAACATTGATGTAGTACACAAATATGCACCCTTACTCGAAGAGGGACAAGGATCATGTTTTAGACCATTTCAATTTGGATCGCAACACCTTGATGATTCCAGTGAAAACAATTCAACCCGGAGTGAAATAGATAATTCGTAGGAGAGTTACCTTATGGACCTTGATTTTTCTATTGGAAAAATTGAAGACACCACTATCAGAACCCTTACCATTTATTACCTTACCCTGTCTAGTGACTGCTTACCCTTAGTACATCCCTAGTATAGATTGGGACTCAACAAAGCCCTTTGACATCCCTGCATTTTCAAATGATGATGCCATCCTCAATTTCCTTTGTGCCAACAATCCTGAAATAGATTCCACCAATGAACATCATAACAAGGCTTCCATACAAGGGAGTATCAAATCTTTCAGCTGTAAAATGAATAATATAGGAAATAGATTTGATATTGAAAACCATTTAATGGTATTGTCAGATATGGAAAAAGTTAAAAAAATGAGCACATCTAATGGAAAAAACCTCTCTGAGATGTCAAAGGATGGAAGATTTGATACTCTCCTAGAACATTTTCAGGAAAGATCAAAATTCTTGATTGAACCCACATAGTTTTTCAACATTGGAAATGAAGAGACAGTGAATAATATCCATCTAGGAACATCCTTGACAAAACAAGAAAAGCCAAGCTTTCTCAAAATTTTCACAAAAAGGAAAATTAACTTTCCTTGGTCATATGCTAGCATGCCAAGAATTGACCTGGAACTCATCATGCATCATCTATCATTACCTCAAGGATTGAAACCAATCAAACAAAAGTTGAGAAAAATGCACCCCCATAACGCCCTACTAGTAAAGGAAAAGTTGAAGAAATTGTTAGATGTAGGATTCGTCAAATCCATTAACTATGCCGAATTGATTCCCAATATAGTGTTGGAAAAATAAGGACAAAAAACTAAGAGGGGGGAGTGAATCAGTTGTCACAAAAAATTTAAACTTTTACTAACTTAACATAACCTTCATCACAAATATGATGAATAAACAATTAACCATAAAAAATGAACACATCATAGAAAGAAATAACAATAAGATTTTTGCATGGAAACCTTGTTAGGGGAAAAACCATGGTGGATGTTAATCAACAAGATTATACTATGTTAGAAGTATAAAAGAAATAATAAGGGGAATGCACATGCATTCAAGTACATTTCCTAGAGCTCACTGCTCAATTATAAAAGAGGACTCGCTATCCAACAATAGGGTTTGGATTAAAACCATCCAAGATGTGAGATGAGAAAATAGCTTATTCTCAAGCCTGATTACAGTTCCAATTAAGCTCAATACTTCTTCATACTTCACACTTTGCTCAGTAATGATATTCACACATACCCACATTTGAGCACACGAAGCATGTTTTCCACTGATCACACAATCACTTTTATATATCTGCAATAGGATATTTCATCACAACTTACTTGGCTAGAAAATAAAATATATTTTCAATGTCAGCCCAAATTTACAAATAATATTTTTAATGTGTATCCACCAAGGTTGACCACAACATAGTAGGGACCCAAATTAATATCTCCTACACAAAAATACTTTAATTAATTTCACCACAAATATCCACAACATGCTACCACCAACATGTCAGACAAGAACATGAAAAATCAAACATGCACAAAAGGATCTTCAACCACAAGCTCACTGAGTAATGTGGATCTACCACAAAGATAGAGAATGATCTAGAGACATATGAGAACACCAAAAAACAACAGAGAAGCATCCACAACAACTGAGATAACCAAAATCACACAATCTTCATTCAAGAACACTGAGAGAGACCAACACAACACTGTCAAACCATAACTCACATAGAACTTCACACGGACCTCTCAAAATTTTGGTAGATGATCTAGAAACATTCAAAAATAAAACCTTTAATCCACATTAGCTAATATTTTACGTATGGAACAAAACTCCTTCATGACCTACATAGTTCCACTAGGAACCTAGAACACTTTTTCTTATAATTTTCTCAATATCCTCAACATATACAACAATAGATACAGCAAATGCTAATAGTGTATACATCAATGACAACCACATATCAGTAACACAACCATAACATCCAATAATCTCCCAACAATCTCCCCCTTTGGCATTGATGGCAACACATGATGTGAAAAATACCATCAACCCAACATGTTGACTTCTCCCACACTTCTCTTGAAAATATTTTTCACATTACACTTCTCCCCATTTCACATAAATGGAAAAGGTAAACATGACATTTCCATATGCTTTGAACCACATATATGAACATTTGACTACCACCCCTGAGTAGTAGACACAAAAAGATCAATCTGGATCAGAATATAGCAATGAAGCTCTCAGATTGATGCAAGAAAATGCATCATTTAGTTCTTATTATTAGGGGTAATCACCCCTAGCATTCCTCTGAGATACTCAAAAGTATCTTTCAACAATGGCTTAGTAAATATATCTACAATCTATTCTCTGGTAGGCACATACTCCAGTCTAACTACTTTTTCATTCACTTTCTCCCTTAAAAAATGAAACTTGATTGATATATGTTTGGTCTTGGAATGCAACATCGAATTCTTTGAAATATTTATTGCACTTGAATTGTCACAGTATATGGCAATAGGTTCTTCACATACCACCCTGATACCTTTCAGCATCTATTTCATCCATATCATTTGAGTACAATTATTGTCAACAATATTATATTCAACTTCAGTAGTGGATAGAGAAATGGAAAAAAAAAATTCTTAACCAAGACACCAGCTTCTTCCCTAGGAAGAAAGCACCACCACTAGTACTTTTCCTATCATCTACATCACCAACCCAATCCTCATAAGTGTATGTACACAAAGTGAGATCATCATCCTTCAGATACCAAAGTCCAAAGTCAATTGCTCCTTTTAGATCTCTAAGGATTCTTTTGACATCAATCACATGTGATTCTTTTGGATCAACTTGAAATCTAGCAACCATACATACAACATTCATAACATCGAGTCTAGTCTGAGTCAAGTAGAGCAGTCCACCAATCACTGATTTGTACCTTGTTTGATTTTCCTTAGGAGAATCATCATTCTAAATCAACTTACATCTCATTACCATGGGAGTGCCAACAGGTTTTGAGTCTTCCATACCAAACATCTTCAGCAGCTCTTTCACATATTTGGATTGAGATATGAAAATCCCTTGGTCCAACTATGTAATTTGCAATCCTAGAAAGAAATTCATTTCACCAATCATGCTAATCTCAAATTCACTTTTCATGTCATTAACAAAATTCATGCATAGATTATCATCTCCACAAAAAATGATGTCATCAACAAATACTTCTATGATTAACTCCTTATCATGATCTAGTTTTAAGTATAAGTTACTATCAGCAGTACCTTTAGTGAATCCAAGCTTTAGTAGATATTTGTCTAATTTGGTGTACTAGGCTCTGGGGGATTTTTTGATTCCATTAATAGATTTCTTCAATTTGCAACCATATCTTCCTTATCTGTTAGCTGAAATCCATTTGGTTGTTCAATGTACACTTCTTCTTCTAGTTGGCCATTCAAAAATGTAGAATTAACATCCATTTGATATACTTTATGGTTCTTATAAGTAGCATAAGTAATAAATAATCTTACTACTTCAATTCTAGCAAGAGGGGCAAAGGTTTCTTCGAAATCAATACCTTCCATTTGAGAGTACCCTTTACATACCATTCTTTCCTTATTCTGGACCACCTCACCTTCCTCATTCAACTTGTTTCTGAATACCCACTTAGTACCAATCACATTCTTGTCTTTGGGCCTAGGAACTAGTGTCTATGTGTCATTCTTTTCAATCTATTTCAATTCTTCTTTCATGGCTTCCATCTAGTGTTCATCTTGACAGGATTTAGTGATAGTCTTAGCTTCAATCTTGGAAATCAGACAATATTCGTTTATAATTTTTCTTCTAGTTTGCACTCCTTTGCTCGTATCTCCTATGATTTGAATTTTAGAGTGATTCAAATTTACATACATTGGAGTCTTGGGAATTTCTTGGATTTCTATGTCTTATGAACTTTCTTCTACACTTGCACTTGTCTTTTCTTCCTGACTGACTTGATTTTTCAGAACAACTTATGGTTGCTTCATTGAAAAATATGGAATAATCTGAAGTAGATTTGGTGTTTGAGTGTTCTATCCTTGATTTGTGTTGTCTTCATTTGAATCATAGCTGCATCATCTAGATGATTGGATAGAGTCTTCATCTACTCTGACATTTGCACTCTCAACAATATTTCTCAGTCTTTTGTTATAGCATCAGTATGCCTTGCTCTTTGTGGAGTAACCTAGGAAGTCCCTTCATCACTTCTAGCATCAAACTTTCCTATATCATCATCTCTCTTGATGTAACATTTTCTTCCAAAAATATTGAAATACTTAACAGTAGGCTTGTAACTGAACCATAGTTCATAAGGGGTCTTACCAGAATTACTATTCACATTTACCTGATTCAAAGTATATATAGTAGTGATTACCGCTTCACTCCAGTACATATAAGACACATTCCCTTCCATCATCATTGTTTTGGCAGCATCTAGAATTGTTCTATTCTTTCTTTCTACAACTCCATTTTGTTGAGGGGTTCAAGGAGTAGATAATTGTGTTTTAATTCCATGTTCTTCATAATAAGAATTAAACTCTTTAGAAATGAATTCTCCACCTCTATTAGATATCAAGCGTTTTATTTTCAAATCTTTTTCATTTTCTACCATGACTTTGAAACTTTTGAACTTGTCCAACACTTCATACTTTTCTCTTAAAAAGGAAACCTAGATCATTCTATATTAATCATTAATGGCCAACATAAAATAACTTTCTCCATGAATACTTCTAACTCTAGAGGGACCACAAATATAAGTATGTAACAATTCTGACATATTATATGAATGAAATTGTTTGCTCTAGAAGGAGATTCTGGTTTGTTTACCCATCTGACATTCTTGACATATTACATTTGCAGGCTTAACTAACCTAGGAAGATCTCTTACTACCTGAGTAGAATTTATCTTGATAATGTTGTCAAAGTTTACATGACATAACCTCCTATGCCACAACCAACTTTCATCTATTTGAGCAATTAAGCAACTTCTACTAGCAGTATTAAAGTGAAAAATATTACCTTTAGCTTGCAAAGTAGTAGCAATCATGTTTCTGGAACTCCCAGGAATCTTACATTTTCCATTCTTGAATTGCAGATCATATCCCTTGTGTACAATCTATCCAACACTTAACAAGTTATGCTTTAGGCCTTCAACATAAAGAACATCATTAGTATTTTCCTTACCACCAAGGCTAATAGGACCTCTACCATGAATCACACAAGCATTGTTATCTCCAGATCTTACAACCCCACCATCATACTTCTCTAGACTCACAAACTTTATTTTATCACTAGTCATATGATGTGAGCATTCACTATCAATGACCCATTCATCTTTCTCCTCAACTCAGGTTGCAAGAGCTTTCTTATATTTCGTAGATTCGGTAGGAACATGTTTATTTTCAATGGTATCAATGAAATACCAATCATCTTCATTTCCATTAGATTTATCAAACTTAACATTAGTTATTGCTTCTTCAACAAAGTATCATTTCTTTTGGAATCTAGGTTTTCTAGGTCTAGACCTAGGAACTCTTTTGGGACATCTTGATGCAAAATGACCTATCTTACTACATGAAAAACATATAATAGGAAATACATCTTCATACTTACCTTTTCCTCTTCCTTCTTCCTTTGCAATCAGTACTTCCAATTCTTGTACTTCTCTTTCTTTTTCTTTGAGTTGTTTCAGTTCTTCATCATATTTAGATATCTTTCTAGAGCTCTCTCCCACACTGTATCTAGGCCTGTAACTTCTAGATACAGTAGCTTTGAATGCAAATTTAGTTTTTGGTGTAGATTCATGAAATTCACTTACTTCAAAAGTAACAAGCTTCCCTATTAGTGTATCTCTTGCCATCTTGTTTATAGACATAAATTCCTCAATAGCATGAACCTTCATTTTGTAAGAAGGAGGCAACGATCTGAGTATCTTAGCCACAATTTCATCCTCACTCATTGAACCACCAACACATTTAATACCTAGCACTATTTCATTTACTCTCTTCATAAAAGAAGTATTATTCTCATCTTAACCTATCTTTAGATTCTCATACTTTCCTTTTAAGCTCTATATCTTAGCCATCTTCATGTATGTATCTCCTTCATACAAAGTTTCTAGCTTCATCCTGATCTCATGAGCTATTTGTAGACCTATCACATTAGTCATCTCTAAATATGTTAGAGCAGTGACCAATGCTTCCATAGATCTTGTATTACTTTTAGCATCTTTGATCTCAGTAGCAAAGGAGGGACCATTCTAAGGAATAGTATATTGATCTCTTGTAATCTTCCAATAAGCATCACCAATGCATTGCAGATGAAATTGCATCCTAAATTTCCATAGTGAGTAGTTGGTGTCATCAAATCTAGGACTATCCTTCTTCAATGTTGATGTTGACATCCTGGATCACCTCAAGATGTTAAACTTCCTTAAAGGAACTACCTTTGATACCAATTGTTGGAAAAAAAAGGACAAACAACTGAGAGGGGGGGTGAATCATTTGTCATATAAATTTAAACTTTTACTAGCTTAACTTAACCATAATCTCGGATCTGATGAATAAGCAATTAATCATAAAAAATTAACACATCAAAGAAACAAATAATAATAGGATTTTGGCATGGAAATCCTGTTAGCAGAAAAACCAAGGTGGATGTTAGTCCACATGATTATACTCTGTTAGAAGTATAAAAATAATAATAAGGGGAATGCACATGCCTTCAAGCACACTCCCTAGAGCTCACTGCTCAATTACAAAAGAGGACTCACTATCCAACAATAGGGTTTGGATTAAAACCATCCAAGCTATGAACTGAGAAAATACCTTCTTCTCAGGCCTGATTATAGTTCCAATTAAGCTCAATAATTCTTCATACTTCACACAATCTTCTTCACACTCTTCTTAGTAATGGTATTCACACATACGCACATAGGAGCTCACAAAGCATACTTTCCACCGATCACACAATCACTCTTATATATCCACAACATGATATTTCACCATAGCTTACTCAACCAAAAAATAAAATATATTTTCAATGTCGGCCCAAATTTACAAATACAATTTTTAATGTGTATCCACCAAGGTTGACCACAACATAGTGGGGACCCAAATTAATATCTCCAACACAAAATACTTTAATTAATTTTGACACGAAAATCCACAACATGCTACCACCAACATGTCGGCCAAGAACATGAAAAATTTAACATGCTCAAAAATATCTTCAACCACGAGCTCACTGATTAATTTGGACATACCACAAAGATAAATAATGATCTAGAGATATATGAGAACATGAAGGAACAATAGATAAGCATTCACAACAACAGAGATAACCAGAATCAAACAACCTTCATTTAGGAACACTAATAGAGACCAGCACAACATTGTCAGACCATAACTCACACATAACTTCACATGGACATCTGAAACTTCTGATTGATGATCTATAAACATTGAACAATAAACCTTGTAATCCACAACAAATAATATTTTACATACAAAACAAAAAACCTTCATGACCTACACAGTTCCACTAGGAACTTCGAACTTTTTTTCTTATAATTTTCTCAATATCCTCAACATATACAATAATAGATACACCAAATCCTAATAGTGTTGGCATCAATGAAAAAAACATATCAGCAAAAAATCCACAACATCCAACAATCTCCCAACATATAGTACTAGTTTCAAATCCTAACAATAGCATTCACATCTACACAAATTTTTAAGATGTTAACAAAGCTTGTCATAAGGATGATTTTCCTCTTCCCAATATAGATATCATAGTAGACCTCAAGGAAGGACATGGTATGTTATCACTGATACATGGATTTTTTGGGTATAACCAAATCAAAATAGCCCCAGAATATAAAGATAAAATTAACCTCACTTGTCCATGGGGAACCTTATGTTGGAATCTTATGTTGTTTTGCTTCAAGAATGCAAGAGCTACCTACCAATGTTCCATGGCCACAATTTTTCATGATATGATGCATACTTTCATGAAAGACCATGTAGATGATTTATTAGCCAAATCATATACCAGGGAAGGACATTTGGATATCCTAGATAAAATTTTCACCAAACTAGAGAACTTCAATGTATGGCTAAATCCCAAGAAATGTGTGTTTGGGGTGATGTCGAAAAAACTCCTAGGTTACATAGTATCAAAAAAAAATATTGAGGTAGATCCATTGAAAGTTAAAGCTATTATGGAAATTCTACCACCAAAGAACATTAGTCAAATCTGTTCTCTACAAGGGAGGTTTCAATCAATCCACAGATTCTTTTCATAGCTGGCAGACAAGACCCATCCCTTCACTCATTTGCTGCATAAAAATGTTCCCTTTCAATGGGATGAGCAAAGTGAAGGATCCTTCAACCATTTGAAACAATATTTAATGAATCCACCTATCCTAGTACCACCAGCATAAGGGAAGACACTGCTATTGTATATTGCTACAATAGAGACATCATTGGGATCCTCATTAGCACAAGAAGATTCAACAGGAAAAGAACGAGCAATCTATTACATCAACACGACGCTAAATGGCTATGAGATCAGCTATACCCCCATTGAAAAGGGCTTTCTAGCATTAGTATTTGCTACCCAATAGCTACAACACTACATGCTAACTCACACCATCGAGTTGATAGCTAAAATTGATCCTCTCAAATATCTCCTCAATAAAGTGAACCTAATACAGATTGGCTAAATGGGTCATGATACTCAGTGAATTTGATATCCAATATGTAGATAGGAAGGAAATAAAAGGACAAGTAATTGTTGACCAGTTAATACAAGTACCATTACTAGATAATCATCCTTTACACATTAAATTTCTCGATGTTGATGTTCTTACCTTGGTTGCAAGACAATGGACATTATACTTTGATGAATCACACACCCAATGTGGATCAAGAGCTAGAATCCTATTTTTCACTCCACAAGGACATACCATACCAAAATCATATAGACTAATGTTCCCTTGCACCAACAACGTGGCGGAGTATGAAGCACTAATCATTGGAATCAAAATAGTTATAGAATGGGAAGTCCTAGAATTGCAAATGTATGGGGATTCTCAATTAGTCATTAACCAAGACAATGATGATCATCAAAAAAGGGGTGACAAATTGATGCCTTACAATAGAATGCTAGATGATTTCAAGAAATATTTTTTGGATATCAAATTTGAATAGATTTCAAGAGTGGACAATAAAGTCATTGATGGCATGGCTACTATTGCTTCCTTGTTACAAATTATAGAAAAAAGAAGTTGTTATGAGTTCTTGGTGTAACAATTATTTTCCCCTACCTATGATGATACTAAATCCCATGTTATTTGTACCCTACATGATACTAATACCTCAATCTATAGTGAAATTTATACCTATCTAAAATATAACACTATTCCACCTGACTTGTCATGAAACCAAAAATGCAATTTCATTGACTGAGCCACCCGACATACACTTCTAGTGGATTTATTATACCAACGAGGTCTTGACAAAACTCTCCTACAATGTATGGAACACAATGAGTTTGAAATAGCTTTACATGAAGTCCATGAGGGTGTCTGTGGAACACAGTCAAGTGGCCTAACCTTAGCCAAGAGACTCATTTCTTTAGGATATTATTGGGCAACTATGGAAAAGGAGTCTTTCCATTTTCTGAAGAAATGTCTGAAATGTCATATTCACAACAACCTCATCCATGCACCAACTCAAGAACTCCAACCTTTTGCATCCACATGGCCATTTTGTCAGTGGGGACTAGATCTTGTTGGTAAAATCCATCTGTCTTCATCAAACAGACACAAGTTTATCATCACAAATAAAAAATACTTCAAAAAATGGATTGAGGCTATGCCTCTAACCAACATCACAAGAAAGAAGATTTTATCATTCATCCTCAACTACATCATATGTTGGTATGGAATTCCCCAATCCATAGTCATTGATAATGGAAGACCATTCAAAAATCAAGAGATGCAAGAATTGTGTGAGAAGTTCAATATCCAACATCACTTCTCTACACCATATTATTCCTAGGGGAACAGTCAAGCAAAGGCTTTCAATAAGACCATTATGAATATTTTGAAGAAAGTTTTAAATGATGCAAGTTGTGATTGGAACATCCAATTAAACCCTGCTTTGTGGGCGTACCGCACTAGTATTCACACACCAACAAGAGCTACACCATATGCTTTTGTATATGGGTCTGATGACATCATACCTATTGAAGTTGAAATACCATTGCTCTAGGTTTCTTTGAAAGTTATCATCCCTGATGAAGACTACCGGGTCTCAAGATTGCAAGAATTAGAACTCTTAGATGAGCAACACCAAAATGCAGTGAATCACCTGAAAGCCTACCAACAATGAATGTCTAGAAGTTACAACCACAAGGACAAACCCAAAGTGTTCCAAGTGGGTGACTTAGTGTTGAAGGAAAACCCATACAATTATCAAGATAGAGAGAAGAAAGAAAAATTTGAACCAAATTGGTTGGGACCCTTTGTCAATGTATCGGTTTATGGTTCAGGAGCATATCAACTATCCACACCAGAAGGGGATCTATTTGAAGAACCCATGAACAATCTTCATGTCAAGAAATTCTATGCATAATTTAGCTGCTTCATTTGTAAAAGTCCTAAAAAAATCAAAAAACATCTGAAAAAGTCCTAAAAAAATCCAAAAACATCTGAAAAAGTCCTGAAAAAATCCAAAAACATCTAAAAATGTCCTAAAAAAAAGGTTACCCTGGTGAAAACTTGGCAAACAGTCATGTCTTGGTGACAATAAAAAAATAAAAAAAGTGAAAAAATACAAAAAATAAAAAAGTGAAAAATATTAAAAAAAGAAAAAATACAAAAAAAATAAAAAAAAGTGAAAAAAATACAAAAAATGAAAGAATTGAAAAAGATAAAAGAAAATCATAAAATCTAAAAAAAGCGCAATAAAAGAAAGTGGTGAAAACTTGGCAACAAGTGTTATTTGTGACAAGCTAGCTTCTTCCTATAGGGGAACATGTGTTGATCACTGGCTTGGTACCATTACCTTGCACATCCTTCATTCGAACTGCATATGCATACCTTGTTATGTCGGTCATGTCTCACCTTGGTTTCTTGACCATTGTACATATCCATAATAAACTGGCTTGTTTCCACTGGGGACAACAAATCTTGAGCTTGAACCAAAAGACAAACAATAGGAGAAAAAACACAACAAAATCAAACATAGAACATCAATCACCATCAGAATTTCATCAAACATCCTTGTCATGTCAGAAAATCCAAAAAAGGGTTAAAAATCCAAAAAATCCAAAACAAAGTCACATTGTTGAATTGTGTTGTTGCAGTTCATTGTAATTAAGTGTTTGTTCATATCTTGGTCCTATAAATCAGTCGAGTCAGTCGAACTACGTGGTATTTGTGTGTATAACATAGGCAAGTCTTATCTTTGATCAGCCCTCGAGACCCCTAGGATAGGTCTTTAGGTTGGGTGCTTGATCAAAATCTCAGAAAATACCTAAAAATTGGAAAATTGAAAAGTCCCAAAAACAACAGAAAATCAAGGTTACAAGGATGATGTTATTTTGAATCATGGTTTTACCACTTCCACATGAATGTTAAAATTGTTTGCATTATGATTGATGTTATCATTTCTCAAGAGCAATTCAAGGATGTCAAAGAACTAGAAAATCTATGTCAAGAATGATATTTTTTTTGTCTGTTGCCTGTGAGTTAATCATTATTACTATGAGAATCATCACAGGACGTGCTCTACAAAGTATCACTGATGATATTCTAGATTCACATAGGAAAATGGTTAACTCTTTTTTTTTAATGCAAGGGATGGTCAGGTCATCTTGGTCCAATTATACATGGATGCTTGTGTTAACTTGCACTATAAAACATCATGGAAGTAGTACTTAGGTCATCATGGTCCAATTATACCATTGATTTTTGTACTCATTTTCAATATTTTCAAAGCTCAATGATGACAATAAGCACAATAAATCACTAGGATGTCACTATTGCATTGTTATTATTGCATATCTAGGCTGCATTCATTTTTAGTTGTTGTAATGGAATTTATATATTTTTCCAAGGCTGATGTTATTTCTATCATTAACAGATTGAGTACATTTCATGTAGCCAAAAACATCATTTAGAGGCATGAACATTAGGACATCAATCATAGGATTATCATAGCCTCTAGGCATTCATTTAAGTCATCAATCATATATTTGCATTATGGAAAACCCAAGAAAAAAAAATGCATTGATCATATCATTTTCATCCATATACATTTAATCATACATCCTAGGCATCAACATATGTAAATTATCATTCATTCATTTCATACATGCATTATATCATAATATTTGCATAAAAAAATTACAAAAACATAAGGTACCATGCATATCATACATCCATAGGGCCATATAGAGTCATTTATTATTAGAATCATTCATCTTTGCATTAACATTATCTTACATCCATCACATCATACATAATTGCATTAGAAAAATACAAAACTAATAGCATGTAGAAATTTTCATAGAAACATAGGATCATAACACATATTATATCATCATCATAAAATATCACGTAATATACATGACATAGAAATTAAATGCATCCATCATAAATTAACACATATAAACACATAGGATCATCATCATCACTACATATATATATCTCAAAATATATCAAATGTACAAGGATGTTTGAATGTTAGGAAATACATCATCAAAATGGTGATATCTTCAAGATTCAATGTATACATCATGATATAACATCAAATGACAGAAACTATGTGGTACTGCCCCCAGACATTGCTAACATCACTGAACCTGTACCTCCCCTTGTTGCACCTGAGGGACTTGCACTTGGATCCCTCTGATCCCCAGGCAATGGATATGTCACACCTACACTCACCATCTGGGACTGTGATCTACTAAAACTCTCTCGTCACTCAGAAGGAAGCAACTCATGATACTAGGGCCTATAAAACTCCACCTACTAAGTTGTGAGACAGATCTCTCAAAAAGAATTAGCAGATCCTATAGCCATGGCAGCCTTCTGCAACCTCTCTATAATGGCCTCTTCATGCTCAGCCTGTCATCTCAGTGAATCTCTCTCGGTAGTCAATGTTGTAACCTGCCCCTATACCTATCGTTGGCCATGTACCTGTGCTAGTTGTTGTTGGGTAGCATCCCTCTCAGCTGTCAATGTTTCAATCTACCCCTGGGCCTATAAGAGTTGTGCCTATACCTGGGTCAATAGTTGTGTTTGCACCTATAGCTGCCCCTGTAACTGTGTTAGTTTCCTCTAAATAGTCTAAACCTATGTATGCAAAGTAGTGATCTATAATTGTTGTTGTTGAGAAGGAAAGCGTATATGTACACGCTGTTGTGATGTTGCTACCAAGGATTTCCTCCTACGAGACACTCTGGCATTGAAACTGGGATGTGCACCACCTCCTCCATCTCCTCCACCACCATCATCACCTCCATCATCATAACCACCCTCATCTCCACCCTCTCCCTCCTCCTCCTCATCTATGCCACCTCTACCTCATCTTTTTCAGGGTGGTCTATCCTCATCATCCTCAAATGCCGACATGGGCTCATCAGGACTCGAAAGCCTCAAAAATGGATGCTGACCAAAATACACTGTATACTCCTCACTCATTTATCCCTTGAAAATCTCTGGATGATATTCCCAAATCACTGGTTATAATTGTAGGTACTCGTCACATGCAACATCATAGGACAATGTCGGTCCCCACCTAGTCATATCCTACTATTTGAGGGCATATAGAGTTGATCCTTGTTGCATCCCCTGAAATTTTCCATACTTCCTCAGTACTCTCAGTAATAGGAATCTCTTGATCATATACCAATTCTATCCAATAAGGTATTTGACAGTCATAAACTAAGGAACCTCTAAGTGATCCTCGACCCACTGCTCATAGTCCACATATGGCCTCTAGGTGACGGAAGCCAAGTCATCAAGCACCCATCTCCAATACTACAGTTTCCCCCTCTTATGTTGGACAACTACACTTGCATAACAATAGATATAAGGCCTCCCAAATGGTCAAAATATATCTATCTCTGGCCATGTCATTGCAATATGCTCCAAGGCCTAGACATGGACAAATGTAACCCTGACAAACAAGCTGGCTCCCCTTAGATATACAACCTAGTGCAAATCATGATATAGGTGTGCAAGCAAACATGACCCCCAAGAAAATAGGGTCCCAAACTGTATCATTTTCTCTAAATTATGACCCCAACAAATGAAAAATATCTTTTCCCTCTTGTCTGGACATAAGAAGCCATCGATGAATCCTACAAGAATGGAAGGAAAAGGGGCATAACTGTAAAATATCTCCAGCCATAGTATCCAACATCCAATAATTTGATAATCCTGGAAAATCTGACATAACACATTTGTACCTCCCTACTCAGCAGAATCATAAGTCATGATGCCACCAACTATAGGAATCTATAAAATGTTGTACACATCCTCAGGTGTAACGACCATCTCTTTGATGGGTAGATGGAAAGTGTTGTGGTCGCTATGCCACCTCTCAGCCAATTCCTTCAACAATCCCTAGTTAATCCTAACCCACAACATATCAATCAACGAATATAGACCACATCTTTCAACAATATCTCTATCAACATGAGATAGTTGTGGAATCATCTCCCATGTCAGTAAGAATTGCTCTCAAGATTGAAAAATTATCTAAATTTGTCTCCAATCATTTTCAAACATCGCAAATCAACATATCAATCAAACCAAATCAATAAATCAATCAATCATCAAATATCAATCAACCTATCAATCCTAATGAGATTTTCATCAAATCTTGTCAACATTTTGTTTTGATTCTTGCCTATCATTAGGTCAAAACAACATCATCATTAGTGTATCTTGCCTATCATGAGGTCACTAAATCATCTAATCTATCATCAACACTTAACCATTAGCTAAATGTGATCAAACATCACAAAATTCAAGGAGGAAAATCACAAAATCTTCAAGCTTCCCTAAAAGCATCAAAACAGACGTTAAAAGCCCCAAAAGTCGCAGAAGCACCATTCTATGATGCGTAGGTACAATTTCAAGCCAATGCACCAAAACATTCCCCTGATGCACCATTCCATGGATGTGCTGGAGAAATCCTCTAAAGCGGAAGCGAATCTGACAAGAGCACCATTTCATTTGAAGCATCAGAGCATCTCTCCTATGAGTTGAAACTTTGGGAAAAAGAGCCATTTCCTAAATTTGGACCTAGTGACAGCTTGGAGGCACCATTTTAGACTCTCAAAGCGCCATTTCGTGGAAGCTCCAAAACAGACCTTGAAAGCACCAGAGAATCTCTCTAAAGCTCTAAATTTTTTTGTGAAAGCACCAAAAAATCTAACCTAAGTGTTGTGAAATACTTTTGAAGTGCTGAAACAATTTTGAAATTTAAAATCTGAACTAAAAATCATGAAAAATTCATTCCAAAATCACAAATGAAGGTTTCAAAATTCTTATCGGAGGTTTTTATCCCGCTAGCCGATTATCCCTTCATGCTCGCTTGAATCGATGTATTTGTAGAGGGATCACCATCTTGCTCAGAAGCTCCAAAATGCTCTCACTTCAAAAAAAAATTCAACTTACAATTTGCACAAATGAACCCCTTTACACTTTTTACCTCGTAATATAAGTAATTAAAGGGGTGATTTTGGTGGCACTGTTTTAATTTCTTTTGAGGGGCAATTAATTGAGGCAACTTACAATCTTTCATATTAGGAGAGAAATCGCTGGAATATTATCAAATCAAGATTTTATCATCATCATCATCGTAAATCAATTGAAATTTTCAAAATTCATCAAAAAACCTTTATTATCACAAATTTCTTGATTTATCTCCCGAGGGGGCATATAGTTGTAACCTTCTGAAAATCACTGTCTAGGGCATCTTTAAAAAAATTTAGAAGCACTGATAAATTTTTCTTTGAAGTAATGCATAAACACATGACTTTAAAGAGGGGAAAAATGCATACACTCGATATTTGTCTAGAAAATATTAATTAAATATTGATTATTTAATTAATGAAATATTTATTCTTCTACTATATAAATAAATTTCAGATTTATTTACATCATTCCTATTCTCTTAATTCCTCTATTCTAAGTCACCCTCTTCATTATTTAATTGAAATAAAAAAATATAAATAATTTGTTTTATTTTAATTGATTCCTTCTCATTTAATTCAAATTTTTAAATTTGAATTTCATCACATTTCTAACTACTTTCCACCCCACCCTCCAAATCACCATGTGTCACTTGAAAATAATTATCTTTATTTTCTAAAATGGATATTTGTTCTAAACAATTTAACCACCTTCAAGACACATGGCTTCTTCATTCAAATGATTCTTTCTTACACTTGGAAAAATAATTTTACTAAAGGGAACAATTGCCTTCTTTTCTCCATCCTTCTCATTCTTCACCGTCAATTTCTCTAGATCAAATCTCAATCATTCATGGCTGCCAACTCACCCAATGCCTTGAAAAAATCTATTAATTGAGTCCCATTTACATTTTTTTCATAAGGAGCATTTGTATAATATTACTCTATAGGAATTCATTCAGCATTTTGAGAGCTTAGTTTTTCATTTCCAATTCAACATTTAGCATAGTTTATCAATTTAGATTAGAATCATGGCTCCTTTAGATATTTCTTAGCTTGTTTCAATTTATCATTTATAATAATTTCCACATCACTTTCATTAGTTTAATTCTATTTATGATGATTTGCGTATCATTTTAGATACAATAGTTCATTCATCATGTAATTTTATCATTTCATCTAGCTGAATCCTTCAATCATGTAGATGTAGACTTAGATTCTGCATTATAGATAATTTTAGGCTACTTGTCTCTTAGATGACATCGGGCAGCGATTTGTGCATGAATAAAATCTGAGAGCATAAATACTAGGAAATTTGAGATTAGAGGAAGATGGGATTTTTTTAGGGAATTATATTATCGAATTGTGTTTGATTAAGTTAGATTTCCTTACTATAATACTTTCCATTTAAGTTTGTTGTTAATTTTATATAATTCATGCATATTTTCTTACACATAGTCCCAGTGTATTGACTTCTCGCTATATAATGATAAAGTCGTGCCAGTTATTAGCTTCTCATCATACTAACCATACCAAATTTATCCTCTTAATAACTTTAATAAGGCACCACAATGTAAATCCTTTTGTAAATGCATTTGAATATCATGTAAAGATCTTCCTCTTAGGGAGCATTGTGCCTAATTTATCCAAGAGATGATAAGATAAAAGTGTTAGATTGTCACCCATGGGATGCCTCATTCACATCATTCCATGTCAGTGGATTGTGCACTCTTGGAGCACATCAAACCCAATGACACCATCAAGAAGAGGAAACATCACAAGAAGAGAGAAAAATCACACCATGAACATTTTCCAAAAGATGTCATTGATGTATGCCCTCACTTTAAAGTGGTTGCTACACTATCATTATGAGTAATTGCTTTAAAGTAGCCAATGTTTTTAGCCTAATATATGAGATATTTTCTTGGAAAACCCTATCCCAAGTCATATGTTTCTGAAGTAAGTTGCATCATGAAATAAGAAGGAATGGTTTCCCCCAACATACAATGCTAAACCTAGAAAAAAAAGTATGTCACATGCAAGCCAACTTAAGTAATCCACATCCCAAGATTGCTGTCACATATACACGGAAGGTGCTCAACTAGCAAAGAGAGACAACAACAAGTGGCATACAAGGACATAGCTACCTAACCCCTTTCCCCCATTGAGTTCAGGAAAAGGGTGAGCCAAAGATGGATGATGGTATGTCGCTCCTTGCAAAAAGGAAATATTTTATTTTAATAGGACCTAACCCCATGGGATTGAAAGAGGGCTAAAAAACCATTCTAGATCAACTAAAAAAGGGGGTTCCTATTAAGGGAGGACCCATTCACACCTAGGGTGAATGGGTCATGGCACCATTTTCTAGGACCTAACCTTGCCCAATGAAATATTTTATTAATTAAATTATGGGTGTTGGGATAGATCTTCGGGAGGTGTCAAAATTAAGGCTTAAATTTGAATTAAAAGGGGCTAATTACTCCAATTACCCACAATTAATTAATGACCACCTTAATAAATTTGAAAATTCCTTATAACACTTTACAACACTTAAATAAGGTACAAATTTAAATATTTTTTATTAAAAAGGTATTGATTAGGCTTAATTAAGCAAATACATCCTAGTAAAGTGTGAAATTGTGTTACAAAACTTTATAAAACCTTTGCAAACGATCAATTAAGGAAATTTTTAGTTAAATAAAGGTCCTAGAATAGTGTGAATGTGTAAAACAAATTACAACAGCACTCCAAGACATCATTAATTTAGTTTTAATGTCAATTATCAAACCAAGTAAAGGAAAAGACTACTTTTTCCATTATTATAGATTGAAACAACTTTAGGAAACTTCTTGGTTGCAATATCTTTTTGTCCCAGATCTTAGGTACATTACTTTCCTTAGCTTTGACCTCTTCCATTTTGAACTTGGCCAATTCTTTTGTCTTGGTTCCCTTATTTTCTGTATTTTGTTCTTTCATGAACTACTTGGCTTACCTTGGTGACAATTCACAATTTTCTTCATCAGATTATGAATGTTTCTAGCTTGCTCTAACAATGTTTCTGCCATTTTCTTATATTCCTCATTATAATCTATTCTCAAGGACACATTCATTTCATCCATTTCAATAGAACATATATCATCCTCAACCTCTTCATCCTGGTCAGGGAAAATTCACTAATGATAAGAGTCTAACTCTTGTCTTTAATAGTCTACATCGACTTCATGTGACTCTTAATCTTAAGAGAATTCATCATCAAAAAAAATTGATCTATGCATAAGCACATGTACTTCCACATCATTCTCCTCCATTGGCTCATAGTCATTTGATTAAGTTTTCTCTTTTTCAAATTGTCTTGCTACTAAACATGTTTGAAGAGCATGCAGTAGTTGGGAAACAACACACCAAGGTTCTCCACCAGTAAAATTCATGGAATTATTATGCAATGGGTCAAGGGGAACTTTTTTTTTTGTATTGTTCTGATTATTTTGAATTGTATTTCTATTATGCCAATTGGTGTTATAGGGATGGTCTTGTAGTCTAAGAGGTCTTTCATTTTACTAAATATTTGGTTTATAATTTGGAAGTCCCTTTTCTTTCCTTACAAGTCTATTATTTATATATTTCAGAGAGCTTGCAACTTTATAAATATTTTCTTCCAGTGATTCTCCCTATTATGTATAATGCTAATCTTCTTTCTTTGGTTTCTTCAATATTTTAACATCATCTATCATACCAGCTTTACTTGTTTCTCTCCTAATGTTCTCAATTTAGACTACCATCTTGAAATCCTCTCTTAAGGTTTGGGGATTCTTATCTAGCAAGAGATAACTCATTTTTTCATCAAATGATTTATAGTAGTTGACCAAACACACTTTATCATTAAGTCTCAAATGATTAGGTAGTATGTTTGTGGCCTTCTGAAATATTATATTGAAATAAACAACCTCCTCGTTTGAACCTTTAGAGATATTATTGAATACATTTAGAAGGAACCTTAAGTTAGTCTTATCACCATATTTCTCTCTAAACATCCTCCTAAATTCTTCTCAAGAAAAAATACTTTAAGGTAGTAATGACCTATACCATTCCCTGGCATCTTTAGTGAGTGGTTGCATGAAAATATTCATTATCACATCCTTAGCCTCCACCTCAAAATCATCCATCACATTGGAAAATTATTTTAGATGGTATTCACCACTTATTGCATTCTTACCAGAGAACTTAACCAAGGAAAGCTTGATATCCTCAGGGAAATGATTTGGATAACAAGGAATCCCAACAAATCACAATTGTTGGTACCTATCCACATGCATTGGTGAATTGATATCTTCAGTCATTATGGGGTTTATTATCATCTTGGTCACCATATTATTTATTCGCTTTACCATTTCCACCTCCACCATTACCATCAACTCCCTCTCCACCTCCAAACTAAGTAGTCTTATTGTGATTTTTTCCTCCACCTCCACCACCCTGACCTCTAGCACCACCTCCCCTAGGGGTTTTTTCACCTGATTTAGTTTTGTGGGATTAGGGATCACAGTTAGTGTGACAAAAACATGAAGCTCTAGTTTTTGGAATAAAGGTTTTGAGGAAAGAATTCTTCCTTCATATTTTTCATCTAAAGCCTCAATTTCCATTTTATTCAGTTCTTGCTACAACTTTTCATTGGCCAATTGCAACCTTAATATTTCAGGATAAGGTGTATAAAATGTAATGAAATTCGTTTTAGCATATTTGGTGGAGGTATTGGTAGATGAAGTGTTTGTATCTATACTTTGGGTAGTTTTCTTAGGCTCGACTATAGGTTTCTTTCCATAATCTATAGGCTGAGATTTCTTAACAATAGTAGAGGGATTCTAGACTTTAGTTGTTATAACATAAGTAGTAATAGTGCTTGCAATAAAGGTTCCCATAGGAATGGTTACCTTAGGGGGATTAGGGATTTCTTAGCTGCAGATTTAGGAGGATTTTTAGAAGATAATTGTTCCTTCACCACCTTTCTCCTCTTTTCTACTCTCTCCATTCGGGAATCTCTATCTAACATATTTTTCCTTATTTTCTCCTCCATTTCTTTTTATTTTCTCAATTATTCTTCCCTAATTCTATCCCTCTTTTCTTTGAGTCTATTATTTTCTTCTTACAAGGCTTGGTTATCCTTGTTAATATCATCTTCATCTTATAGGACATGCTCAGATCACTAGGTTCAGGAGTATAAAAGGTGAGATTCATTGGCTCTTTCTCAAAGGAATGGTGTGAGGCTCTACTAGGGGATCTACCTCTTGGATTAAAGTTGTCATAATTAAAAATAGCTCCACTCACAAGAGTTGCCCCTCTATATGGGAATTCATTTTCCTTTTCCCATAATTCCCATTTGTCTTCCTATAATATTTCAAGGTGACTATCAGGGATTTCATTAATGGGAATCCCTTCCTCATATGTATCAAGCACACCAAAATCATATACATCTTCATGAACATTTTCATTGTAAAAATTTTAATTTAAATGAGGAGATGGGCTAGCAAGAGTTTTAGTAGAGTTACTCGATTCAACATTATTCAATTTCTAGGATGGCTTCTTACTCTTTAGCAACTCAGATTCCAACTTCTACTTAGGAATTTTCTTCATATAGTTCTTTGTTCCCTTCATAGATTCAAACTTTTGGCTGACACAAGAGACTTCAAAGTCACCACCCATAATATGGGGAAAGGAAAATATATAACACATTGGAGAAGCACTTAGAAATTCAGAGAACACTTTGAACATAACCTTAGAAGAAATGGAAAATGGAACCAGGATGTGGTTAATAAAACTGGATGTGAACTATTTGTGAGGATTTGTATAAATTATTCCCAAAACAATGAAGAACAATGAAAATAATTTATTTTTACTGTACCAGATCTGACCTAGAGACATTAGACTAGAATTTTCCCTAACAGAGTCACCAATATGTTGGTTGTTTTTAATGAACCAAACTTGGTCTCATCAATTATCTATGAATTTTCCATAATTCAATGATCAACAATCTCGAGGATAGGCCAATGACTAGGTGAAAGCTTGCTAGGATTTCTCTCTACACTTCAGGCTCTGCAATACCTAGGAAGGTGATCCCTACAATGTACTTAATGATACTCTTGTACCATTTACCATAGATATTGTTAATAATAGATAAATTCTAATAGATTGAAAATTAGATGAAATCCTTCAAGAATCTAGTTAATTCTCTAACAAATAATCATCTAAAGTAGAGAATGGATGACCTCTCATGAAACTTTAAAATAATTTAAGGTGTATGAATGATTATCTTTAGAAATTTTTTCTTTAAAAGTTAGGTCTAACTCAATGACTTCAAAGTTATACAAATTCCTTATCCACTAGGTTAAGAATTTAAATATAAAATAATTCGTAATAGAAAAGTGACTAAGATCAACATTCACAAACTATTCTGTTATTTCATTACAATAAAACAACTCAAATCTCCTTGAACATAAACTACTTATCAAGTCCTCATACTTAATCACACAAACCTATGATTCCATCAGAGCATTTTAAATAATTCCTTGAATTAAATTAGAGACAAACCATACATTCAACAAAAATGATTGAATACCAATAAAATGATCCTTGATCATTTTATTAATAATTCATATGAAAAAATACATAATGAGGGAATCTATTTCAAAATTTTCACTTTCTCATTCAAATTCCATCACTATTTTAAAACCATTATTCCTATTACAAAATTGAATTTAGAACTAAGACTCAAAACTAATTATATTTCTTTGTGCTAGAATTACAAAATAATTTTTACATAAGTTTGAAAGCTCTATCAACCAAAGACCCATACAATTGGCTTTGAATTACCTTTTATAAAAATAAGGGAGAAAACAAGTTCTAGGCCAAATTTTACATTTCAATCACATTTACATTTGACTTACATTTGAATTTCATTTCAAAACCTCCCCAAGCAATTGTATTTTCATTTCTAAAGGAAAGAAATCCATATGAGAAAAAATTCCTTTTCATATTGTTGGAGAAGATACTTCTTGCCCTCCAAAGGGAATCTTTCTATAAAAACAATATTTTAGTGAACCTCAGCTATTGACACTTGCCCTCCTAGGATGTTTCACCAAGAAGGGAAGGCACATGAGTTAAAATATTGGTATACACTCAAGGATAAAGGTAATGTATAATGAAATGAGTCTAATTAAGATGTCCTAATGTTCTGATCTGAAAATGGAATGACCTAATAATGTGAAACTATGAAGATACAAAATTCTAGAAAACATAATGTGATATGCAGAAATGAACTAAATGACCTAGAAATGCAAAATAATGATGAAATGACATAATAGAAGAGAAGAGGTTCACCTACAATCAGAAGTATGATGCTGGAAAATTCTGGGATTATGGAAATTTGACTAAAATGTTGATCAAAATAGTTAGGCTAGTTGGGGCGACTTAGTCCCAGTTTTGGGAAAATTTTCCAAAATGGGAATTTGCCAAATGGGTATCCAGAAATATCAAAATCATATTATAGTCCCAGAAATGAGACTAATTCACCACTAGTGGTGAGTTATTCCTCTTGAAAATCTTGTGGGAATCTTTGATAGAATCTAAAAACCTCTAATCTATAGTCTCTTTCCTAATAGGGGGTTGTACTTGATTCTACAAAAAATAGGGCATAAAGTATTCTCCAAGATTGACTTAGGGTTTCCTCTCTTGGGTTATCTTCCTGCACCTTTTTATCACTTTTCAAAACCTATTGCTTCACAAATCACACCATGAATACTCAAATTCTGAAGATGTGCAATGAAGACCTCCAATAGGTTGACTCAATAATGATTGATTTTCTTGAATGCTTTTGATGAATGCTAGAATACTTGTGAATATGAGTTAGGAGATAGATGAATGTAGGAGTTGTAAAATGAGGTGAAAATCCATTATTTATATATGATTTTATCAAAATTTCTCAAAAGTAACACATCACAAGTTGACCTCAAGGGTTATAGAACAAAATCCTGCTAGAATTTTGAAATTATTTTGAGTTTTGTATCAAAATTGACTAATTCGACCCTATTGGTGACTTAGTAGCCCTTAAGAACACTAAGCGAGTGTCGATAATATCCATAACAACACACTTGAAAACAATCATAAAGTGTATTAAGGGGTCATTTACAAATGAGAAAGGGTTGAGTTGGTGAAATTAACCCTAGAAAAGCATGAAATCTTGTTACAAGGCTTTACAATACTTCAGAATAGGACTTAATTAGTGATGAAAAGCTGATTTTTAGGTGAATTGTGATGAATATAAAGTCTAGAAAAGTGTAGGAATGCTTTAAAACACTTCACAACACCATCACAAGATGTCATAATTTGAATGTTTAAACCCTAATATGAATGTTTTGACCACATTACAAAATTATTCCCAAGCAAAATAAAGTCAAAGCCCATTAGAAAGATTCAAGAACATAAGAATGCCACCTATACATTTTTGGTGACACATTAAACCCCCACTTTAGTGAGCGGGTGAACTTGCTTCAAACTCTCTCTAAAGTAGCTCAACATGCACATCGAGAGGGATCCTAATGCACTTACATTGGTAAGATGAAACAAAATAATCAGGAGGGATGATCAAGCCCCTAGGATCAAGATCTCATGGAAAACCAAATATAAGAACAAAGGAACACACATGATGGTGAAATGGAATGAAATCTTCGATCATCTATCCAACTAGTTGTGGATTAGATCTAGGATGATTATTTGAAAAAGATAATGCGTACTCACTCTTGGGTGAAAAAAATCATGGTGGTCTGCTAGGTGAGAAAACCCAAAATGGTGAAGTACATACACTAGTTGGCATGTGCTCACACACACATAGTTGGCTATGGGGAAAGTCATACCTCGAAATGGGCTTCCCTCTCAACCATATCAAAGTTATACCTCTTGATAACTTTAACAAGGCACCACAAAGATAATGTTGGTTCGTACTTGATGAGACAAGAAAAAATTTGTATGCTTATAACTCATGAATGAATGCAATGGTACCATAGGCATGCAAGTTGTGTTATGAAAGGTGGAAAAGAATGTAAAATGAAAAAATGAAATGTAAAATACAAAAGGTGTTCAAAAGAGTCTTGTTAAGTTCATGCAAGGTTTATCACATAGGGAACATTGTGTCTAATGTCTCCAAGAGAGGACCAATCAAAGAATAAAAGATTCAAAACTTAGGGGATGTAGTACGTCACATCAGGCCACTAAGAGGAATGCAATATGTCAAGATAGATAACATTTATGAAATACATCACACCCAATGTCATTCACGAAGTGACACACACATTATATGAAGTGACAAGGCTGCACTAAGGACCAACAATGCAAATGAATCATGCCAATGTATGCCCCCACTTTAAATAAATTGCTAGACATTGTTATGTGAGTAATTAATTTAAAGTAGCAAAACAAAAAGTGCAACAAGAAAACAAGACATGAGATCCAACTTGGAAATCCCGTATGCCAAGTCATATGTTTCCAAGTAACATTCCTTCATGTAAATAAAAAATAAATAAAACAAGAGAAAGGGGAGTTTCCCTAGAGAAAAGAATACATGAAAGACATAAGGGATCTATGGATTTGGGATCAGTAATTTTTATTAAAGAGCTTGGAATTGTCATCATTCCCCAAATACATAGAACTAGAATAATGACACAAAGAGTGAAAAAAAAAACTAAAAACGAAGTCCATTTTGAATCAACATGAAAGAGACATTTCAGTATCAACGCTTTGCATTGTCTCCAAAACAAAAAAACAAGTGAAAAGAAATAAAAGATATCAAAGAAAAGGGAAAATATTTTTGGGTCAACATGAGGGAGAAATTGTGGTCTCAATGCCTTGCATCAATGCCAAAAGGAAAAAAAAAGTGAAAAGAGAAAAAGAAAAAGGACCTTTTGTGTCAACATAGAAGAGACATAGAGCATCTCAACACTTTGCATCATCCTTGAAAGGAAAACACAAGTGAAAAGTGAATAAGAGAAAGACCTTTTGGGTCAACATGGAAGAGATATAGGGTGTCTCAATTCTTTGTGTCATCCTCAAAAGGAAAACACAAAACAAAGTATGACATAGAGAAGAATAGAGGTACAAATAGAATAAGTGTACAAAAAAAGGGAACATGAAACATATAGTATGAGGGAAACATAGTACGCACATAAAGAAAATCAAAAAATGAAAGTGTCAAATGTTAGCAAGGTGAAAGAAATTCAACCATATAACAAGCCATGTACCTCACAATCATGTTTAGTATAGTGTGAGGGTAGTTGACTATCCAAAGGAAGAATTGCAAGAGCCGAACTAGGAGATGTGCCAAGTTCATCACTTGGATGAGAAGATTTATCATTTAAGCTCATAGTAGATGAAAATAATGAGTTTAGAGTGCTATGCACTTTTTCATCTATTTTCATAATCTCTTCATCCTCATCATCATCAAGGTTGATTACAATAGGAGGATGAAGGGTTATCTCCAAGGAAGGATGGATCAAAATTTTTGGTTGTTGGATTGGTTCATTTTGTTGTGAGGATTGGACTGCATTGTCTTGCGGTGGGTTAGGGGGAAGAGGTTGGCCATCTATTGCTTCTATCACAAGTATAGGTTGGGTTTTGTTGGTTTCTTCTATTCGATACTGACGAGAAAGGAGACAATGATGATGCTTATGCTCCCTAACACCAATCTTTTGTTTAATTTTATTTTGAACTTGTTGAGGTGTGAGAATAGGTTGAGCCACCATAGGTTCCTTTTCTTCTTGATGGGGAAGAATGGAAGGAGCCGAAGAAGATGGTCAATCACTTTTTCTTTAGCTTTATACACTTGTTTAATGTGGGGAGGAATGACGGGATTGGGTTCATTTTCTCTTGGATGTTTAAATGAGGAAGGGGAAGTGTTTATGGATGGTTTTGTGATTTTTTCAATGTCGGATTTGAATTGAAGCATGGTTTCATTTAGCATAGGAGGAGTGGAAGTTTGCAGGGATGGAAGAGATAATTCAATGATATGTTTGGCTTTGAACTTTTAGTAGGCTATGGAAAATAAATCCTTACGAGGGGTGATGGGCTCCATAGGCTCAGGCCAAAAGGATTCTAAGGAAAAAATACCTTTGGAGAACAATGGGTTAAATCCACTATGGTTTATGGTAAATATTTCATTGCCATGGGGAAACTTAAAATGCTTATGAACAACAAAGGGGACCACTTTCATTGAGCAAAGCCAAGGATGACCTAGCCATAGACAAAATTGGTTTGATTGTGAAATGATGGAAAATGTTACATCCAAATTTTTAGGTCCCACTTGTAATGGGAGTACGATTGATCCGATCGTAGGTCACAAAAAACCATTGTGTTTTTTGATCCATGTAGCTGGTTTATTATATTTATCTTGATATAGGTCATGTAAGACTAAAAATTCTTCTATGATCACATTCTCTCCATAGGTAGGATCTATTAATATACCATTAGTGGGCTTATCATAGATTCAGCCAGCTATGTAAAGAGGACCATCAGGAAGCTTTTTAAGTATATATTGAGAAGAAAAAGTGATCTCAATATTTTTTTTGGTTGGGCCCTTATGAGGGATAACATCTATCATACCCACAAGTTCATCCATAGGGGTAACTTGGGTATCATCTAGAGTTATATCATGTTGTTCAGTATTTGTATTAATGTTCAAGATGTGAGGATTTGAAGGTTCACTAGCCTTGACAAATGAAATGTTGTGTTTAGGAATAGGGTTGGTAAATCTTTGTAAATTATGGTTAGGAGGTGCAACAGACTTATTACCTTGATCATTCACACCAGCAATGGACAAACAACCCAAATCAACAAGGTTTGGAACTAAATGTTTTAGATTCTTACATTGTTTAGTGTCATCACCATTTTGGTGATGAAAATGGAAATAAGCATTTTGTTTGAAGTTGGGTGGTAAAGGCTTGGTGGTATCAAGTGGTTTAACTATAGGAAAAGTTATCATTTGTTTTTGTAGTAATTGTGTCATTGTGTTATGAAGGTTTTAGGTAATGGAGTAAATTATCTTTTTGAGCCCCCATAGGAAAAGGGCACTGTTGCTTTAATAACTGCCACTTGATTTAGAATAGGTTAGGGTGGTTGCAGAGAAGGTTGATTAAACTGTAAAAATCCTCAGTTGGGTTTTTTGAAGTTTTGCACATTGTTATGGGTGGATTGGTTAGACTTCTCAGCTCGATTAGAAGTGGACTTAGAATCATGACTAGAAATCAAGTTGTGATAGTCACAAAGGGTTGTACATAAGTGTAGGAATGAAGGAAATTTCATCATAGTTAACTTGTCCTAAAGGTGAGTATGCAAATTGTCAATAAACATCTTTTGCATATGTGAATCAGGAATCTTAACATCGATTTGAGAATACAATGATTGGTAATGAGAAATGAAGTCAGTGAATTTTTCATTGGTATGTTTTTTACAACACATTAAATCTACCATTGTTTTCTTAGGAGTCATGTGAACATGGAAATGACTGATAAAGGAATATACAAGTTCATTAAACAATTAGATGGAATGATTGGGTAGGTTTGAAAACTAGTCTAATGTAGTGTCTTTAAAGGTCCTAGGAAAAAGTCACTACACAAGATTCTATATGCATTGACATGGTTGGTAGGGTCTCCTTTACCTCCGTATTTCTCAAACCTAGGCATTTCAATTCCTTATGGAATCTATGTGTGCAAGATTTTAAGGGATAATGGACTACTACAGACATTATATGTAGGTGGAGCATTTTGACCTTGGCTAATGGTGAGGAGCTGTTGCATGGATGAAATGGTGTTAAGAAGTTTTGTAATGATGGGATTGATGTAAGGTGTATGAGGTGGAAGGGAAAATGGAGATGGAGTGTATGGAATGTTAGGTGAAGTGAAATGGACAGTAAAAGGGATGAAGGTTGAAGAGGGAATGTGTGATGCCACAAAGGAACTAGGAATGCTAGTTGTAATTGTGAAAGAAGTAGTCATTTGACTAACCTATTGCATAGTTTTTGTAACTTGATGAGAGGTATAAGTTAGTATCGATGTTATGGTCAAAGGGGGATGAATGTGAGTTCCTACTTGGGTTGCAACTATGTTTCCTAAGTGGGATGTGGAAGGAGCATTTTTAATATATATCTTGGAATATTTCTTCATAGCTTGTATGCCAACATCACTTTCAATCAAATGATGAAGGTTTTTTATGGCAAGTATGATAGTGGCAAAAAAAAATTTCAAGCCTGACAAGTCCTTTTGTAAATGTGCAAAATCTTCATGACTACTCATGACCTTATCTTGTAGAATTGCACTAGTGTGTGTATCAACATTCATAGGGTGGGAGGATGAAAGCATAGAAGTGGTATGATATGTTCCCAATGTACCATTGTTCATACTAGTAGTAGGAGATCTTGGGATCGCAACGTCTGTTATGAAAGTGTTATCATGGGAAGCCATGAGTCTAAAACTTCGTCTCACAAGAGTATTATCAATGGGACACCAAACACTCATAAAAGTACCACACGAGATAGGATGGATGCAAATGTAATGTAATCTAGTATGAATAAAATGAAAAAAACAATAATTTTGTAAACTAAAATATAGATGAAGTACCAGAAAATAGAAATACAGAAAATACCTAGAAATTACAATGTAAAATATGGAAAAGGACTAAGTTACCTAGTGTGGTGATTTAATCCTAGTCATTATTCTTTTGTGTTATTTTAGAAATTTTAAATGAAAATTTGTCTTTCAAATGTACATATGCAACTATATGCAGATTTTTTTGTTTTTCAATGTAAAAAGGATGCAATAATGCAAGCTAATATGAGCTTTTTCACTAATGCAATTTGAAACCTTAGGATGCACTTTAACTAATGCAAGATACAATGGAAATGAAACATAGGATGCACTTGAAAATTAGAAAGGAAGAATTTTCACAATATGTAGGTTCACCAAAATGTAAACACAAGATTTTAATGAACCTCGACTATTGACACTTGCCCTCCTAAGACGTTTCACTTAGAAGGGAAGGAATAGGGGTTAAAATCTTGGTATACACTCAAGGAAAAAAGTAATGTGTAATTAAATGAGTCTAATTAAGTTTTCCTAATGTTATGATATGAAAATGGAATGTCCTAATAATGTGAAACTATGAAAATGCAAAATGCTAGAAAACATAATGTGATATGTAGAAATGAACTAAATGACCTAGAAATGAAAATTAATGATGAAATGGTAGAATAGAAGAGAAGAGGTTCACCTAGAATCAGAACCTTGATGTTGGAAAATTCTAGGATAATGGAAATTTGACTGAAATTTTGACCGGGACATTTAGGCCAGTTGGGGCGACTTAGTCCTAGTTTTAGGAAAAAAATTCAGAATTAGAATTTCTCAAATGGGTATCCAGAAATGTCAAAATAAAATTTTAGGCCTAGAAACAGGGCTAATTCACCACTAGTGATGACTTAATCCTCTTGCAAATCTCTGGGAATTTTAGATAGAATCTAAAAACCTTTGATCTATAATCTCTTTCATGACAAGTGGTTGTACTTGATTCTACAGAAAATGGGGAAACAAGTCTTCTCCAAGCTTGAATTAGGGTTTCCTTGCTAAGGTTGACTTTTTCCACTTTTTGATCACTTTTCAACACCTATTGCTAGATAAATCACACCATGAATGCTGAAAATCTAAAGATTTGCAATTAAGAACTCCAATAGCTTGACTCAATAATGCTTGATTTTCTTGAATGCTTTTGATGAATGCTAGAATTCCTGTGAATATGAAATAGGAGATAGATGAATGTAGGAGTTGTAAAATGAGGTGAAAAACCCTTATTTAGATATTATTTTATCAAAAATTTCCCAAAAGTAATACATGACTGGCCAACCTTAAGGGTTAGAGGACAAAATACTGCTAGAATTTTGAAATTATTTTGACTCTTGTGCTAAAAGGGACTAAGTTGTCACTATTGTTAACTTAGACCCACTTAAGAATATTAAGTGGGTGTCAAGAATTCCGGGGCATTAAAACTTGTTCAATGTGAATATCCATAAAAAAACACTTGAAAACAACTAGAAAGTGTATTAAGGGGTCATTTAGACATGAGAAAGGGTTAAGTTGGTGAAATTAAGCCTAGAAAAGCATGAAATCTTGTTACAAGTCTTTACAACACTTCAAAATAGGACTTTATTAGTGATGAAAAGGTGATTTTTAGGTGAATTGTGATGAATAAAGTCTAGAAAAGTGTAGGAATGTTTGACAAAACTTCACAAAACCTTCCCAAGATGTCATAATTTGAATTTTTAAGCCCTAATGTGAATTTTTTGACCACATTAAAACATTATGCCCAAGAAAAATAAAGTGAAAGCTCATTAGAGAGACTCAAGTGAGCATAAAAATGTCAACTATACATTTTTTGTGACACACTTTGATCATTATAGTAGCACTGACCATGAGGAAACATCATTTCCACCAACAATATTAGATTCCACATGCATTCCAAGATAGCATAATTTAAAACATTAAATAAATTAAAGGAAAAAAGAATAGACCATGTCCACATCAGCGCATCTTGTCATCACTTAACTGAGAGGAGATAATATTTTATAATACTCCATTGAAGGCTTAATTTGTGAACTTTTCTAGCCATATATTATACTCCTCTTTAGTAGGCCATTGTATATCTAGTAACTCTTGCACCTTAGTGTTGTGCTAATTATATCTGGCATCAATCAATATTCGAGCCTCCTTTACAAAGACATCCATACGTACCTCAATTCATGTCATGTTATCAATAACAACATTCAACATGGTGTAATCAACAAGGTTGATTTCTCTCTTGAATTGTGGGAAATACTCCCTAATTTATCCTTCTTAGCATTAAACTCCTTCAACTCCACTTCATCACTTAATATCTTAGGCATGCCATGCCTCTCCATATCACTAGATATATTAAACTCTCTCTACATTTTTACACAAAACTTGCCATGAAAATATGATATCCCACTTAATAGGTCCACTACCTTCAAAAAATATGGAATGATCATTGGAGCTTCAAGATAATCCTTCACATTTGACATCATCTCCTTTAATGCTCCAACTCTAGCACTTCATTTACTCCAATTATTTGAGAAGGTGTTATGTACTTCACTATACCTCTTGTGGGCTTCATGAATGCTCTTGTAAGCTTCCCAAATAGTATCAGTTTCATGCACTAGATTTGTAACCTTGTGCTTCAAAATAACATAAAAAATGTTGTCAACAACTTTAGAAGTTTCCTCTTTAGCCTTCCTAACATTATCCTTTTCAGCTCTTAACTCCCCTTTCAATTGACTAATCCTGAATTGTAAAGCTTCCCTATCCTGTGATGATAATTCTAAAGAAGAGGTAGAAGGGGAAGGAAATTCCTTCATTGATGGGCCTTCTTGCATAGCGAATATCATCTTATTATAGTCATAAAAGAGTGTATTTTAGTTTCTCAACAATTTGTAATACTTCTTCTATGAAATTTGTGCACTGTCTGCACTAAACATGGAAACATGCACAATCAACTTTGTACCTTGAATGGGAGTGATTCTAGTAGCTCTTTTCACTACAACTTCTGTAATAACCACCTTAATTAATTTAACAACTTTATATTTCCATGTATGTAGATGCATTAACCAAATTTCAAGGGTATGCAATTTGTGACTAAAATGATAACTAAAGGATTGATTGTCAAAGTGCTCCTCGGATATAGAGGCTTATGGATCCTTTATGATTGCATCAAGTGAAATAGCATAAGTTAAATTCAACCCTAGAAGGAACATGAACCCACTTTCTTTGACAATCCTTTTGGCCTCTATGGGAGTGATTGCTTCTATCTCAACCATTATCTTCTCCTTCTCTTCCTTTTCTAAAAATTCTTGCAAAGAGGGGTCTATAGTAGCCTTACAATATTCAATTATCTTCCTAATCTCTTGGGTCCTAGATTGGATGAAAAAATCTTTGAATCCCTTGTTCAAAACAAAGGAATCATCAACAAGAAACTCATCACAATCTTTGACCTTGGGATCATTATTAGCTTCTTCATCATATTCCCACTTGAAAATTTAGTCTTGGGGATTGTAAGGGTCAAGAGAATCTTTTATTTGAGGGGGAGGGAACTTATTTTCCTCCTAATCACTAGAAACTCATTTCAAATTAATTTAGTGCCCCCTTCACCAACCTCCAAAGGTTGTTCTTGAATGTCCATAGCTCCTTGCTGCTACTCCTTGAGTGCTTGTGCCTTCTCCATGACCTCCTTGGCATTTAAATTGAGTTCAAAACTTTGATAACCTTTTAAATTTTTCATGGCCTCTTCAAAAGTATTCTCAATGTCATCATAAGGACTTGAACCCTCAATTTTTTGGTTCGATTCTATAGACCTCTCTTGCACTTGTAGGATCTTCCACCTAAAAGGAGAGAGAAAGAATAACCAAGAAAACTAAGGTGGTTCACTCAAATAGAGGATTGTATGATGTTAGTATGACTAAATGAAATGTTGTAAATGCAACTAGATGATGAAATTGATTCACTATTGTTGCAAATGTAATGTAAAATGCAATGTTTGAAAACATAGTGTGATATACAAGAATGAACTACAACATGGACAAATGCAAAACAAAAATGAAAGAAGTTGAATAGAGTACAACTGGAGGTAGATTATAGACTTGAGAAGATCCTGGAATGCTAGAAGATCATCATTGATGACTAGTGGGACTCGTTCACCACTGATGGAGAATCAGTCCTCCTACTACTAAAATCTCTTGAAATAGGTTTCTAACTGTCAAAAACTAGAATTTGACAAAATCACACTTTTTAGCCTTCATGTCGGACTCATTCACCACTAATGGTGAATTAGTCCTCTTCCAAAATTCTATGAAATCGGGGGTCAATTTTGTATTTCTAGATCTACACTTGTCTACTTGTTGGGTTGATGGAGTCAAATCTACAGAAAAATGACTGTCAGTTGTCTCCAAGCTTGAAATAGAGTTTTGTTGACTTTAAAAACTTTTTTGAATTCTTGTCCACTTTTCAACACCTAATTGCTTGGTAAATATGTATACACAAGTCTGCGAACACACCTACAAGAGGGGAAAAATGGTTAAGTGTTAGGTTATAGGGATTTGACAAAACTTTGGTAATCAAACCCTTCATAAAATAATGAATATGAAGTGAATGATAAACAAATAACATGCAAATGCTATCAAATTACCAAACGTTTGTTGAAGAAATATTAAGATATGTCAATGGATGCTCCAAGATGCTTGATTGATTTTTGATTGAATGATGCAAAATGCCCAAATTCTAGTTGATGTTTAGTGAATGCAAGTGAATGAGGATATTTTGATGAATGTGGGTTAGAATAGACACATGTTCCCTAATTACCCAATTATACCTCATCATAGGCCAACATAAAGTATTTTTAAATAAAAACCCCAAAGAAAATTTGAATTATTTTGAATTTGAAGCCAAGAGGGACTCATTCACCACCCATTGTGAATGGGTCCCACCTTGAGGTTGTAAGTGGGTGTCAAGAATAAAGTTGCATTTAATGTTTTTTTTCAAGTTTACATTCAAAAAAATACTTAATTAAGTCTTGTGAGTGGATAAACGGGTCAAATAAAGCATAAGAAAGGTGTAAATAGTGAGAGTAAGCCTAGAAAACCATGAAATCTTGTTACAAGAATTTACAACACTTCAAAATAGGACTTAATAAGTGATGAAAAGGTTATTTTTAGGTTAATTATAATGAAAAAAGTCTAGAAAAGTGTAGAAATGTGTTACAAAACTTCACAACACCTTCACAAGACACCATAATTTGAATATTTAGAACCTAATGTGAATGCATAAGTTACATTGCAACATTAAATCAAAGAAAAATAGACCAAGCATCATGAGAGAAAGACCTAAATAACCATGAAAATGTCAATGGTCATTTTTTCTATAGTAAATTTAGCCCCCACTTTAGTGAGAGGATGAACTTACTTCAAACTCACACTAAAGTAGTCATGGATATCGAAAGAGATCCAAATGCACTTATGCTTAGAAAGATGGAATAAAAATGATCAAGTGGGATGATCAAGCCCCCAGGATGAAGATCCCATGGGAAACTAGAGATAAGAAAAAAGGAACACACATGAGAAAGAGAAGAATTGAAGGAAGAATCAAATCAAGCTTTGATCATTTGTCTAACTAGTTGTGTATTAAATATAGGATTTTTGTGAGAAAAAGAGAATGTGTACTCACTTTGGGGCGACAAAACTTATGACAGTCCACTAGGTGAGAAGACCCCGAATGTGAGAAACATACACTAGCTAGTATGCACCCACAAACACATAGGTGGCTATGGGGAAATCCATGTCATTGAATGGGCTTCCCGCTCAACCATGCTAAAGTTATACATCCTAATTACTTTAACAGGGTGCCACAAGGGACAATTTTGGTTCGTGCTTCATGAGACAAGAAAAGATTTATATGCTTAGAACTCATGAACAAATACAAAGGCACCACAGGCATGCAAGCTACATTATGCAAGGTGGCAAGGATGTAAAAATGTAAAATGTAAAAGATGTTCAAAGGATTCTTGTCAAGTTCATGTAAGGTCGCTAACTTAGGGAACATTGCATCTAATGTCTCCAAGAGAGGACCAATCAAAGAATAAAAAATTCACAACATAGAGGATTCATTGCATCGTATGAGGCCAACAAGAGGAATTATATATGCTAAGAGAGATCACCCTTATGAAGGACATCACACTCAATTTCATCCACAAAGTGACAAACACATAATATGAAGTGACAAAGCTACACTAAGAACCAAGAAAGCAAATGAATAATGCCAATGTATGCCCCAACTTTAAAGAAATTTCTACACACCATTTTGTGAGCAATTACTTTAAAGTAGCAAAAGAAAAATTCAAAAAGAAAAAAAGACATGAGAGCTAACTTGAAAAGCCCCTATGCCAAGTCATATGTTTTCAAGTAAGGCTTCTTCATGTAAACGAAAAGGAAAAAAAAAGAAAGGGATGTTTCCCCCAAGAAAAGAGCACACCAAACACATAAGGGATATATGGATTTGGGGTTAGTGTGTTCATTGCTGCAATGTTTTGATTAAATATCTCATAATTGGAAGAATGACCCAAAGAGATCAAAAACAAAAGAAAGATCCATTTTGGCTCAACATGGAAGATACATTGTGTTCTCAACACTTTGCATCATCCCTAAAAGGAAAACATAGGAAAAAGATAAAGGAAAATAGGGAAAAGGGACCCATTGGGTCAACATGGAAGAGACATAAGGAACCTCTACGCTTTGCATCATCCCCAAAATGAGAACACAAAACAAAAGAAAAAAATAAGAACCTTTTGGGTCAACATGGAAGAGACACAGGGAGTCTCTATGCTTTGTGTCATGCCCAAAAGGAGAACACAAAACAAAAGTGAGAAATAAAAAAACCTTTTGGGCCAACATGGAAGAGACATAGGGCATCTCTACGCTTTGCATTATCTCCAAAAGGAGAACACAAAACAAAATTAAAAAAGAAAAGGACCTTTAGGGTCAAGATGTAAGAGCCATAGGGAATCTCTATGCTTTACATCATCCCCAAAAAGATAACACAAAACAAAAGAAAAAAAGAAAATATAAAGGATGACATATAAAAGAATAGAGGTGCAAATAGAGGAAGTTTTATGAAGAGAGAGAAAATCAAACACACATTACGAGGGAACATGATATGCACATGCAGGAAAACCAAAGAAAAATGAAAATGTAAAAGGGGCCAGTGATGCAAATGTATTTCAATTATTAACCTACTTATTGGCTTCTCAATCTCAAGTAGTATAAGAAGAAGGTGAGTAACATAGTTAAGAGACAAAGGAAAAATGCATTACAGGGACAAAGCTAACAACCTCTTCCCTCCACAAAGTGTAAGACAAGAATGAGCTAAGGTAAGTGATGGGACGGATCATGTAATAGTGAGAATGGAAAATTATACAACTATGGCATGATAAAGGGATTTTGGTTTTAAGGGATGGTAGGAAAGCAGTTAGCATCAGTGAAGTGATACATGTCCAGTATGTCCTTCAATGTCTGACACTCTTCAATTCGGTGTCCAAGAAGATGAATGTATTTGCAATATGGTATGTTAGAGTCTTTGGGATGAATGACCAACCTATTTGAAGGTGGTAAGAGTATAAGGCCTTTACTTAAAATTAATTGAAGTATCCTTTCACATTCAAGTGGTGGATGGATAAGAAAATTGAGTTTTTTCAATTTATAAGGCTTCTTTCATTTACTAGTTTCTCCTTTTCATGAATGGAAGGAGGAAGAGAACCCATTGGGATCCTAGCATCCTTGTTATTAGAATCAAGTAATCATTGTTAATGAGGAAGGATTTTATACAAGTTATGAGGAGACTTGAAGATCACTAAACCATCATCGTGAAGTCTCCAATATTCAAAACGAGGCTTATGAACATGAGGAGGATCTTGATATCCTAGTCCTATTGTGTTTTTTACTATTAGTTTTTGTTTGTGAAGTTGGTCAATTTTATGTTCATTTTTTATGTCACAACCTTGTTTACCTAGGATAGTAAATCCTTTTCGATATGTTTCTTCAAGGATGATTGTTGTGTTTGTAACTTTATTATCATAAAATGGTTGAGGATATGGTTGTTTAGAGGAACTAGGTCCACCTATGGAAGGGAGCTTAGGTCCTTCATTTGTTTTAGGATGGAGGTAGCGAAAGTGCTCAAGAGGTGCAATAGTACGAAGATCTTGTGACTTCATGGATGGGTAAAAGGTTGAATTGGCTTCAAGGTTATCAAGACATTTGTTTAACAAAATTTTCATGTTATCGTCATCTTCTCCAATGATGTATACATCATGAGGATGACAATAATGAGGAGTTAAGGGAGAATGAGGAAGTTCAAGGCCATTAGGATCACAACCAAAGGCACAATTAGGCATGTCTACTAATGATTTCAATTAAGTCCAAAATTTGTTAAAAGAAAAAGCCATGATGAAAATGAATGGAAGTATACTAAGATGCAAGAAAGAAGAGAAAAAGGACAATGCTGAAAATTTAATAGAAAGTAACTACAGAATACAATAATGTAGGAAATACCTAGAAAATGCCTAAAAATGTTGTTTAAAATGTGTAGGTGGATTGATTCACCTAGGGTGGCGAATGAGTCTAGGTATGATATTTTTTTGTGTTTTTTAGAAAATTTAAAATGATTGCAATTATTTTCAAATGCAAACTGAGGATTCACATGCATATTTTCAGTTTTTGAATGATATGATATGCAAAAGTGAAATCTAAATGTATCTTTCACTAATGCAATTTGATAAACCTAGGATGCAAAGAAAAGAAAACCCTAATTGAATGTTAATGCAAATGAAACCTAGGATGCAAGATGCAATTGAAATCAGAAAGATAAATTATTCAATTTGTAGGTTCACCAAAATGAACAATCAAATTTGTGGTTGGAATCTATAGACTTCTCTTGCACTCTTAGGATCTTCCACCTAAAAGGAGAGAGATAGAATAACCAACAAAAATGAGGTGGTTCACTTAAATAGAGGATTGTGTGGTGTTAATATGACTAAATGCAACTAGATGATGAAATTGATTGAATGTTGATGCAAAGCTAATGTAAATTGAAATGTTTGAAAACACAATGTGATATGGAAGAATGAACTAAAACATGAACAAATGTAGAACATAAATGAAAGAAGTTGAATAAAATGCACCTGGAGGCAAGTTGTAGAAGTGAGAAGATTTTGGAATGCTGGAAAATCATTGTTGATGACTAGTGGGACTCATTCACCACTGATGGTGAATCATTCCTCCTACTGGTAAAATCTACTGAAACAAGTTTTCAACTGTCATAAATTGTAATATGACAAAATCACACTTTTCATCCTTTAGGTGGGACTCATTCACCACTAATGGCGAATCAATCCTCTTCCAAAATTCTATGAAATCAAGGGTCAATTTTGTAGCTCCAGATATGCACTTGTCTTCTTGTCAGGTTGAAAGAGTCAAATATGCAAAAAAATGGACTATAGGTTGTCTCCAAGCTTGAAATAGGGGTTTTTTACTTGATTGCTTGATAAATCTACATATAGAAGTCTGCCAACACACATGCAAGAGGGGAAAAATTGTTAAGGATTATGTTATAGGGATTTGGCTTGTTCAAATCCCACTTTGGTAATCAAAAACTTAATAAAATAATCAATATGAAGAGAATGATAAAAAAATAACATGAAAATGCAATCAACTTACCAAACCCTTGTTGGAGAATTTGAAGATATATAAATGGCTACTCCAAGATGCTTGATTGATGTTTGATTGAATGATGCAAAGTGTTCAAATGGTAGTTGATGTTTAGTGAATGCAAGTGAACGGGGATATCTTGATCAATGGGGGTTATGGTGGATGAAAAAGTAGTTATTTATAAACACTTGTTCCCTAATTACCCAATGATACCTCATCACAGGCTAAAATAAGGAATTTTAAAATAAAAACCCAAAAGAAAATTTGAATCATTTTTAATTTGGAGCCAAGAGGGACTCATTCACCACCAATGGCAACCGGGTCTCACCTTGGGCTTGTAAGTGGGTGTTGGGAATTAAGTTGGGTTTAATGTTGTTTGTCAGGTTTACATTCAAAAATACACTTAATTAAGTCTTGTGAGTGCATAAAGGAGTCAAATAAAGCATAATAAAGTTTTAAATAGTGAAAGTAAGCCTAGAAAAGCATGAAATCTTGTTACAAGACTTTACAAAACTTTAAAATAGGACTTAATAAGTGATGAAAAGGTGATTTTTAGGTTAATTATAATGAAAAGACTCTTGAAATTTTTTGAAATGTTTTACAACACTTTACAACACCTTCACAAGACACCATAATTTGAATATTTAGGACCTAATGTGAATGCATAAGTTACATTGCAACATTAAATCAAAGAAAAATAGACGAAGCATCATGAGAGAAAGCCCTAAAGAACCATGGAAATTTCAATGGTCCATTTTTCTATGGTACAGGACTGGCATAAAATGAATTTCTTTTCAATATATATTGTTCAATGAGAGAAATCACAATCCAATAATTCATTTAAGTGGTTGTACCATCAATAGTCAATTTTTTTATTATTTCATCGATGTACAAGAAATGGTGGGAAAATCCATACAGATCTTTTCTTCTTTTTAAATCATTAAGAAAACCCTCATGGTTATAATTCCTCACCTCATCAACTAGCATTCTAAGGTTGCTTAACATTATGCCAAATTTCTCATACCCCTCCTTTGGAGTGGCAATGAAATGCCTAAAGGACCATTATGTGGTTATCACTAAAACTTTACTAGGAATGTTGAATTCCTCTTTGTCCATAAAGTCCAACAACCACATAATTTACATAAAAGCTAACATATCTGAGACATATAGAGGTAGGTAGTGAGGTGAAACCCTAGATCCATAAGCTCTTATGAAATTTTAAAGGGAATGCAAAAACTAGTCACGTTAATTGTGGCCCTCTTTGTATCCTTCTCTAAGCTCATAAGGGCATAGAATATCCCATACATCCCTTGAGATTCTATTTATACGCACTACACCAAAACTCTATAAGATTCCAATATTTAAAACATTATAGAAATCAAGATAATTTAAATGTGGGAAAAATTTTGATCCCAAATATGAGTCCAGATTTGCACAAACAAATCATTTCACTCATCATCTGTCTACCTTAGCTTCATTCAATTTTCCCATTTCTCTTGTCCTATGTAAATAATCATATGCACCAATAAAGAATAATGAGGAAATGATAGACGGGTTGTCCCATCCTTTAATACAATGAGGCCCTTATGCATCTATTTAGTAATATATGCTACATAGTTAAACCCTCGGTTTGAATCCTAGTTCTAAATATCAATAATCATCACCAACAGTGTAGTAGATATCCTCTCATCAAATATGTTGGACAATACCTAATTCAAATAATAGTATGTTTTCTAGAAGTAGTTTTATAATTCATCATAGTTGAGAGGCTCTAGTTCCTTAGGACTGAAACCCATCCTATCTCCTTTCTTGGGCCTAGAAAGCATATGTTTTCTATACCCATACTTATTCTACTCATACTCATTGGAAAATTCAGAAAAACTAGTGCTGACAATAGTATTAGGGTTTAACTTGGAAACCTCAACAATTCTGCTCTTGGTTATGTCAAGGATTGGAGTCCTACTTTTACTCTTGATTTTTTTGTCCTTTGGATCATAATATTTTTCCAACTCTAGCATCAAATCAACTTCAATGAACCCGTTTTTCACCACTATCCTTCCAAGGTTAAAACCCCATAGGTGACGAGATGGATGATTGACACACTACTTATTCAAACCATAGAGAAATAACTCCCAACCACTTCGAGGTAATGGGACCTCTCTAATTCTAGTAGCATTGTCAATTAGACTATTTGTCATGACACCCTTCCCTGTAGGTCTTTTACAATTTTTTTTTCCCACCAATATAAATTATGCTATACTTTGAATTTAATAAATAATTATTCTTCATTTTCTATTTGAATTACGACTAAAGTCCTGATTGGTAGGTTGATTGAAAAATATCTATAGCTTTCAAATAGTATCACATTTTTTTAATCCAAAGAATGTGTCACATTCTATGCTTCACATACTATAGGATTAAAAAAATAAAAATTGAATTTCATGAAGTTTTGACCAAGTTAAGGTGACTAGACATATGATTTTTTATATTTTAAAAAGTTGTAATAAAAAATTCATAATTAATTGTTTACTTGGAAAAAAATTACAAAAAAATATGCATCACATCGGGACATGAGTCCTCTACTTATATCTAAAATCTTATAAAAAACTATTAACATTTTATTGTTGTTAGGGTGGTCAGACAAACACATCTTATTTTTTCCGTAAAATTTAAGTATTACTGCATTGAAATTTCAAACTTTCACCAAATAGATTTTTTCTTTTCCAAAATAAACCTAGTAGTTTAGAAACTACATTCAATTTTCTATAGATTCTATTCTTACATATTTTTTAAATAATACAGACAACTTATTCAAATTTTTACATCAAGTTGCCTAACTTAGATTTTTTCCATGATGATCGTGCACATACCCACATCATCAATGTCTCTGCAATATCCTCATGATTTCTCCCATTTTATTTCAACAATGTCCCCTGATGTTGCCACAGCCCCTTTTGGCTTTTATCATTATTTTCCTTGATTCCATCACTCATCGACATACAAGAACAACCACAAAACACAAAACCCTAAGCCCTTGTGATACAAACCCAACTCAATAGACAAGAACAAGGCCTAATGAGATAACCAAACAACTTCTCAGGATAGTGGAACATAAAAATTTTAAGGTTCCACCAAATCCCATTTCTATCTTCTGTGATAATAAAAGTGCAATTAAAATTTCAAAGAATCCAGTGATGTACTCAAGGAAAATGCATATATCTATCAAGTATCACTTTTTGAGATAAAAGGTTGTGGAGAATGAAGCAAAGCCTAAGTATGTACCTAAAAAGGATCAGGTTGCTGACATATTTACAAAGGCTCTTCATAAAGATACTTTTGACTATCTTTAGGAGAAGTTAGGGGTTATTTCTCCTCCTTTCTTTAACTATATGCATATGGAGATGCATCAATATGGTGGGTCTTTGGATATATCTTTCCTTTGGAATGATTTTTGGTGGATACGTCTCAGGGGGAGCAGGCAGTGTCACATTTTGTCATTGAAGAAGTGTTTGGGTGTACTCCTAAGGGGAAGTATTTAGTATTGGTAAAAAAAAAAAAATGTCAAAGGGGAAAAAAATGTAAAACATAATTTTCCTTTTCCATTGATGTCAAAGGGGGAGAAATTATAATGTGAAAAAGGAAGGGGAACAAAGCATTCTTGGAGATTGATGGTTCATATTTCTTGTGTTATCTTTTATGGTTTTTCACATCATGTTTTTCCATCAATGACAAAGCGGGATATTTTTGCAAGTATGAAGGTTTTTTCATTCATTTAAATGGGTTAATTGGTTGTCAACTAGTTTCTTTTTTCATTTATGTCATGGGAGTTGCTTATTAGCTGTATATATCAAGGATATTGAGAAAATTGTAATAAAGAAAGATTGCAGGTATTTAGTGTTTGCTCTGAGTTTTTCTTCAAGATTTGTTTCTATCTTAGTGAAAATATGAGGTATTTTTCATGGTTTTCAAAAGTTGCTATATCTATATTATAGGTTTTTGGATCATTGTATAGTGTGATTTATGTTCACCAATTGTGAAATGTTCTTTTTATGTACCTAGCTGAGTCTAGGAGAAATGTAGTTGTTAGAGATTTCTTCTTGTTTGGGTTTTATAACTTACTATTCTTAGGATAAGTTGACGAGGTCATGTTCAAATGAAATTTTTTATATAGAAGATTGGATTATGTTAGGGTTGTGTGTACTTAATTGATTTATGTGTTTTACATGGGTATTGGCTAACCTTGTGTTAAAAACTACTCAAGAAACTTATGGAAGCATGTTGAAGCATGTTGGGACTTATTCATCTCCTCATTAAGTGTGTGTCTAGGTCACCCTTATTCTATTTCCACTATATAATGTTTTGGGGCTGACCTAATTTGAATTTGTAGATACAAATGATGTGTGGATGACCTTGGATGAGTTTCAAGGTTGAAGAAAATATAAATACAAGTTGAGATGTTTATGAAACATGAATGCAAGAGCAAGATAGATGTGAGATAGATGCAAAACATTGTGTGTGTGATACGAGTGTGAGCGAATCAATGTGAAATCTAGTTGTTGAGTTTTTGGAGGTTGTGAGCTAAAGGTGTACTCTATCATTCAAGCATGTGAGGAAGTGTTTGAGCAAATTGTGTTGGAAATCTCTATTGCATTGAATTTTTTTCTCTTTGTAATAAATATCTTTTTATCATCTTTGTAATTTCGTGGTAGTGAGCCCTCTAGGTGGTTAACCCTTGCTAGATAGTGAGTCTTTTTTCAGACAATAAGTCATGTTTTGGTAGTGAGAGTTTCTTGCAGTGAGCCTTTGTAATTAGTTTGATATTCTCTATATTGTGAGATAATCCTCACCAGGGTTTTTCCCTCCTTGGCTTTTCTACATAAATCTAGTGTTATTGTGTGTTTGGTTCTACATCTTTTAGTTTCTTATTTTACACTTACTAATTAATATTATTAGTAGAGTAAAATATTTTTGAATGATAATTGATCTAACCTCTTATGGAATATTTAAGTTTTAAATTTTCTACAACTAATTTGTGTTCCCTCTCAATTGTCTTGTTTGACCTGAATATCATGACAGAGCTTCAAACAAGCAACAATCATTCCACCTATTCATCATGGATAGTGCACGATCAATGATGTTGTTGAGGAGAGAAACTAAGTAATGAGTAGTCATATACCCTATGAAAATATAAGGATAGATTAAAAGGAAGGATAACACTGACATCAATAATTCATTATTTTAATCCTAACTAAAAAAATTAAAGAAGTTGGTTTAAGGGATAGACTCCAAGAAGTGACATCCAATTGGAGCTCACATCATAGACCTAAGAAGTACAATAATATGAAGAAATAAGGTATAGTGAGAGTCAAATGTATGACATTATGTCAATGCTACATGAGTGAAATAGAGTGTCAAATGAACCAAAAGAGTGGTAAAAGATGAAATAAATCAAGAAGAGTTGGAATTAGCATTAAATTATAGTCTATAGACATGAAGATACATTAAATCCATTAAAAAAGTCAAGTTTTATTCTCAAAAATTTGTTCAGGCAGTTACAAACATGTCAATTTTTTATGCTAGCACACCTTTTAAAGCATTGGAGGGGATGTTGTATGAATAGTTAGAAAACACATATCATCAAAAAAACCTATATAGGAAAATCCTATCATCATTCAAATGGAAATAAAAGATAGTTTGGTTAGCCAAAAATCCTATAGGAATATTTTTGGCAACAAAAAAGACCTGAAGTAATTAGAAATTGTAAACACTCTTTAATCCATAGGCCATATAGGATATTTTTTAGGAATGAGATAAGGAAGGTAGTTTATAGGTAGCCAAATGACATCAAATTCACTAAGTTAAAGAATGAAGTACCTTGAGAACTCTTAATGTTAGGTCATATTTTCTACCAAAGTGGAAAGGTGAAATAGTATGCTTAGGTCCATTTTTCATCAATTCTTATTGACTTATCTTTGTATTGTTACTTGTTCTTGAAGCTTGTTTCTAGTACAAGCAACAATGTAGCTCATTTCAAGACTTGAATGTAGTTATATGTAACATTTATTTTCATCAATAAAAGATAAGTGTTTCCCCTTCTCTTCTCTACATTTTGTGTGTAAATATAAATGATGGATGTATTTTTTGTGATTTTATATAAATCCTCAATATATTTCTCATTTCCTTCCACACCTTTTTATAGAGATATACACACCTTATGCATTTCATAGGTTATGACAATAGTCTAAACAACGTGTATGAAAATATCTATTTTTTTCCCTTTTAGATTGAGAAAAAATCATATTTTCTATGAAATAATGATGTATAAATATGTAGAAACCTTATTTGTGCATGAAGAAACTTAATCATTTGATCATATTGTGATTCCAAATAGTAGTGTAGATTTGAGATCATTTTGCTGCATCATCTTATTAGTGTTAGGTTTAATTTTATGTTTCGTTTCACCCTTTTCTCAACATGCAAAAGTATGATAGGTTAAATAATTGAAGTATCAAAATGAATCAACCCTCTCTAGATGTTCTAACCATAGGTGACCCATAAACATGGAAAAGTTCCCATGTTTCACAAGGTGGTTGACTTATTCTATTAGCTCAACAAGGGTGCACACTTTAGTAAAAATAATACCATAAAAAATAGTCTATAATATATATCGAAATCCACCAAAGGAATATCTTTCTCATTTAATCCCATACCAAAATGCAAGAATATTTCTATCGTAGGTATCCATATTTGGAGTGTAAACACAACAATATAAATAAAAAAATAAGGGAAATATCTAGAGCACTTGAGACATGTAGATGAAGGATGAAAATCAAAGGATTTGGATTAAACTATGATAGGGTTACTCAACAACACTTGATAGAAAAATTGAAAGGGAAATAAGAGAAATATAGATTCTTAAATAGAATTCAAGGAAATTTAAGAAATAAATAATATATTGAATCAAAATGTGTAGTTACATTAGGAAATTTAGGCAACCACCAAAGCCACATATTGCAACAAGATCAAGTATCATAAAATTTAAATTTTTGGTTGGATAGAACTTCCTAGAATAGTTCACAACTAGCCATTGTGATGTCCTAGGCTAAGCTGAATGTTTTTTGTTAAAAAAAAAAAAAAAAAGAGAATTCAAATCTACCAAAATGGTGGGTTTAGCATACCAATAACCATGCTAAATTTTCTTCCTCTTAATTATGACATCCAACCTCCCTTCTTATCTTTTCCAACCTCTTTCTTATTTACATTATTTCCTAAAAACTAATCCATTTTCATCCCCACACTATTTTCTATTATTTCCTTTAAATTTTATATTTCAAATGAAATATATTTATATGTGCACTTTCTAAATGGCCAAAATATCCAGTAAAAAAAAATATATATATTTAGAAAAAATTCAAAATAACAAAGAATTTCACATTACAATTTCATAATTTAAATAACAATTAAATCACATTAAAAGATGGAGCACGTGAGTAGAAAGAGGAACAAGAAGGGGATTTTGAAATCCTTGGATGCAAAGGAAGATAATGGTTCTGAATCAGATGGCAACAGTGATGTTTGGTTGCTCTCTCTTTCAATGGGTGTTTAATGTTACTATGGCTCTGGATCATTTTTTGGCTCTCAGTATGTAGTCTGGTTTGTCTGTGGTTGGGATATTTTTTGATATTTTCTAGCTATCCTTCAACTCTGGCTAGCATATTGGGTCTGTTCTTGATCTTTATTATTTTTCCTTCTCTCTACTCCCTTTCTAAATGGAATCTCCTTGCTAGTTGTTGGTGCCATTCTATGGGGTTGCTGAGGAGTGGTGTTGGTTGTTATCATTGGCTTGGGACATGCTATTGTGAATCTTTTTGCTGCTATTATCCTTTTGGGATGTAGTGGTTTCATCCTGGTTGCTATCATTTCCCTACTGGGGAGTTATTTTTTAGGTCTAGTTGTTGCATTCGCCTTGTGGGGTTTTGCCTAGTTCTTTGTTGGGTATGTGGTTGGGTTCCTATTCAATTATTCTAGAGGGCTTGGCTATCCCAATTCCTTTAGTGTCATACTTTTCTAAGGCTCTTACTTTGGCATTGGGTGTGGTTTTTGGGGTACCTATAGTGGGTTTGATTATGGAGAGATTTTTTCATTTTTAAGACCCTGAATGGCATGTAGGGTTAGATGTTTATTTTAATGGTTTTTCCTTCTCTCTAATATTTCCACTTGTGGTCTCTCCTACCATTTTCTCTTCTAGTGACTCTTCGTTGGAGATTTATTTTGTTGTGGCTTTGGAGCTATGCTTTTGTTGGATTTCTTCTTTGTTGTAGGATGTGGCTTTTGGTTTTCCTTTGGTGGAGTTTTCTATGGAGATTTATTTTACATGTTTTAAACCCTAACTAGAATTTAAGGTCAAAGGTTGTGCTTTATGGTCTTGCCTTCTCTCTACTCTCTCTACTTGGGGGCTTTCCTTGCCTTGTCTTGTTTATCTTGAGTCCTAGTGGCCTTTCTTTGGTGTGTTTTTCTTTACTTGGTAGTGAGGCTACTCATGTTGTTGTTGCTTATTATTTGGTGCCCCTCTTGTTGTCTAGGATTTTCCTAGAGTTTTCATTGTTGGTTGGGATTTATTTTTTCAAGTTCTTGGTGCTATTTGGTGTTTTTGATGCTTTGGGTTTGGTTGTGAAGTTGCTGGCTAGCTTTCCCATCATGGTTTTCTTTGCTATCCCAGTTGTTCTACATGCCTAAGGGAGTCTTGGATACCCTTTCTTTTGATGGGTGTTCCTCTTTTGAGGTGGATATTGATTTGTTTAGTTTGTTGGTTTCTCTTCTTTCATAGCATTTTAAAGGTGTTGTTCCCACCTTTGGTTTAGTTTTGGCAGGGTTGCTTACATTATTCATCCTGAAGAACCTATTGTTGTTGCTTTCCTTGGTTACTATGTTCTCTTTTTTATAGTGTTGTATTTAGTCCATGTCCCATTTTTTTGTCTCCTATTGAGGTGGAGACCTCTCCTATGGAGGTAGAAACCTCTTCTTTTGAGGTGGAGATGGGTGTTGTTGCTGTGGTGGTTTTTTCACACTTCTACATGTTTTCCCAAGTGCAACTTCTAATGAGGAGGCCATTCCTATGGAGGTGGAATGATGTTTGGTTGGACTTCCTTTCAAGTGGTAGATTGGGTTTCCACGGTGACTACACCTATAGAGGTGGAGAGTGGGTGTTGATGGGATTTGGTTTCTATGATCATTTGGTTTTTTGTGACTTGGCTATTTCAAAAAGTGGCTTGGATAGTTGGATGTGTGTTGATGCTCTGTGCTTTGCTATTGTCTAGTAGTTACAAATTGATGGTTTCCTAACTGTCTGAGGTGGTTCTTTTATCTTCCTAAGTGGTTGGTTGGTTATTGTGTGGCTATTGTAGGTGATGTACAAGGGTTCATGGTCCTTCCAAAAACCTAGTTATAAATAGTTTAAGTTCCCTTCAAAACCTTTGGGTTCAAGGTCCTTGTAGAAATTTGGTTCTATTGGGCTTTCAGTTCCTTTCAAAACCATTCTTTGCAGCTTGGTTTTTTTTGTAGGTTTGGGCTATCTTGTTGATCCTTTGAAGTTGTTTTTTTTTTCATTTTTGGTTGTTCATTTCTTTTCTTTTGGAAGCATGATCATCCATGTTTGGGTCCATTCAAAACTTTTTTTCCCCTTTTAATCAAAAAAATAATATGATTTCATTTAAAAGTATTGATCTACTAATGCTCAAGAAATTTTAGATCAAAGTGAAAGGCCATGTTAGAACCAAAAATTTCATTAAAAATTTCTAAAGATTTCATCAATTAGAATTTAAAATTCATACTATCATTTTCAGAAAAAAGTTAGATTTTTCCATCCATAATCAATTTTACATTTTACTTCCATACCACTACCATATTAGACACCCCACATAGCCCTTACATCATACCTCTCTACTGCAACCCATTATAAAGAAGCTTGCAGTATGATGATATAAGGAGCTAACACTATACTCTGTCACCTTCACTGCTATACCTCGGGGGGTCAACACATAGCCAGTAGTAGAAAAATACACTAAAGGAAAATAATAGAAGAAGGCATCGCTATACTGTAGAGAGTCATGACATAGCCCACAGTTGAGTGGTATACTAATAGGGAGTATTGGAAAGATATTGTGGTACCATAGGAAGGAAAAATGAGACCCATGGTAGAGTGGTATATTGAATGTATGTACCAAGGAGACACCACGGTACCACAAGAGAACCATAAGTGACATACGATAGGGCAGTTAAGTAAAGAAAGTTACAAAAGGCATACTATGGTACTATAGTAGAGTGAAAAGTGACACAAGGTAGCACGATAAATCAACCATTGGGTTGTTAAAACACACTTGTAACATCAGTCAGCATTGAAATACAAAATTGAGCTTGATACAATGATTTGAATTGTGTGAATTCATCACTTGGGAGTAGATACATCTTGGTGTTAGAATACACGAAGTAAGTTAATATTTTTTATTAATGGTACAGTTGAAACTAAATTACAGTCGAGCTCAAAGTGTGGGATTAAAGGAAATTCTTTGAAGCAAATTAAATTGTCGGGTAAGTTTTACTAATCACTCTATGTGAAATTCATTAGATGGCACCAATGAAAGTTGCAGTAGGGGTTAAAAAAGATGAAGTCAAAGCTAGTAAACCCTCCTTGTAGTCCCCATTGCTTTCTTTGTTACTTGGTTTAGTTTAAAAAGGACCCAATAAGGTTTTTAGAGATTTAGCTCAAGGGTGTAGAAACCCCATTGTTTCTTAGTTAGGTTTGAAGCTCTATTGGTATTTCTATCAAAATAGGAATGACACGATTCTAGCATCAAACCTGTGGACCCTTGATCTAGCTAAAATAATTTTTCCAAATATTTTAATTGAAATTGAGTTTATTAAAGCCCTGGCGCATAGCTACCATACCCCAAACAAAATTTTCAAGATTCCAGATGGTGGGTGCTTGCTTGATGTCTCAAGAGAGGCCATTATCAAGTTTTTTAACCTAAATAAGTAAGTTGTAACAGAGGTAAATTTGGAAAAACTAGAACAAGATTACAAGAGGATGAGAAGAACATATAGAAGTGATGATCTCCCCCTACATATGAATAGGGGTGATAATAATAGAATAATCCCCATCCCTTCCTAAAAAATGGAGCCTTTCCAAATTTCAAATTTTTAGGTTTACTTTTAAAACACAAATCATGCATTGGGTCAAGTACTAGGGGTAGATGTAGAAGAAAATATGTCAGTAGGATTGATGAGGATGATTATGATTATTCAACACCCTGAGTCAAATGTAGAATTTCAATTTGCATCTCTAATTGAAGAACAAATACGCGAGGGTTTTTTGCACGCCAGAGAGGCTAAGGCTCACATTTCCATTAGAAAATATTATTTGTTGTGTCATTTGATGTTGTACCAAAATGAAATGAAATAGACTAGGAGAATAAAGGTATGCACACATGAGAATGGAGTAAGACTCCAATTATAGAATTGGTGTTACATCTGGGACAACAAGTGTACAAAATGTGATTTTGTTGTATTTAGAGATGACTTTTTTGTTAGATTAATAGCTGCCCTTGGTTACCCAACACCAAGGTTACCTGAATCTTTGATGAGTGTAATGAGGAATGTACAGTACAACCTAGAACTTGGTTGTACTCATTCTGATGATTGGTTTCTCATGCCAAAACACACCATTATTAGAGTCTACCGTTGTGACCAAGCACCACACGTCTTACCAAAATATGTACCTACAAGAGTATTTTTTCTAGAATTAATTTGGTAGAGGCTTTTGATGGAACATGACTTAATGAGGAATCAAAGGAAATGAAAAATCTTGCCTAATTTAACAATATTTGAGGAATTGTCTATTGGATTTTATATGTTGGAGGAATTACAAAGGTTCATGAGGGTTAATTATCCCCTCAAGTCTAGAAAGGAAAGAGTATGTGACCTAGAGGGTCATATTAATATGATCAGAAGGACCTTGCTTACAAAGAGGGCCATATCTCATGTATTTGACCATGAGGAGGATGTAATAAGGAATCTGGTCCATTTCCCTAACATATTTTAGACTAGAAGGAGATGGATAACTATGATGAGGTGGGAAAATCAGAAGAAGGAAAAGAATAAAATTTTCAAAGGGTTTTTTGCTGATGAACCCAATCCCCTCAAGAGAATGCAAATGATTCTTGATAAGTTTGATGAGTTATACAAAATGACCCAAGATGAGGGGTTGGTTCAACTTCCCACACCTCACCAACCATCTCATGAAGCATTCACATCATGAACATCACCTCCATCACATTTACATCCATCCCCTCCATCTCCTACACATGAAACCCAAGCCAAGAGATAAAATACTGAGTCATTGGTTGATTATGGCTCAAGTGATGATGAAGAAGAAGAGTTAGCTTTAGCTTTGACTAAAATGAAGGAAGTAGCATAGCAGAAAAAAGGTCAAGAGCCTCATAATCCCAAGATTAGGCTATCATAAGAGGGAGCTAATGAGATTCATGATGATGAGAGGGTAGTTTCTTCTATAAGGTTTATATAAGATGATAACTTCATCCATACAAGTGAATTTAAGGACTTCTAGATTAAGATGAAGATGAAAAAGTTTGATGAGAGATTGAAGATCAATATCATAGGAGTTGATGAATCAAAGTAGGCTGAAATCCATGATCAGACATTTGGACAATAAAATATTGATAATATCATTTTCACCCCTAGAGGAAAGAGAGCTAGTACGGAAAAGAAATATGCTAATTATACCTCGGATGGAGCTATCCAATTTTTTTCTTTTAGATAATATTAGAGCACAGGACGATCCAATGTTAGTAGTTGAGTTTGATTTAGAGAAAGTTGTTTGAGGAATAGGGTACAACCCTAGTACCCAAAATTTTGTTGTGTGGACAAAAAAAAAGAACACGAGGAAGCATAGGCTCTTGGATGTGGTGCAAGAAATCAGTGGGTCAACCATGGTGAGAATGATGAAAGACAAAAATCCTACAGAAGCTACAACTATAACCATGCATTTTGCAATGTTTGCTAGAGATGTGGTAGAAAATATGGAAAAGATCATTGAGGATGAGAAGAGATTAAAATTATCAAATGATGAAGTGAACAAATTGTTTATTGAGAATGTAAAGTTGAAGAAATAGCTGCAGTAGGCTACCATAGTGAGAGGAGATGAAATAGTTGTTTATCACCCACCTATTTAGGTTGAAGATCCACAAATTCAACAATTGAAAGATGAAATTGCTAAACTAAAGAAAAGTAACATGGAATATTTCAAGAAGCATATCATGGAGATTCTAAAGAAGATATTGGAGCATATGATGTGGATATTGAAGGAGAAGATAGGTGGATTACATGAAAGCTTTAGAAATTTGATTAAGCATTGGAATAGATAATGATAACTCCGCTATCCTTGAAGAGCTCCAAAAGAGGTGGAAACTAGCCTATCACATATTGACTACTTTGTACAAAGCCACTCAAAGGGATCTAGATGCCCCACCAAGACTCAAACCAACACAAGAAATGGTAAAGGGTGTAATTCAGGAGTATAAGTATCTGATAGATATGAGGAAGGAAGTGGAAAATAGGAGGAATGCATTTGAATCCATTAAATGCCTCTTCAGTCCATCGATATTCAAAGATGACAATCAGATAAAGGGCATGGATGTGTGGAAATAAGAGTTTGATCAGATAATTACAAAAGTCATGAAACATGTATAGGATGATGTGTAAATGAATCTTGACAAGCTCCATACTCTACCTGATGAAATTATCATGTTGGACAATGGATACATAAAGTTCATGGTGGATGTTAGAAATCTCCTCAATAATAGATTGACCACAGGCATCCTGAGAAAAAATATCATATAGTAAAGGATTTTAGAAAGTCTTAGATGACCACATGATTTCAATTGAAGATTAATGGATTAACACACATTTTTGTTGTTAATTTATTTCAGTTATGTTTAAATTCATAATTCTATTTTGTTATCAAAAGACATGTCTTTTCGGCTGAAGCTTTTTTCCTCTTGTGTAAATATGAGAGCAAGACCAAACAAAATTATTAGATTAGATATAGGAGAAAGTAACAGGAAAATTGGGATAGATATAATGTGTACATTTCAAAATAACATGATGCAAGTATGAAATTTTGGAGAAATCAATGACAGATCTCTAATTTTGTGGTGTCGTACTAGTATCAATTGTTTGTTGAATTAAATTAAGATATTATCAGGTTGTCTCCAAAGTTGCTATTTATTTGTTATTTAAATTGATATATCAAGTTTATATTCAACTTATCAATGCACATTTTTTGTACTAGTGTGATATAATTAATTGGTTCTTTCAAGTAAAGATTAAATCCTTCTAGTCATTCACAGTAATTTGGAAGTGTCATTTGAATCACTAAGAAGAACCTAGTAATTACATTCTTGCATGTTTATACAAGTTATAAACCAATATTTGTATGCCAAATAGTTAGAGTTTCTGCCAAATATTAGCCACTCATCTTTGACTTTCATCTGACTCTGTTTTACCAAAGAAAGCACTAGTCTCACCCATTTTTATTTAGTTTAATCATATGAAATTCAAACTTCACAACTGTTAACTAAACATATTAAACTTTACCTTGATATTGCTTATACAATTTATACCAAATTGGTTTGCATCTCTCCACTTCCAATTTCCATTGTGGATAGATTACTTGAGTAGGGATCACACAATCTAAGTCTTCTTCACTTGCATAGGTATACCCACCTCGGCCTAGTAGAACCTAAAGATAAGAAGGTTCAAATTCATCATTTGGCCTTGTACATTAGCCAAAAATGTATCAAGATCTTGGCAAGCTCTTGTGGTTTCAAACCAACATTTTTGAGACCTAATATTTTGTTGAATCCCCTTAGGAGTCCTCTAAATCCAAGCCTTGATAGAGTCAATACCTTACATAAGACTCCACTGGGAACAAATAAATCATAAAATTTTCTCACTTCTGTAAAAGTGAGTGTCGACTATGAAAAAATAAGTACATCTAGACTAAGTACACATCACAAAGAACAAGTCCTAGAGTTTAGGAATTCACAATAGTGAACAAAATGCATGAAAAAGGGTCCCTATATAACGAAGGTCCTAGTGACTGGTAAATGAACACATAAGAATGATAAAGCTAAAAAGGTGTCTGATGAAATATGCATGACAAATAAGTATAAAACATAAAAACCACACTTTTAGACATATAATCGGTACAATACATTGAAAAATTAAAATAGCTCAGTTGGAGAACCTTGCACTCCTGACGAAAAAAAGAATCCTTTTTATAAGCTAGATCCTCATAAAGAGGAAGAATTCAAGGCTGAAATTCAGGTGGAAAGAATCAGGAGACAACATGAATATGATCATGGAATGGAAGGAAATTGAAATGAGCATGTTCATAATGTATCCCCTCAAGAAAATTATGAATTCATGACTCGGGAGGAATTAGATGCACACTTGGAGTATGAAAGACAAGAAATAGAAAGATTGAAAGCAAAATATGAATAGAGGATCTAATTGATAAAAGAAATCAAAGATTTGAGGCTTCAAAAATTGCAATATAATGCTTAGATAGCTAGCCTCCCTAAATATATACCACCTCACAGGCAAGGGAATAATAATGCATGACCTTCAAACCAACCAAAAGTATCAAAAAATATGTCTAGGAACCAATAAAAATCATCAAATGCTCCACCTAGAAATCCATCACAACACCCCAATGCTCAGCCACCCCCTGGCCAACAATATGTGCAACCACCCCAAATACAATATAATAATCCATTATATGAATACCAACATCCTCAAAACCCACCTCCTCAGCCATACACAACCATGATCAGATAATTTGATTTCGTAGGATTTCAAGTATAACCTTGCCCTATGGACAATAGTTGGAGAGGTCTTGTCCCAAAATTCACAGGAAGTAGTATAGTTGCCATTGAGGAACACTTAAGTATTTTTAATGATTTTATTCAAGATTTGGATATGAAGTATGAAGATGTACAAATGAGGTTATTCGTGATGTCATTAACTAAAGAAGCTAGAGATTGGTTTAATAGTTTACCAACAACCTCTATTGATTCCATTCAAGACTTTCATGATCAGTTTCTTCAATAGTATGGGAGCTAGTGTGCACTAGAGTTTTCCTAGCATGGACTAATAAGTATCTAGAAACATTAGAATGATTCAATTTATGAATTCAATTGGAAGTTCACCAAATTACATAACAAGATACCACCAAGGTCTAAGTTAGCAGACCCTACAACATTGAGCATTTATCTAAAATAATTTGATCCAAAGACAGAGTTTGAGCTTAGAAATAGGTGCCCTAGAGATTTAGTTGAGCTCAAAAGACAACATTGACTATTGAAAACAATATAAAGGTTGTAGGGATGACTGCTAAAAGGGATAATCTCAGGGTTCCCCAACATTATAACAATCCTTGGAATAGACAAGAAAATACATATAGAAATGAAAGGTTGAGGCTGCATGACATACCATACAATATGAATTGGAAGGATGTCCTTAATTGACAAGCCTAAGAATAAGGAAACTCTTGATCCTTTAAAGAAGAAAGGAGCATACATGGTTAACAATAATCCTTGGTGTCAAATTTGTGACCCGCCTCATTCCCCTGATCATTATTTTGTAGCTCAATCAATGAAAGAAGAAGAAATACTAGTAGATAATGATGGAGAGGATCATACCATATATTTAACATCTCACACCCTTGATCATGTTGAGCAGGGATATACATCTCAAGAAGAAGGAGGCTATGAGTATGATGTTGTTAACCAATGGTATAATGTCCATATGGTAGAACAACAAGTATTTTCTAATCATGAAGAAAGCAATGATGAACAATGTTCTCCTAGTGCACCATCTCAATTAGGTAAATGAAATATAAGAAGACCAACAAAGGAGGAGATTAAGAAATTAACCATCATTGTAGTTCAACAGGCCAAAATCAAATATTGGTTGAGAAAAATAATAGTAAATGAAAATGAAGGTGTTCCAAGAGGAATATTTGTGAAAGATAAGAAAACACAAAAGGGAGCTTCAAAAAAGACAAAAAAAAGCAACCTGATAAGAATGAACAAAAGCATGTTCATAAGGAGGAAAACAAAGAATTGTAGAAGGACAAGAAAAATTCTAATCAAACAAGAAATAAAGAATAGGAGGATAACAAAGGAGAGTCATTGAAGCAAAGAAAGATGATCAAAATAGATGGTACCTCTTTTGATTTCACACAAGCTTTATCTTAGGTAAAATTGTCTTTCCCATTACTTGAAATGATGAAGATTAAAGAGTGTAGGGATAGTGATATCCAGTTAATATCTAGTGGGAATGATAAAAACACAAACCTTGAGAACAAGGGGACCACTAAGATCAGTAATAAGTAGGAAGAGGTAAAAGTTCCTAAGGTTTTTCTAGGTGATGCATTAATAAATCCTACACAAGTTGATCCATTTTTCACTACATTACTCATGAATGATAAGATGGTAAGAAATTGTATGATAGATTCAGGTCCTACCATCAATATCATGCCAGTAGGGCTCATGAAACAACTTGGGATGTGGGTAGACATTATTGGTGGGAAATGTTATGCTATGGATAGTAGACCTATTCTAGTGGTAGGAATTATGAAAGACATGTAGAGGTGAAGTTGGATGCTTATCCACAAGAAACTTATAATATAGACATAACATTTATTGATACACCTCATTTTGGAATGCTTTTTTCAAGACAATGGACTACAACAGTTGGAGGAAATGTATAGTTTGACTTATCATATGCCACAATACTAGTCAATGGTGAAGAGGTAAAGTTATATAGAGAACCAAGGATGAATCATATTGTGGATTGTGTTCCTCAAGAGTAACTAAATTTTTTTTTTGATGTAGATTGAGGAAGTTTTAGAATAGAGCGTTCTTAGCTTGAATTGGAAAATACTGACCCAATTGATAAACATGTTTCCAAGAATGAGCACAATGTGTGGAAGATGTATTTTGATGGAGCATGTAGTCAGGAAGGAAATGGAGCTGGAGTAGTTTTAATTTCACCTAAAGATATCACATTCAAGTATTCATTCTAATTGATATTTGAGTGTACAAACAATATAACAGAGTATGAATCCCTACTTATTGGTTTAAATATGGTTGTTAAACACAAGATTAAGCTGCTAACTATTCTGGGAGATTCAAAATTGATGATTTCACAAGTCAGGTCAAGATACGCTGTAAAAAAAGAAGGTTAAAACAATATAGAAATGTTGTGTGGGATAGAATTGAATTATTTGATGTTTTTTCAATTGAATGGATAGATAGATCAAAAAATTTGATGGCAGATTTCCTTGCTAATATAGCCCTAAAAAGAGATGATATCACCTTGGTCAGAGTATCTTAGGTTGAATTCAAAACAAGGTCTACTATCCTTGATAATATCTATAGTTGGAAATTTTTCAATGATGACACTAATCTCATAAAATTCCTCCATTGTATAGACTAGTATGAGGCTTAGGAGATCGACTTTAAAGCTTTTGCGAAAAAAATAGATGGGAAATAGACTATGTTGGGGAAAGAAGTTTTGTAAGTCAAAACCAACAAACTTCACAAAGGACTTGTGGCACTAGAAGGGGTATATGATGAAAATGATCATTCTCTCATAAAGAAAACACTAGTAGAGTGAGAAGATATTGAAGAAGTCAATTTGGGGGCTGAACTAGCACCCAAGAGGGTATATATTGGAAAAAAATAAGTCCAACAATCAAGAAAATGTTGCTTGCATTATTGAGAAAATACAAGCATGTCTTCGCTTGGTCCTATAAGGATCTCAAGGAATATAGAGAAGATTTATTCTAGTATGAGATTCCATTAAAACCAAATACAAAACCATTCAGGCAAAAGCAAATACCCATCAACCCAAATTTGGAACCTAAGATGCAAGAGGAGCTAGAAAAACTTAGGGATGGAGATATTATCAAGCCCATTAGACATTCAACATGGGTCTCAAACTTGGTCCCAATAAGAAATAAAACTAGGGTTATTAGGCTGTGTGTAGACTTTAGAAATTTAAATGTTGCTTCCCTCAAACATAATTGGCCTCTTCTGAGTATGGAAGCCATATTGCACAAAGTAATAGGATGTGAGTTGTTTTCAATGATGGATGGATTTTCTAAGTATAATTAGGTTAGAGTTAAATAGTCTGAGCAATATAAGACAACTTTTACTATGTGATAATGTCATTCGGTCTCACAAATGAAGGGGAAACATTCTAAAGGGCCATGGATGTGGAATTTTCAGATTTGATCAATGTTATAATGGTAGTGTACCAAGAAAATCTCATTTCTTATTCCAAAAGGTTAAAATACCATGTAGAACACTTGGAGAAAATATTCATCAAGGCTCTGGAATATGGTAATAGTCTCAACCCCAAGAAATGTCACTTTGTTGTCATAGAGGGTAAGCTTTTGGGGCATATTGTATCAAAAGAAGGAATTAGAACAAACCATGAAAGAGTAGAAGCCATAGAAAAATCCCCATTGACAAAACTATAAAAGCAATTCAATCATTTTTTGGACAAATTAACTTTGTTAGGAGATTTGTGTCAAATTTTGATGAAATCATTAAACCTATATCCAAAATGTTAAAGAAGGGAGAAAAGATAGACTGGACTACAGAAGCCCTGGAAGATTTTATATCCATCAAAAAATCCATCAAAGAAGACCCTATTCTAAAATACCTAGGTGATTTTACCAAACCATTCCAAATAATTTCATTTGCCTCATTTCATACCATAGCAGTTGTCATGTTACAAAAAAATGTTGAAGGGTATGAGCAGCCTGTATCCTTTACCAAATCATTGTAGGGGTTAGAGCTAAAATATGATATTATAAAGAAAAAAGCTTTTTCATTAGTCAAACCAACAAAAGCTTTCAAACCTCTAGTTGCAGCCAAGGTAGTTGCATATGTACCTGTAGACATAGAAAACATGTAGATTGATCTTGCACACTTAATCCCAATCTACTAATATCATTTCATTTTGAATTATCCCTCTATCTAACCATTTAATTGAATAGCATTATTTTATTAAATTCATCATAATTCCCATTTTAATTAAATAAATCTCTCAATTTAATTAAATCATCGTCTTTGTGTAATTAGCTAGGTCATTTCATCTTCCTATCTTTATTTAATTAAATAATCCATATTATTTGATTAGATTTCTAAAGTTCATCTAATTAAATTAAATAATCAAACATTTATCTAATTTAATTTAATATCACCCCTTTTGGTTAAATAAATCAAAATATTTATTTAACTAAGTCTTAATCATTTTCATCTCTTTTTGATTTATTTCAATCCTAAAGTCTAAATCAAATGGTCAAATCATCTAAATCTCCCCTTAAATTAATCAAATCCTAATTAATTTAATCCTAATCACTCAAATCCTCTAGATTTTGCAACTTGCACATGAAAATCAATTTAATTGTTTTATAAATCACCTATTTTCATTCAAAAAAGGCATCTAAGTGGGAATATTCCTCAAATTTGAAATCTCACCCCAAAATGACTTGTCCATCCAACAAAGAATTTAAAGCTCTTACATTGTCTCTTACATGTCTCCCACTTGGCATTTAACTCATCCTTCATCCCACCTAAACATGTCATTTCATCAAATTCAAATTTCAAACTTGCAGACTAATCAAAATGTGTTCAAGCTAACTCCATTCACAAGTTGACAAGTGGCATCTTTCCATTGGTTGAATGTTAGTCCCACATTGCTCTATTTTGGACATTCATCCATCTTAGCATTCTATAAATATGAGGCTAAACTCCTCATTTGATCATCCACAAATTATGCAAAGTTATTATGCTAAAATATTTAGCCATTTCCATCCATCACCATTGAGTTCTTAGTTAGTTTTTTTCATATTTTTGGCTTGGATCTCTCATCCTTCATCAGCAAATTTGATCAATCATCATCAACATATCAAGCTCGCATCTTAGGAATTAGGAAAGAGACAATTTTCACATCAAATTGACACCAATTCCCCCATGGGATCATGTGTTTGCTATTCTAACTAGGATTGAAACTATATTTTCTTGTTTCATTATGTTCTTTATTATTTTCTTTCCTAATTCAAATTTTGTAAATGGATGTCATGGGGAATTCTTGTTCATGCTTGCAATATCTAACTTAAGGTGTTTATTCTCTTTGTTTGGCAAGTATTAGGATTGGGGTTCAGACATTTGGCACTAGAAGGAGGGCTTAATCTAATTCTCAATTAATTTTTCCAAAATTTTTGTGTTTTTTCTTATACATAGAAAAATTCCCACGTTGAGATCTCAACATCACTATTTTGGCACCGCTAACTCTTCAACGTTGCCATATAGCACTGTTGGAAACTCAAACTATGACACATGAGTCTTCCTGCCAAAAGATTTGAATTTCAAACTTTGTTGCTTGATTGTTTGACTCATAGGAATTTTCAAAAAACATCAAACTACAAAGCTGGAAAAAAAATGTGATGCAGTTGAGCTCACTATCCCGACATAGAGCGATGCTAAATAGTAAACGACACTCTAAGAGCACTACTGAGAAATCAAACTCTGATCCAGTCATGGGTTGCATTGTTGGCAGGGAGTAAAAAGTGGAAATTAAATTTTAGCACGTGCCTTTTTATTAATGATCAATTTATATTCTATTTTCTACTTTTTAATCTCTGTATTTTCTAGAATCTGACTGGTTTTCTCTCTTGTAGGTTGCAATTGAGAATGAAATAAGGAGAAACATGATGATGATATTTCATCAAATCAAAGTGTTTTTAACACTTTAGTGTTTGTTTAACACTTTTAAGAAGTTGTTATCACTTATTTCTTAGGACACTAATTTCATTTGGGTTTAAAAGAATCTTTTCATTTCTTGCAAAAGGATAAAATGAGCATTAGGATAAAAAAATACTAGAGTTTGTTTCTTTGGATAGAAATTGAACAAAATGTCTCTCATTTTTCCTTTGGTGCTTTAAAAACAACTCACAATTTCTTTGTGGATTTAAAAGGAACAAGTGTAACTTTGTTTTGTGATTGCTTACTTAAACTAACATCATCGAAAGAGGACGTATGCACTTCTCTTGTGCTTTATAGCATTCTTGAGAATCAAAAGGCCTTTTTTGTGATCTTATGTTGAGATAAAGTAATCACCTCCACAGTTCATTTTGGGTTTAAAAATTGAACAAAACATTGTGCGAGTGTGAGTGGAGCATTATTGAATACACTCTCTCTCTTTGTGTTGCAAACAAAGATTGATCTAGTTACGGAAATTTTCTTTACTCACTTTTGTTTATCTTAGAGGTCCAGCCTTGGGGAAAAAGTACTCACCCAAGGGAACAACTCAACTAGTAACACTCTAAAGCCAAGAGTATTTCCAACTGGGATATAAATATGGGTATTAGAGTAAATGCCAATATCAGACTGTTGGCTCTGATGAGATGGATATGAAAAGGGACTCTCGTCATATGGGTCAATATGCATAAACAAAAATTCTAAACTAAAACCCTTGCTTGTAGTAACCAACTAGTCCATTCAACATATTTATCAAAGTGGTGCATTGGAACTTAGATTCCAAGAAGTTACTTGCCATGTCCGATCTTAGTTAAAGTATAGAGATTAAGACTTCATTCTTAACATACCTTTATAATCTTCCCTTGGTTGCATGTAAAATCATCTCTTCTACTACAAAGGGCATGAGGCAAGCCCACCAAGAAAAATGTACCAATTGAGCTAGGATGTTATATTGCTAATGAGTCAAAACACTTTTCTTGTTTGAAAACATTTTGAAACAAAAACTTAACATGCTCATCAAAATTTCAAACCCTTTAGGAGACAAATACAATTGACCAAATTCATGTGTTATTGCTTGCCCTTGGGATTCACATCCTTAGAGGTTTCTAAACACTGGAAATTACATCTCAATTTTCCTACTAAGATCAACAATAGGTGACCCTTGCCTTGGATTCATCAAATTTCCACATAACATACTTTGTGGGATTTGAAGAAATTAGAACATTGGACATCTAGTTTGGAAAACCTAATCAAAGAAGTGTTTTTGGTAAAAGCAATTCACTAATCAATATGAAATCAATTTAACCCCACACAAGTGCTTGTGTATCTATTGTCTTATGGTCTTTTGAGCAAACATTGATCCTTTTGTTTGAAGTGAAAAACATGTTCTTCAAAACCTTGGCCTTGTAAACAAGTCCTTCTTAGGTTCATTTAGGATCAAAATCAAACACTTCATCCATTTCAAACATTTATCATCCCATCCCACAAGAAACTTTGTAGCTTTGGAAACATCATTATCTAGACTTGGGTACATCCTTAAACCAAATAAGAAATCACCTTGTTTAGTTAGGAGTATGGGAATGCATTTGTTCTCATGCCTCTAGTTAAATTAGCACACCTTTGAACAAGTTTATCCTAAAGATCACATCCAACATCTTAAGGTTTACAAGTTCTTTATCCAATCAAAACCAATCAAAATCAAATCCTAAAGTCTAGCATTGATCCAAAGTTCCTAAGAAAAACAACACCCATATCATTCACCTTTTTCATCCTTCATCTCAGCATTGGTCCTAAACACCTTAGAGGTCACTTTTGCAACAAATTCAAAAAACAAGAACATGGAATATAAACTTGATCCATACATCATAAGCGATCTAAACCAACCAAATTATCAAAGCCTCAAAATTCCAATTGATTTTCAAAACTCACATTTATACAATCCATACATGGGATCATTATCTCCTACAAACCTCAATGATACAACAAATGTGAGTATGCCTAGTCAAAAATTTGAAACCCCTTTCCAAATGGTATATTTAAATCCAAGTCAAAACCTAAAAATCTATTAACCAAACATTCAATGCATGAGCCTTCAAATGAACAACATCATCCCATCAAATTCCTACATGCCAAATGTGAATATACCAAGTACAACTTTACAAAACATGAACATTTTGAATCCAATCTTGGTAAAATTTAGGATGGATATGTTTACAAATCATATTAATATTGTTCAAAGTCAAAAAAAGATGTTAATGACTCCAATTAAAGGTAACACCATGCAAAATAAAAGTTACCTAGATTAGGACAATGTGATTCCCAACATCAGCAATGTTCAATTTCAACCCATAATGCCAAATTTGAACATCATCCCAAGTCAGAACATTGACCAAAATCAATTTGTCCATGATCCCATGCAAACACCACAAGTGTACATCCCAAATATAATTGAATAAATGCCAAATTAATGGATTCAAATTCAAAATCAAGATCAAATTTTGCTAGAGCAACTTGCTTCACATGACAAACTAATTGAATTATTGAGCCAAGAGATATCTTCACTCCAAAAGAAATACTCTTCCATTGGTTAAACCATGTCATCAAAGCATTGAGTTGTGTCCACAACCACATCAAGAACAAAATCTCCAATGTCAGTATGTTAGATATCAAGATCAAGATCAACAAAAAACCCAATTACCCCATCTCAAAGATCAGTCACCATATTTTAAAGATCAACCACCACATCTCCAAAATCAACAACTAGAAGGTCAATTCAAAGTTAAAATCTCACAAAGTAACAAAAAAAATTGCACACCACTTTGGAGACCAATTGAATCATTCCTACAACAATTGGTACAAGATAATCTCATCAAGAACCCCTAGTTAAATTACCAGGGTATAACGAGGAGCACCATTGTGATTTCTGCAAAAAAAAGGGACACACAACATCAAGTTGTATTTGACTCAAAAATATCATCCAAGGACTTATTGATCAAAAGATAATCACTATTGGGGACAATGATCAAGATCTATCCATCAATGAACACCTTGAAGATGTTTCTATCTCATCCAATGATCAAATTAACATACATCAAGAATCACTTTTCAATCATGATCAAAATCCACCAACAATACCCAACAATGATCCAATTCAAGAAATGTCAACATCATTTGACCCTATGGTTGATGACATTGAAAATCCCTCCACCACAATTGTTGAAAACATTGATCAAGATCTCTCCATCAATGAGCACCTTGAAGATGTTTCCACCCCATCTGATGATCAACTCACCAGACATCAAGAGCCACTTTTTAGTGATCTATTTCAAGGAGTGTTAGAATTATTTGATGCCATGGACATAATCTATGATCCATCAACCAATGATCACATTGAAAATGTCTCTACATCTCCTTATGAGTTAGAGGACATATCTCAAGAATTTATTCTGAAGCATGATCAAAATCTTTCACCAAGGTCTAGCAATGGTCCTTTCCAAGACATGTTGACCCCCTTTGACCTCATGATTACAGATATTGAAGGAATCCTTAACTCGATACTTGATCCAAGCCCACTCAAAGATCAAGAGGATAATGGACCACTTTTCATTCCTAATGAAGATATCCTAGAATTCTTTGTAAGAAATCCATCTTTTGAAACTAACTAATGTCAAGAATTTGATCCAAAGCATGTGGAAAGCAATTCTAAAATCATTCAAGATCAAGAGTTTGTATCTCCAAGCTATTACAATGGTCTAATGGATACTCTCCTATCTATACAAGATGATAATTTCCACATAACACATACTCTATATACCCATGAGATTCTTTCTTTGGGTGGACACGTAGATGATCTTCATTCAGAATAGGATTCCTTTACTCCTAAAATTATTACACAAAAAGAGAAGGTTAGTGATTCCTATAGTCAAACTGAGTTGTCAAAATTAAGAACAAATATGCCCCAAACTCAAATTGAGGAAATCATGAATAAAAATATCCAACATTATCCACTCAAGGAAGCAAGTCAGAAAGAACGAGATATTTTAGAGTTAGAAGAGAAAAAAATTGAAATAACATCATCTGTAGTGGTCATTTATTAGAGAATGCATTCTAAATAGGAACCCTCAAAATAAGTAGAGTCAAGGAATGAAGGTGCCACTACCACCATACTAGCGGCAACTATGTCTCAAGAAAACACCAACATAGGGAGCATGAAGAGTCTTTATGATGAAACTAGTGTCAATACTACAACCAACCATGTCATGAATCTTCATCCACCCATTACCCCATCCAAAAATTGGGACCAAAATGAAATGAAGGATGTGAATCAAAGCACAAAGAATGTTATCAAAGAAAAATAAACTAAGAAACATAATGGAAAAATCAAATACACATGAATACCAAAGAATACAAAGAAAGATTATCCCTATCAAACTCCATTAGTCAAAGAAACTATGGGGCAAAATAAAAAAGGGAAAATTATCCATCAAAGATTTCCACAAAAGCAAAAGCAAGATTTTCAAGCGACGTACAATGTGTATCATGTAGTTGGCCCTAATTCCACACACACTTCCATATCCACCCATCATTGTTCATCTTCCCAAGTTTGGAGAGTCAAAGGTGCCAAACTGTCAACCAATCCATCGTTTATCTCTAAACACACTACATCCATGATATCCAATTCTTACATTAACCATGTATTGGAAATGACCCTTCATCATAAGGATTCAGAAGGAACTCTATCATGATGTGTGCACAAAGATAAAGTTACTCTGGTATCAACAAAGCAGATCAGGAATCCCAAAAGCCACATTCAAGTGCACGTATCTTAGCAAAGAAAATTCTTCAGGTAGGATACCAATGGAACATTATGATAGAAGCATCTACATTAACACCACTAGGTGGGTCAACATGAATCTTTAAGAAAACCAAAAACCAAAAATAAAAAATCCAAAAAAAATCAAAAAAAGGATTGAAAATAGTAAAGAAAAAAATCATCCTCTAGTGAAAACTGCATGGGTAGTGCTTTGGGCAAGTACCATGATGAAAACCTGGGAAATAGACGTCATGTGTAGAATTGAGCATCTATGTGTGCTAGTTTAGGTCAAAACATCTCATCCCATCAATAATAAATCCACCATTCCATCCATCTCAGCCATAATAAATCCATTCATCCATAAACCATTTATCAAATCCATTTTCATCCATCTACATATATAGTTCAAGTTATCTTGATCTTGACAAAGTTTGGTGCACACTTTACCCTTGCTTATGGTAAACATCTTGATATGGGCCATTTTCATTGATCCTATCCTATCCAACATTATCTGATCCATGAAGCATTCCTCTATTCAAACACCTTATCTTATCACAAGATAATGCCTATCCATCTATCCATACATCTATCCAAGCATCCACACATGGAATTCCATACATTGCTAGACACTAGGGGAAGATATTTGCATCTTGCTTCGGGAATAAATCTTGATCTATATCCTCCAACTTATGTGGTGATCCAAAATTAGCAAATCAAATTGGTCAATACATTTGTAAGCCAAAAACCAAATCACTAGCCCATGGCATATTTTGATGAGAAGACATTCCTTATCAATTTTCATCTTTCATCAAAAATCAATCCAAACAATCACTATCTATTGCATCTAATGTGTGCTTCAACATCACATCAAATCATCCAAAACATATTTTGTTCCAAACCAAGCTTCATCAATCCTGATCAATCAAATCCAATCAATCTTGCATCATTTTGGGATATCCTTCCCCATCATTTTGTTTCTTAACACTATCCTTGCATTGTTATGCATCCTCAACAATGTTATCATCATTAATCCCTCATCATCTTGGGATATCCATCCTAATCCTCGTGTTGCTTAAAACTATCCTTACATTGTTGTGCATCCTCAACAATGTTATCATAATCAATCCATTGACTCGATTAATCAACCTTAGCTTGGTTTTCAACAAAACCCCAAACAAACCACTGATATCATCAAACATATCCATATCCAAATCATCAAAATCATGTGAAAATCCAAAAACATCCAAAACATATCAAAATCCATAAAACATATATAAAATAGAAAACATCAAAAACATGATATCCAAACTACGTTGTCTCTGAGCTTAAATGTAGGCAAGACTAATCTTTGATTAGCCTTTGAGACCTCAAAATCCAAAAACATTCGAAAAAACATCAAAATAGAAAACATTGAAAAAACATCAAAATCCAAAAACATTAAAAAAAACACAAAATCCAAAAACATTCATAAAATCTTGAAAAACCCCAAAACATCAAAAATTCAAAAATCAAAACATTTGCAAAATTTTAAATATACCAAAAACAACCTCAAAGCATTCCAAAAACGTCAAAATAAATCCAAATATTTGAAAAAATCCACCTGTTTTATCTCGCTTTCACTCGAAATAGTGAATCATCCAGAATAAATTGATCATCACCTTCATCCTTTGGAAAAACAAATAGAAACAACCACAACAATCAGCAAAAAAATAAAACTTCAAACACAAAATCAAGATCAAAGCAACAAACCGTTAAACGCAAAATGAAACTCTTCATCATTTTCAAACATGTCAGTCAACTATATATCAACAACCTATCAATCAACTTATCAAACCATCATCCTCCTATACAATCTGTGTCCTAGGATATATCGTTCCGACAATGGGCATCATTTTGGATATCACCTTGGATTCTTATCCTATCAAAACACATCCCTTTGGCTGAAGGTATGAAGAACATTGGGTTGTTTTTGTACTTGATCTTTTTATTTTTGTTTATCTTATTGTGCTTATTCAAGGACCTCTCAGGGTGATCCCACAAAGTTGGTTTACAATTTATGGGAGGAACTAATTTTTGCTGAAATCACATTTTTTAAGAAAATATAATGATTTAAGCCTTAAAAGGTTCCATTTAAAGAATTCCAATTTAAGAGGGTTTTATCAAACTACCATAAAGCAAACCCTCTTGGATAGAACCCCGCTAGTTTTAGACTATACCTATAACAGAGTCTCCTTTACACCTATCAAAATGTTGATAAAAAACCAATTTTGATTTACCTTTTGGGGGATCAAATGAATTCATTTAAAATTTATTTTTTGTAATTATGTAGTCCTTACTATAAGCTTCCCAAAAAGTATAATTTTAAATGAATTTATTTTTTTTATTCAAGGGGTAAATGCTTTTGAACCGAAGCTATGAACCAGAATATAACCACTCAACAATACCACCCCAACGGGGTTTGAACCTTGGTGGGAAGAACAAAAATGCCACCATTAAACCATCACACCATGCCAATATCGGCTAAATGAATTTAATTTAATTATTATATTTATTTTTTATTTCTCGTGAATGTAGGTTTTTCACTAAAAATCAAGCTCTTTGTTCTGTACATGTGCGAAAATAGAAAAGTATTAAAAAAAAAAGAAAAATTAGTGCACCAGATATTGAAGTCCTTGATCCAACAAAGAAAAATAAAATAATTTTGATAAATAAAAAAAAAGTTACGCATTATATAGTTGTGCTATGTCAAAATTATAATTGGTTTGAATTTGAAACCTAATTAAAGAAAAAATATTAAATAAAAATTTATTTAACTAAGTGGAAGCACTAGATATCAGAGTTACGAATCTAAATTCGAAAGAATTAGAATTTTATCCTTCATGGAAAAAAAGTTGTGTTATACAGTGAGCGTCACTTTTTAAAAATGTTGTTTTCTAAAAAAAAGCTAGTTTTCAAGGGAGATGGAAAAAGAAGTGCAATCTGATTCCAAAATTTTTGAAAAAAATATATTTATAATCTATAGGGGTGATGTCATAATAGTCGTTTACAATTCCTGAGAGGAACGAATTTTAGCTGAAATCACATATTTTTAGAAAATATAATGATTTAAACCTTAAAAAGTTCCATTTTAAGGATTCCAATTGAAGAGGGTTTGATCAAAACACCTTAGATCAAACCCCCTTGGATAGAACCTCGCTAGTTTTAAACCATACCTATAAATGCGTCTCCTTTACACCTATCAAAATGCTGATAAAAAATCACTTTTGATTTAGATTTTGGGGGATCAAATGAATTCATTTAAAATTTATTTCAAATGATTATGGTACTCCTCAGAACAAGCTATCCAATGAATATAATTTTAATATGTTTTGGTTTTGTTATGTATTTGTTTTTAAGTTTTATTAAACATAGGTTTTTCATCGAAAATGAATTTCTTTGTTCTTCACATGTCGAAAAATAGAAGATTATCAAAAAAAAATTTGAAAAATATGAGTGCACTAGATATTGAAGTCCTTGATCCAACAAAAAATAAAAAATTTTGACATATACAAAAAAGTTACACGCTATACAATCGTGTTGTATCCTAATTGTAATTGGCTTAACTTTGAAACTTGATTAAGGAAAATATTTTCAATAAAAAACTATCTAATGAAGTGGAAGCACTAGATATCAGAGTTACAAATCTAAATTTGAAAGAATTAGAATTTTATCCTTCGTGGAAAAAATTTATGCGTTATACGGTGTGTGTCTCTTTTAAAAATGTTGTTTTCTGAAAAAATTCTATTTTTGTGGGAGATGGAAAAAGAAGTGCAATTTGATTCCAAAAATTTTGAAAAAATATTTTTAGAATCTACAGACAAAATTTGATGAGACTCTAGTTTGCACCATCTTCAAATTACTCACAGTTTAGCTGCTATAGGTGCCCGAATGTGAAGATTTAGTTAAAAATAATAATCTCAGTGTCCAGTTTGGCCAAAAATTGTAAACCACTATTATGGGATCACCCATAGACAAAATATCATGAAACTCTAGTTTTCATCATCTTCAAATTCCTCATAGTTTAGCCGCTATAGGTGCCCAAAAGTGAAGATTTAATTAAAAAAAATTATTTCAGTGTCCAGTTTGGCCAAAAATTGTTAACCACTATTGTGGGATCACCCCTCAATGATATCCCCAATGAAGGGATTTAGAGAGATAGGAATGGGGAAATGATCATTATCTTTTTATCTGTTGCACTTGTTGGATGTTCTTGTAATATAACTTGGTGAATACTTGCTTTATTAGGTATTTCCTAGAAAGGTTTCCATATGTCAAGTGTGAACAAGAATACTCCTATCTATTTGTCAAGTCAAATTCCATTGCATTAGGTACAATTCCATCCTGGTTCTTTATACCCTGACGCATCACACCTATGTGTGTTATCAAACATAAGGTAATTGGCCCTTTGAAAATACCAACTCCTCGGAAATCATCATCATCATCTCATGTCTTGTTGGAATCTCTTATTTTCTTCTATCTCTTGTTTTTCACGCTAACATGGTACCATGAAAGTCACTCATAAATCATCGATAATGCATCCATCCTATATCCACAAACCATCAGCATACTGCATAATGCATATCATACCATATAGAAAGCATTAATCATACCACATGCATTCATCCCCATCATTGCATAATATAGAATGTTTATTCTAAACATCTCATAAACCATACATTTATCACCTATTTGCATAATCATAAAAGAATCATCATATCATATCATGTGCATCCATATCATCCATTACATATAAACATCATAATCATCTCATCATTAATAATGTCACTGTCATGGTACAAATCAGGATCAAGTTGGTGTAATATATCAAAATAGGCATAAGGCTACCCATGGCTGATGACTGTCTACAACATCAAATTTGTCTACATCAAATATTCAAGTTGAAATGATCTTGAACCTCTTTGTCGAGAGATCAACCCTCAAATCAAAACTCTTCGCTTGATCTCTCGAGGGGGCAGTATACCGGTGCAATTCTTTTCGCTAGGGAAACAATGGGGCATCCGAAAAAAAAGAAGATAATTTTTTACTTTTGATCATGGCAAGATTATTCTTTGAACCAACGCAACAAGTGCACTGCTTCAAAGAGGGGAAAAATGTAGACATAGAAAATATACAGATTGATATTGCACACTCTGATCTACTAATATTGTTTCATTCTGAATTATCCCTCTATCTAACAATTTAATCAAATAGCCTTATTCAATTAAAGTCATCATAATTCCCCTTTTAATTAAATAAATCCCTCAATTTAATTAAATCATTGTCTTTGTGTAATTAGCTAGGTTATTTTATCCTCCTATCTTTATTTAATTAAATAATCCATATTATTTGATTAAATTTCTAAAGTTCATCTAATAAAATTAAATAAATAAAAATTTTATCTAATTTAATCTAACATCACCCCTTTTGGTTAAATAAATCAAAATATTTATTTAACTAAGTCTTAATCATTTTCATCTCTTTTTGATTTATTTCAGTCCTAAAATCTAAATCAAATGGTCAAATCAGCTAAATCTCCCCTTAAATTAATCAAATCCTAATTAATTTAATCCTAATCACTCAAATTCTCTAGATTTTGCAACTTGCACATGAAAATCAATTTAATTGTTTTATAAATCACCTATTTTCATTCAAAAAAGCATCCAAGTGGGAATATTCCTCAAATTTGAAATCTTCCCCCCAAAATGACTTGTCCATCCAACAAAGAATTTAAAGCTCTTACATTGTCTCTTACATGTCTCCCACTTGGCATTTAACTCATCTTTTATCCCCCCTAAACATGTCATTTCATGAAATTCAAATTTCAAACTTGCACATTGATCAAAATGTTCTCAAGCTTCTTGCATTCACATGTTGACAAGTGGCATTTTTCCATTTGTTGAATGTTATTCCCACATTTCTCTATTTTGGACATTCATCCATCTTAGCATTCTATAAATAAGAGGCTAAACTCCTCATTTGATCATCCACAACTTATGAAAAGTTATTATACTAAAATATTTAGCCATTTCCATCCATCACCATTGAGTTCTTAGTTAGGTTTTTGCAGATTTTGGCTTGGAGCTCTCATCCTTCATCAACAAAGTGGATCAATCATCATCAACATATCAAGCTTGCATCTTAGGAATTGGGAAAGGGCCAATTTTCACATCAAATTGGCACTAATTCCCCCATGGGTTCATATGTTTGCTATTATAATTAGGATTGAATCTATATTTTCTTATTTCATTGCATTCTTTATTATTTTCTTTCCTAATTCGAAGTTTGTAGATGGATTCCATAGGGAATCCTTGTTCATGCTTGCAATATCTAACTTGAGGTGTTTATTCTCTTTGTTTTGTAAGTATTAGGATTGGGGTTCACGCAGTACCACACCCAAATGTGAAAGATATTTTGGTACAGACAGATGTGGAAGGGAAGGGATTTAGATGGATTAATAAAATCTAAGAAATTGATATGGAAATTCAGATTACCAAGTTAGTAAGGGGATAGGATCTAGCCAAACTAATGGTAGAAACAAACATTGAATCTAACAAAATTTGTAATGTAGAAAATTAGGAAGGTGCAGTTGCAATCATTGAACATACTTCTTGGTACAAAAACATTGTGTATTATCTTAGACACATGAAATGCCCTGAACGATTGAGTGATAACTAGAGGAGAACTCTAAAGCTGCAAGCATCTAAGTATGTACTCATAGAAGGTGATATGTTTTGGAAAAATAGAGGTGGAATGTTATTATTGTGTCTATATTAATCACAGGCTAGACATGTCTTGAGGGAGATTCATGAAGGAGTGTGTGGAGTTCATTGCTCTATCAAAACAACTACACATAAAATTCCCAAGGTAGGCTGTTACTTTCCTAAGGTTTTTAATGTTTCTTTTGCACATGTAAGGAGGTGTGTAGCTTGTTAGAAGTTCTCAGGAAAGTTGAAATATCAAGGAGCCCTACCCCTTAGACCTTTACAAGTAAAAGCCCCTTTTTCTCAATGAGGAAATGATTTTATTAGGGAAGTACAGGAAAAATCAAGTGGGGGACATAAGTGGATATTGGTAGCAACTAATTATCTCACGAAATGGGTGGAGGAAATCCCAACTAAACAAGAAAAAATCAAGGTGGTAATAAATTTCCTAATAGAGAATATCATAACCAAATTTGGTACACTAGTAAGGTTGATCACAGATAATGGGATGTGTTTTAGGTCTAATGAATTAAAAACAAATTGTAACACATATGGTATTACTGTTTTGTATGCCACCCCTTACCACCCACAACCAAATGGTTAGGTAGAATCTAGTAATAAAAGTGTTTTTAATATCATAAGAAGGATGTTAGATACAAACAAGAAGACATGGGACTCAAAGTTAAGAATGGTTGTGTGGGAAGACATAATTACTATAGAAAAGGTGATTGGAAAGTCCCCATTTGAACTAGTATATGGAACACAAGCTAGAATGCCATTTCAAAACCTTTTACCAATTTATAATTTCATCCTTCAAGAAGATTTAGATATTCTAGAACTACTGGAGGAAAGTATGGACCAGCTTGCAAAACCTGATGAAATATGGAGAATGGCTCAAAAGAAAAATGTGAAGTTGCAATCACAGATGAAATATATTTTTGATAGGAAATCCAAAGATAGAAAATTTGAGGTAAATTATTTGGTACTAATGTGGAATGCTAGATATCAGGAGAAAGGAAAGCATGTAAATTTTGAAGCCTTATGGTTAGGTCCCTTTGTGATGATTGGTAAGGGAGGGGAGGACTCTTATTATTTGCAGAACATGTCTAGAGAGGAACAAGAATTCTTTGTACATGGGTAGTTTCTAAAGAAATTCTTTTCTTGAAGACTACAAGAGGATTAAGGATTTCCAATGCATTGAAAATTCTTAAGAAACCTCTAAAAATAGTCTCTTTCCATGCATAGTAGTTTTAAAAAATCAAAAAGGGACTAGGACTTGGTAGTACATGGACAATCCTAGAATTCCATCATTAAATACAAAATTTCTTTCCATGTACAATAGTGTATGATCATTTCCATCTCCATCTTTTCCATATCCATTTCCATTCCATCCTCACCAAATTTTCATTTTCATAACCTCTGCAAACTAATTCTGCACCCAAAGATATTTTGGATTCTTGTAGTGATTGATAAATCACTCATCCTCAAGTGGATCTGCTATTAGAAATAGAATTTTAATAAAATAATTATAAATATTTCATCAATTAGAATATAAAATTCATACTATCATTTTCATAAAAAGTCACATTTTTTCCATCCATAATGTCAATTTTACCTTTTACCACCATACCGCTCTAGTTTGAGACACCCCACATAGCCCTTACATCATACCTCTCTACCACAACCCATTACAAAGAAGTTTGTGGTATGATGGTATAAGGAGCTAATACTATACTCTGTCACATTCACTTCTATACCTCAGTGGGTCAACACATAGCCAATGGTAGAGCGGTACACTAAAGGACAGTAATAGAAGAAGGCATTGCTATACCATAAAGGGTCATGACATAGGCTGCGATAGAGTGGTACAATAAAGGATAGTAATAGAAGAAGGAACTTCTATACCATAAAGGGTCATGACATAGCCCACGGTAGGAGCAGTATACTAATAAGGAGTACTAGAAAAATACCATGGTACCATAGGAAGGAAAAAGGAGACCCACGGTAGAGCGATATATTGAATGTATGTACCAAGGAGACACTGTGGTACCATAGGAGAACCAAAAGTGATATACAGTAGAGTGGTAAAGTAAAGAAAGATACAAAATGCATATTGTTGTACCATAGTTGAGTGAAAAGTGATAGAAGGTAGCATGGTAAACTAGTCATTGGGTCATTAAAACACACCAGTCACATTAGTCAGTATTGAAATACAAAATTGAGCTTGATACAATGATTTGAATTGTGTGAATTTATGAGTTGGGAGTAAATGCTTTTTGGTGTTAGAATAAATGAAGTAAGTTAATATTTTTCATTCATAGCAGCTAAAACTAAATTATAGTCGAGCTCAAAGTGTAGGAGTAAAGGAAATTCTTTAAAGAAAATTATATCATCGGGTAAGTTTTACTAATCACTCTTAGTGAAATTCATAAGATGATGCCAAAGAAAACTAAAGTAGGGATTAGAAAAGTTGAATTCAAAACTAGTAAACCATCCTTGTAGACCCCATTGCTTTATTTGTTACCTGGTTGAGTTGACAAAGGACACAAGAAGCTTTTTAGAGATTTAGCTCAAGGTTGTAGAGACGCCATCATTTCTCAGTCAGGTTGGAACCTCTACTAGTATTTCTATCGAAATAAGAATGATAAGTGTATATGCATAAAATTGGTCATGTCTGATTAATCCTGGCATTTAATTAAAAATTTATTATTTCATCAATTTCTCTAAAGTCTTCTACATATAATTAAATTTAATCAATTTAATTATATTTTTCATTCATTTTATTCTTTTGTCATAATTAAATAAATCAATTTTGTTTAATTATTTCACATTCATATGTCCACTTGATTAATTAAATAAATATATTTTATTTATTTAACTAATTATCACTTTTTGAATTTAAGTCTTTTTTATTTAATCAAATTTAAATATTTATTTTCAAATCTTTCTTCTAATGAATTAAATATCTTATTTAATTAAATTCATTTACATACCATTTCTTAAATTTTTTAATTAAATATCTTTATTTAATTGAATATCTTCCATATCTTTTCAGAATCATAATTAAATATTATATTTAATTATGAAATCTTCTATTATTCTTCAATTTTGGGGTAAATATTATATTTTAAGAAAAAAAACCTCTATGTCACCCATAAATGAATAATTGAATTTAATAATTCATTATTTATCTTCTTCAAAATATTTCCATAATCTTAGAAAAAGATGATTTTTTACAATTCATCTTTATCATCTTATCTTACCTCTTTTTCAGAAAAGAAAATAAATCTTGCTTTATCTTTTCTTCTATTTTTCTTCACTCTCATCCATCTTCAACAGTTCGATCTACTAGGAATTTTTACAATCATTGATCATATCAGCCAATTAGAAGATTTCAAAAACTCTATAAATAACATTTCCAATCCAAGCAAGGGTTACAAAACACAACATATGAATTCGAGATTAATTGTATTCTAGCATTATAGCATTCTAGCATTATCATTATAGTGTTATTATTCATAGTATTATCATAATCTTTGATTTTAGCAATCATGCTTAACATTAGAATAATCATGTCTTAGAATTACATGCATTTCATATTCAATCTCGTTCTCTAGGAAGACTATTTGTTGAGCCTAGCACACAATCTAAGAGCCAACTGGAATCAATGAAAACACTGGAGATAGAGGATGATAGGATGACATCGATAACAAGATACTGAGTTTGCATCTCTATTGTTTTAATATTCTATTTTTGATCTAATGTCTTATTGGTGTGTTTGATTCATTTGTTTTTACGTATATAACACGCATAAAATTGACCACACATTTCTGGCGCCCACCATTGGGCATTGCCCCGTTTTTAATATTTATCTGTAGGTTTTTTAAAAGGATTTCACATTTTGGAATCTGGATTTCTAGAAAAAAGTCTCTTTTTAGTGCATATGAGGATTTCTGAAGTGCATACGTGTGTTTCTACAAAGCATTCATAATTTATTTCAATGATTTTGCAGGTACATTAGCGCATCCAAGAACTATTTTGGCACATTTAACTAACATAACGACACATATACCATTTGAAAGCTATTGGTTTTTTTAATCATCCTATCATTAAGGACTTTAGTCATAATTTGAATAGAAAATGAATAATAATTACTTATTAAATTCAAAGTAAAGTATAATTTATATCAGTGGAAAGTTGAGAATCTCCTTTAAAAACCCTTTTTGTTTCATCAATTTTGGGTAAAAAAATAGTCATCAGCCACATACCCATCATATTGCCACTTTTTGGCCCATCATGATCCTGCATATACCCATCATCATTGGTTGTAGTCATCAAACTATGATATAAGTTTAGAAGAAAATTTTGAAATCATGTGCCTTTTTTTTACAAGATCACAATATAATAAATTGAAGGAAGATATTCAATAAGAAGATCATACCTCAAGAACTCAAGTAGAAGGTGAAAATAGTGATCCTCTTTATAGTGTGAGTCGAAATCCCCTTTTTGAAGACAACATGGATGAAGGAGCAAAAGATCCGTTTACTTCTGACAGAGATTTGAGAAAAATCCTTGAGCATAGTGATGATGAACAGGAAGAAGAGTGTCACCTCAGAGAAGCCAAAAAAGATCCTAAATTTCTCAGAGTAGTAGAAAAGATCTTAGCATGTGACAAAAAAAAAAATTTCCTATATCTAGCTAACAAAGGGGCTAAATTTCCTCATGATTTTGATATTGAGAACACAAAGAGTAATGCTAATGAAACACCCTTATCCAATCTTGGTGCCTTGACTTAAACAGTTAAAACAATACAAGGAAAAATTAAAATTCTACAAGGGGGAGGCACAACAAAGACATACACTCTCAATGATATATGTCCATATCCCTTTGATCGACATCTCAACATGATCCCATTTCCTAACCATTGTGAAATCCAAAAGTTTGATCATTATAATGGGAAATAAGATCCAATTTACCATATTGGGGACTTTTGAAACATGACTTTGGAATTTTCTCATAAGGATACATACTTAATGCATTTGTTTCCATGAGGTCTTGGAGGCTAATCTATGGAATGGTTATCAAAAATCACACCACCTGTCAAAAAATTTGAAGAATTGATCAACGAGTTCATCTCACAATATTCTTATAACATACAACACCAAATAACCATGATTGATCTATGGAAGGCTAAGCAAAAACCTGGTGAACCATTCATCACATTTCTTCAGAGATGGAGAAGATTGTTCACTAGATATCCACGTCATGTTCCTAAAAAGGAAAAGATCACTACATTTATAAACAACTTGGATCAAGAGATGAGTTATTGTCTAAATCCTCATTGTCCTCCCTCTTTTTAGAAAATGATTGAAAATGCAATCACAATTGAAAGTGGATTGGTCTAGAGGGGGATAATCAAACTTGATAAACACAATCCTAGCTCCTCAAATCATCACAATGACAAATCTAGGTTTTGGATTCACAACAAAAATGTGGTGAATGATGGGGTTGTAGACGTACATCATGTCTCAGTTAAGCCAGTTGTTCTTAGTGTTCCTCACAACAACAACTACAATAATGTCAACTTAGTTATGAACCAAGGAAACAATCCTCCTCGTCTGAGGAATAACCAAAATAAAAAATTTGTTCCAAATCAAAGTAATACCAACAACCAAGGGTATCATGGAAACAACAATGCCTTAGGAAATACATCAAACATCAATCCACAATGATCTTCATTTTTTTCCAATAGAAGAACTTTTACTCCATTGGGGCAATCTCTAGAATTTTCCCTTAAAGACTTGATGGCAAAGAAAATTATTACCCTACTGCCTCAACATAACTTCGAAAATAGTGTGAAGTCACCATCGTGGAATGATATGTACTATTGTGAATTTCATAGATGTAAAGGCCATTGTATGAATAATTTCCAAGCCTTAAAGAATTCTATGCAAGATTTAATCGAAAAAGACATTATCACAATAGAAGGGAACCAACAATCAAATGAAGACCACCAAGCATTTCAAAATCCTTTGCCCAGCTATCAAAAGGGTGAGTCTTCAAGAAAAAATGTGAATCATATCAATGAGCATATAATCAATCATATCTACACTGATGATGAGCGGGTTAATGTTATAAAAGTCAAAGAGAAAGCAAAATATGGAGAAGTTAATGTAAAAACAAGAGCACAAGCTAAAGTTTTCCTAAAAGGTGCTCCTTCAAAATCCATTGTGCCACTGCCTCAACATCGATATGATTTAATCAATCAACTTGGAAAAACTTCTGCTCAGATCTCTATTTTTGAACTTCTGAAGATTTCCCCAGGGCATAAAGAAATTCTAGAGAAATCCCTCATTGAAACAATTGTATCTGATGATCTGAATGTGGATCAATTTCAAGCCATGGTGGGACATTTGTCCTCACCCACATTCCTTTCATTTTCTAAAATGGATAATCTTTCCATGACTCATCCCCATAACTCATCACTATAATTAGAAGTCATGATCCACAAGTTTCGTGTTAGACATGTTCTAATAGATGGAGGTGTTGGTTTAAACATATGTACCATGAAGCTGGTTAAGGCTTTAGGTTTTTCTATGGACTCCATTGATCCCAGAAGAAAGGTTACTATCAAAGCCTGTGATGATGAGGAAAGAGTGTCCAAAGGTTTAATCATGCTACCAGTTAGAGTAGGACTTGTAATCAAAAATACTTTCTATCAAGTATTAGATCGTGATCTCGCATACAACATCTTGTAAGGTCCACATATCATCAATGTCTTAAGTTTCCTTGTGATAGACAAGAAATAACAACAACAACTGACAATTCAAAAATTCAAACTTCTGCCAACATCAAAGCTAGTCAAGATACTTTGGTTCCCAATAATCGAGAAGCTCCTGCTAATACTTCTCTCAAAGTTGATACTCAAATCAGTCAGTTAACCAAAAGCTTTGAAAAGCAATTATGGTTCAAGGACAATGGAGTAGGAGAATATTCTCTTTGTCTGGCTAATTATCTACATCACCTCGGTCACATGGGTAACCTTCTATCACACAACAACAAATATTTGTAGCAGCAACATTAGCACAACCACCAACAAGGACAAATAAAAAGTTTAATGGATGTTTTATCAAAGAAAAATTCCCCATGGACGATCCTGAGGATAGAAATATTCTAATTTGTCTCTATAAAGATGAAGATGAAACAATTTTCAATATCAAGTTACCAACTAATAAATATGGTAAGGGAAATTCAATCATGCAAAAGATGGGCTATGAGGGTAATGGTCCTATCAGAAAAAGAAAAGGAGTAGTTGAGCCTATTGATCCTCCAGGACTTGCTGCAAAAGATAAAATAGGACTAGGTTATGATACTAGCTTGAAAGAAACAACATCCAAACAATTGAATGATAGTGTACTCACATTGCAAGAAAGCTCTAATCCAAGGGAAGCATGCTTAAAAAAAAATCAAAATTTCATCGATAATAACTTTGACATAGACTCTAGAGAATATGAATGTGATACCATCCATAATGATGAATTCTAGAGTGACAAATAGGTTGATGTGGTACAGAAGTATATGCCTACTCAAATGAAAGGAGAAGGTTCAAGGACCCAATCACATGAATCTGAAATACAATGTGACTATGATTCTAGTGATACCAAGTCAGATTTAATCGAACAAGACTACCATGAGGACAATACCATCATTGACCTACCGCATACCTCAGATCCTATAGACACTTCCGTTATGACCATAACCATAACCAATTTCATGCAGCTTAATGACCCACTACAACTAAGATATCTTGATCTCATCGATTGGGATCTATCTAAACCTCTAGATATACCTATGTTTCCAATCGATGAGTCTATCATAAACTTCCTTTCCATAGATGATGTAAATGATTGTTCCATTGGTGATTTTTGGCATGAGATCCTTAGTCAGGAGAGTGTCAAGTTTCCTAGCTACAAAAATAAAAATAAAAAAGAAAGATCTAATGGTGAAAACCATAATTTGGCAGTATTAGATCAAACAACAAAAGATAAAACAAAGAGCGTATTAGATAGTGAAAACATTTTTAAGGCACCAGATGATGGGATGCTTGACACTCTCCTGGAGCACTATCATGAGTGATTGCCTATCTTGATTGAGCCTACAAAAGTAATTAATCTTGAAACTATAGAGAAACCAAGGATTCTACAGTTAGCTACATTAATGATAGATAAAGAAGTACCTGAGTTCATGGAATTTCTAAGAACAAATCAAGTCAACTTTTCTTGGTCTTATGCAGACATGCTAGGTCTTGATCTTGATCTTATAATGCGTCACTTTTCCATCAAACTAGGAGTAAAACCTATGAAACAAAAACTTAGAAAGATGCATCTTCATGTGGCACTACTAGTTAAAGAAAACTTATGAAAATCCTCGATGAGGGATTTATAAGATCTATTGACTATGCAAAATGGATCTCCAACATAGTTCCTATATCAAATCCTGACAAAAGTGTTAGATTATGCACAAATTTCAGAGATCTTAATAAGGCATGTCCTAAGGATGACTTCCCGCTTCCAAGCATTGATACCATAGTGGATCTGATGGCTGGCCATTCCATGTACTCACTACTAGATGGCTTTTCTAGTTATAACGAAATCAAGATTGCACCTGAAGACCAGGACAAAACAACTTTCACATGTCCATGGGGGACTTACTATTGGAACTTCATGCCTTTTGGATTAAAGAATGCTAGGGCTACATATCAAAGAGCTATGACTATAATTTTTCATGACATGATGCACACATTCATGGAAAATTATGTCGATGATATATTGGAAAAATCCTACACAAGAGAAGGACATCTCAAGATATTATCCAAAATATTTGCAAGGTTGGAAAAGTTCAAGGTTTGCCTCAACCCTAAGAAATGTGTTTTTGGAGTCACATTTGGAAAACTCCTAGGTTACATAGTTTCAACAAAAGGAATTGAAGTAGATCTCGCCAAGGTACAAGAAATCATGGAAATTTCTCCACCAAGGAATATCAATCAGTTGAGATCAATACAGGGATGACTCCAATCTATACAAAGATTCATTGCACAACTTGTAGATAAATGTCTACCTTTCACACATCTACTACATAAGAATGTTCCTTTCAATTGGGATGATAAGTGTGAAATGGCCTTTCAAAAAAAAAAGCAGTACTTAATGAACCCACCAGTTATGATACCACTAAATCCAGACAAACCACTCATCTTATACATTGCTGCCACAGAGATATCTTTGGGGGTGTTGTTAGCACAAGAAGAATCTACAGGAAAAGAACATGCAATCTATTATATCATCCAAACATTAATAGGTCATGAACTCAACTACACTTTCATTGAGAAGGCTTGCCTAGCTGTGGTCTTTTCCTCACAAAATTTTTGACACTACGTGTTAACTCATACAATCAATATTGTTGCAAAGATTGATCGACTCAAATATTTGTTAAGCAAGGCCACACTGATAGGAAGGTTAGCAAAATGGGTCATGATCTTAAGCGAGTTTGATATCCATTATATTGATTGCAAAGAAATCAAAGGAAAAGTTATTGCTGACCAACTAGTTGAAGCACCCCTAAAAGTAGAGCATCCCATGCACATTGAATTTCTAGATACTGATGTCTTCATGGTAGAATCAAAGCAACCTTGGTTATTATATTTTGATGGCTCATTTACTCAACATGGATTAGGGGCAGGCATACTCTTTGTCACCCCTCAAGGAAATACAATTCCTTAGTCATATCAACTAATGTTTCCATGCACTAATAACATAGCCAAATATGAAGCTTTAATCACTGGACTCAAAATAGAATTGGAATGGAGAATCATAGAATTACAAGTCTAGGGTGACTCACAGTTAGTCATTAACCAGATCAATGATGACTATCAGACCAAAGATGAGAAATTCTTGCCATATAAGAAAATGGTTGATGATTTCAAGAAATACTTTGTAGACATCAAGTTCATACAAAATCCAAGGCCTGATAACAAGGTAGTTGACGCTATGGCCACAATCGCTTCATTGTTACAACTCCCAGAAACCCTAGCTCGCTATGAATTTCTAGTGGAACAATCATTTAAGCCTGCCTATGACACACCTGAAAGCCAAATCATTTTCCATTTGGTAGGATCCAATTCACCTTGGTATGGAAAAATTTATACCTACCTAAAATATGACATCTTACCACTTGACTTATCCCATAACCAAAAGCGCAACTTTATCTTCCAATCCTCTCGCTATACCCTTATCACTGACACTCTCTATCACCGTGGTCTTGATGGTACTTTAATTCAATGTGTTTAACATGAAGAATCTGATAAGGATTTAAAAGAAGTTCATGGTGGCATGTGTGGTACTCATTCAAGTGGACTAACCTTATCCAATAAATTGATTAGAATGGTACTACTGGCCTATAATGGAGAGGGAATCATTCACTTTTGTAACGAAGTGCTCTAAATGTTAGATACATGGAAATATCATTCATGCACTAGCATAGGAACTACAACCATTCATACCAACCTAGCCATTCTCTCAATGGGGGTTGGATTTAGTTGGCAAGATTCATCCCTCATCCTCGAACAGACACAAGTTCATCATCACAGTGATAGAGTATTTTACCAATTGGATTGAGGCAGTCCCTCTCACTAAGGTCACTGGCAAAAAAATCTCAGCATTCATACTCAACTATCTCATTTGTCAATATGGAATTCTTAACTCCATCATCACATATAATGGACAAACATTAAAGGATCAATATGATGAACTTTGTGAGAGATTCCATATTCAACACAGATACTCAACACCTTTTTATCCACAAGGGAATGGCCAAGCAGAAGCCTCAAACAGAAAAATACTAAAAATATTGAAGAAGACTATGAATGATGTAGGGAAATGTTGGCATGTTTAACTTAATCCCACATTATGGGGCTACCAAACTAGTATCTAAATGCCAACAAGAGAAAAAGCCATTTTTCCACTAGAAGTTGAGATCCCATCACTTATAGTATCACTAAAAGGTCTCATAACAGATGATGAATATAGAGTTTCCTGACTCCAAGAACTATAACTTCTTGATGAAAAGAGACAATGAGCAACTGATCATTTGAAAGCATATCAACAAATGATGTCTCACAGCTATAATCACAGAGTCAACTACGTACTTTTTAGGTTGGTGATATTGTTATAAAAGAGAACTGACACAATCAACAAGACAAAGAGAAGAAAGGAAAGTTTGAACCTAATTGGCTGGGTCTGTATGTGGTCATAGCAATATATGGTTCAGGAGCATACAATCTGTTAATGCCAGCAGGGGACCTATTTGGTGAACCCATCAACAACATGCACCTGAAAAAGTATTATGTTTGAAGAAGTCATCATCATCCATAAAAGTCCTGAAGAAATATAAAAACATCAGAAAAAGTCCTAAAGAAATACAAAAACATCAAAAAAAGTCCAAAAGAAATACATAAACATTAGAAAAAGTCTTAAAAGAAATCATAAAAGTAGCATAACACATCTTGAAGAAACACAAAAATAAATAGAAAAAGTCCTAAAAAAATGGTTACCCTTGTGAAAACCTAGCAAATAGGCATCTTGGTAGCAACAAAAAAAAATCAATTAGAAAAATGCAATAAAAACAAATAGTGAAAATCTGGCAAACAAACACTATTTGTAGCTCTCCATCTATTAGTTCATGTTCTGCATTTGGCTTCTTAGCCTTCATTTCATGCATCTTTTCATCATCTTAGGGTCATACCAGCATCATGTTGCCATCATTTTCCTAAAGAGATAATGTCTTACCATGGCTTGATTATTGTACATATCCATTTTAGTAGATTGTGTCAAATACTGGGGGCAAACACTGACATACTCAGGGGAAATCAACTTTTATATTTTACCAAAATAGCTAGAAAATAACATCAAATCCAAGAATGTGAACAAACAATCAAATCCCATGAACAACTATCCAACCATTGATCCATATCACAGTGGTATTTTAGCAAAATACCATATCATGATTCATATCTGGATGATCTAAAATATGAATAATGATTGGAATATCAGTTTTACATTTTGAACAATGGTTGTTTGATTTTTCGATATCATCTCTTTGGATCACACTCAATGATGTATTGAACTAGAGTGGCAAGGAAGGAGGATGATTTTTCTTTGTTTATTGTCTTGAGGTTAACTATCGATTTGGTGAAAATATGCCGTGAGACATGATTTCCAAATCATATCATTGATGACAGTTCCACATTTGCATCAGAAGGTGGCTAGTATTTGTCTATTTATGCAAGAAATGCTTAGGTCATCTCGGTTCAATTATACCTTGATGCTTGTGTTTGCTTGCTATATCAAAAATCATGAAAGTTGTACTCAAGTTATCATTGGTGCTAATCTCCCTTTTGATGCTTGTACATACTTGCAACATTTTATAAGGCTCTATGATGATTCAAGAAAGCTACCTTAAGGCTCAACAAATAGTTGGTTTTATTTAGTTGCATTTCATTTAGATCAATGTAGATATTTGCATACTAGATTCGAATTAGAGTTTTAAAAAAAGCTGAACAGATAAATGAACGATTGTCATGTCTCTTTGGACTATATGTGGAGGAAATTTGGACATGTTTTTCATCCTCATTTCATTATCATTTCATCTAGGTCTTGTGCATATCATATAGTTTAACATTCATCATTTATTTATCCTTTCATATTCCATATCATTTCATTGCATATCATGGGACATTCTCATTTTTATCATCTTTTTTTTATTCTCATATCATTTTGATCCTTTATCATTTCATATCATTTATTTATTCATTAACCATTTTTCATTATTATCATATCCATCATTTTCATGTCCATGTCATTTTCATTTTACATCATTGTTTTCCATTTTCCATATCCATTACATTTTCATCTTATCATTACATTTTACATATCATCTCATTTTATTACATTTTCATATCATTACATTACATCTTGTTTCCTTACATTTCATCATCTCATATCATTTCATTTCATCATATAATTCAATTTCATTTCATTTTATCATTCCATCTCATTGCATTTTATATCATATCATTATTTAATCATTTTTTTTTCATATTCATCATGTCATGTTCTCATTATTATCATTTTCATATCCTTATTATTCATATAATTATCATTTATCATTTATCATCTCATAAGCTCATAGCATCTTATCATCTCATAATTTACTTTATTTTACAATTGCATCTCCTTACATTTTATCATCTCATTTCATTCCATTTCTTCATTTCATATCATTACACTTCATTTCATATCATTACATTTCATTTCATTTTATCATTACATCTCATTTTATCATCTCATCAATATTTTTCGTATTCATTAAATTCATATCATACATTTCGTCATTATTAATCCTTTCACATCATTTATCATTCACATCTTTTATCATTTTCAATACCATTTTATTTATAATTTTTCATACAACATTTGATTCATATTACATATCATATTACAAATTCATGATGCATTTCATAAAAATAACATCCATCACATCATCATCATTTATAACATTTTGAAAAATCAAAACACAAGAATTTCATACAAACTTCGCATTTCCCCATCATTTGCAAAACATACATTGCCATTACATATATCACATCCTTTCCACATGTGGCATATATATATATATATATATATATATATATATATATATATATATATATATATATATATATATATATATATATATATATATATATATCATCCACCTATATGAGATCATTAGTACACATCATATTGCACATCATCATATCATTATCATATTACATCATCCTTTAAATCATGTTAGTCAGTAAATCATCAAAACTATATATCAAAATCCATATCACATAAACAAGGAAATAAATGCATTTCCATCTCATATCATCATATCAAATGCAACACATCATCAAAACTCATCGCTGCTACATATCATCACTCATAAAAAATACATACGAATGTCCAAAATTCCAATAACATTAAACATGAGAAATGATCATAAATCAATATACATGATCCAAGAATATGATGAATATAAACAATCCTGCATAAATGGCTCAAGGCTGGCTGGTGGACCCCCTTGATGGAGCTGGTCTCATGCATGGTGGCCTACCACTAGTCCCTGCATCTAGATCCCATTGAGGCCTAGTAACCTCTAGGCTCTATGTGGCTTTCCATTTCCTACTCCTGGTCCTACTGTGGGATCATGGGAAAAGCTCTCTGCACTTAGGAGGACATAACTCCTCATATCAAACTCAATAATACTCCACCTCTCTGGCCATCTCAAATCCCTCTACAATGGCCTCTCACAATGATGCACTCTACAGTGCCCATAAGCCTCTGAGCAACACCCTCTACCTCTGCTGCCCTTTGTTTAAGAGAATCCCTCTCTTCTATCAATTGGGCTACTTGTGGCTCGGGGGTAGGCTGAGGTACCTCTACCTATGTCTATGCCTATGCCTGTGACTCTACCAGTTGTTCCTGTAGCTATGTGACCAAACCCTATGCTTGAACCAACTAGCTCTACAATTGCACCTATTGTCCCTCCAGTGTTTGCACCTAGGCCTGCAGAGTATATGTTTGTCCCTACTGAAAGGTGGAGGCAACCCTGATCACTATCCTCCATCAAATCCCAGTCCTCAGCCTCTACATGATTTGAACACCACCCAAAAATTTTGGCCTTAGTCTCACTAGCACCTGTCCCTCATCTATGTCATCATCTCCATCACTCCCATTTGAGCTCTCCTCCTCTCCACTCTCCTCATCCTCTCCCCCAGCCACTGCCTGCTCACCACCTACCACATCCTCCTATCTCCCTAGCTATGGTACCACAAAAATGGGCATTGGCTCATCAGGACATGTCAACCATGGAAATGGACATGTATGATAATAAACAATGTACTCATCAAACATCCCAACATCAACATTATCTTTCCTATCATCCCATGCCTCAGGCGCTAAAGCAATATACTCTATATAGGTTATCTGATATGAAATGTCAGGTCCCCATCCTGCCTCATCCTTGCTCCACACATAGTGAGTAACACCTTGAGGCATGCCCTATGTAAATTTGAACTATCACTGTACCGAAAATGCCAAAAACCTCTCAATGATAAATGGGGTCCTCCCTATAAAAAACTGGGGCATACATATGAACAAAATCACTAAATGATTTGTATCCGATGGCTCGCAATCTAGGTATGGCTGCCATATCACTACATCCATATTATAAAGACACTGTCTCTAGTAATCCAACTTTCCTAGCTTAGGATTCACAAGGAACATGGCATATGCATACACATATGGTCAACCTAGTGGTTTCACTCTAGGACAGGTTGGTCTCATCATAACAATATGCTCCCATTCCCAAATCTGGAGTAGTGTCACACTGCATGATATACTAGATGAACCTCCATAAATTACCTAATGATGGTCATGATACAAATGTGCCAACATGCAACTCCCCCAAGCATATCTTCATGGCTATACTAGCATCTGCTCCAGGATCGTCCCCCATCCCACTAATAGTCCCTTTGACTAGCAATCCAGAAAAATGAGACCTCCAATAAATGCACCCAAAACTATAGGTAAGGTCGGATAACCCCTGAAGTCTGCCCATTGTACCCAATATCCTACTATATGCATGTCACCATAGACTCTCCTCAGAACATTTGTCCCACCTAGCTCCTTATGATCATAGAACATAAGGGCGCCAACCACTGGAATACCCAAAATCCTGTAAACATCATCTAGAGTCACAGTCACCTCACCTGTCAGCAGATGAAAGGTGTTGTGCTCCGAAAGGTACCTCTCTGCTAGTGCGGTGAACTATCCCCTGTTGACCCAAATTGGAGGCATGGACAACAACTATCCTAATCTGCATAGCCCTGTCAACACTATATCATCTAGTGTCAACTCTGGTATCCTATCCCACCCCATAGAGTGACACTCCCTAATCTCGAGGTTTCTCAAAACCTCTTATTTTCAGTTATTACAAAGATAATCAATCATCATCATATCAATGATTCAATCTCAATCAAGCAAAATCAATCTGACTCATGTCTATCTATCTGTGACCCATATTCGTGACTCATACTCATCAAACTCATATCAAGTGTTATATCTAGGTGACTCATATCATGTAATCAATACATAATCTATCTATCGAGATATCACATCAATCTGCTCTACCATCAATTACTATTTGTTTTATTTTTCAAGAATGAAAATTTATCAACAATCAAAACATCATCCTATTTGTATTTTAGTCACAAATGCAAATATGTTTTCAATCTGTCATCTACTATTTATTTTCTATTGCCAAAAGAAAATTTATTACAAGTCCTATCAATCATCTACTCTTTATTTTTCATACAAGGGAGACAAAGTTATCACCTTTTTACTCTTTGATTTCTATTTTGGAAACAAAGTTATCAATTATTTATCAGATTTTCTATCCCTATCAACATGATCATAAGACAATTTCTCTATCTATTGACCAAGGAAGCAAGATACATCATCATTCCTTCATCACTTTCATCAAATCACACATTATGTCTCTTATTCCTAGATGCGCTAATCTACGGCCTCTATGCGCTAAAACTCATATGCGCTATTATGTATCCTAGATGTGCTAAAACTCAAATGTGTCATTCTTTGCCCTGGAAGTGCTCAATCATTTCCTCTATGCGCTATTTCCCTAAAAGCGCTAAAAATCTAATCAAAAGTGCCACTCTATTCACTGGATGCACAACAACCCTTAATGCGCTAAATCACTAATTTTCCTACAGCATCCTATAAGCACTACTCTTTCTATCAGATGCGCTAAATTGGTTTCTAAAATGAACATGCAAAAAGCATCCTATAAGCACTAAAACAAACATCGAAAGCGCTAAAATAGATTGTTTACACCTAAATATGCAGGAAAAACATGAAAATTTTGATTCAAAACAAAAAAATTCAACACAAAAGTGGTTGGATCTACTCACAGTTGGTCCATACGTAGCTAGTCTCTAGTATCAGCGGTACCACTTGAATCTATGTTTGTGGTATGAAATCTCCATCTTGCTAGGTTACTATCAAAGAAAAAGGTTTCTAAAAGTCAAAAATTGCAAATGACTTGTCCTTTTCTCCCTTTTTACCTTTTAAAGGTCAAACAAAAGTGGGTTTTTTTGCATGTTATTTTCATGTTATCTTTTATCTCACTTTGACCTTATTTTCAAACTGGGGCATCCATATACATCATTTTTCGAGAGCTAAATCACTGACATTACATCAAAATCAAAATTTCCTCATCAAATCAACTTTTCATACATTATCCAAAACTCATATCTTCATCAGTGATTTACCTCCCGAGGGGGAATCATTAACACCAACATCTTCCAATCATAAACATATCAAAGTTAGATCGGGGACATATTTTTCAAAAAAGGGGCAAAGTTAAACACAACAAATTTCGAAAGAAGGAATATTTTCTTTGAAGCAATGTGTTTCACACATCACTTCAAAGAGGGGAAAAATGTATATGCACAAAATTGGTCATGTATGACTAATCCTAGTATTTAATTAAATATTTATTATTTAATCAATTTCTCTAAAGTCTTCTACATATAATTAAATTTAATCAATTTAATTACATTTTTCATTCATTTTATTCTTCTGTCATAATTAAATAAATCAATTTTATTTAATTATTTCACATTCATATGTCCACTTGATTAATTAAATAAATACACATTATTTATTTAATTAATTATCGCTTTTTGAATTTAATTAAGTCTTTTTTATTTAATCAAATTTAAATATTTCTTTTCAAATATTTCTTCTAATTAATTAAATATCTCATTTAATTAATTTCATTTACATACCATTTGTTAAAAAAATTAATGAAATATCTTTATTTAATTGAATATCTTCCATATCTTTTCAGAATCATAATTAAATATTCTTTTTAATTATGAAATCTTCTATTTTTTTTCAAATCTAGGGTAAATATTCTATTTTAAGAAAAGAACCTCTGTGTCACCCACAAATGAATAATTGAATTCAATAATTCATTATTTATCTTCTTCAAAATCTTTCCATAATCTCACAAAAATATGATTTTTTACAATTAATCTTTATCATCTTATCTTACCTCTTTTTTAGAAAAGAAAACAAATCTTGCTTTCTATTTTCTTTTGTTTTTCTTCACTCTCATCCATCTTCAACCGTTTGATCTACTGGGAATTTTCATAGTTGTTGATCATATTAGCCAATCAGAAGCTTTCAAAAACACTATAAATAACATTTCCAATCCAAGAAAGGGTTACAACACATAATAGATAAATTAGAGATTAATTGCATTCTAGCATTATAGCATTCTACCATTATCATTATAGTGTTATTATTCATAGTATTATCATAATATTCCATTTTAGCAATCATGTTTCACATTATAATAATCATGTCTTAGAATTACATGCATTTCATATTCAATCTCATTCTTGAGGAATATTGTTCGTTGATCCTAGCACACAATCTGAGAGCTAGCTGGAATCAATGAAAACACTGGAGATAGAGGACGATAGGACGACATTGATAACATGATATTGAGTTTGCATCTCTATTGTTTTAATATTTTGTTTTTGATATAATTTCTTATTGATGTGTTTGATTCATTTTTTTTTTACATATATAACACACATAAAATCAACCAGACAATAAGGTTCCAATGTAAAACTCATGGACCCTTGATCTAGCTAAACTAATTGTTCCAAATTTTTTCATTGAAATTGAGTTGATTAAAGCCTTGGATCATAGCTACCATTCCCCAATAAAAAATTTCAAGCTTCCATATGGTGAGTGCTTGGTTGATGTCTTAAGAGAGGCCATTATCAAGTGTCTTAACCTAAATAAGCAAGATGTAATATAGGTCAACTTTGGGAAACTAGAACAAGAGTAAAAGAGGTTGAGAAGAATATATAGAAGTGATGAGCTCCCCCTGCATATGAAGAGGGGTGATAATAACAAAATACTCCCCATTCCTTCCTAAAAACTGGAGCCTTTCCCAATTTCATATTTTCAGGTTTACTTCAAAAACACCTATCATGCATTGTGTCAAATACTAGGGGTAGATGCAAAAAAAAAATGTCTATGGGATTGATGAGGAACAAATACACGAGGGTTTGTTGCAGGTTAGAGAGGCTAAGGATCTCATTTCCTTTAGAAAATATTCCTTTTTGTATCATTTGATCTTGTACCAAAATGAAATGAAATGGACTAGGAGAATGAAGCTATGCACACAAGAGAATGGAGTAAGACTCCCAGTATAGAATTGGTGTTACATCTAGGACAAGTGTACAAAATGTGATTTTGTTGTATTTAGAGATGTCTTTGTTGTTAGATTGTTAGCCACCCTTGGTTACCCAACACCAAGGTTACCTGAATCTTTGATGATTCTAATGAGGCCTATAGAGTACAAGCTAGAAGTTGGGTGTACTCATAATTATGCTGATTGGTTTCTCATGCCACAACACACCATTATTAGAGTGTATGCTTGTGACCAAGCACCACAAATATTTCCCAAATTTTTACCTACATGAGTATGTTTTCTAGAATTCATGTGTGAGATGCTTTGGATGGAACATGACTTAATGATGAATCAGAGGAAAGGAACATTTTTTCCTAATTTAACAGTATTTGAGGAATTGTCTATTTGATTTGTTATGTTGGAGGAATTACAAAGGTTAATTAGGGTTAATTATCCCCTCAAGTCTTGAAAGAAAAGAGTATGTGGTGAAGAGTATCATATCAATATGATCAAAAGGACCTTGCTAACAAAGAGGGACATATCTCATGTATTTCACCCTAACGAGGATGTAATAAATAATTTGGTATATTTTATCGAGGTATTTTAGACTAAAAGGAGATTGATAATGATGATGAGGTGGGAAAATTAGAAGAAGGAGAAGAATAAAATTTTCAAAGACTTTTTGTTGATGAACCTAAACCCCTCAATAGAATGCAAATGATTCTTGATAAGTTTTATGATTTATACAAAATGACCCAAGATGAGGGGTCAGTTCCACTTCCCACACCTCTCCAACCATCTCATGAAGCATCCACATCACAAACATCACATCCATAACCTACACATCCATCCCTTACATCTCCTACGCATTAACCCTAGGCCAAGAGACAAAAGACTAAGTCATTGGTTGATTATGGCTCAAGTGATGATGAAGAAGAAGAGGTAGTTTTAGCTCTGACTAAAATGAAGGAAGTAGCAGAGAAGAAATTTTTTTAAGAGCCTCATGATCCCAAGATCAGGCTATGAAAAGAGGGAGCTAATGAGATTCAAAATGATGATAGGGTAGTTGCTTCTCTGAAGTTTATAGAAGATGATAACTTTGTCCATACAAGTGACTTTAAGGAATTTTGGATTAAGATGAAGATGAAACAATTTGATGAGAGATTAAAGATCAATCACATAGGAGCTAATTAATCAAAGTGGGCTGAAATTAAGGCTGAAATATTTGTAGAATTACATATTGGTAATATCAGTCTCACCCTCGAGGAGACAAGAGAGCTAATATTGAAAAGTGTTATGCTGATTATACCTATGATTGAGCTATCTAAATTTTTTCTTTTAGATCAGATTAGAGAAGAAGATGATCCAATGCTAGTAGTTGAGTTTGATTCAAAGGAAGGTGTTTTAGGAATAGGGTACAACTCTACTACCCAAACTCTTGCTTTGTGGAAAAAACAAAAGAACACGAGTAAGCCTACGATCTTGGATGTGGTGCAAGAAATGAGGGGGTCAGCCATGGTGAGAATGATGAAACACACAACTCCTTCAGAAGATGCAACTATAACCATGCATTCTACAATGTTTACTAGAGATGTGGTAGAAAACATGGAAAATATGATCATTGAGTATGAGAAAAGATTAGAATTGTCAAATGATGAAGTGAAAAAATGTTTAATTAAGAATGTGAATTTGAAGCAACGGTTGTTTGAGGATACCATAGTTAGACGAGATGAAATATTTGTTTATCACCCACCTGTTTAGGCTAAAGATTCACAAATTCAACAATTAAAACATGAAATTTCAAAACTGAAGAAACATAACATGGAAGATGTCAAGCAGCATATCATGGAGATTCTGAAGAAGATATTGGAGCATAGAATTGGGATATTGAAGGAGAAGATAGGTGGATTACAAGAAATCTTTAGCAATTTTATTAAAGAATTGGAATAGATAAATGCTAGCTCCCCTATCCTTGAAGAGCTCCAGAAGAGGTGTCAACCAACCTATCACATATTGACTACTATGTGCAAAGCCACACAAAGGTATCTAGATGCCCCACTAAGACTCAAACCAACACAAGAAATGGTAAAGGGTGTAATTGAGGAATATAATTATTTGATAGAGATGAGGAAGAAAGTGGAAAATAGGAGGAATGCATTTGACTCCATTAAATGCCTCTTCATTCCATCAATATCCAAATATGACAATGAGATAAAGCGCATGTATGTGTGGAAATAATAGTTTGATCAGATAATTCCAAAAGGCTTGACACATGTACAAGATGATGGGGAAATCAATCTTGACAAGCTCCATACTCTAATTGATGGGATTATAATGTTGGATAGTGGATACACAAAGTTCATGGTGGATGTTAGAAATATTCTTAATAATAGATGGAAAATTCATCTCACAAGTTTCACATCTGCACGAGAGTTCAAATGGTTGAGTGATCTGACAATAAATAAGTGGCGGGAGAAATATCTAGGCTCTGATGAAGAATGATTGTAGGAATCCTGAGGAAAAAATATCATACAGTAAAGTATTTGAGTAGTTCTTATATGACTGTGGGCTTTTACTCAAAGATTAATGCATTAACACACATGTTTGTTGTTAATTTCTTTTAGTTATGTTTAAATTCATAGTTATGTTTTGTTATCAAAAGACATGTCTTTTGGTCTGAACCTTGTTTCCTTTCATATAAATAAGAGAGACCAAGACCAAAGGAAATTATTAGATTAGATATAGGAGAAAGTAATAGGAAAATAGGGATAGATATAATTTCTGTCATTTCAAAAGACTATGATGCATGTATGAAATTTTGGAGAAATCAATAAATGATCTCTAATTTTGTGGTGTCGTACTCGTATCAATTATTTGTTGAATTAACTGAAGATATTATGAGGTTGTCTCCAAGGATGATATTTCTTTGTTAATTAAATTTATATATCAAGTATATATTTAATTTATCAATGCACATTTGTTGTACTTGTGCGATATAATTAATTGGTTATTTCAAAGATTAAATCCTTCTAGTCATTCACAGTAATTTGGAAGTGTCATTTTCATCACTAAGAAGAATTTGGTAATTATATTCTTTCATTTTTATAAAAAGTTATAAACCAATATTGGTATGCCAAATAGTTAGAGTTTCTACTATATATCAACCACTCATCTTTGACTTTCATCTAACTCCGTTCTACACAACAAAGCACTAGTCTTTCCCATTTATATTTAGTTTTATCATACCAAATTCAAACTTCACAACTATTAACTAAAAATATTAAACTTTACCTTGATATTGTTTATAGAATTTATACCAAATTGGTCTGCATCTCTCCACTTGCAATTTCCATTCTAGATAGATTGCTTGAGTAGCGATCACACAATCTAAGTCTACTTCAGTTGCACGGGTATACCCACCCAGGTCTGGTAGAGCTTGAATAGAAGAAGGTTCAAATTCATAATTTGGCCTTGTAAATTAGCCAAAAACATATCAAGAGCTTGGAAACCTCTTGTGGTTTCAAACAAGGGTTTTTGAGACCTAAGAGGCCCAAAAAAAGAAACATAAAATCAACATTAATACTTAAAATTTTAAAAATTGTAGAAATTTTTAATATTCCCAACTAAAAGGTCTATATAATTTAACTCGAAGGAACTATATCAAATGCATGGGTTGATGACTATTGTAGTTCACATCAAGAAAAAATTAACAAGATAATTTAAAATAAGTAAATAAATAAGTTTCTCTAGAAATTTTAAATTAAAACACTAAATTATCAAGTTAACTAAGAAATCCCTAAAAGTGCATAAAATCCATTAAATAACCCCAAATCTTAACACATATAAAAGTGAACAAATGTTAATAGAACAAAAATACAATGCATAAACACAATTGTGAACTTTAAAATTCCACTACGTCTTCCATACCCATAGTAACAAGGTGAATGAGTTGATACATAGGGATGGTCTCATTGGTTCCTTAGATGAAGTGGAAGTTATTAGTAAAATCCATGAGCTACTTCTCCACATGTCACCTAATCAACCATTGTACTTGTAGGATCTACACTCTCAATTTCAAACATAAAATATAAAAATTATAGTTGAAGCAATAAGTGTTATTAGTCCATCGTTATGTTCAATGAAATCTCATTACAAAATTTTATATATTATCAATCTTAATTAGTCATTTCATTAAGAGATGAGTCATTTCCAATCAATTTTTTAATATTTAACATGGTTATGTATTAACCTAAAAATTTACGTAGCAAGTCATAAAATCTATTAAATAATAAAAATATAATTTTGCAAGCCACATTTAAATAAGGTTAGCATAAATATGACAAAAAATGTAACTAAGCATAAATCAATTTGAATATTTTTATAGGATAACTACCAAACTTTATTTATATCTAGAAATTATAATATATCAGAAAAATAATAATAACGGTAAGACAAGAGATAAACATAGGTAGGTATTACATTATATGCATAATCTTCATCTTCTCATATGGTATCTTTTAGAAAATAATTATTCAACTAAATGAGATACATTGTGATTATGTTTTTCCTCAACCATTTTTTTTGGTTTTATAGAATTAACTCTAGATCCAAAATATTTCTCACATATTCATATAGATCTAGTAACACCTTGTGTTTAAGTATTGACTAAACCAATCAACTTGCATAAACATTAGACATCAACAACTAGATATATATATTTATTGTTTGATATAAATCAAAATTTTAGGCTAAACTAAAAGTAATTTATAAAATCTATTATTGATCATAATATTTTTGTGAAAATAATTATTTTTGTTAGAGTTATCAAGTGTTAGAGAATAATTAATTAATTATTATTCTAATTCTCATGCACTTAAGCTAAAATTAGGTTTTCTTTCTTAGTTACCTCAATCCTTAATTATGTTAACTACAGAGCTAATATTAGTTCAATTTGACTCATCACACAAGATGCTGACACTTTTCATGATCTAATCCCTTTATAGTTGCTCTTATAAAGCATTCATTCTCTGTTGTATTTTTCATTCTTTAATTATTTTATATTTGAGGAATATAGCAAATCTTTGTTTTGCATAGCTCTTGAGTAGAAGGTGTTTTGTTCATTGTTTGATCATGTGTATCATGTTATTCACAAATGTAACATGGTATCAGAGCAAGGATTTAGCAAACCCATTCTTCAGATCTGATTTTTTTTCGAATCGAGGGTTATAGGATTGGATCTGACATTTTTAGTGTTTTCCTGTATTTTTTGGAGGTGGGTGAATTTTTAGATCTTTTTGGCACAAAACGAACCTCACCATCATCTCTAAAGTAGCCAAAAACCTAAAGATCAACTCTTGTTTCACAATAAAATTGAGAAAAAAAAATTGAATCATTTTTTTTTGTGCATACAACTTTTGAAGCAAAAAAATTGTACAACTAAACTAATCTATATGGATCCATATAGTCATATGACATACGATGCATCAAATTTCTATGCATGAAAAAAATTTGGTGTAGGGTTTTAATTTTTTTTCTTTTCACATCTTCTTACAATTTATTTTTGCAAAAAATTCTTGCTACTCTTGATTTAGGCAGAATTTTTTATCAAAGGTAAATTTTTTTAGAATATTCTTTTACAATATTCCAAATAATATCCACCTCCAGTGCCAAACCTTGAGGTTTTTTACATAAAATATTTTTTCATGCAAAATTTTGAACATTTGAGTTTTTAAAAAATATCAAAATTTCTTGTCCCAAAATCTAAGCACTACCCTTTTTTCGAATATTCGTTCATAATATTCTTAGAGCTTCAACCCCTGTTCCTAGCTGACAACCCTTAGATGACCAAGATCTCTAATTTTTTAGCCCTTATATTTCCTTTGATGGCCAAATTGTCCAAATTTTACAAAATTGGGCGTATCTTGGGCGTACAAACTCTACTTTTCAAAAAACATTATATTGTTTGAAAGATGGTTTCGAGCTTGTTCCATATCTGCAATTATTTTTTCTTGATATTTTAGTTGAAATTTTCTATAGTAATATCAAGAAAACCCTTCTATTCTAGGCTTCCAAGGTGATAACTTGGGAAAACAAACTCTGGTTTTGCAAATGAATAGGCATTGGAAATATCTTTCAGTACTTTACACAATTATGCAGTCCATATTTCTATAATATTCACTAGGTACGAAGGGATCTCTCTAATGTGGATTTTTATTTTGTAAGTTTTTCCACTCTCAAAGTTGTATTAGGGTTTTCTTTTCCTATTTTCGGGGATATGAATATACATCATAGATCAAAAATCCTATACCACACATTATTTTGAAAACCACAACGATCATGGAGGACACCTCTTCATTTAAAATTTCTTATGGCACATAAGTTTCATACCTAGAAAGATCATATGAAAATAATGTTCATTTCTAAGGGTTTAAGGTTCATTTTGGATGAAATACAACTAGCATTGACTTGTAAATTATAGATATTTAAGCATAGGAGCAAGATAGATGAGGATATAGGTTTGATTTCATTGCAAGTTTTGGGACAATATCTTGTTTCATTGGAGTTTTTCAACACTCCTAGGGCTATGTGGATGAGATTCAGTGATCTTTTTGGCACCATAAATTAGTATAAATCTCTTAAGATTGACGAATAAACTAACATCACTTGTACTTGATTCTTACCCCTTAATTAAGGAATTTTTATAGAGGTTTAAATCCCTCATATCTCTTTTGCAAGGTTATGGGAAGGATAAAACTGACAAAGAATGTATTTTTCTAAATATTTCTAAGCTTCAAGGGTCATTTCTTGTCCTCTCTTCTACTTTCAATTCCACTATACATGCATTGGGTAATGCATTTACTATGCCTATTTTTGAGGTTTTTTGTGATCGTTTGACTCATGAACAGGATAAGTTGGTTTAGTTTGACCTCTTTTTGGTTCTAAAACTCAAGCATTGGTAGCATAGACATCCAATGGAGAAAACAAGAAAAAGATCCCAAGAAAAAAAGTTCAATAGGTAGTGAGTGTTCCTCCAAAAAATCTTAGAAGTTAGAACAAAAACCTCCCACCACTCCTCGATATGATAAAACATCTAAGTTTGGTGAGTCTTCCTCTAAGACGACGAAGAAATCAGTTGAACCTTGTAGTTTTTGTCGTAAGGAGGGACATATATTCAATCAATTTTGGAAGAGATTAGAAGCTTTGGAGGCATCCATGTAGTATAATAACATCTCCACCCCTAAATCTTCCTCCTCATCTAGAAGTAAAGGTCATGCTCTTTTTGCAAGGGCCTTACCTTCTATATCTCCATGCAAACTTGATTCTAGCGTGACACATCACATGACACATTCTCAAGATTTGTTCTTATACCTTTTAGATTGTAGTACTACTTAGATTATAGTTGGTTATTCTACACAAATTTAAGTTTTGGAATCATGCACTATCACACTTGAGGGTGGTTTTCTTCAGGAAGTAATTTTGTAGTTCCTAATATCTCCACCAACCTTTTTTTTTGTATCAAATTTTTTAGTCTAACACTGGTAGGATAGTCAATTTTACACCTCATGATGTAGTTATTCATTACCTTCATGATCCTCATATTATTGTGGCTACTAGGAGTGTTGATACTTCTCATTTATACTGATTTGATGGTTTTGAGAGTTTATTTGATTTAAGTGCATCCTTCATAGCACATACAGACATTATGAGCATGTTGTGGCATGAATTTTTTTGTCATGTCAATTACAGATTTCTCCAAAAAATGAGTACACAAGCATTGGTGTCTAGGATTCATAATATTTCATATATTGATGGTGTTTGTCAAGGATGTGTTCTTGGTAAACAACACCTAGATTCTTTTCCTATGGGAATAGCTACACATGCTAAGGAACCTTTGGATTTGGTTCATAGTGACATCATGTTATTTACAAATTCTTCTTTTTAGGGACCAAATATATGCTCACATTTATTGATGAATTCTCAAGGCACACATGGGTGTAGTTTCTTATGTGATAGCTTTCATTATTTCAAGATATTTAAGGCATTTCTAGAGAACTAGACTGGTCTTTTTATGAAACACATATGTGTAGATAATGGGGGAGTATGTTAATTAGAATTTCAGGGACTTTTTCACTAAGCATGGTTTATAGTATTATATTATAGTTCCATACACCCCTTAGTAGAATGGTGGTGCTTAGTGAAATACCAAAACTTTACAAGAGATGGCCAACTTTATGATTCATTCATGAGATATGCATTCTTCATTTTAAGTTGGGGCAATTAATTTTTCCAATTATATTCAAAATCATATACCTCACAAGGCATTACAACATATGACTCCTGAGGAGGCTTGGTCCTATGCCAAGCCTGATGTATCTTCATTTAGAGACTTTGGTAGTGAGGCTTGAACATTCATTCCTAAAGCTTAATGAAAAGCCATGGAGAGGAAGAGCTTACCACTAATATTTTTTGGCTACTATGAGGATGTTAAAAAACTCAAAAAAAATCATCCTTGGACTCATTTGCCACCCTGGGCAAATCAGTCTAGTTGCACCTTTTGAACTGCATTTTCTAGCATTTTCTAGGCATTTTTTGCATTTTTGTTTTATGTTATTGTATATCTATTCCAGTTTCCAAATTTTTTGTTATTAGCATTTTATTACTCATATTTTACATTTCATTTGAATCCACTCCACCTTTAGTAGCCCTTGTATGAGTGTTTGGTGCCCTAGTTATAATACTTTAGTGAGAAGAAGTTATTGACTCATGGCCTCCCATGATAACACACTCGTTATAGACCTTGGGTTGTCTCAAGTTACTATTCCTAGTGTTGACAATAGTGCATTAGGCATGGATCCCACCTTTAGCAATAACTTTCCTTCCCATAACATGAAATTTGACACACAACATGATCATGTTACACAAGAAAAAATCATCAAAATTCATGAAGAATTAGCACATTTACAACAAAAAATGTTTCTTGAAAACATTTTAACCACCATAATTCCTACTATAGATATCATCCATCATCTGCTTGAATGTAATTAATGGTTAGATGTTATGAAAAAAATTGTTCAGATATACCATAAGCACATTCCTTCCACCTCTAGTACAACTCAACCAACAAACATTGTGGTTAGCCAAGGTGAAACTTGTTGGTATGTGGCAACTGATCATGCTATATTGTATAGCCCATCGTATACTGTAAACCCCAGCCCCTATCCTTGCTGAAAAAGGGAAAAATCCAATTTTGTAGAACCCTAAATCTAGAGGCTTCTAAGCTTGTTAAAAAGGGGTTTGGATGGGCATTACTGTATGATGATAAAAATGTGATTATTCACAAGATTATAATATTTTTTACTGGATAATAAAAGTATTGGATGGCTGCAGTTTGGTGGATGTAGCCCATATTGGGTGAACCATGTTAAATTCTTTGTGTTATGATTTATTCTATGTGTGTGTTATTTTATCTGTTTATTATTTAAATCTGCATTTAAATGTTAGATATCTACCATCTCGAATCCTAAAAAATGGTATCAGAGTGGGTTGTGTTTCGATTATTGTCTATATGAAGGTCTCACAGCTGAGTGGGAGTCTCACGGCTGAGTGGGAGTAATGGCAGACAAGGGTAAGAATGTTGAGAAGTTTAATGGGCAGAACTATCAGTTATGGAAGATGTAGATGGAGGACTATCTATATCAGAAGGATTTATGGCAGCCATTGGAAGGGAAAACCAAGAAACCTACAACAATGTCTAATGAGGACTAGGAGATCTTGGATAGAAAAGATCTTGGTAGTATTCGTTTATCCCTAGCACAATCGGTAGCATCCAATATTACAACAGTAAAGACAACTCAAGAGTTCATGGAAACCCTGATGAAGTTATATGAAAAGCCTTCCACTTCAAATAAGGTATTTCTTATGAAGCGTTTATTTAATATGAAAATGGTAGAAGGTGGGTCAGTTACTGATCATTTAAATGAGTTTAATATGGTCACAAGTCAATTAACTTTTGTAAAAGTAAACTTTGATGAAAAAGTTAAGGCTCTTTTGATTCTATGTTCTTTGCTTGAAAGCTAGAATAGCTTGGTAATGGTTGTTAGCAATTTTGTTTCTGTTTCAAATACATTGAAGTTTTATGATGTTGTTGGTGTTATTTTGAGTGAGGAAATCTGTAGGAAAAGCTCAGGTGGAACATCCACATTGAGTAGTGTTTTGAATGCAGAAAGTAGGGGCAAATCAAAGGAGAGAGGAAACAATTCTGGATATCGTGGGAAGTCACAAGGAAAATCAAAGGACAAAAAGTCCCAATCTAGACACAAGAAGGATGGTTGGTACTATGGTAAGGTGGGTCATTTAAAGAAAGATTGCTGGTCTTGAAAAAATAAAGGAGACAAAAATGAAGTCAAGAGGAAAATGTGGTATGTAATAAATCTAATGAGGATGCTTTGATTCTTTCCCTTGATAATGTTGATGATTCTAGGGTGTTAGATTCAGGGGCTTCATTTCATGCTACAGCCCATAGAATTTATTTTCATGATTATGTCCAAGGGGATTTTGGGTTGGTTTACTTAGGAGATAACGAACCCTATCAAATTGTTGGAAAGGGAAGAATCAAGATTAAGTTGCAGAATGGGAATCATTGGCTACTACGTGAGGTAAGGCATGCTCCAAAGTTAAGCAAAAATTTAATTTATGTAGGGCAACTAGATGATGAAGGTTGTGTTGTTACTTTTAGTGATAAAAACTAGAGGGTCACAAAGGGTACCTTAGTGGTAAAAAAGGTGTGAAAGTAGGCACCTTATATCTTTGTATAGGTCATACTGTTCCTTCTACTTTAATTGTTACAGAAAAAGGTCAATGTTCAGGAATAGTTGTTGCAGTTCAGCAGGTAGAAGATCATACAATTGTTGCGGACTTTGAATCATCACTGTGGCATAATAGACTTGGGCATATGAGTGCAAAAGGTATGAAATTAATTCATTCAAATAATGTTTTACCAGGTCTAAAATGTGTTAATATAGATTTCTATGAAAGTTGTGTGTATGGAAAACAAAAGAGAGTTTTCTCAAGGATGGAAAGCAAAAGAAAGATGAGAAATTAGAGCTTGTGCATACAGATGTATGAGGACCAGCTCAGGTATCTTCTCTCGATGGCTCTCTATATTATGTTACATTCATTAATGATGCAACTAGGAAGGTATGGATTTATTTCCTTAGGCAGAAATCTGATATATTTGAAACCTTTAAAAAATGGAGAAGCTTGGTTGAAAATGAGATGGGTAAAAGGTTAAAATGTCTTAGATATGATAATGATGGTGAGTATTGCAGTAAAGAGTTTGAAGATTATTGTTCCTCAAATGGTATTCGTAGGCAGAAAATGATTCCAAGGACTCCACAGGAAAATGGAGTGGCTGAGCGAATGAATAGAACAATAATGGAGTGTGCACGAACTATGAGATTGCATGTTCGACTGCCTTTAAAAATGTGGGTAGAGACTATAAACACTGTTGTTTATTTAATTAATAGAGGTCCCTCTCATCCTTTGGGTTGTGGTATTCCAGAGGAAGCATGGAAAGGTAAGAAGGTGAGTTACTCTTTTCTCAAAACCTTCAGTTGTGAAGTATTTGCACATGTAGATTATGAAAATAGAACCAAGCTTGATGCAAAATCAAAGAAATATGTATTTGTTGGATATGGCATTGATGAATTTGGTTATAGGCTTTGGGATTTTGAAAATAAAAAAATTGTGAGAAGCAGGGATGTCATATTCAATGAGAAAGTGTTGTACAAAGATTTGTTGCTGTAGCATGAGAAGAAAGAAAATGATTATGCAGTGTTGGATGATATTTCAAACAATGATGTTTTAGTGGTTCCTCATGCCGGGCAACAATAGCAACAACAAATACCACAAACTCCTATTAGACGATCTTCAAGGATAAGTAGACCTCCAAAAAGATTCTCTCCTTCTTTGTATACTATTTTGTTAACTGATGCTGGTGAACCAAAATATTATGATGAAGCTATGAAGGTGGATACCAAGGTTCAATGGGAGCATGGAATGGAAGAAGAAATTGACTCCTTGTTGAAAAACTAGACTTGGGAATTATGCAAGTTGCCTGCATGTAAAAAGGCTTTACCAAACAAATGGATTTATAGGCTGAAAGAGGAGGATGGAGGTAAGAAAATATTTAAAGCCAGATTAGTTGTAAAAGGATTTACACAGAAACAGGGTATTGATTTTGATGAGATTTTTTCTCCTATTGTTAAAATGACTTCTATTCAAATTGTTTTAAGTATTGTGGTTGTTGAAGATTTACATTTAGAATAGCTTGATGTTAAAACAACCTTTCTCCATGTTGATTTGGAAAAGGAAATATATATGGAATAGCCACAAGGATTTGAAGTCAAAGGTAAGGAGAAACTAGTGTGCAGATTGAAGAAAAGTTTATATGGCTTGAAGCAAGCACCTCAGCAATGGTACTTGAAATTTGATAGTTTTATGGCTAAGCAAGGCAAAAAAAGGTGTAATTCTGACCATTGTGTTTATTTTAAGAGGTTGGATAATGACAGATAGATTTTTTTTTGTTTATATGTTGATGAAATGCTTGTAGCTAGGTCTAACATGGATCACATAAGTGAGCTAAAAAAATAGTTAGCAAAATCTTTTGCTATGAAGGATTTGGGGGCAGCAAAAGAAATCCTTGGTATGAAAATTTGTAGAGATAGGGAAAATAGAAAATTGTTTTTATATTATGTTGAAAAGGTGTTGCATAGATTTCATATGGAGAAGGCAAAAGCTGTCAGCACACCTTTGCCTAGTCATGTCAAATTGACTAAGGATACGTGTCCAAAGACACAAGAGGAGGAAGAAAAAATATCCAAGGTACCATATGCTTCAGCTGTAGGCAGTTTGATGTATGCCATGGTATGCACGAGACCGGATATTGCACATGTTGTAGGAGTTGTTAGCAGGTATTTGACTCATCTTGGAGTTGAGCATTGGAATGCGGTAAAATGGATTCTCAAGTATTTGAGAGGTACATCCAATAATTGTTTATATTTTGGGGGTTCTAATATTGATTTAAAAGGCTATGTTGACTTAGATTTAGCAGGAGATATAGATACCAGGTGAAGTACCATAGGTTATGTATTTATAGTTGGTGGGACAACAGTGAGTTGGATTTCTTGCTTGTAGAAGGTGGTTGCTTTATCCACCACAGAGGCAAAGTATGTTGCTGCAACAGAGGCGACAAAGGAGATGATATGGCTGCAATTTTTGATGGAGGAGTTGGGAAAACAATAGGCTAGAAATTACATGTTTACAAATAGTCAGAGTGCTATACATCTTGAAAAGAATTCTGCTTTGCATTCTAAAACAAAACACATACAGTTGAGATATCATTTCATTTGGTCAGTGTTGGAGGATGCACAAGTCAAACTGAACAAGACACATATAGATGTCAATCTAGCGGATATGTTTATGAAGGTAGTGACAAGGGAGAAGCTAAGCTCCTCTTTAGCTTCGGTTGGTCTTCAAGGTTGAATTCAGGTATAATAGAGTAGTAGGGTCCAAGGTACTTATTTCCAGTGGGAGTTATAATTGCAGCAGTGTCATCCAGGATCAGTCTCCAAGTGGGAGATTGTGTTGTTATGGAGCCTGATCAGTCTCCAAGTGGGGGATTGTTGGTATGTGGTGACTGATCATGCTATACTTTATAGCCCATCGTATACTATACACCTCAGCCCCTATCCTTGCCACTTTCTTCCTACTTTTTTGCGTGATCACCAAAAAAAGGAAAACATGAATGAAAAAGGAAAAATCCAATTTTGTAGAACCCTAAATCTGGAAGCTTCTAATCTTGTTAAAAAGGGGTTCAGATGGGTATTACTGTATGATGATAAAAACATGATTATTCGCAAGATTTTAATAAGTATTATTGGATAATAAAAGTATTGGATGGCTATGGTTTGGTGGATGTAGCCCGAATTGGGTGAACCATGTTAAATTCTTTGTGTTATGATATTTTGTGTGTGTTAGTTTCTCTGTTTATTAATTAAATCTACATTTAAATGTTAGATATCTACCATCTCTAACCCTAAAAAACATTTAAATTCCTCCCCCTACAACTATAGCATCCATACCTACCTATACCACTCCCCAAGTTACAACTACAATGCAACAGGTTAGCAATGTGATTCCTTCCTTGACTATTCCTACTAGTGTTCCTAATTCATCTATGGCATCAAATGTTTTCTACTCTTCCACCTTACCACCTATTAGCATTCCATTCACTTGTCCTACTACTATATACACTCCATCACCATTCTCTCTGCCACCTCCTCCTACTTATCTTGATCCTCTCATCACAAAACTCTTCCCTACTATTTCATCCATGCAGCAACAAATATCCACCATAAGCCAAAGTCAAAATTCTCAACCAAGCTATTATGTCCATAGCAACCCATTATCTTTCGACATATGAAGAACACTGATGCCATAAGGAATTCAAATACCTAGATTTGAGAAGTACAGGGGGAAGGGTGATCCTACTAATCATGTTAATGCTTACACAACTTTATGTAGTGATTTTGTTCTAGATGATAAACTGTTGGCAAATATGTTTCCTAGAATCTTAAAGGACACTACCTTGGAGTGGTTTACAAACTTACCAAATAATTCAATTTGTTCATTCAATGAACTAGTTGATACCTTCATAAATCACTTTCAAGTGCACATGACTCCCAAAATAAATTGGTTGATCTCATGAGATGTAAACAAAATGTGGATTAAAAAGTAACTGATTTCATCTCATGGTAATGGTCACTATATGCCCAAATTGATGTCTAGGTTCTTGATCCCCATCTCCAAAATATTTTTATTGAAAATTTGCAAAATCACATCCAAGATAAATTAAACATAATGAAATTTCCCTCTTTCACGCACTTGTGCAAAACCCTTTGTGAGTATCACAATTCAATTAGTAGTTGTGATGCCAAGTTCGCTACTAACTGAACTAAAAAATCTAAACCTAGCACTTCACACCATTCACAACCCTTTCACAAACCCAACAAAGGATTCTTGGAATTCAACCCCCTTCCTCAAAAATCACCTCAACCCATCAACAACCAACTAACAACTATTAAAGTTGTGATACCTTTTACCTATGCAGATCTAAAAAGATAGTTTACAGCTTTACCAAAAACTCTTCATAACACCATGACCCTATTATTTCATAAACAAATGATTACATTTCCTATTGTTCAACCATTGGATCCAACTAAACCTTTACCTCCAACCTTTCAACCAAACACTTATTGCCACTATCATAGACAAAATGAACATGAAATAGAACCATATAAGCTTCTTAAACACATAATACAAGATCTCATTGATACTAACTGTCTATCCATTTCAACTATTTGTGTTAAAGGAAATTCGTCTGTTGCCCCACCCAATCAAAATTTATAAATTTTTACATATCCAATGCCTAAACATACCATGTCATTTGTCAAAGCTAGTGAAACTCAAAACACCAATGCATGATGACTGTTCATAAAACTATTGAACATCCTTATCTTATTACGCGTATCACTTCTCTTAATCCTATGGCTACTTTGGCAGGAGCAATAGACTTTAGCCCTCGTAAGGGCCAACCTAAGAAAAATATTGATATTACATTCTCTTCTAAGGAAATTCTTTTGAATCTTCTCAATAGTCCTCTTTACATAGCCGACCGTATTTATGATAAGCCCACTAATGGGATACTTATAGATCCTGGTTGTGGTGAGAATGTGATCACTAAAGAATTTTTTGTATTAAATGATCTTTATCAAGATATTTATGACAAACCAAGAGCATGGAACAAAACACATAATGTTTTTGCATGCCCTACGATAGGATCGATATTCCCTCCATTACAGATAGAACCTAAGACAATCGATGTAACATTTTCCATCATTCCACAATCAGATCAGTTTTTTTTGTGGCTAGGCCACCCATGGCTTTGTTCAATGAAAGATATTCCTTTAGTCGTACACAAATGTTTAAAGTTTCTACATGACAGAGATATATTTACTATTAACCATAGTGGCTTTAACCCCTTATCTGCTAAAGGTAACTTCTCCTTAGAATCCTTTTGGCTAGAGCCCATGGAACCCATAACACCTCACAAATATTTATTTTTCACTGCTTATCAAAAGTTTAAAGAAAATAAAATTTTTGAGTTTCCCCTCTGCAACCAATACCCATCCACTTCTGACACTATGATCCTTGATGAGACAATGCTTCATCATGAACCTGAACTACCAACTCTAGATCAACCAAAAGTAAACACTTCACATTCCTCATCCAAACATCCAAGAGATAATGAAATTAACCCCATCATGCCCCCTCACATAAAACAAGTTTATAAGTAAAAGAGCATGTGATTGACCCTCCTCCCATGATTCCTTCTATTCTTATTCTTAGGGAAGAAAAGTAACCTATGGTGGAGCAACCTGTTCTTACACCCACACAACTTCAAAATAGAATCAACATAAACTGAGGTGCTAGGGAGCATAGGCATCAACACCATCTCGTTTTTTGTCAATTCCAAAGTGAAGAAAACAAAGAAAATGAACATTCTCCTTTGATAGAAGCAATACATAATGATCCTCCTTCCCAATCACAACAAAATGATTCAATACAACAACCACAACTCTTGATACACCCTTCATTGGAAATTAACATTCGTCCTCTAGTCGTGATTAATCTACATGGTGATGATGAGATCCCTAAAATAGAAAAAGAGGTGCATAATGATCTGAATACATTATTTTCCTCTTCCAAAAACTTAATTGAAAAATATCCTACAACAAGTGTAGAACATGGTACTTCCCCTAGTTAGACACTTGCAATTGTCCCTTTGGATAGTCAACCTCCCTCGCAATACATTGAACATGATTGTGAGGTAAATGACTTGTTCATCGGTTGACTTGCATCTATCTTACTAGTCTATTGCATTTATATGTGTATATCATGTTCCCCCATGACATAACATTTGATGTTCTCCCTATCTTCATGAAATTCTTCTATTTGTACCTCCATTCTTCTATGTGTCATCTATCACTTTTGCCTTCTACTTTTCTTTTTCACCTTTTTTTTTGTTTTCCTTTTGGGATGATGCAAAGTGTAGAGACAGCCTATGTCTCTTCCATGTTGACCCAATCGGTCCTTTTTTATTTTTTTATATTTTATTTTTCTTGTGTGGATAAAGCAAAGTGTAGGGTATGTGTAGGATCATCATGGAAAAAATAGTTCCTTAAGTGATGAAAAATTTAGAAAAATTAGAGTTAGGCAAATTGACATAAAAATTTGAAAAGTTATCTATATTATTTAAAAATATGTAAGAATAGAATTTGTAGAAAATTGAATGTAGTTTTTAAACTACTAGGTTTATTTTAAAAAAAATGTCTATTTGTTAAAAATTTGAAATTTCAATATAGTAGCACTTAAATTTCAAGGAAAAAATAAGAAGTAGGTGTTTGTCTGACCACCCTAACCACCATAAAATGATAATATTTTTTTATAATATTTTAAATATAAGTAGAGGACTCATGTCCTGATGTGATGCATATTTTTTTGTATTTTTTTTCCAAGTAAATAATTAATTATGAATTTTTTTACTACAAATTTTAAAAAATATAAAAGCTCGTATGTCTGACCACCTTAACTTGGTCAAAACTTCATGATTTTTTTTTAATAATCCTATAGTATGCAAAGCATAGAATGTGATGCATATTTTGGATTCAAAAAATGTGATATTGTTTGAAAGCTATAGATGTTTTTCAATCAGCCTATGAATTAGGAATTTAGTCATAATTTAAATAGAAAATGAATACAAATTATTTATTAAATTCAAAGTAAAGCATAATTTATATTGGTGGAAAGCTAAAAATCTCCTTTAAAAACCCTTTTCATTTCATCAATTTTGGGTTAAAAATAAGTCATCAGCCACATACCCTACACACACCCATCATATCGCCACTTTTTGGCCCATCCTTATCCTGCACATACCCTGTAGATACGACCTATGTCTCTTCTATTTTGACCCAATTGTTCATTTTTTTCTTTTGTTTTGTGTTTTCCTTTTGGGGATGATGCAAAGCATAGAGATGCCCTATGTCTCTTCCATGTTGACCCAATCAGTCCTTTTACTTTTCTTTTTCACATTTTTTTTGTGTTTTCTTTTTGGAGATAATGCAAAGCATCGAGACATCCTATTTCTCTTCCATGTTCACCCAAAAAGTACTTTATTTTTATTTATTTTTCGCTCTCTTTGTGCCATTCTTCTACTTCTATGTGTATTTTGGGAATGAAGACAATTTTGATCTCTTTACTAAAAACATTGCAACAATGAGCATACTAACCCCAAATCCATAGATCCCTTATGTATTTGGTGTGTTCCTTTTTGGGGGAAATCCCTCTTTCTTTTTATCCTTTTCCTTCAGATGACATAGCCTTATTTGGAAACATATGACTTGTCATAGGGGCTATTTCCAAGGTGGATCTCCTATCTTGTTCTTGTTTTCATTTTTCATTTGCTACTTTAAAGTAATTGCTCATAGGATGGTGTGTAGCAATTCCTTTAAAGTGGGGGCATACATTTGCATTATTCATTTGCATTTTTGTTGGTTCTTAGTGCAACCTTCTTACTCTAAATGATGTGTTTGTCACTTTGTGGATGACATTGGGTATAGTTTCCTTCATAAGTGCAATCTATCTTAGCATATTGCATTCCTCTTAGTGGCCTGATGCGACACACTGAATCCCCTAAGTTTTGAATATTTTATTCTTTGATTGGTCCTCTCTTGGAGACATTAGACATAATGTTCCCTAAGTTAAGACCTCACATGAAATAAGCAAGACTCATTTGAACATTCCTTTTACATGTTACAATTTTCATTTACATGTCCACCTTGCATAGCACAACTTGCATGCTTGTGGTGCCATTGCATTTGTTCATGAGTTCTAAGCATATGAAGCTTTGATTGTCTCATGAAGCACAAAATGATTTTTTTCTTTGTGGAACCTTATCAAAGTTATTAGGAGGTATGACTTTGATATGGTTTAACAGGAATCCCATTTCAACGCACGAATTTCCTTGTATCCACCTTGTGGATTTCTCACCCCATGAACAACCAAAAGATTTGTGGCCCCAGAGTGAGTATACTTAGGCCTTCTCACCTATTGGAAAACCATAAGTTTTTTTTCCCCAAAGTGAGTATAACATTTCTTGTTCCAAATAAATAGCCTAGATCTAATCCACAGAGAGTTGGATAGATGATCAAAGCTTTTTCTTATTTCCTTCATTCCTTCTCATCACTTTCATGTATGTTCCTTTGACCTTATGATTGATGCTCCATCTGATCTTCATCCTAGAGGCTTGATCATCTCTCTTGATCATTTTTGTTCCATCTTATCAAGAATTAGTACATCTGAACTCCTTTTGAGATGAATTGCTCTACTTTAGTGTGAGTTTGAAGCAAGTTCATCCTCTCACTAAAGTGGGGGATAACTATGGACATGAAAAAAGTAACCCTTTTACTTTTTCTTGTTTTTTCCACTCTTGTGCTTATTTGGATTGATTTCACCTTGATTTATTGTTTTAATATGGCCCACATATTCACATTAGGTCTTGAATCTTTATAATTCATTAAGACTTTATGATGTCTTGTGAAGGTGTTGTGAAGTGTTGTAACACATTTCTACACTTTTCTACACTCTTCTTATTATAATTCATCTAAATAAATTCCCTTTTTTCTCTTACCAAGTCTTATTTTTTAAGTGTTGTAAAGTATTATAACAAAATTTCATGCTTTTCTAGAATTTTCATCACCAAATACACCTTTCTTATGGTTTATTTTGCACCTTTATGCACTTACAAGTCATACTTAATTTTATTCTTGAGTACAAACCTGATAAACAAAATTAAAGACAACTTAATTCCCAACACCAACATGCTTGCCCTGAGTGGAACTCATTCAACATGGGTGGTGAATGAGTCCCTCTTGGAAAAAATTCAAAACAATTTAAAATTTCTTTTGGGTTTTTATTCATTAAGACCTTAGCTCAACCTGTGATTTATTTTTAGGAAATTAGGGAATAAACATGTATAAATAAGTTTTTTTCTATTCATTTTAACCCCCACTCATCCAAGAACTCATCCAAGAATTCATCCAAGCACTCATTCTAGCATTCAATCCATCTAAACAATCATTTGAGCATCATATCATAATTCAATAATTCAATTATCAAGCATCTTGGAGCAACCATTCACATACCTTTAGACTTCAACAACAAGGGTTTGGTGAGTTCATGAAACTTCTATGTTATTTTTTCACCATTTCTTTCTTATTTCATTTCTTTATCAAGGGTTTGATTACAAAAGTGGGATTTGACCAAGGAAAATCCCTATACTCTAACCCTTAACAAATTTTCCCCTCTTTGCATGTGTATTTGTAGGTCTTGTAGGAAGATTTCTCAAAGAGATAGGTGTTGAAAAGTTGTCAACAAGTCATCAAATCTATTCAAGTCAACAAAGACATAATTCAAGCTTGGAGATATCATTCAACCCCATTTTCTACAGTTTCAGTTTCATCAACCCAAAGAGAAGACAAGTACAAATATAGACCCATAGAGTTGACTTCAGAATTTGTACATTTTTGTAGGTGAACTGATTTTCCATCAGTGGTGAATGAGTCCCACTGCCAAGATGGAAAAAGTGATTTTTGAGGTTTTTAGTTTGCAGCATCCTGAAACTTGTTTTAGTAGAATTTACTAGAAGCAGGACTAATTCGCCATCTATGGTGAATGAGTCCCAGTGGTCATTAGCAGTTATTTTTGAAACATTTTGTAACCTTCCAACATTAGCATTCTACGTCTAGGTGCACCACTTTCATTTTCATTAAGTTATGTTTTCATTTGTCCATGTTTCTAGTTCATTTTTTCATACAACACTATCTTTTCCAGCACCTTACATTTCTTAGTTTTACATACATAATCAATTCAATTTATTAGTTCTTAGCATTTAGTTCATCTCACCTATGAACATAACACCCACATCACATCAATACTTGAATGTGAACATTGTATTTTGGTTCCAAATCTTTACCCTTTTAGGTGAAAAATCCTAGAAGAGTCTTAAGCACTTTAGGTAACAAAAATCATTATTTACAATAGGCTCAGCCTGCTCCTTGCTCTCAAACTTGACCAATTCTTCATAAACAGTCATGTTTCTTAAGTTGTAGGTACTCTAGACAATTGTTTTCTTCTTTTTACCATGGGACTTCCTTTTAACCTTTGGAACCACATAAGTAGTAGGGTCTTCTTGGTCAAACATATCCTCATGACACTCAAACGTGCTAAACTGGCTAGGCCTCCTAGCTGGCTAAATTGGCACATAAAAGTTTCCCATTTCACAAAACATAGGGTTAAAGATAGGAAGTCTAAAATAGGTAGAAATTAACCAACTTAAAAGCTTTCGAATCAAATTCACAAGATAGCACACCCTCAATCCCTGAGAACCACAACTAGCTCAAGAAATATGAAACTGCTAGGAAAACAAAAGCATGAATTATAGAGATCTCACATGAAGATTAACTTACCCAAGATGAAAAAAACAGCTTTACAATTGAAAGCTCAACACTCGCATATGCCTTCTATGAACCATACTTAGCAATTTCAAAGAACTAAAAATGTTGAGATCAAACAACATACATTCTACATTAAATAGATCATTTGGAGCATGCTGCAATCAATTATTGAAGAGATCTTCATGAGAGTGAGCTGATAAGTTAGAAGCCCAGTTTTGAATCTAAACTATCAATCCTTGAGGATTTAAAACTTCATTAATGGCAATCTTGAGCAAAATTTCTATCTTTTACAAATTGTTCCTAGAAAATGACAATGCCACCTCAAAAAGTTGCCATGTCTACCCTTAATCCTCATTAGTCACCTATTATCTGATAATTGACATGCATCACCAACTCAATCCATGCTCCTTCATTAATATCGATGAAGTACACAAGGCTGAAATTTGGAGAGAATAGTCCATATATTCCATCACTCATCATGGGCTTGCCCCATCTTTCTAGGGTCCAATCAGCAACAAGAGTATTGATATGATGAACTTCATCTCATTCGATCATTCTATTTTAAAACCACATCAACGATTCTTCGCTCGCCTCGCTACTTTCTTCCTCACTCACTACAATGTCCTCATGATACTGCACATTTTCTTTTCATTCAATAGTTTTCACTTATCGCTAACACATTTCATCCTTCACTATTTCTATCAGCGATGCAAGCATCCACATGATGAAATCTTAGCCCTTGAAATTATGGCCCATCCTCGATCACGTTCATTTTCCCATCGCACATCACTGATTTAACTTCAAACTTTGGATCACATCAACTATAGTAGATAAAAAAATGAAGAAAGATTAAGACACATGCACGTACATGAAAGTCAATGATACAAAAGACATCTCTCATAAGATCAATTCAAATTAGTGAAAGAAAGTTAAATAGACAATGCCATTGCTCATCGCTATTTTGAAACTTAAGTTTTCAAAAGGATTCATGATGAGCAATAGGAGAAAATACAAAATAAATTCTCCTCATAAAGTTTTCAAGAAATTAGTGATGAGATATCCCATTGATTACATAGAACACTTGCATCATGTATCGCTAATATAAAACTTAACATTCAAAACCCATCAGTGATACGTGAAGCACAGGGGATACTTCATATCACTCATCGCTATTTCAATATTCAAGTCTCAAAAGCTATTAGCGATACATGAAATTTCAACAATACAAGGAGAAGAAAGAGAATCACCCATCACTGATTCATATCAAGACATCTCAATGCTATTTGTGATGAGAAAAACCAAAGAAATACAGCTCATTTCTCATCACCAATTTAAATACCTTTTAGAAACTATCTACAATGAGCAACAAATAGAGATGGCCGAAGGGATATAAGTGAAAAAATTTAAGCACATGCCCACAAGTTGTTCTAAAGAAGGGGACCATCTAGGATGACATAAGAAAAGGGGCTCAAAAGTTCTTAATTCATGAAATGAAAAGGATGTAAAGGTCAAAAATGACTTTAATTCAACCTTATAAAAGAAGAAACTTAGCCCTAGGCATGAGGGACCAGTTATTCCATGATCATCAATGACATAAGAAGTTTCAATATAACTAGAAATGGGAAACATGAGGTCAACAAAAAATTAGAACTTTGAAAGGGTTTAGAATTAAGGGTTTCCCAAGTGAAATTGACAACAAAATAATAATACTGCAAAACTCGAAAGTCCAAAGATGAGAGGCCTATTTAAAAATGGAGGATTTTCATTAATGGAATCAAAAATTTTGAAGGTTCCATTAGTGGCTCCAGTTGGTGACATTTTTTTCTCTAGAACAAAGTGAGAATATAGAATCTCAGGTGAAGCATACCAAGAACATAGAACCAAAAGCAAGGACGAAGCAAGAAAACAAAACCCAAATTAAACAACATATGTGCAATATTTACACAAATTACAGGGCTAAACCAACCTTAAAACTAGTGCCTTCCTCTATCAAAAACCTATTTTTCCACCATCTGCACCATGCTAAGGCTAAAGAAACTATCACGAAGGGTCCACTGACTAATCATGTTATTTCCACTACTTTCAACCACTATAGACATGTGCTTGACCATGCAATCATCTCTTTCATTCATGTCCCTTTGTGAATTGTATTCAGGTGTTAACTAAAATATATGATTAGTGTGGCATTCTATCTGACTTAGGTTGCCATTGTATTCCATCAAATGCCCATCTAATTGGTCTAGGAAAGTGAAAAATTCATAATCCATTTGATCATTATCATCATTCAAACTGATATAAAATTCATTCTACTCATTAAGATGGAAATACTCATATACACTCCTTCCAAGGTTCCTGTTCAGGGGTACACATTCACTTTGTGTGATGAACAAGAAATTTTCATACACAGGCTTCATTTCAAATTGGTGCTCATATACATTAGAGTAGTATAAACCAACTATGTTGCCAAATGTTCTATTATCTTGAGAATTCGACTCATCAGAGCCCATAGCCTTCTTTCTTTCATTCATACCAGGGATATTCCGACAAAGACCATTATCCCCAGCATCCAAAGAACCAAAGATTATTTCATTTTTTGGTTCATTTACATACTCCAATTGTTTCTCAAATTTAAGCTAAAAAATTCATAGGATGAGTCAAGCATCTCAAGCTTGATGTGATCAAAATTATGGTTTTCAAGTATGTCATTGTACCATAGAAAAATGGATCATTGACATTTTCATGGTTATTTAGGTCTTTCTCTCATGACGCTTGGTCTATTTTGCTTTGATTTAATGTTCCAATGTAACTTATGCATTCACCTTAGGTCCTAAATATTCAAATTATGGTTTCTTGTGAAGGTGTTGTGAAGTGTTGTAACACATTTCTAAACTTTTCTACTCTTTCCATTATAATTCACCTAAAAGTAACCTTTTCATCACTTATTAAGTCCTATTTTGAAGTGTTGTAAAGTCTTGTAACAAGATTTCATGCTTTTCTAGGCTTACTTTGACTATTTATACCTTTCTTATGCTTTATTTGACCCATTTGTGCACTCACAAGACTTAATTAAGTGTATTTTTAAATGTAAACCCAACAAAAAATATTAAATGCAACATAATTCCTAACACCCACTTACAAGCCCAAGATGGGACCCATTCACCATGGGTGGCAAATGTGTCCCTCTTGGCCCCAAATTCAAGATAATTCAAATTTTCTTTTGGTTTTTATTTAAAAATTCCTTTTTTCAGCTTGTGATGAGGTATCATTGGGTAATTTGGGTGCAAGTGTGTAGAAATAAGTGTTTTTCCATTCATTTACACCTAATTGATGTTGAAACCATGAATCAAGTATTCTCTGAGAAGCCATTGACATATCTTCAGATTTCTTCAACAAGATTGTAGAGAGTTTAGGACATTTGCATTTTGTTATTCATAATTTCCTTGCTTATTCAATTTCATTTCTCCATTAAGGGTTTGATTACCAAAATGGGATTTGACCAAGGAAAATCACTATAACCTAATCCTTAACAATTTTTCCCCTTTTGTAAGTGTGTTTTTAGACTTGTGTATGCAGATTTTTCAATAAATTAGGTGTTGAATGGTTGTCAAGAGTTCAAAAAAGTGTTTCAAGTCAAAAAAACCCTATTTCAAGCTTGGAGACAACCTATAGTCCATTTTCTACAGATTTGACTCTGTCAACCTGACAAGAAGACAAGTGCAGATCTGGAGTTATAGAATTGACCCTTGATTTCATAGAATTTTGGAAGAAGACTCATTCTCCATCAGTAGCGAATGAATCCCACCTAAAGACTAAAAACTGTGATTTTTTTAGATTCCAGTTCCCGACAGTCAGAAACTTGTTTCAAGAGATTTTACTAGTAGGAGTATTGATTCACCATCAGTGGTGAATGATTCCCACCGGTCATCAACAGCGATTTTTCTAGCATTCTAGAATCTTCTCAAGTCTACAATTTTCCTCCATGTGCACTTTGTTCAGTCTCTTTCATTTTTGTTATGAACTTGTTCATGTTTTAGTTCATTCTTGCAGATCACATTGTGTTTTCAAACATTGCATTTTACATTAGTTTTGCATCAATAGTTGTAGACACGAAAAATTGGCATAATGCATTCAATTAGATCATATTCCTACATTCAACAAATAAATCAAGTTTATTTATCAATCTCCTAAAGTCATCAGTTTAAATTAAATAAATCAACTTGATCCTAACATCACCCTCCTTGATTAAATAAATCAATCCTTTATTTAATTAAGTATGAAATCACCTTTCATCCCTTTTTTATTTAAATAAATAAAAATATTAAATTCAAAGGGGTCAAAGCATCTAAATCATCATTAATCTAATATAATCCTAATTAACCTAACCTAACCACCCATCACATCCTCTAGATATTCCCACTTGCACATGAAATTGCATTTAATTGATTTATCAAAATCTTTATTTACTTTCAACTTGGCATAAGGGAAGAATATTCTCCAAGTTTGAATCTCCCCCCAATTTGGCATGTACATCCAACAAAGCAATTAATAAGCTCTTACATATACCTTGCAAGTCAAACTCAACATTAACTCTCAAATTCAAATTTGAAATCTCCCTCTCTTTGGCACATTGACCAAAATGTGCTCATCCCTCAACCTATGGAAAGTTGACAAGTGGCCTCATATTATTGGCTAAATCTTTGTCCCACATTCATCCATTTGGCTATTTCTCTCATCAAAATAATCTATAAATGAAAAGCTTCATCTCCTATTAGATCCTCCACAACTCCACAATCTTGAGATCTTTCTCCAGATCATTGTTATTTGAATCCATATCATATCTTCTTAGCATTCCATATCATATTCAAAACAATTTCATCATTTAGCTTATGTAAAGGGGTTGGGAAAGGGCTACTTTTCATATCAAAGTAGCGCTAATTCCCCTATGGGAAAATGCTTGAGTAGTTTAGGAATAGATTTTATGTTTATATTGCTTATGATTTTATGTTAGTTTGATAATGTCATTATTTCCTTTATGTTTACTCAATAATTTTATAGGGAGGGCTTTCATCTCATTTGTTCAAAGTTGACAGATTTAGCACCATATCCATGAATATTTGTTCAATGCTAATTCTAGTCTTCACATTTTGGCACCCACCGTTTTCTATGCATAGCTTATATAGAGATTGTTGAGATTTTTGTGCTAAAATCAGGAACCATTTCTTTTACATGTATCTCCAGCATACCATGACTTTTTTGCACTTTGTCATAAATATGAGTTTTGATGAGCTCATAGGAGGAGTGAATGGGTGGCGATGCAATAATAGTTGTCTCTTTTCATTAACTATTTGTTGAGTACATTGGTTTTGATGCATCATATTTCAACTACTGCCACTGTAAAAGTTTCTAAAGAGATTTTTAAAGCCCTCTACCTCTCCCAGCTATGTGCTAATTAATCTCCTAGATCACTTCCTTTGCAATCCTTTGGTTGGTTTCGATGAGTATGTTTTATACATTTTAATTTGGTTGCCATTGGTTGTGTAGGTTCAGGGAGGATGTTGGAATGATTACTAAGCTTGGCCTTGATTTGAAGGATTTTGTCAAATAGTTCATGTGCCTTGTCCTTCATGTAATAATGACAACTATGGCATTCTCTCTATGTTGGTCCTAAACGGGTATTATTTTTGTCCTTTGTTTCCTTCAATGAAGCATAAACCTGGTGCACACCTGTACCCTTTTGAAATGAATGATCACCTGAGTCTCCTGCAAAGACTGCATGTTCTTTGAGGTATTCTATCAAAAATTTCAAGTGCTGCAACTATGACAGAATGCCAATGGTGACAAAAATTTGCATCAACAAGATCTTGCAGGGAAATATCCAGTTAACATAATATGTGCTTTGTTCCATCTACTTATTAATTTTCTAAATGCAAGATGATTTCTTGCTTTTTGTTGAAGTCTCTATGCTTCGAACTAGGAACCTTCTCCTAGGTGTTCTTTTTCTTTCGTCTTTTGTCTAGTGACATGAAACTAGTTGGTTGTTTGTTGTTAGAAGAATTTTTTGCATAGTTGAAGTTAGTTGTTAGCCATGTTCAAGTCCAGCTCATGGCACTTTGTGAAGTTGTCTACTTAGAAAGAGAGGACATGTCCCTGTAGAGGAAAATGATTACTTTTGGAAGTCCAAAATCATTGTGAGACAACAACTATCACCTCAAATAAAGTCATAGAGGCAATAAAACAAGGCATAGTGCTCAGATAAGTAGGGGTGAATTCAGCTACAAGTAAGGTGACATCATCTTGGAAAATGAGCATCAGTTGTAAAGTTTGTGGAGCGACTAGATCAGCCAGAGTTTGTTGGAGTCATTGTTTGGGAGGTCGCAGGATTGCAAGATTGAAGATATCAATCTATCTTCAATAAGTAATGTAGCATTTGTAGATGTTGTTGCTTCCTAGCAAGGAACCCACTAGCCTAGAATTTGGGCAGATGAAGTCATTGTTTAAAGATTGAATCCAAGCAATAATTGCATTCTCTTGAAAGTTTCTAACGACTTTCTTTTAAATCAATTTTGTGCATTTCTTGTAGTCGCTCCACTCCCTGTGACCTCATCTCTTGGAAGCATTCTATCTAAAAAGTTCACATGCCTTGTCTAGGCTTCCACATGAGGCAATCTATCAAACAATTCAAGAGCCTTGTCTCATTTGCAGAACATGGCTCTACACTTGATAGTTGCATTTGCTTGAAAGATTTAAAAAACTTTTATTCGTTGGTATATAATTAATTTTTTTTTCTCTTATTGATTTATATTATCATCCCTGATAGTAGAGAGATTAAAAATATGCAGTAAAGGAAGTCTCCGATAAGGTTGTTGCTATACGATAAACATGATCACAACTACTCATTAATCATTGAAGAGTTAATACTTGTAGTTCGGCATGTAGGTGTTGAATAAAATGTTGGACTTATTGATGTTACTAATGTGTCAATATTATTATCATAGAGGTATAGGGAATACTACAATAATTATTATGGTAGAAGTGTAGGGAGTACTGACACAAGAATGGTGAAACTTGACTTTATGATACTGACATGCACATGCATTAAAATCTGCTTAAGATATCAGTTGGAAATAAAAGTCTTCATTGTTTATTCCCAAGAAATAGGTTATCTTTGATGCATTCTGACAATTATTTCATGTGCCTTGTTTCATAGGTTACCAGATATTTTCTTAAAAAGTACACCATTGTAGAACAATAAAAGCAACAAAACTGACGTTGACAATAACCAAAGGACATTTAAGCAAGTGGGTGTTGGTTCCTGTGCTTTGTGACAACAATGTGTGCTTCTAGGCATAGGGACAACAAAAGTCTTCAAATATTTTTTTAAAATGTATATATCTATCTTTGAGAAAGATCTGGGTATGTGACCAACAGGTAAAATGTCAAATTTCAGCATCCTTGTTAATATTGATTAATTTTATCAGATCTTAATTGGACATAATATTAAAGGTAAATTTTGACTTTAATCAAGTTGATTCATATTTTACATAGAGAATTTACTTTAATAAATTCAAACTGATGTTATGGAACAACTTGTTAATCGAGTTTGGTAATTTCACTTTGAATGTGATCTTGGGATAAGATCATTTGGTTTTGGCTGTCATTTTGAATGCAATTAGAGTATTTGTTATTGTTGTTAAAATATCAAAAAATAATGTTTTTCTACATTAATATTGTTGTATATGGTTTGAGTGCTAACAATTTTATGAACTTGCAGGAAGAAAAATGAAAAATTACTAAGGGAGGGAAATCATGAAGGCTACAAATGATTGAATAATATTGTTTTCTTTGAGGGAAAACTCAACAAACTATCATTTTAACATATGTTTTCTTGGAGTAATTTGTTTTCTCAGATATATCAGTATACAATTTGCAAATTTAAATATGTCAATTGATTTGCAAGATTTCTTGAAGATGATGATGTAATAGGCGAAGGAATTGAAAAAAATCAAGAAAATTTGAGTTCAAGAAAACCGGATGTTGGAACTTGAAACCAAAAAAGCATTTTTTAATTCTTTAAAGGGCTTCTTATATCTTTTAGTTTTCTATCTTAGATCAACTCAATTTTAATTTGGGTTTAAAATCAATCACTAATTTGATCTTTTCAAAGTTGGGCTAAAACTAAACCCTAGAAACTTACTAGCTTTACTTCACACTTCATTTTTTTGATGCTTAAAACAAACTCATCATTTCCTTGAGGCTTAAAATGAGCATGTGTTTTTCATGTTTCATAATATCTTATGCAAAGTAATTTCATCTAAAAAGGTGTATGCACTTATCTCACGCTTCACGGTGGTCTTGAGAATCAAAAGTCTTTTTGATGACATTAATTTGCATAAAATATTTCCTCCACACTTCGATTTGGTTTTAAAATTGAACAAGATCCTATGCAAGTGTGAGTGGGGGAATTATCGCATATATTCTCTCTCTTTGTTGCCATCAAAGATTAATCGAGTTACATATTTTGTCTTTACTCACTTTTGTCTATCTTAGAGGGCCTGCCTTGGGGAAAAAGTACTCACCCAAGGGAACAGCTCAACTGATAACACTCTAAATCCAAGAGTATTTCCAACTGGGATATAAATGTGGGTATTGGAGTAAATGCCAATATCATGCGGTTGATTCTAATGAGATGGATCCAAAAGGGGAATCTCACCATATGCGTCAATCTCCATGAATAGAAAGTATGAAATAAAACCCTTGTTTTTAGTGGCCTATTAACTCATTCACCGATTTTATTGAAGTGGTGCATTGGAACTTAGATTCCAAGAAGTTACTTGCCATGTCCGATCTTGGTTAAAGTATAGAGGTTAAGACTTCATTCTTAACACACCTTTGTACTCTTTCCTTGGTTGCATGAAAATCATCTCTTCTTCTATGAAGGGCATGAGGCAAACACACCAAGAAAAATGTAGCAATTAAGCTAGGGTGTTGTATTGCTTGTGAGTCAGTTTGGAAACATAGTTCTTTGATTGAAAACATTGAAACCAACATTCAATGAATCATCAAAATTGCAAACCCTTTAGGAGAGGCAAATATCCTTGAACAAATTCACATGTTATTGCTTGCCGTTTGGATTTTTATCCTTAGAGGCTTCTAAGAATTTTGATTTCATCTCAATTTTCTCCTACTAAGGTCAATAATAGGTAAATTTTTCCTCAAATTTCTTTGGTTTCTGCATAATACACTTTGTGATGTAAGGGGAAAGTTGAGACATTAGAAATCTAGATTCAATCAAGAGCATGTTTGTGGTAAAAACAATTCATTAAGAAAATATTAACTCAATTGGACCCCACATATGTGCTTGGAATCATTTGGTCATATGGTTTTTCATGCAAACATTGGTCTTTTGATTTTGAATTACTTTTAGAGAAAGGCATGTTCTTCACTATCTTGGTCTTGTAAACAAGTCCTTCCTAGGTTCATTTAGGATCAAATCAAACACTTCATCCATCCCAAATATCTATCAAAATCCATCCCACAATCAACTTTAGAGCTTTGGAAACATCATTCTAGACTTGTGTAAATCATCAAAATAAAAATCACCTTGTTTAATTAGGAGTATGGGAATGCATTCTTTCCCATACCTCTAGTTAAATTAGCACCTCTTTGAAAAAATCATCCTAATATTACATCTAACATCTTAGGGTTTACAAGTTCAATATCCAAATCAAACCAATCAAAATCAAACCCTAAGTCTAGCATTGATCCAAAGTTCCTAAACATTCAACACCCATATCATTCACCCTTTTTTTTCATCCTCCATCTTGTCATTGGTCCTAAGAACCTTACAGTTCACTTTTGTAACAAGTTCAAAACACAAGAGGAACATGGAATATAAACTTGATCCATACATCATGAGTAATCCAAATCAGTTGAACTTTCAAAGCCTTACAATGCTGATTGATTATCAAAACTAACACTTATTGGCACATTGACCAGAATGTGATCATCCCTCAACCTATGGCAAGTTGACAAGTGGCCTCATCTTATTATCTATATCTTTGTCCCACATTCATCCATTTGGCTATTTATCTCATCAAAATAATCTATAAATGAAAAGCTTCATCTCTTATCAAATCCTCCACAACTCCACAATCTTGAGATCTTTCTCCAGATCATTGTCATTTCAATCCATATCATATCTTCTTAGCATCCATATCATATTCAAAACAATTTCATCATTTAGCTTATCTAAAGGGGTTGGGAAAGGGCTACTTTTCATATCAAAGTAGCAACAATTCCCATATGGGATAATGCTTGAGTAGTTTAGGAATAGATTTTATGTTTATATTGCTTATGATTTTATGTTAGTTTGATAATGTCATTATTTCCTTTATGTTTACTCAACAATTTCATAGGGAGGGATTTCATCTCATTTGTTCAAAGTTGACAGATTTAGCACCATATATGTGAATCTTTGTTCAATGTTGATTTTGGTCTTCACAATAGTTAATCAATTTCATCATCTAGTTGCATTTGCACCATTGCATTTAGTCTTAATAAAATCGTACAATCCTCTATTTGAGTGAACTACTTAAATTTTGTTGGTAATTCTATCTCTCCTTTTAGGTGGAAGATCCTAAGAGTGCAAGAGTAGTCTATAGAATCTAACCACAAAATTGATGGTTCATTTTGGTGAAGCTGTACATTGAACACTTTATCTTTCTGATTTCAATTGCATCTTTCATCCTAGGTTTCATTTGCATCAACATTCAATTAGGTTTGGTTTTGTTTTTACATCCTAGGGTTTCTCAAATTGCATTAGTTAAAGATACATTTATATTTCATTTTTTCATATCAAATCATTGAATAAACTAAAATTTCTTCATTTGCATCCTTAGTTTGCATCTGAAAACCATTAAAATCATTTTAAATCTTTTGAAAAATACAAAAAAATATCATACCTGGACTCATTCGCTACCCTGGTAAAATTAGTCTGCGTACACATTTTGAATTACATTTTTAGGCATTTTCTGCACATTTTCTGCATTTATGTTCTTTGTTGTTATTTCTCTATTTCAGTTTGCATAATTTCTATTATTTACATTTCACACTCCTAGATTGCATTGCATTTGCATTCACCCCATCTTTTGTGGTACTTGTATGAGTGTTTGGTGCCCCATTGATAATACTTTGGTGAGATGAAGTTCTAGACTCATGGCTTCTTGTGATAGAATTTTCCTTGTGGACCTTGGGATATCAAGAGCTCCTACTTCTAGTATGGACAATGGTGCATTACACATGGATACTACCACTCATATTCCTTCACCTTCCCACTAATGCATGTTGACACACAAACTAGTGTCATTCCGCAAGATAAAGTGATTAGTATTCATGAATATTTTGCACATTTACAACAAGACTTATCCCTTGAAAAAATTTCCACCACTCCCATACCTACATTAGAAAACCTTCATCATTTGATTGAAAGTGATAATGGCTTACAAGTTATGAAGAGAATTGTTGGGATATACGACAAACATTTTCCTTCCACATCCCAACTAGCAAATATTTTTGTAAGTCAAGGAGGATATCACATTCCTCCTCCTTCAACCATAGCATCCATACCAACCTATACCACTCCTGAAGTTACAACAACTATACAATAGGTTATTCATGTGACTCCTTTTGCTATTCCAACTACCATTCCTCGTTCTTTTCTGGCATCGGATATTCCTTCTTCTACCTTCACAGCTCTTAGTGTCCCTTTCACTTCCCCTAACATTGCATACACTCCATCACCATTTTCCCTTCCATATCATACCACTTACACCAATCCAATCATTACATAAATCTTTAACACTTACACCACCCACATATCATGTCCATAGTAGTCCATTATCAAGGCTAGAGATCTTATGTACACAGATGCCGCAAGGAATAGAAATTCCTAGGTTTAAGAAGTATGAAGGTAAAGGTGACCCTACTAATCATTTCAATTCTTATACAACCTTGTGTAATGATATTTTCCTTGATGACAAACTATTAGCCAAAAATTTTCCTAGGACCTTGAAGGACACTACATTAGAGTGGTTTTAAAACTTACCGAAACATTCAATCTAATCCTTTAATGAACTTCTGGATGCCTTTATAAGTCATTTCAAAGTCCATATGACTCCTAAAAATATAATGGCTAATTTAATGTGATGTAAACATAATAGAGATAAAAAAGTAACTGGTTTCATTTCACATTATCAATCATTGTATGCTCAAATTGATGTCAAGATTCCTGATTCACATCTACAAAATATTTTTATCAAAAACTTAGATATTCTCCTTCAAGATAAGTTAACTATGATGAAATTTCCTTTGTTGATGCATTTATGCACAACCATTCGTGACTATCACAACTTCGTTACTAGTCATGATTCAAAGTCCACTTCTAACCGAGTTGAGAAGTCTTAGCAGAGCAACCAAAACAATGTGAAATTTTTTAGAAAACCAAACCATAACTTCTTATAGTTCAATCTGCCTTCTCCGCAACCAACCCAACCTATTCCAAGTCAAGTGGCCATTCTTAAAGCATTTTTTCCCTTTACCTATAGGGACTCAAAGAGACAATTTACTCCCTTACCCGATACTCTCCATAACACAATGAATAAACTCCTACAACAATTGATGATAAATTTTCCTATAATTAAACCCCTTGATACCACCAAGCCTTTACCACCCACCTTCAAACCAAATGATTATTGTCATTTTCATTGCTAAAATTGACATGACACCAAACAATGAAATCATCTCAAACACTTGGTTCAAGACCTCATTGATTGAGCTTGATTTTCCATTGTAGGTGTCAATGATCAAGGTAACAAGTTTGTTGCACCCCTAATCAAAATTTATGAATATTCACAAACCTCATGCCTAAACACAATGTTTCATTTTTCAAGGATAGTGAACCTTCAAACACCCATGTGATGAACATTGATACAAATAATGAACAACTTGATATTACTCCAAATGTTACCCAAGTTAATCCTATGGATGAAATTGTGGGTACGATAGACATTGTCCCTCATAAGGGCCCAACCAATAAATCTCTTGATATTACTTTTTCTTCTCATAATATACTTAAAAAAATTCTCGATGGTCCTCTTTACATAGCTAGTTGCATCTATGATAAGCCCACCAATGGGATATTAATAGATCCCACTTGTGGTGAGAATGTGATCATGGAAGAATTTTTAGTATTACATGAACTTTATCAAGATGATTATAATAAACCAACTACATGAATTAAAACACATACTAGTTTTGTGTGCCCTACAATCAAATTGATTGTACTTATGTTACAAATTGGACCCAAGACTTTGGATGTAACCTTTTCTATTATTCCACAATCAGATCAATTTTGCTTGTGGCTAGGTCAATCTTGGCTTCACTTGATGAAAGAGGTCCCTTCAGTTCTTCACAAATGTTTTAAGTTTCCACATGACAATGAGATATTTACCATACACCATAGTGGATTTAATCCCTTGTCCTCTAAAGGTAAATTTTCCTTACAATCCTTTTGGCCTGGACTCATGGAACCCATCACCCCTCAAAAAGACTTATTTTTTATCGCCTACCAAAAGTTCAAAGCCAAACAAATAGCTAACTTATCTCTTCGTAATGTGTCTCCATACACTTATGCTTATCCTATCCTAGATGAGACCATGCTTCAACATAAGTCCAAAATTGCACAATCAATACAACCTCATGAGCAATCAGCCAGAGATAGCTCTCCTTCCTTTTATAAATGTCCAAGAGAAAATGAAACCAATCCTGTCATTCCTTGCCACATTAAAGAAGTCTATCAAGCCAAAGATGTAGTGATTGACCCATATTCTTCAATTCCTTCCATTCTCCCCCCTCAAGAAGAAAAGGAACCTATGGTGGATCAACCCATTCTTACATCTCAGCAAATTCAAAATAAAATTAAAATAAATTGCAGTGCTAGGGAGCATAAGTGTTGTCATCTTCTTGCTTGTCAAATGCAAAATGAAAAAATAATAGGCAATCGACCTCTGCCCTTGATAGAAGCAATGGATGATCACTCTCCTGCTCCTAACCCACGATAAGATAGTACAATCCAACCCTCACAACACAATAATACAACTCAACAGCCACAACTCCTAATACATCCTTCCTTGGAAATTACCATTTTTCCTCCTATCATAATCAATCTTGATGATGATGATGATGAGGAGATCACAAGAATAGATGAAGAAGTGCATAATGATATAAACTCTTTATTTTCATCTACCATGAGCTTAAATGATAAATATTCTACACCAAGTGATGAACCTGCCACATCTCCTAGTTCATCACTTTCCATTCTTCCTTTGGATAGTCAACCACCTCACAATATACTAAACATGATTGGGAGGCAGCTGACTTGTTAGATGGTTGACTTGAATTTTCCTTCCATTTTTTGCATTTTCCTTTTACAATGTGTTTATGTGTGTATTGTGTTCCCCCTAATGTGTGTTTGATGTTCTCTCTCTTCATGCACTTCCTATGTTTATACCTTTATTATTCTATATGTTGTACTTTATCTTTGCATTTTCACTTTTTGTTTTGTGTTCTCCTTTTGGGGATGATGCAAATTATTGAGATGCCCTATGCCTCTTCCATGTTGACCCAAAAGGTCCTTTTCTTTTTCACTTTTATTTTGTGTTCTCCTTTTGGGGATGATGCAAAGCATTGAGACACCCTATGTCTCTTCCAGGTTGACCCAAAAAGTCCTTTTATTTTTCTCTTTCATTTTGTGTTCTTCTTTTAGGGATGATACAAAGCATTGAAACAGTGTATGTCTCTTCCATGTTGACCCAAAAGGTCATCTTTTTTATTTTATTTTATTTTTTGTTCTCCTTTTGGGTATGACACAAAGAATTGAGATTCTCTATCTATCTTCCATGTTGACCCAAAAGGTCCTTTTCTTTTTTTCTTTTTTTTGTGTTCCCCTTTTGGGGATGATGCAAAGTGTTGAGACACCCTATGTCTCTTTCATGTTGACCCAAAAGGTCCTTTTATTTTTCACTTTTTTCTTTTGTGTGCTCCTTTTGGGAATGATCCAAATCATTGACACACCCTGTCTCCTTCATGTTGACCCAAAAGGTCCTTTTGTTTTTCACATATTTTTTGTGTTCTCCTTTTGGGGATGATGCAAAGCATTGAGATGCCCTATATCTCTTCCATGTTGACCCAATCAGTACCTTTTCCTTTTTACTTTTTCTTTTTCTTTTCTTTTCCTTTTGGGGATGATGCAAAGTGTTGATACCGCAATGTCTCTTCCATTTTGACCCAAAATAGACTTTGTTTTTTCATTTGTTTTCACTCTCTTTCTGTCATTCTTCTAGTTCTATGTGCTTTGGGGAATGATGATATTTTTGAGCTCTCTAATCAAAAAATTCCAACAATGAACATACTTACACCAAATCCATAGATCCCTTTTGTGTTTGGTGTGTTCCTTTGTGGGGGGTAACCTCCCATTCTTTTGTTTTCTTTTTCATTTACATGAAGTGGCCTTACTTGGAAACATATGACTTGGATTAGGGGCTTTCCAAGTTGGATACCATGTCTTACTTTTTTTTTTGCATTTTTTATTTTCTTTGCTACTTTAAAGTAATTTCTCACATAATAGTGTTCAGCAATTTCTTTAAAGTGGGGGGCATACATTGGCATAACTCATTCACATTATTCATTTTAGTGTAGCCTTGTCACTTCATATGATGCTTTGTCACTTTGTGGATGACATTGGGGATGATGTTCCTCATAGGTGTGATCTATCTTAGCATATTATATTCCTCTTGGTGGGATGATGTGACACACTACATCCCCTAAGTTGTGAATCTTTTATTCTTTAATTGGTCCTCTATTGGAGACATTAGATACAATGTTCCCTAAGTTATAGAACTTACATGAACTTGACAAGACTCCTTTGAACATCTTTCACATTTTACATTTTTGTATTTTGCATCTTTGCCGCCTTGCATAACGCAACATGCATGCATGTGGTACCTTTGCATTTGTTCATGAGTTCTAAGCATATGAAGCTTTTCTTGTCTCATGAAGCATGAACCAACATTTTTCCTTTGTGGCACATTGTTAAAGTTATCAGGAGGTATCATTTTAGCATGGTTGAGCGGGAAGCCCATTCTAAGGCACAAATTTCTCCATAACCACCGATGTGTTTATGAGTGCATACCAACTACTGTATGTTTCTCACCTTTTTGGCCTTCTCACCTGGTGGACCGCCATAAGTTTCATCACCCCAAAGTGAGTATACATTCTCTTTTTCTCACAAATATCCTAGATCTAATCCACAACTAGTTGGACAAATGATTGAAGCTTAATCTGATTCTTCCTGTTCTCTTTCTCTTTCTCATGTGTGTTCTTTTGTTCTTATATTTAATTTTCCATGGGATCTTCATCCTCGAGGCTTGATCATTGTTATTCCATCTTGCTAACATAAGTTCATTTGGATCCCTCTTGATATGCATGGCTCCTTTAGTGTGAGTTTGAAGTAAGTTCACCCTCTTACTAAAGTGGGGGATAAATGTACCATAGAAAAATGGATCATTGAAATTTTCATGGTTATTTGGGTCTTTCTCTCATGATGCTTAGTCTATTTTGCTTTGATTTAATGTTGGAATGTAAATTATGCATTCACATTACATCCTAAATATTCAAATTATGGCATCTTGTGAAGGTGTTGTAAAGTGTCGTCACACATTTCTACAATTTTCTAAATTCTTTTCATTATAATTCACCGAAAAACACCTTTTCATCACTTATTAAGTCCTATTTTAAAGTGTTGTTAAGTCTTGTAACAACATTTCATGCTTTTCTAGGCTAAATTTCACTATTTACACCTTTCTTATGCTTTATTTGACCCCTTTATGCACTCACAAGACTCAATTAAGTGTATTTTTTAATGTAAACCTAAAAAACAACATTAAATGCAACATAATTCTTGACACCCACTTACAAGCCCAAGGTGAGACCCATTCACCATGGGTGGTGAATGAGTCCCTCTTGGCCCCAAATTCAAAATAATTTAGATTTTCTTTTGGATTTTTATTTAAAAATACCTTATGTTGTCCTGTGATGAGGTATAATTGGGTAATTAGGGCACAAGTGTGTATAAATAAGTGTTTTCCCATTCATTTTACACCTAATTCATTCAAGAATTCAACATCAATTAGTATTTGAGCACTTTGCATCATTCAATCAAGCATCAATCAAGCATTCTTGGAGCAATCATTAACATACCTTTAGATTTTTTCAATAAGGTTGTGGTGAGTTTAGGACATTTGCATATTGTTATTCATCATTTCCTTGCTTATTCCACTTCATTTCTTCATTAATGGTTTAATTATCAAAGTGGGATTTGACCAAGGAAAATCCCTATAACCTAACCGTTAACAAATTTTCCCCTTTTGCATTCATGTTTGCAAACCTATGTATCCAAATCTGTCAACCAATTAGGTGTTGAAAGGTAGTCAAGAAGTCAACAAAGTGTTTCAAGTCAACAAAACCCTATTTCAAGCTTGGAGACAACCTACAGTCTATTTTCTGTAGATTTGACTTCGGCAACCCGACAAGACAAGTGCAAATATTGAGCTATAGAATTGACCCTTGATTTCCTATAATTTGGAAGAGGAATGATTCATTTAGTATGGGTAGGATCACAATGGGAAAAAAAGTGGTGATATGATGGGTATGTGTAGGGTATGTGGCTAACGTATTTTTTTTTACCCAAAATTGATGAAACGAAAAGGGTTTTTAAATGAGATTCTCTGCTTTCCACCAATATAAATTATGTTTTAATTTTAATTTAGTAAATAATTATTATTCATTTTCTATCTGAATTACAACTAAAGTCCTGATTGATAGGCTGATTGAAAAAAATCTATAGTTTTCAAATGGTATCACATTTTTTGAATCTAAAACATGCACCACATTCTATGCTTCACATACTATAGGATTAAGAAAAAAAAATCATGATTTTTTTACCAAGTTAAGGTGGTCAAGCATACGAGTTTTTATATTTTTTAGAAGTTGTAAAAAAAAGTTCATAACTAATTATTTACATGGAAAAAAGTTATAAAAAAAATATTCATCACATTGGGAGATGAGTCTTCTGCTTATATCTAAAATATTATAAAAAAATACTATCATTTTATTATGGTTAGGCTGGTCAGACAGACACCTATTTCTTATTTTTTCGCTGAAATTTAAGTGCCACTCCATTGAAATTTCAATTTTTTACCAAATAGATTTTTTAAAAATAAACCTAGTTTTCACGACCCTCTTTTTGTTAAAAATTTAAACATATTATAATTTTGTGTGGTAATATTATGCAAGTGGTTTTATGCAATTAATTTATGTGTGAAGAAGGTAGAGACTAAATATAGAACACTTTTTTTTATTAAATACACACTCCTAGTAAAGGACAAATAAAAGTTAACAAAACTAATAAATAAGTGTTTCCTTGATATTTTCAACACATGGCATTGGAGAAATGGAAAAATAAGGAATAAAATAATTTTGAATAAAAATTAGGTCATTATGTGACAAGTGTCCCCATCCTATCCTAAGTATTATTAATTAGCACAATCTATCATTATACTTAACTAATCAAATTAGCCACTTTCCTAAGTCACATTAATTAATATAATACATAATTTAATCTAATTAATTAGGATTAGGGAGATGTCACTATCCTCTACAATCCATTAATCAATTAATCCTACATTAATTGATTAATTAATCTTCATTATCATTTTATCAAATTTAAAAGTTCATCCTAATCTCCCTCACATGTGACTTGCATGCAGAACTCACTATCACCTTACAACTCATCCCCACTCACCCTTGTGTTGGAGTTCACACCATGCATATGACCTTTCCTCTTTGAGCCATTCGGCTTCCCCATGTGTGCTCACAGATGTGTGAGCACACATGGTCTAACCCCCCTCCTCTCTTACATCTCATAGACATGTCATTATAAAGCAACCTTCTCTCTTACATGCCATAGAAATGTCAACATCTCCTATACCCAAGTCGTGCTCACAAATCAAAAAATTATTTTAAAATTAAAAATTTCTTGCACATTTGGGCTTATTTTACTAACTTTACGGTAAAAATGAACCCCTAGGGTGAGTTCTTATGGGGTGGGAGATTATTCATAACACAATATGACCTTTTGGGTAAATTATGACCCCCCAAAAAGTCACTTAATGAGGAATGACGAGTTTTATGGTCTTGGGGAAGGTGTGGGGACTTCTCATATCCACCTCTCCCAAGGTGTGCTCACAAATGTGTGAGCACCCTTGGCTCCTCTTGTCATATCCTCTGGGCTTATTTTTAAAGCCTTCTCCTTATGAAACTTGACATGCAAGGTGAGGCTATCAATCCAAACCCCATATTCTCAAACAATCCTAGCCATTCAATGAATCTTCAATCAGATTGACCCTCCATTTACCTCCCCTCAAGTCTATAAAATGACGCCAGTTCTTCTCTCATCAACAAAACATGAATGCTATATTTATGCTATCACTTTGAAGAAGGATAGGATTGGAGGAAGGATAATCAAGTTGAAGAAGGCACAAGGAGAAAATTTGGAAGAAGATTTGTTGCAACTACATCAACATCTAGGTTCCCTTTATTTTTATTTTCTTTTAGAATAACTAATTAAATCTAGAAAATTAGTTAGAATCAAGTTATTACTCTCTTTCCTAGCCTTGTTTGTGAAAATCAAAAATTTAGAATCAATCTATTATCATTGTCATTACCATTCTTTATTTTTTCAAACTAAATCTAGAAGGAAACTAATTTTCCTCTTTTTTTTAATCTTTAAATGAATATATTTAAAAAAAATTTAAAAAAAAAAAGTTATTCTCATCTATGTTTATTTACAAATAAACATTTTCAAAAAAAAAATTATTATTATTTTATTGTTAAAATGAAATAAAATAAAATATATCTCAATACAAATGTTTTATATTAAATTTCTTTATAACATTTATTCTTTTAATTTGGTTAAGTCATAAATAAAATAGTTTTTTTTTAGTATAAATAAATTGATAGAATTTTCAAAAGGGTTATCAATTGGATAGATTAAATAATAAATTGTTTGGTCTAATTAACAATCAAAGGATGATCTTATTCATTACATGAATTCAAGTTATTAAAGAACTTCCATGAATTTCTTAATTTTAATAATGTTACCCTAATTTAGTAAGACAACAAATTAACTAACATCTATGATTGATGAAGATTTGATCTCAACCATGGTTCTATTAGATAGTTTATAATTTCCTTTGAATAAAAGATGGAAATGATTACTAGCTATTGTTGAATATAATAAAGGAACTTAGGATATACCTCTCTTCATAAAATAATGATAAACTATGAGTATGGACCTAGTTATAGAAGATTTTAAAATAGAGGAACGACAACATGACAACACTATAACTTTATGACAATAATTAAAATTCTATGATAACAATTATTACCATTAGACATTAAATTTTAAGCTTAAACTTATGTTTCACTAAATGGAAAGTTCATTTTTTTACCAAATGGTAAGTAGTAAAATTGAATTCATGCAAATAAAATACCATCTAACTTAAGGAATTAATAATATCTCTTTAATAAAATTGCTTTCTTGTTATGCCATAAAATTTAACTCTTAGATTTATTTTTATTCTTCAAATAAACTTTCTCTCCATGCAATAAATTTATTTCCTTGGGATTCAAGGTTTATAAGACATCATAGTTATCATTTAATAGATTTGCAATAAAGTTAATTCTTCAACATCATGGTTATTCTTTAAATTATTTTTCTCCCTCAATATGAAAGTACATTCAATTCTTTTTAATACAAGGTTGATTCATTTAATTACAACAAGGTAATAGTTTATAAATCATTATGAATAAACTAATGCAAGTTAATGAAAACCTACTTTAGATAGATCATCAATCTTGAGGAATTAGTAGTATAACTTGTATAATAAAAATAAAGGCTTTTATTAGCTTAAGACATTGTATTGGTTTATCTATCTTAAGACATTAGTCAAATTACTTATGCAATTAAAATCAAGTCTTCTTTAGTTGGATTATTTATTCATGCAATCCAATCAAAATTAATAAACCTTTTGTCTTGAAACAATAGATTATACCATGAAGTATCCTCGAGTTGAAATTATTTATTCTTTCTTCGATGGATATTTATCTTGAAAATATTAGTGTTATGCAATTTAAATCAAAACTACTTTAATTATATGACTCTATGATGTAGATTATGCAAATAGGTTCGAGTTTCTTTAGATTCATACCATCTCTGAATTAGATCACCCAGCTTGAAGAATGTAACATTATGTTTATGTTTTTTTTATTTCACAAATGGATTTGACTATTCAATTCATCGTTACAAAAAGTTTTACTTTCATAGGATGTAAGTAGATACAATACTTCTTTCTAGCAAATGTACCTTGAATAAATAGTTTTTGTTTTTAGTAAGGTCATTTATTTTTACTTCTCTAGCAAGAAGGTATAAATATTTTATATTACCATTTGGTTTATGTGCACACACTACTTTTCTTATTGTTGATAACACATTTAATTTCCTTCTTAGATAGAAAACTTAAATAAGAGGAGGAAATTACAAAACCCAATAGCATTAAGTATTAACAGTGCCTCTAAATCATGTTTACAAGTAATGTCGTTGCACTTGAGTTACTGCACTTATATCCTAATAAAGCTACAACAATGGCGTTTGTGGCATCGTCCCTATAAATCACTGGGGAGTAATAAGGAATTTTTTTGGAATTAAAATCCAAGGGGCGAGAAATCTCTCTTAGATCAATAATATAAACATATATTACTATAATGGACTCACATCTACTAGTGAAGATCATAGAAATCCCCAATAGGGTTTGGGCATGTGAATTGAATTTTTCATTCTTTTATCTTTGATGATTTTTTATTTAAGGGGAAAGGGTGAAGTGACTTATTTTAATTTAAGATAGATGAATTAGGAAACAAGCAAAAGATCACCATGAGTCTTTATCCTTTAAAATATCCCTTATGTGGGTAGCAACCAAAGAGAAATTATCTTGGGAAATGGCCCTAGAAAGGTTTGTGTACCCACAAAATAGTTTACATCAAACAATAGATTAGAAAATAGAACTACATATTATACGCCTTGATCCCTTGTTGAAACAGTGTATGTAGGAAGTCTAAGGATGGAGTTTTCCCTATTACAGGGTGCCTAGGAAGGGGATTTAGGATTGGTTAAGGGATTTTTCCTTTCTAGTCTCACTAAGATACCTCGAGATAAAGAAAGATAAATGAATGTTAATATTGAAGTTGAAAATTACTTGTTATACATAGAAGGAATCCTGAATGGATTTGCTTGATTCCCTGAGGCTTTATGCCAGATTTTGAGGTGGGACTCAAGATTTTTTTATTATCTCACATACGCCTAAGGACGTTGACCTCTATGTACTCCTATTAGGGGAGTGTAGTCTTTAGAGAGTGACTCAGGACCTAGATGGTCCTAATGAGTCTAATTCTCTAGTTAGAGAATTTTCTAACCCATGTGGTTAGATTTCTACCTTATTTGAATAGATAAATCTTGGTCCCATATGGACATTAACCTAACCTGAATGGTTAAATGTCTATCCTAGATAGATAGATGATTCTTGGTCCCATATGGAAATTAACCTAACCTATATGGGTAGATTCCTATCTCAGATGGGTAGATGCCTATCCCATATGGATAGGCATTCCTAATTATAAAACTAATTGAGAAAGACATTAAGAGATTTACTTTGTTAAAAAAATGTAAAATTAGTGAACTTTTGGATTAAGGAACTATGGGTCTCTACATGTGGTATTAGATCCAAGGTTCAAAGACTAGGCCTTAAGCTCACTACAACTTTACTAACATAAAAGTATTTTGTGTATGTTGGAGAGTATTGAGACATACATTTTTTAATCCAATTTTGATTCTAGGAATTTGAATTTTCCACAAAATTTAAATGGAAAGGAGGGTAACCAGAGCTACCATTTCCCAATATCAGGAGAAAAAAAATATTTAAACAAGAGTGGAGGGCATAATAAATTTTCTAACTGAACAAAGGGATAAGATCAACAACTTGGAACAATCCATAGAAGACCTTAGGAAAAAAAAAAACTATATTGAAAGAAAGGGTGAACAAGAAAGGGAGAATCTTGGGAGCAATCAAGGAAATGAAGTAGAAGTAAGAAAGGGGAATGACATAATGGAATTATCAAAGGATCTAAAGAAAATCACTCCACCAAAGTTTGATGGGAAAGAGATAGGTGAAGGGGCAAAAAATTGGTTGAATGAAATGGAAAAATACTTTGAGTTAAGATATTTTAGTGAAACCACCAAGGCTTTATGGGGATCTTATCAACTCATTAGGGAGGCAGCTAGTTGGTTGACTAATGCTAAGGGAAAAAAATGGATACAATAAGGACACAATCACATAGGAAAAAATTGTTCATCTTTTATGTAAAAGGTGGTTACCATAGTTATTCTTTGATGATAAAATGAAAAAATTCCACAACATCTAACAAGGGACCCTAACAGTTCAATAATATTGTGATAGGTTTCCCAAATTATTGAAATATGTGCCAATGTATTAGAAATATGAAAATAGCCAAACAAGGAAATTCATATTGGGACTAAATTCCAACATATGGGTAGAGGTCAATATGCATGGACCTAAGAAAATGAATGAGGTATTAGAAAATTATCTTAAACAAGAAAGGAAGTTTCAAGCCCTACCAGCAATAATACAAAACTTTAACAATAAGAGGAAACATGAGTTCAAGGGAAACCCCAATGTAAAAAAAACCAAAGGAATAACCCATCAGAAAGGAGACTGCCACCAAATCAGAATCAAAGAAATGGATACAATAATAAGGACAACTATAATAGGAATAATCAACTAAATTTTAACAAGGTAGCTTATCCACCAAGGAACAATGAAGCAAGGAATAATCCTCCTAGGAATCAAGTTAAGGGAGGACCACTGGGTGGGTGTTTTATGTGTGGAGTAAATCATAATTATGATAGAGATTTCCCAAGGATGCAAGGTCAAATCAGAAACAACCAACACCAACAAGGACCACAACAAAGGATCCATGGAACAATTAGAAATCGAAGGAGAAGATTCCATAATGTTCCCATATAAAGCACAGGTACCCTCTTCAACCATCCAATTTCAATTCTTGTCAAAAATAGGTCATCTGAATGTTTCATTTCACTAGAATTCATAAAGAAGTTAACTCTAAGAGTTAACCATATGGAATCATCATGGATAGCTCATTATGGGGATAAGGCAACTAGGGAAGTAACCAAATATTTATCGAAGGAAAAGGTGCAATTTCCTGGATTTGAAACAAGGGTAGATCTTTATGTGGCTCCCCTAAGAGCATATGATGTAATTATTGGGATGAGCTGGCTAAGGCATCACCAAGCTAATGCATATTTTTACAATAAAGTGGTTGAGTGTTACAATGATGAGGGAAGAAGGGTCCAAATACAAGGAAAATTTAAACCTATAAAGGTAGAAACCATCTCAACAATGCAATTAAAGAAGGAAAGAAGAAGAGGAGCTCAAATATACTTAGTAAGTTTTGATGAGAATGAAGAAGTAAATAATCCAACCTTTTAAAACTCCCCCTTTTTTCAAAAATATAAGGATGTATTTCTAGAACAATTACCAGGATTACCCCCAAAAAGGAAATTTGATTTCTCCATTGACCTCTTACCTGGGGTTACACTAGTGTCAAGGGAACTCTAAAAAATGAACACTATAGAATTACAGGAGCTTAAAATGCAATTGGAAGAACTTTTGGGGAAGGGATTAATTAGGCCAACTATGTCCCCTTCAGGAGCACCAATCTTGTTTGTTAAGAAGGATGGAACTGTACAGTTGTGTATTGATAACAAAATGCTAAACAAGGTCACAATAAATAATAGGTATCCATTACTCCAAATGTTGGTGTAATTAATTATTAATTACACTTTGCATAAGTTTACTTAGGTTTATTTAATTCCTAAGTTTAAGGATCTCATCTTTATCTTATCGAGCTATCTTGTTGCTCAAGATAAGATTAGGTTTAGGTATCTTTTCTTTTATAAAGCAAATAATCTCTTGTAGTTAATTGGTCTTTTCGAATATATCAAATTGCACGTTTTTATGCAATCTCTTCTTTTTCATTTTCCTCTTCTATGGAAGGTAATTTTCAGGTTTGCAATCAGATCTTGGCTATTCTAACATGGTATTAGAGCCTCGATTCGCAACCACTTCTCAGCATTTTTAGAGGAACACAGTGCAGAGCTAGTTCGAGGTCCCTTGAGCACATTTATGCAGCATTTTGGATCAGATCGGGGTTTTCTGTTGGATTCAAAGTGCTGGGAAAAGTCAGAAATGACTTTCATTTTATTGATTTTCATCACCATTTTCCAGATCTGTGAGGGTTGTAAGATCGGTGATTTATCTGTTAGATCTGGGGGTCACCTGATTTTCAGAGCACTTTGGGCCCAAACGGACCTCGTCGTTGGATTCGCAGCACCCAAAACCCCCATTTTCATATAAAATTTGTCTGATTTGGACACTGTTGACTGGAGAAGAAATTTTTTTTTGCCCAAGGGCCATACGGCCGCCAGGCACAGTTTCTGAGGCACCGGAATTAAAAAAAAATAATTTTTTTTGAAAAAAAGGCCTTAAAACCGGTGCTTGTAGTTAAAAAAATTGGGCCGCTTGCCCACTGCCCGGTGGCCACTGGAGGGCCGCTCAGGCCGGTGGCGCCACCCTTTTGCAGTGCCACCACCCATGCACCAGCCCCCAAGGGCTTTATGCTCCCAGCCCATGGTCATATCAGGGTCCAAACCCCTACGCTCAGCCCTCCGCAAGGATGTTAAGCCCCAGCCCCGATCACGTGGGTGACCAAGGGCTCTGCCGGAGCTCCCTGTGCTTTAGCCCCCTGGTCTGCCCAGGCAACCAGGGGCTTTATTTTTTAGCCCCTAAGGGCTCCTAGAGGTCTACTTAGGTAGATTTGGAGCAGTTTTGTGGAAATGAGTATAACTTTCACATACGGAGGTATTGTTTTGCAAACGAGATATTGTCGGAAAGCTATTTCTGAGCTCTACACAATGGTGCTGGTGATATTTTCTGGTTTTTCATGTTTGATGCCTTTTTCTGCCTCAGAAGTCAGATGTTTCTTTTTTCACTCCGGGATTCATATCTTTTGACTCGCTTATCCACTTTTCACGATTTTCATGGTGTTGGAAAGCTAGTTTCAGCCTCTATACAGATCTGAGGTCATTTATAAAAAAATGTATAACTTATTTTAGGGATGCATTCATTTTTTTTTTGTGTGCTAGTTTTGCATTCTCGATTATGTTTCTGTACTTTTGCATTATCTCCTTATGCAATCATTAGGTATTGTAATAATGAACAGATATAAAGTTCCATCAAGGGGGGTTCTTGCATCCATCTTTCATATTGGTGACAACTCGCATGAGTTTGTCTGGTTTCCTATTGTCTCCTTCTATCTTCTTTCTTGCTTAACTAGATACATCTTTGGTTTGCTTTGGTGCACACTTCACAGTGGGATTTTATGGTTCTTGATCCTCATTTGTTCAAATATTTTCCATTTGAAGGCCATGGTTTTATGGTTAATCTTTTAGAATCTTGATGGTACTTGTCCTATGGGCAGTTTCAGTTTCATTTTGGCATTGACTTTGGAGACACCTTTTCTAGATGTCATCATTATGGGTTCATCTTTCATCTACTATTGCTTCAGATTCCAGAGTTGATCCAGTATGTGAGTTTCCAGTGTTCCTTGGCATCAGTTCTGCTGTTGCATTTGTGATTACAATTGGTATTTTGCAAATAGAACTATCTTTCCTTGCTTGTCGGATTTGGGGTTCCAGTGTTGCTTCATCAGTGTTCTTCGAGTGATTCTTCATAGCAGTTCATCTCACTGAGCAGGGTTTCTCTCTCTTTACATTTGTACATGAGTCCCTCATCAGGCCTTTTTGCTGGGACTCATATTTTCATAATAATCTGCTTCTCCCTAAGTTGCACTTATGGGAGGGTTTTGGTGTAATTAATTATTAATTACACTTTGCATAAGTTTACTTAGGTTTATTTAATTCCTAAGTTTTAGGATCTCATCTTTATCTTATCGAGCTATCTTGTTGCTCAAGATAAGATTAGGTTTAGGTATCTTTGCTTTTATAAAGCAAATAATCTCTTGTAATTAATTGGTCTTTTCGAATATATCAAATTGCATGTTTTTATTCAATCTCCACTTTTTCGTTTTCCTCTTATGTGGAAGGTAATGTTCAAGTTTGCAATCAGATCTTGGCTATTCTAACACCAAATTGAAGACCTTTTTGACCAAATGAAGGGATCAACAATATTCTCCAAGATAGATTTACAATCAGGATATCATTAGTTAAGAATTAAGTAGGAGGATATGCCGAAAACAACCTTTAGAACAAGATATGGGCATTATGAATTCACAGTTGTATCTTTTGGTTTGAATAATGCCCCAATTTCTTTCTTGAACCTAATGAATTGTGTTTTCCATGATTTCTTGGACAAATTTGTCTTGGTGTTTTTGGATGACATATTAATTTATTCTAGAAATGAAGAAGAACATTTGGCTCACCTATAACTAGTCTTGCAAAGATTGAAGGAACATAAATTATATGGGAAATTGTCAAAATATTCCTTCTTTGAAAGGAAAATCCATTACCTTGGTCACATTATATATAAATAAGGAATACTAATTGATCCATAAAATATTAAGGCAATAGTGGAATGGCCAATTCCTAAAAATGTGTCAGAAGTGAAGTTTTATGGGTTTAGCAGGGTACTATAGAAGGTTTGTAGATGGATTCTCTAAGATTGCAAATCCTATGACATCATTACAAAGGAATAATAAAGGGTTTATTTGGATGGAACAAAGTGATAAGGAATTTCAAATTTTAAAGGAAAACTTAACTACAATGCCTATCTTAAAGGTTCCAGATCCAAATAGACATTTCATAGTGGTAATAGATGCATCTATCAAACAATTAGGGGGATTGCTTATTCAAGATGAAGGAGTAGTAGCTTATGAATCTAGAAAGTTGAAAACCCACGAAGTAAACTATGTCCCCCATGATTTAGAGTTAGTAGTTGTTCTTCATGCCTTACAATTTAATTGAGGAAATTTTTTCTTGGGAAGCCCTTTGAGCTAAAAATAGATAATCAAGGACATAAATATATTTTTACTCAACCTCACTTGAATGCAAAGCAAAGGAGATGGCTAGAATTTCTAAGTTAGTATGAATTTGAAATAGAATATATTAAGGGAAAGGAAAATAGGGTAGCAGATGCTTTAAGTAGAAGGAGACACTTGTTGACCATGAATACTTTCAAGTCTTCATTCAAGGAATAAGTAAAGGAAGATCAAAAGCATGACCCATGGTATGAACAAGTCAAGCTAATCTTAGAAACTGATCCAACAAATCCTAAGGTTGAAGGGTACACTCTTGATCAAGAAGGGCTACTGTGGTATAGTAAATGAATCTATGTTCCCAACCTAAGTGATTTAAGAAATATAGTTCTTGTTGAGGCTCACAACACTCCTTATTTAGGACACCCTGGAGTTAATAAAATTTATTCAAATATAAAGAATTTTTATTTTTGGCAAGGCATGAAAAATGACATTGTTCATTTCGTAGCTAAATTTTTAGAATGTCAAAGGGTAAAAGAAGAACATAGCCATCCAGCAAATATTTTGTACCCATATGATATACCCCACCATAAATGGCAAGTTATTAGCATGGATTTAATAAAAGGGCTACCAATGACACCTTATAGACATGATGTAATAATGGTGGTAATTGAAAAACTCGCCAAGGTGGCCCTCTTTATACTAGGGAATTTAACTAATGATGCTCGTACCTTAGCAAGATGCTTTGTGAATGCATTCTCTAGGTTACATGGAATACCTAAGAAGATCATATCAAATAGAGATGCAAGATTCACTTTAAGGTTTTGGACAACTCTCCAGTTAGCTTTGGGAACTTAATTAAACTTTAGTTTAGCATTCATCCTGAAATTGATGGGAAAAATAGAGAGGAAAAATAAAATCATAGAGGACTTTCTTAGGATGTATTTTATGGACTAATAGAGGAAATGGGAGGAGTATTTACTGCTTGTAGATTTACAATACCTTAAAAACTTCTTTGGGAATACCTCCTTTTGAAGCACTTTATGATAGATCTTGTCATACACTGGCTTTGAGTTGGGACAGTCTTGAAGATAGAATAATAATTGGTCTAGAAATGTTAAAGGAGATGGGAGGAAAAACTAAAGAAATAAGGCAAAGGTTAAAGGAGGCCTTTGATAGAAAAAAGAGCTATGTAGATAAAAATAGATCTCTAAGGGAATTTGAAGTAGTGGAAAGAGTGCTCCTAAGGGTTAAACCTCACAAAATTTCCATAAGATTTGGGAAGAAGAAAAAACTAGCACCTCACTATGTTGGGGCTTTTGAAATCTTGGAAAACATAAATCTAGTTGCTTACCGATTGGCCTTACCTCCCCAACTAAGCCGAATCCATGATATATTCCACATATCTCTTCTTAAAAAGTACATACCTAATGAAAACCATATTTTGGAATGGAATGCCTTACAGTTCCAAGAAACAAGGGAGATAATGATAGAGCCATAAATAATCTTGGAGAGGTGCTAGTACCAATTGCGCAACAGAGAAATTAATCAATGCAAAGTACAAAGGAATTAGTATGATGAGGGGAATGCTACATGGGAAGATACAAATGAAATGCGCCAATTATTTCCTTTCTTGATTTTAAACTTTAAACTTTAGACTTCTTATCTTGTTAGTGTGTGCATTAGGATGATGTGCAAATTAAGGGGGGAAGGATGTCATGACCCTCTTTTTGTTAAAACTTTAGACATATTATAATTTTGTGTGGTAATATTATGCAAGTGGTTTTATACAATTAATTAATGTCTGAAGAAGGTAGAGACTAAATAAAGAACAAAAAAAATTATTAATACACACTCCTAAAAAAGAACAAATAAATGTTAACAATATTAATAAATAAGTGTTTCCTTAATAATTTCAACACATGGCATCGAAGAAATGGAAAAATAAGGAATAAGATAATTTTTGAATAAAAATTAAGTAATTATGTGACAAGTGTCCCCATCATATCCTAAGCATTATTAATTAGCACAATCTATCACTATACTTAACTAATAAAACTAGCCACTTTCCTAAGTCACATTATTAATATAATACATCATTTAATCTAATTAATTAGGATTAGGGAGATATCATTATCCTCCATAATCCATAAATCAAATATCCTAGATTAATTTCTTAATTAATCTTCATTATCATTTTCTAAAATTTAAAATTTCATTCTAATCTCCCTCACATGTGACGTGCATGCACAAGTCACTATCACCTTACAACTCATCCCCACTAACCCTTGTATGGGAGTTCACACCATGCATGTAACCTGTCCTCTTTGAGCCATTTGGCTTCCGCATGTGTTCTCACACATGTTCAAACCTCCCCCCCCTCTTACATCTCATAGACATGTCATCATCAAACCACCATCTCTCTTATATGTCATAGAAATGTCAACATCTCCTATACCCAATGTGTGCTCACGAATAAAATTTCTATTTTTTAATTATAATTCTCTTGCATATGGTTATTTGGGCTTGTTTTATTGACTTTAGGGTAAAAATGAACCCCTAGAGTGTGTAGCTATGGGGTGGGAGCTTATTGATAATATAATATGACCTTTTGGGTAAAGTATGAACCCCAAAAAGTCAATTAATTAGGAGTGAGGAGTTTTATGGTCTTGGGGAAGGTGTGGAGGTTTCTCATATCCACATTTCCCAAGGTGTGCTCACATATGTGTGAGAACCCTTGGCTCTTCTTCCCATACCATGTGGGTCTATTTTTAAAGCCTTCTCCTTATGGCACTTGTGACAAGGTGAGGCTATCAATCAAAACCCAATCTTCTCAAACAATCCTAGCCATTGAATCAATCTTCCATCTTGACCCTCCATTTACCTCCCTTCAAGTTTATAAATTGAGGCTATTCCTTGTCTCATCAAGAACACATGAATGCTATCTTTATGCTATCACGTTGAAGAAGGCAAAAGGAGAAGATTTGGAAGAAGATTTGTTGCAACTCCATCAACATCCAGGTTCCATTTATTTTAATTTTCTTATAGAATAACTAATTAAATCTAGAAAAATAGTTAGAATCAAGCTACTACTCTCTTTCCTATACTTGTTTATGAAAATCATTTTCTTATAATCAATCTATTATTATTGTCCTTACCATTCTTTTTTTTTCCAAACTAAATCTAGAATGTAATTAATTTTCATTTTTTTTTAATCTTTAAATCAATATATAAATAAATAAATAAATAAATAAATTTATTCTCATCTATTTTTATTTACAAAGAAATATTTTTTATTTTAATTAAATTATTATTATTCTATTGCTAAAATAAAATATATCTAGATACATATGTTTTATAATATGGGTTTTTTATTAAATTTCTTTATAACATTTATTCTTTTCATTTAGTTAAGTCATAAATAAAATATTTTTTTTTGGTATAAATAGATTGATAGAATTTTCAAAAGGGGTATCAATTGAATAATAAATTATTTGTTCTAATTAACAATCAAAGGATGAGATTATTCATTAAATGAATTCAAGTTATTAAATAAATTTCATGAATTTCTTAATTTTAATAATGTTACCCTAATTTAATTAGACAACAAATTAACTAACATCTATGATTGATGAAGATTTTGTCCAAGCCATGGTTCTATGAGATACTATTTAATTTCCTTTGAATAAAAGATGGAAATGATTACTACCAATTTTTGAATATAATAAATGAACTTAGAATACACCACTCATCTTCATAAAATGATCATAAACTATGAGTATGGACTTAGTTATAGAATATTTTAAAATAGATGAATGACAACATGACAACACTATAACTTTATGACAATAATTACAATTCTGTGATAACAATTATGACTATTAGACATTATATTTGAAGCTTAAATTTATGTTTCATTTAATGAGAAGTTCATTGTTATAGAAAATCGTAAGTAGAAAAATTGAATTCATGCAAACAAAATATCATCTAATTTAAGGCATTAATAAAATCTCTTCAATAAAATTGATTTCTTGTTACGCTCTAAATTAACTCTTAGATTTATCATTATTCTTCAAATAAACTTTCTCTCAATGCAATAAATTTATTTTCTTGGGATTCAAGGTTTATAATACATGATAGTTATCATTTAATAGATTTGCATTAAACTTAATTCTTCAACATCATGGTTATTCTTTAAATTAATTTTCTCCCTCAATATGCAAGTAGATTAAATTATTTTTAAAACAAGGTTGATTCATTTAATTACAACGAGGTCATAGTGTATAAATAATTATGAACAAACTTATGCAAATTAATGCAAACCTACTTTAGATAGATCATCAATCTTGAGGAATTAGTAGTATAACTTATATAATGAAAGTAAAGGCTCTTATTAGATTAAGACATTGTATTGGATTATCTATCTTAAGACATTAGTGAAATAACTTATGCAATTAAAATCAAGTCTTCTTTAGATGGATTATTTATTCATGCAATTTAATTAAAATTAATAAACCTTTTCTCTTGAAACAATAGATTATGTCATAAAGTCTCCTTGAGTTGGATTTATTTGTGCTTTCTTAAATGGATATTTATCTTGAAGATATTAGTGTTATGCAATTTAAAATAAAACTACTTTAATTAGATTACTCTATGACATAGATTATAAAAATAGATTTGAGTTTCTTTATATTGGTACCATCTCTGAATTAGATCACCCATCTTGAATAATTTAACATTAAGTTTAAGTGTTTTTATTTCACAGATGGATTTGACTTTTCAATTCATCATTGCAAAAAGTTTGAATTTCAGAGGATGTAAGCAGATGCAATACTTCTTTCTAGCAAATGTACTTTGAATAAATAGTTTTTTTTTTAGTAAGTTCAATTAATTTTACTTGAACCTTAGCAAGAAGGTATAAAACTTTTATATTACCATTTGGTTTATGTGCACAAGTTACTGTTCTTATTGTTGATAATGCATTTAATTTCCTTCTTAGATAGAAAACTTAAATAAGAGGAGGAAAACAAAAAAAACTAACAACATTCGGTATTAATAGTGCCTCTGACTCGCGTTTAAGGGTAATGTCATTATGCTTGAGTTATTGCACTTATAGCCTAATAAAGCTACAACAACGACGTTTGTGGCATCATCCCTATAAATTGTTGGGGAGTAATAAGGAAAAATTTTGGAGTTAAAATCCAAGGGGTGAGAATTCCCTCTTCCATCGATAATCTAAAAAGATAATACTATAATGAGCTTACATCTGCTAGTGAAAATCATAGAAAACCCCAAATAGGGTTTGGACATGTGAATTGAATTTTTAATTCTTTTATCGTTGATGATTTTTTATTTAACGGGAAAGGGTGACATGACTTACATGAATTTAGGACATAGATGAATTAGGAAAGAAGTAAAATATCACCATGAATCTTTATGCTTTAAAAGTTGCCTTATGTGGGTAGCAACTAAAGAGAAACTATCTGGGGAAATGGCCCTAGAAAGGGTCACATACCCACAAAATATTTTACATCAAACAATAGATTATAAAATAGAACTACATATTATATGCCTTGCTCTTATGCTTAAATAGTGTATGTAGGCAGTCTAGGGACGAAGTTGTCCCTAGTACACAGGCACTCTAGAAGGGGATTTAGGATTGGTTAAGGGTGTTTTCCTTGCTAGTCTTGTTAAGATACCTTGTGATAAACAATGACAAATGAATGTTAATATTGAAGTTGGAAATTACTTGTTATACTCAAAAGGAATCCAAGATGGATTCGCTTAATTCCCTAAGGCTTTAGGCTAAATTCCAAGGTGGGACTCAAGTTTTATTATTATCTCACATACTCCTAAGGAAGTCAACCTCTATGCACTCCTAGTAGGAGATTTTCATCTTTAGAGAGTGTCTCAAGACCCGGATGGTCCCGATTAGTCTAAGTCTCTAGCTGGACCATTTTCCAACCCATGTGGTTAGGTGTCTACCTTATTTGGATAGATAAATCTTGGTATTGTATGGGCATTAACCTAACCCAAATGGTTAGATTCCTATGGAAATTAACCTAACCCATATGGTTAGATGCCTATCTTGGATGGATAGATGCCTATCATGTAAGGATAAAAGTTCTAGAGTATACAACTAATTGAGCAAGACATCAAGATATTTACTTTGTTAAAAAAAAAATTAGTGAATTTTTGGAATAAGGAAGTGTGGGTATCTACACTATTAGTTTGAAACTACATTAAGTTTTCTACATATTCTATTCTTACATATTTTTGAAATAATATATATAACTTATTCAAATTTTTACGTCATGTTTCTTAACTTTGATTTTTCTGAATTTTTTGCCACTTAAGGGCCTATTTTTTCTATGACGATCCTATACATACCACACCATTAGTGGAGAATGAGTCAAAACTATAGAGTGAAAAGTGTGATTTTATTAGATTCTAGTTCATGACAATCGAAAACCCGTTCCAAGAGATTTTACCAATACAAGGACTAATTCACTATCAGTGCTGAATGAGTCCCACTAGTCATCAATAGTGTTTTTTCCAGCATTCTAGAATCCTCTCAAGTCTACAATTTTCCTCTAGGTGCATTATGTTCAGTCCCTTTCATTTTTGATATGCATTTATTCATGTTTTAGTTCATTCGTGCATATCACATTGTGTCTTCAAACATTGCATTTTGCATTAGTTTTTTATCAATATTTAATCAATTTCATCATCTAGTTGCATTTACAACATTTTGTTTAGTCTTAATAACATCATGCAATCCTCTATTTTAGTGAACCGCTACAATTTTGTTAGTTATTCTATCTCTCTCCTTTTAGGTGGAAGATCCTAAGAGTGCAAAAGTAGTCTATAGAATCCAACCAAAAATTTGATGTTTCAATCATCAACTAAAAATTTTGTTGACTCCTATTTGTGGAACTCATTATACCCTAAACATTTAATATCCAAACAAGTTTCTTCATTCCTTTCTTTAACAATCTCGTTATTAAAAATAATCATATCCACCTCTTCCATGAAATTTTCATAATTCATTCTTATTTCATATAATCCATTAAGGACATGACACTGTTGGATATCATTTTTAATTCCATCACTCGTGGTATTTAGCTCATACAAAATTTGTTGAATACAAACATTCTTGTATTGAAATTCATCATTGATCATATTGTTGTAACACTCCAATTGTAATGCTATTGAACAACATTCCATGAGTCCTTCATTTGTATTTTTTTCATTTACTAGTGAGGGAAACAACTCATGAAGACTGGTATAGCTAAATCCTTCGGGAAAGAAGGATATCTCTAGGTCAATGTCACAAGGAGATTCATATTCCTCTCAAGAGCAATCAAAATATTTATTTTCATTATCCTGGTCATGATCCTTCAAGGGTATATCAATAGCTTTTGTAAATATGACAATTCCATCACCCACACTACTAGATAGATGTTCTTATTCTGAGACATCCTTATTCATTTCTTGAGTAAACATTTGACCTTCACCAGAACAATTACCACTATGAGCTTGAAACCTCATTCTTTGTATAAAATCATTCTCAGCCTCCTCAGTAATCCTAATCCAATCAAAATCCTGAGGTTTCAATTCCTTAGGCAAGGCACTAAGTCCTAGCTCATAAATTCCATAAAATATTTCAATGCAATTTCACTCTGCGGGTGGTAATCCCTTAGGCTTTTCTATTATTGAATCTAAGAACGTTGCTAACAACTCATATGAAAAATCATCCTCATATCTCTTCATGTCAAGTAGTCTTTGTACTAACAACACCTGATCATTATTAATTAAACTTTGTTGAAGTTTACCCTAAATCAATCCATTATTAACATGATGTGAGAGTGAACAAGATGTGATATCTAAAGCATTATCACCTTTTATCATCTATTTTATCTTTAGGAAATCCACTCACTTTTTGTGAACTAGGACAAGAAACACTTGTAACCATATACCCTCTTGTCATTGAATATTTCATAATTTTTTCAATATTCATAGCAATGTGACAAGCCTGCTGCAATTATTTGGGTTCCTTATCCCTTATCAAATAACTCATTTCATTATCAAATGCACCTAAATACATAATAAAAAACTCTACATCACTAGGTCTTAGGTATTCAAGAATATCACTTACTACTTGTTCAAATATGAGGTTGAAAGTAGGAACCAACTCATGTTCATCCTTCTGGATTTCCATAATTCTTTTCCTTACCAAGCGAGGATTAACCCTTTCAACAAATTTCTCCATAAATTCAACCTTCAAACCATTCCATGAAGCTGCAAAATAGATTGGTAAATATGTCAACCAGTCTCTAGCATTTTCTTTTAAAAACTAAGCAAAGAGCTTCATGACAACATCCTCATGATCTATTTCAAAGTCACTCATCAAGTCTATCAATGTAATTGGGTGTTTAGAAGCTGACTAATAACTTTGTAAAATTAGGAATTTTTTTCCTAATGTCATTGGGAATATTATTAGGAAAACTTTGAATACCATTAAAACTTAATTGCTTATATCTCTTAATAGAGAAACTCCTTTGATGACAAGATAAGGGATGCATGCCCTACATGTTTACACTTGATGTTCTATAAGGAAATGTAGGGCAGTGATACATTTTTCTCATATCCCTATTCAATATATATAAGCCAACTTTACAATTGATTAACCACTACCTCATTCCTTAATTTTAACCACTATTCAAAAGCTCAAACATATTTATGCTTTAAAATTTTCTAAGAGGAAAAATTCACGAGTAATCATACTTCTTCCAACTAGTTCAAATATTACAAATTCCCCTTTAGAATTATATAACCGATTACCATTTTCTTTGTTTGTGCTCAATTCACATAATAGGGAAACCAAATTTTCACCGATATCATTTCAACATGGTTTTCATAAATTTAATTCTTCTTGCAAATCAAAACAAGGGAAAATACTTCTAGGGTTTTACACCTAAAAGGAGAGAGGTATCAAAAAACCTTGATGACTCACTCAAGAATATGCCCTTGAGATTCCAATGCAAAGATGATTCAATTATGTCTAAGAGGAATATCCTAGATGCAAAGAACTAATAAAAGAGATTGACTAATAATGCAAAACTAATGAAATGCAAGAAGTTTGAAAACATGTGATATGAAAAAAGAACTAAAAATGAAAACAAAGTATAAAAAAAATTAATTGGATTAAAGGTGTGCAACTGGAAACTAGAAAGTGATTGAATGGAGCTTTGGAATCCTGCAGAAGTCACTGTTGAAGTCAACTGGGACTCATACACCTAGCTAGGCGACTTAGTCCCATTTTGGAAAGATTTTGTGATAACAAGTTCCAGAAAAAAAGGATACTTAGAACTGTAAAAACCACTTTTTACACTTATAAGTGGGACTCATACACCACTAATGGCAACTTAGCCAGTTTCCATATTTTGGGAAATTCAAGAGTACAATCTGTAGCTCTCGATCTGCACTTCTTCTTCTAACAATATTTTGGATCCGAAATTGTAGAATATGCTCTATAGGTGTTCTCCAAGCTTCTATTTTGGCTTTGACCACTTTGAATGACTTTGATGGTTTTTTGACATCTTTTAACACCTTTCTCTTTAAAAAATCTGCACACTAGACCTACAAAAAACATGCAAAGAGGAGGAAAAAATGGATGAGGGTTAGTGAATGGAGGTTTTCCTTGGTCAAACACTGGTTTGGTAATTAAACCCTTGAAAATGAAATGAAATGAAAGGAGAATGATGAATGAATAATATGCAATGTTATAACTCACCAAACTCTTCAAGTAGAAATCTGAAGATAAGCAAGTAGAAGCTCCAATGGATGTAGACTTGAAGATGGTTGAAATGCCTAAAATGATTGATAATTGATGGAATCCTTGAGTGAATGAATGAGTGAATCAATGGGGGTGAAATGAGAGGGAAAACCCTATATTTATACTTGATTACGCAAAATTTCTCAAAAATACCACATCATAGGTTGACCTTATGTCTTAGGACTCATTCACCCCTAGTGGCGAATGGGTCCCACTTAGGCATTTTAAGTGGGTGTGAGAAATTAAGATGTATTAAATGATGTTTAACAAGATTATTATATAAAATACACTTAAGGATTGTAAGTGTATAATGGGGCCAATTAATCATAAGAAAGGGTCAAATTATTGATGACAAGCCTAGAAAAGAATGAAAGTTTGTTACAAAACTTTACAACACTTTGAAATAAGGGTTGGTAAGTGATAAAAAGAGGTTTTTTAAGTGAAATATATTAATAAGGTTCTAGAAAGGTGTGAAAGTGTGTTACAACACTTCACAACACTTTTACAAGGCATCGTAAAGTTCTTATTGATTCACAAGGGCCCAAGAACTAATGTGAATGGGTTGACCACATTACAACATTAAATCAAGGAAAAATTAGGCCAACATCCATGAGAAAGACCCAAATGAGCATGGAAATGTCTAAAGATACATTTTTCTATGCTATATTTAGCTACCACTTTAGTGCTCAAAGGATGAACTAACTTCAAACTCACAGTAAAGTAGCTGAACATGCACATAAAGAGAGATCCAAATGAAGGTCCATGCTAACAAGATGAGACAAAAACAATCAAGAGGGGTGATCAGGCCCCTAGGATGAAGATCCCCTGGCAAACCAAGCATTAGCACAAATGAAGAATGATATAAGGAGTGAAAGGGAGAAAGGGAAAGAGAGAAGGAAATAGAGAATCAGATCAAACTCTGATCATTTGTCCATCCTGTTGCGGATCACATCTAGGTTGTTTGTTCGCAAAACACATACTCACTCTAAGGCAATGAACTTGTGGTTTTCCACCAGGTGAGAAGGCCTAATAGGTTAGAAACATACACTCATAGCTGGTATGCACTCACACACATGTAGGAGGCTATGGAAAAAGTCATGCCTTAGAATGGGCTTCCTGCTCAACCATACCAAAGAACTATACCTCTTGATAACTTTAATAAGGAGCCATAAAATAAAATAACTTTTTAAGCTTCATGAGGCAAGCAAAACTTCAAATGCTTGGAATTCATGAACAAACATGATGGCACCATAGGCTTGCACACTATGTTACGCAAGGTGGCCATATAAAAAATGAAAAATGGAACATACAAAGATATTTTCAAAGGATTCTTGCTTAGTTCATGCGAGTTCTTTAACTTTGGGAACATTGTTTCTGATGTTTCCAAGAGAGGAATGATCAAAGAATAGAAAATTTCCAACTTAGGGGATGTAGTGTGTCACATCAAGCCACTAAGAGGAATGTAATATGCTAAGATATATCACACTCATGAAGGAAATTACATCCAATATCATCTAAAAGGTGGAAAACACATCGTATGAAGTAAGAAGGTTGCACTAAGAACCATGCAAAAGGAAAAAAATGTAAAATAATAATGCCAATGTATGCCCCCACTTTAAAGGAATTGAGAACACCATACTATGAGCAATTACTTTAAAGTAGCAAATAAACCATGCAAAGAGAAAGAATACATGAGATCCAAACTGGAAATCCCTATGCCAAGTCATATGTTTCTGAGTAATGCTATGTCATGTGAAGGAAAGAAAAAAGAAAATAAATGAACTTCCCCCAAAATAAAAACACAAAACACATAAGGGATCTATGGATTTGGGGTCAATATGCTCTTCGCTACAATGTGCGTTAGAGAGCTAAGAAATGTCATCATCCCCCAAATACATAGAACTAGAAGAATGACACAAAGAGAGTGAAAACAAAGAAAAATAAAGAACCTTTTGGGTCAAAATGGAAGAGCCATAGGGTGTCTCGATGCTTTGAGTCATCCCGAAAAGGAAAGAACAAGCTAAAGGAAAAAGAAAAGACAAAAGAAAAAGGAAAATAGTTTGAGTCAACATGAAGGAGACATGAATGTCTCAATGCCTTGCATCATCCCCAAAAGGAAAAAACAAGCCAAAAATAAAAAGACAAGAGAAAAAGGTAAAAGGAAAGAAAAAGGCCTTTTGGATCAACATGAAAAAGACATGAATGTACAATAAATTCCTTGCATCATCCCCAAAAGGAAAACAAAAGAAAGGACAAAAGAAAAGGAAAAAGAAATCCACAACATAGAGAAGAATGAAGATACAAATAGGGGAATTCCACAAAGAGAGAGAACATGAAACATAACATCATCAAGGGATCACATTACACGCGTGCACACAAAAGAAAAAGAAAGAAAAGAAGAGTGTAAAAGACTAGTAAGCAACATGTGAGTCAACTGTCAAGCAAGTCATCCACCTCCCAGTCTCAGTTATTATAAGTGGAATTTGAATAATGTAGCTAAGCTTGGACAACAACAAATGCATTAAAAGGACAAGGCTAGCAAGCTTTTTCCCCCAATGGGTACAAGGAAAGAATGAGCTGAAGTAGGTGATGCGAAAGGTCATGTGATAGTGAGAAGGGAATGTTCTAAAATATGACATGATAATGAGTTTGAAAGTGGTTTACGGGTTCAGTGGATAGCAATTATCACCATCGAAATGATACTTTTCTCAGTATTTCTTTGAATTGACAACACTCATCACTACGATGTCAAAGAACACGATGATATGCATAGTGTGGAATGTTGGAATATTTAGGATATATCACCAACCTATTTATAAGTGGTAATAGTATGAGTTATTAGTTTAAAATTATTTTAAATTTTATTTCACATTCACGTGGCGGGTATGTGCAGGATCATGGTATGCCAAAAAGTGGCAATATTTGTAGGGTATGTGGCTGACGACTTTTTTTTCACCCAAAATTAATGAAACGAAAAGGGTTTTTAGAGGAGATTCTCAGCTTTCAAAATACAGTATGATTTAATTTGAATTTAATAAATAATTATTATTCATTTTTCTATTAAATTCTGACTAAAGTCACGATGGATAGAGCTGATTAGCTTATCTATAACTTTCATGGTATCATATTTTTTGAATCAAAACATGCATTAAATTCTATGCTTTACATACTATAGGATTAAAAAGAAAAATTAAATTTCATGAAGTTTTGACCAAGTTAAGGTGGTCAGACAAATGAGTTTTTATATTTTCTAAAAGTTGTAATAAAAAATTCATAATTAATTATTTACTTGGAAAAAAATTACAAAAAAATATGCATCACATCCGGAAATGAGTCCTCTACTTATATATAAAATCTTACAAAAAAATATTATCATTTTATTATGGTTAGGGTGGTGAGACATACACTTACTACTTCTTATTTTTTTCCACAATTTAGAATACTCTTGCATTGAAATTTCAAATTTTTCACCAAATAGATTTTATTTATTTTTTAAATAAACCTAGGTATTTAGAAACTACATTCAATTTTCTACAAATTCTATTCTTACATATTTTTGAAATAATATAGATAACTTATTCAAATATTTACGTCAAGTTTCCTAACACTGATTTTTCTGAATTTTTTGCCACTTAAGGGCCTGTTTGGCATACCATGATCCTGCACATGCCCTGGCGGAAAAATAGAAAACTTGAGTTTTTGAAACTTGTAAGGCCTATTGCATTTTCTAGATTCACCCTTTTCTCAAATTGAAGGAGGATGAAATAAAGTGATCCTCTCATCCTTGTCATTGTTATCAGTCAAAGGTTGCTCGCTAGGAAGAAGGACATTCAAGTCAGGAGAGGAATCAAAGATCACCATACCATCATTACAAAGCTTCAGATATTCTCTTGGAGGCTTGTTGTTATGAGGGTGAGCTTGATAGCCTAAACCTGTTGTGTTTTCATCTTTTGGATTTTTCTCTAAGAGCTAATGAATTCCATGTTTAGTTGTTGTGTCACATCCTTGTTTTCTCAAAATTTTAAAACCTTTTCTAGATGTTTCCTCAATGTTGATTGGAGTGTTTGTTTCTTTATGATCATAGAATGATTGAGTGGTTGTTTATTTAGAAGAACTAGGTTCACCTTGTGTAGGGAACTTCTAGGTTCTTTATTTGTTTTAGGATGTAAATAGAAAAATATTTCAGGAGATGGTACTATAGGAATATTTTTTTGTGTCATGGATGCATAAAAGAATGCATTGGCTTCAAGCTTGTCAAGGCATTAAGTTAGGAATTTATTCATGTTTTCATAATCTTCTCCAATGATGTTAACATCATGAGGAGGAAATTCATGAGTAGCTAAATGAGAATAAGGAAGTTCAATGTCATTAGGATCAGTTCTAAAGGCACAACATGACATGTCAACTAAGGATTTTAAAGGCATCCAACGCTTATTAAAACACATATCCCTGATGCTAATTTTTGCATTGCACAAGATGAAATAAATGCAAGAAATTGAATGAAACAATAGATGGGGAAACAAAAACATAAAGATAACAACAAAAAATACAAATGTAGAAAATGAACTAGAAATGACAAAAAATGCAATCCAAAATATGCAACTAGACTAAGTCACCCAAGGTGGAAAATGAGACAAGGGATTGATTTTTTTGAAAATTTTCAAAAAATAATAATTCATTTTAAGGATTTTTAGGTCTTAAGATGCAGATATAATATGAATATGCATAATTTTAGCAATTTTTAATGAAATGAAAAATAAATGCAAGCTATATGAGCTTTTCACTAATGCAAATTTGGAAACCCTAGGATGCAATGCAATGCACTGTTAATGTAAGCTATTCCTAGGATGTAAATGCACTTGAACTCAAAAATATGATGTTATAAATGCAAGTTCACCAAAATGAACCATAGATTTTTGGATATGGGGGACTCTTGCACTTCTAGGGTTTCGTACCTAGAAGGAGAGAGGTATCCAAAAATCTTGATGGTTCACTGAAGAATATTCCCTTGAGATTCCAATGCAAAGATAATTGAAATTTTTCTAAGGGGAATGTCCTAGATGAAAAGAACTGATAAAAGGGATTGATTACTAATGAAATGTAAGATGTTTGAAAATACACTGTGATATGCAAAATGAACTAAAAGAGCAAAAAAGTCTTTAACGAAAATTAATGAGATTAAAGGTGTGCACTTGGAAACTAGAAGGTGATGGAGAGGAGCTCTGGAATTGTGTAGAAGTCATTATAGTCAATTGGGACTCATACGCCAAGCTGGGCCACTTAGTCCTATTTTAAAAGGATTTTGCTAGAACAAGTTCCAGACAAAAGGGAACTCATAATTATAAAAACCACTTTTCATGACTAGCAGTGGGACTTCTATTCCATTGACGGTGACTTAGTCAACTTCCATATTTCAATAAATTCAAGACTGTAATCTACGGTTCACGGTCTGCACTTCAGCTCCTGACAGGTTTTTGAATATGAAACTACAAAATCTAGTCTGTAGGTGTTCTCCAAGCTTCTATTAGGGACTTGACGACTTTGAATGACTTTTATGATTTTTTAACAACTTTTGACACTTTCTCTTTGACAAGTCTGCACACTAGACTTGCAAAACACATGGAAAGATGGGGAAAAATGGTTGAGGGTTAGTGAATAGGGGTTTGCTTTGGTTAAACCTCAATTTGGTAATTAAACCCTTGGAAATGAAAATAAATAAAAAGAGAATGATGAATGAAAATAATGCAATGCTACAACTCATGAGACCCTTCAAGTAGAAATATGAAGATATCCAAGTGGAAGCTCTAATGGATGTAGACTTGAAGATCCTTGAAATTCGTAAAGTAATTGATAATTAATGGAATGCTTGAGTGAATTAATGAGTGAATGAATGGGGGTGAAATGAGATGGAAAATGCTATATTTATACATGATTATGCAAAATTTTCCAAAAATACCACATCAGAGGTCAACCTTAGGTCTTCAAAAATAATATCCCACCAAAATTTCAAAATAATTTTGCTTTTTGAGCCAAATGGGACTCATTTTCCCCTAGTGGTGAATGAGTCCCACTTATGCATTTTAAGCGGGTGTCATAAATTAAGAAGTATTAAATGATTTTGAACAAGATTAGTCTCAACAATACACTTAAGTAAGGAATGTAAGTGTATAATGGAGCCAATTAATCATAAGAAAGGGTCAAATTACTCATGATAAGCCTAGAAAAGTGTGAAAGTTTGTTACAACACTTTGAAATAAGGCTTGGTAAGTGATAAAAAGAGGTTGTTTAAGTGAAATATATTAATAAGATCCTAGAAAATTTTCAAAGTGTGTTACAACACTTCACAACACTTTTACAAGGCATAATAAAGTTCTTATTGATTCACAAGGGTCCAAGACCTAATGTGAATGTGTTGACCACATTACAACATTGAATCAAGGAAAATTTAGGCCAACATCCTTGAGAAAGACCCAAATGAGTGTGAAAATTTCCAAAGATACAGTTTTGTATGCTATAGGATATATTTGTAGATATTCTTGAATTATGCTCCTACTTGGAAAAACTTGCAGATATGGAACTTTTTTCACACTTACATCAGGTTATTTTGTATAGAGTCGCCACCAATTTTATAGAGGAACCCACATCAACAATATCAAGTTTCCTTCATGACTAGGTTTTACTTTAACCTTCATTAATCAACAAAGCCACATATAACTCTCTATACTTGTTTCCAACAACTTTTCATTCCATCTTTGAATAATTCATACTAGTACATAGATTAGCAAAGTCGCCACCCACATCTAGTGAGAAATTTTTTAAATATTCATGAAATATGCTAAATCTTTACAACACCTGCAAGTTTTCAATGAAACAGAACAAAGTTATTCCATACTACTAAAGATCGGCTAATTGACACAAAACTAGGATTGAGAATATACTCCCCTAACAAATAAGTTGACTCTTTTAAGGTTAAAGGATTTTCTATTAGATATTTCTCAAGTTCTCCCTATTAGAGTCACCATTTCTATTGGTTATTT